>JBBMRE010000178.1:0-600000 GCA_037974335.1 Prionace glauca | reverse complement strand
AGTCTCAGTTTCTCTGTGTCTCAGTGCCTCAGTGTCTCTGTGTCTCAGTGTCTCAGAGTTTCAGTGTCTCTATGTCTCAGTGTCTCAGTGTCTCTCTGTCTCAGTGCCTCAGTGTCTCTCTGTCTCAGTGTCTCTGTGCCTCACTTTGTGTCCGTGTCACAGTGTCTCAGAGTCTCAGTGTCTCTGTGTCTCAGTGCCTCAGTGTCTCTATGTCTCTGTCTCTCAGTGTCTCTGTGCCTCAGTGTCTCTGTGTTTCAGTGTATCAGTGTCTCAGAGACTCACTGTCTCTTTGTCCCTGTGTCTGGGTGTCTCTGTGCATCAGTATCACAGTGTCTCGGTGTCTCAGTGTCTCAGAGTCAAAGTGTCTCAGTGTCTCAGAGTCTCAGTGTCTCAGTGTCTCTGTGTCTCAGTGTATCAGTGTCTCAGAGACTCAGTGTCTCTTTGCCTCTGTGTCTGAGTTTCACTGTGCCTCAGTGTCACAGTGTCACTATGTCTCTGTGTCTCACTGTCTTAGTGTCTCCTGAGTCTCAGTGTCTCAGAGTCTTAGTGTATCTGTGCCTCAGTGTCTCAGTGTCTCTGTGTCTCAGTGTCTCTGTGTCCCAGTGTATCAGCATCTCAGAGAATCGGTGTCTCTGTGTCTGAGTGTCTCTGTGCCTCAATGGCACAGTGTCTCAGTGTCTCTGTGTCTCAGTGTCTCAGTATTTATCTATCTCTGTGTCTCAGAGTCTCTGTGTCTCTGTGTTTCTGTGCCTCAGTGTCTCAGTTTCTCTGTGTCTCAGTGACTCTGTGTCTCAGTGTCTCTGCGCCTCAGTGCCTCTGTGTCTCTATGTCTCTGTGTCTCTGTGTCTCAAAGTCTCAGTGTGTCTGTGCATCAGTGTCTCTGTGTCTCTGTGTCTCAAAGTCTCAGTGTGTCTGTGCATCAGTGTCTCTGTGTCTCAGTGTCTCAAGGTCTTTGTGTCTCAGTGTCTCAGAGTCTCAGTGAGTCTGTGTCTCTGTGTCTTAGTGTCTCACAGTCTCAGTGTTCCAGAGTCTCAGTGTCTCCAAGTCTCTGTGTCTCTGTGTCTCAGTGTTTCTGTGCCTCAGTGTATCTGTGTCTCAGTGTCTCAGAGTTTCAGTGTCTCTATGTCGCTGTGTCTCAGTGTATCTGTGCCTCAGTGTCTCAGTGTCTCAGAGTCTCAGTGTCTCTGTGTCTCAGTGTCTCTTTGTCTCAGTGTCTCAGTGTCTCAGAGTCTCAGTGTCTCTGTGTCTAAGTATCTCAGAGTTTCAGTGTCTCTATGTCTCAGTGTCCCTGTGCCTCAGTGTCTCAGTGTCTCTGTGTCTCAGTCCCTCAGTGCCTCAGTGACTCTCTGTCTCTGTGTCTCTGTGCCTCAGTGTCTCTTTGTCTCTTTGTCTCACTGTCTCAGTGTCTCTGTGTCTCAGTGTATCAGTGTCTCAGAGACTCAGTTACTCTTTGTCTCTGTGTCTGAGTTACTCTCTGCCTCATTGTCACAGTGTAACAGTGTCTCTGTGTCTCACTGTCTCAGTGTCTCTGTGTCACAGTATCTCAGAGTCTCAGTGTGTCTGTGCCTCAGTGTCTCAGTGCCTCTGTGTCTCAGTGCCTCTGTGTCTCAGTGTATCAGCATCTCAGAGAAACAGTGTCTCTGTGTCTGAGTTTCTCTGTGCCTCAATGGCACCGTGTCTCTGTGTCTCAGTGTTTTTCTATCTCTGTGTCTCAGTGCCTCAGAGTCTCTATGTCTCTGTGCCTCAGTGTATCTGTGTCTCAGTTTCTCTGTGTCTCAGTGACTCTGTGTCTCAGTGTCTCTGCGCCTCAGTGCCTCTGTGTCTCTGTGTCTCTGTGTCTCAGTGTCTCAGAGTCTCAGAGTCTCAGTGTCTCTGTGTCTCAGTGCTTCAGTGTCTCTGTGCCTCAGTGTCTCTGTGTCTCAGTGTCTCAAAGTCTTTGTGTCTCAGTGTCTCAGTGTCTCTGTGTCGCAGTGCCTCAGTGTCTCTGTGTCTCAGTGTCTCAGAGTTTCAGTGTCTCTCTGTCTCTGTGCCTCAGTGCCTCAGTGTCTCTCTGTCTCAGTGTCTCTGTGCCTCAGTGTCACTTTGTGTCAGTGTCTCTGTGTTTCAGAGTCTCAGTGTCTCTGTCTCTCAGTGCCTCAGGGTCTCTGTGTCTCAGTGTCTCAGAGTTTCAGTGTCTCTATGTCTCTGTGTCTCAGTGTCTCTGTGCCTCAGTGTCTCAGACCCTCAGTGCCTCAGTGACTCTCTGTCTCTGTGTCTCTGTGCCTCAGTGTCTCTTTGTCTCTGTGTCTCTGTGTCTCAGTGTCTCTGTGCCTCAGTGTCTTTGTGTTTCAGTGTATCAGTGTCTCAGAGACTCACTGTCTCTTTGTCTCTGTGTCTCAGTGTCTCAGTGTCTCAGTGTCTCAGAGTCTCAGTGTCTCAGTGTCTCAGAGACTCAGTGTCTCTTTGTCTCTGTGTCTGAGTTTCTCTATGCCTCAGTGTCACAGTGTAACAATGTTTCTGTGTCTCACTGTCTTAGTGTCACCTGTGACTCAGTATCTCAGAGTCTCAGTGTCTGTACCTCAGTGTCTCAGTGTCTCAGTGTCTCAGTGTCTCAGTGTCTCAGTGTCTCTGTGTCTCAGTGTATTCGCATCTCAGAGAATCAGTGTCTCTGTGCCTGAGTTTCTCTGTGCCTCAATGGCACAGTGTCTCAGTGTCTCTGTGTCTCAGTTATCTCAGTGTTTATCTATCTCTGTGTCTCAGTGTCTCAGAGTCTCTGTGACTCTGTGTCTCTGTGTTTCTGTGCCTCAGTGTCTCTGTGTCTCAGTTTCTCTGTGCCTCAGTTTCTCAATGTCTCAGTGACTCTCTGCCTCAATGTCTCTGCGCCTCAGTGCCTCTGTGTCTCTATGTCTCTGTGTCTCAGTGTCTCAGAGTCTCAGAGTCTCAGTGTCTCTGTGTCTCACTGTCTCAGTGTCTCCGTGTCTCTGTGTCTCTGTGTCTCAGTGCATAAGCATCTCAGAGAATCAGTGTCTCTGTGTCTGAGTTTCTCTGTGCCTCAATCGCACAGTGTCTCAGTGTCTCTGTGTCTCAGTGTCTCAGTGTTTTTCTATCTCTGTGTCTCAGTGTCTCAGAGTCTCTATGTCTCTGTGTCTCTGTGTTTCTGTGCCTCAGTGTCATTGTGTCTCAGTTTCTCTGTGCCTCAGTGTCTCAGAGTCTCAGTGTCTCTGTGTCTCAGTGCCTTAGTGTCTCTGTGTCTCAGTGTCTCAGAGTTTCAGTGTCTCTATGTCTCAGTGTCTCAATGTCTCTCTGTCTCAGTGCCTCAGTGTCACTCTGTCTCAGTGTCTCTGTGCCTCAGTGTCACTTTGTGTCAGTGTCTCAGTGTCTCAGAGTCTCAGTGTCTCTGTGTCTCAGTGCCTCAGGGTCTCTGTGTCTCAGTGTCTCAGAGTCTCAGTGTCTCTGTGTCTCAGTGCCTCAGGGTCTCTGTGTCTCAGTGTCTCAGTGTCTCAGTTTCTCAGTGTCGCTATGTCTCAGTGTCTCAGTGTCTCTGTGCCTCAGTGTCTCAGTGTCTCATTGCCTCAGTGTCTCTGTGCCTCAGTGTCTCGGAGTTTCAGTTTCTCTATGTCTCTGTGTCTCAGTGTCTCTGTGCCTCAGTGTCTCAGAGTCTCAGTGTCTCTGTGTCTAAGTGCCTCAGTGTCTCTGTGTCTCAGTGCCTCAGTGCCTCAGTGTCTCTCTGTCTCAGTGTCTCTGTGCCTCAGTGTCACTTTGTGTCAGTGTCTCAGTGTCTCAGAGTCTCAGTGTCTCTGTGTCTCAGTGTCTCAGTGTCTCTGTGTCTCAGTGTCTCAGAGTTTCAGTGTCTCTATGTCTCAGTGTCTGTGTGTCTGTGCCTCAGTGTCTCAGAGTTTCAGTCCCTCAGTGACTCAGTGACTCTCTGTCTCTGTATCTCTGTGCCTCAGTGTTTCTTTGTCTCTGTGTCTCAGTGTCTCAATGTCTCAGTGTCTCAGTGCCTCAGACTCTCAGTGTCTTAGTGCCTCAGTGTCTCAGTGACTCTGTGCCTCAGTCTATCAGACTCTCAGTGTCTCTGTGTCTCAGAGGCTCAGTGTCTCAGTGTCTCAGAATCTCAGTGTCTCTGTGTCTCAGTGTCTGTGTCTCAGTGTCTCAGAGTCTCAGTGTCTCTTTGTCTCTGTGTCTCAGTGTCTCTGTGCCTCAGTGTCTCAGAGTCTCATTGAGTCTGTGTCTCAGTGTCTCTGTGTCTCAGTGCCTCAGTGTCTCAGTGTCTCAGAATCTCAGAGTCTCTGTGTCTCAGTGTCTGTGTCTCAGTGTCTCCGCGTCTCTGTGTCTCTGTGTCTCAGTGTATCTGTTTCTCTGTGTCTCTGTGTCTCAGTGTCTCTGTGTCTCAGTGTCTCTGTGTCTCAGAGTTTCAGTGTCTCTAGGTCTCTGTGTCTCAGTGTCTCAGTGACTCAGTGTCTCAGAGTCTCAGTGTCTCACTGTCTCAGTGTCTCAGAGTTTCGCTGTCTCTGTGTCTCAGTGACTCAGTGTCTCAGAGTCTCAGTGTCTCAGTGTCTCTGAGTGTCAGTGTCTCAGTGTCTCAGTGTCTCAGTGTCTCAGTGTCTCAGTGTCTCAGTGTCTCAGAGTGTCAGTGTCTCAGTGTCTCAGTGTCTCACTGTCTCTTTGTCTCTGTGTCTCAGTGTCTCAGTGTCTCAGAGTCTCAGTGTCTCAGTGTCTCAGTGTCTCAGTGTCTCCAAGTTTCTGTGTCTCTTTGTCTCAGTGTCTCTGTGCCTCAGTGTATCTGTGTCTCAGTGTCTCAGTGTCTCAGAGTTTCAGTGTCTCTATGTCCCTGTGTCTCACTGTCTCTGTGTCTCAGTGCCTCAGTGTCTCTCTGTCTCAGTGTCTCTGTGCCTCAGTGTCCCTTTGTCTTAGAGTCTCAGTGTCTCAGAGTCTCAGTGTCTCTGTGTCTCAGTGCCTCTGTGTCTCAGTATCTCAGAGTTTCAGTGTCTCTATGTTTCTGTGTCTCTGTGTCTCTGTGCCTCAGTGTCTCAGTGTGTCTGTGTCTCAGTCCCTCAGTGTCTCAGTGACTCTCTGTCTCTGTGTCTCTGTGTCTCAGTGTCTCTTTGTCACTGTGTCTCAGTGTCTCAGTGTCTCTGTGCCTCAGTGTCTCTGTGTCCCAAAGTTTTGTGTCTCAGTGTCTCAGAAACTCAGTGTCTCAGTGCCTCAGAGTCTCAGTGAGTCTGTGTCTCTGTGTCTTAGAGTCTCAGTGTCCCAGAGTCTCAGTTTCTTCACGTCTCTGTGTCTCTGTGTCACAGTGTCTCTGTCCCTCAGTGTTTCTGTATCTCAGTGTCTCAGTGTCTCACTGTCTCTTTGTCTCTGTGTCTCAGTGTCTCAGTGTCTCAGAGTCTCAGTGTCTCAGTGTCTCAGTGTCTCAGTGTCTCCAAGTCTCTGTGTCTCTTTGTCTCAGTGTCTCTGTGCCTCAGTGTATCTGTGTCTCAGTGTCTCAGTGTCTCAGAGTTTCAGTGTGTCTGTGTCTCTGTGCCTCTGTGTCTGAGTGTCTCAGTGTCTCTGTGTCTCAGTGTATAAGCATCTCAGAGAATCAGTGTCTCTGTGCCTGAGTGTCTCTGTGCCTCAATGGCATAGTGTCTCAGTGACTCAGTGTCTCAGTGTCTCAGTGTCTTAGTGTTTCTCTATCTCTGTGCCTCAGTGTCTCAGTGTCTAGAGTCTCAGTGTCTCTGTGTCTCAGTGTATCAGTGTCTCAGAGACTCGGTGTCTCTCTTTCTCAGTGTCTCTGTGCCTAAGTGTCACAGTGTCTCAGTGTCTCAGATTATCAGTGTATCAGTATCTCAGAGACTCAGCGTCTCCGTGTCTCTGTGCCTGAGTGACTCTGTGTCTCAGTGTCTCTGTGCCTCAGTGTCTCTGCGCCTCAGTGCCTCTGTGCCTCTGTGTCTCCGTGTCTCAGTGTCTCTGTGTCTCAGAGACTCAGTGTCTCTGTGTCTCAGAGTCTCAGTGTCTCTGTGATTCTGTGTTTCAGTGTAGCAGTGTCTCAGAGACTCAGTGTCTCTTTGTCTCTGTGTCTGAGTGTCTGAGTGTCTCTGTGCCTCTGCGCCTCAGTGTCTCTGTATTCTGTGCCTCATTGTCTCAGTGTCTCAGAGTCTCAATCTCTCAGAGTCTCTGTGTCTTGGTGCCTCAGTGTCTCAGTTTATCTGTGTCTGAGTGTCTCTGTGCTCCAATGTCACAGTGTCTCAGAGTCTCAATGTATCAGTGTCTCAGAGACTCAGTGTCTCTGTGTCTCAGTATCTCTGTGTCTCAGTGTCTCTGTGCCTCAGTGTCTTAGAATCTCAGTGTCTCTGTGTCTGAGTTTCTCTGTGCCTCTGTGTCTCAGTGCCTCAGTGTCTCTGTGTCTCTGTGTCTCTGTGTCTCAGTGTCTCAGAGTCTCAGTGTCACCGTGCCACCGTGTCTCAGTGTCTCAGTGTCTCAATGTCTCAGTGTTCCTCTATCTCTGCGCCTCAGTGTCTCAGTGTCTCTATGTCTCAGTGTCTCTGTGCCTCATTGTCACAGTGTCTCAGTGTCTCAGATTATCAGTGTCTCTGTGTCTCAGTGTCGCAGTGTCTCAGTATCTCTGTGTCTCTGTGCCTCAGTGTCTCAGTGTTTTTCTATCTCTGTGTCTCATTGTCTCAGAAAATCAGTGTCTCTTTGTCTCTGTGTCTGGGTTTCTCTGTGCCTCAGTGTCATAGTGTCACAGTGTCTCTGTGTCTCACTGTCTCACTGTCTCAGTGTCTCAGTGTCTCAGAGTCTCAGTGTCTCTGTGTCTCAGTGTCTCAAAGGCTTTGTGTACAGTGTCTCAGAGTCTCAGTGTGTCTGTGTCTCTGTGCCTCTGTGTCTGAGTGTCTCAGTGTCTCTGTGTCTCAGTGGATAAGCATCTCAGAGAATCAGTGTCTCTGTGCCTGAGTGTCTCTGTGCCTCAATGGCATAGTGTCTCAGTGACTCAGTGTCTCAGTGTCTCAGTGTCTTAGTGTTTCTCTATCTCTGTGCCTCAGTGTCTCAGTGTCTAGAGTCTCAGTGTCTCTGTGTCTCAGTGTATCAGTGTCTCAGAGACTCGGTGTCTCTCTTTCTCAGTGTCTCTGTGCCTAAGTGTCACAGTGTCTCAGTGTCTCAGATTATCAGTGTATCAGTATCTCAGAGACTCAGCGTCTCCGTGTCTCTGTGTCTGAGCGACTCTGTGTCTCAGTGTCTCTGTGCCTCAGTGTCTCTGCGCCTCAGTGCCTCTGTGCCTCTGTGTCTCCGTGTCTCAGTGTCTCAGTGTCTCTGTGTCTCAGAGACTCAGTGTCTCAGTGCCTCATTGACTCAGTGTCTCCGAGTCTCAGAGTCTCAGTGTCTCAGAGTCTCAGTGTCTCTGTGTTTCTGTGTTTCAGTGTAGCAGTGTCTCAGAGACTCAGTGTCTCTTTGTCTCTGTGTCTGAGTGTCTGAGTGTCTCAGTGTCTCAGTGTCTCTGTCTCAGTGTCTCAGTGTCTCAGGGTCTCAAAGTCTTTGTGTCTCAGTGTCTCAGTTTCTCTGTGTCCCAATGTCTCTGAGTCTCAGTGTCTCAATGTCTCTGTGTCTCAGTGTCTGAGAGTCTCACTGTCTCTGTGTCTGTGTCTCAGCATCTCAGTGTCCCAGTATCTCTGAGTCTCAGTGTCTCAGTGTCTTAGCGTCTCCGTGTTTCTGTGTCTCTTTGTCTCAGTGACTCAGATTCTCAGTGTCTCAGTCTATCAAGACTCTCAGTATCTCTGTGTCTCTGTGTCTCAGTGTCTCTGTGTTTCAGAGGCTCAGTGTCTCTGTGTCTCAGGGTCTCAGTGTCTCTGTGCCTCGGTGTCTATGTTTCTCTGTGTCTCAGTATCTCTGTGTCTTTGTGTCTCAGAGGCACAGTGTCTCTGTGTCTCAGAGGCTCAGTGTCTCTGTGTCTCAGACTCTCAGTGTCCCAGTGTCTCAGTGTGTCAATGTCACAGACACTCAGTGTCACTTTGACTCTGTGTTGAGTGTCTCTGTGCCTCAGTGTCACAGTGTCTCAGTGTTTCTGTGCCTCAGTGTCTCAGTGTCTCAGAGTCTCAGTGTCTCTGTGTCCCAGTGACTCTGTGTCTCAGTGTGTCAGGTCTCAGAGACTAAGTGTCTCTGTCTCTGTGTCTCAGTTTATCAGTGTCTCAGAGACTCAGTGTCTCTCTGTCTGAGTGTCTCTGTGCCTCAGTGTCACAGTGTCTCAGTGTCTCAGATTTTCAGTGTCTCAGTGTCTTAGAGTCTCAGTGAATCTGTGTCTCAGTATCACTGTGCCTCAGTGTCTCAGCGTCTCAGAGTCTCAATGTCACAGTTTCTCTGTGTCGCAGTGTTTCTGTGCATCAGTGTCTCTGTGTCTCAGTGTCTGTGTCCCAGTATGTCAGTGTCTCAGAGTCGCAGGGTCTCAGTGTCTCTGTGCCTCATTGTCTCTGTGCCTCTGTGTCTCAGTTTATCAGTGTCTCAGAGACTCAGTGCCTCAGTGTCTCTCTGTCTGAGTGTCTCTGTGCCTCAGTGTCTCAGAGTCTCAGTGTCTCTGTGTCTCAAAGTTTTGTGTCTCAGTGTCTCAGAGTTTCAGTGTCTCTGTGTCTCAGTGCTTCAGTGTCTCAGTGTCTCTGTGTCTCTGTGCCTCAGTGTCTCTGTGCCTCAGCGTCTCAGAGTCTCTGTGTCTCTGTATCAGAGTCTCAGCGTCTCAGAGTCTCTGTGTCTCTGCGTATCAGTGTGTCAGAGATTCAGTATCTCTTTTTCTCTGTGTCTGAATGTCTCTGTGCCTCAGTGTCACAATGTATCAGTGCCTCAGTGTCTCTGTGTCTCAGTGTCTCAAAGTTTCAGTGTCTCCATGTCTCTGTATCTCAGTGTCTCTGTGCCTCAGTGTCTCAGTGGCTCTTTGTCTCTGTGTCTCTATGCCTAAGTGTCTCTTTGTCTCTGTGTCTCAGTCTCTCAGTGTCTCTGTGCCTCAGTGTCTCTGTGTCTCAGTGTCTCAAAGTCTTTGTGTCTCAGTGTCTCAGACTCTCAGTGTCTCAGTGCCTCGGAGTCTCAGTGAGACTTTGTCTCTGTGTCTTAGAGTGTCAGTGTCCCCGAGTCTCAGTGTCTCCGCTTCTCTGTGTCTCTGTGTCTCAGTGTCTCTGTGCCTCAGTGTATCTGTATCTCAGTGTCTCAGAGTTTCAATGTCTCTATGTCTCTGTGTCTCAGTGTCTCTGTGCCACAGTGCCTCAGTGTCTCTGTGTCTCAGTGTCTCAGAGTTTCAGTGTCTCTATGTCTCAGTGTCTCTCTGTCTCAGTGCCTCAGTGTTTCTCTGTCTCAGTGTCTCTGTGCCTCACTTTGTGTCCGTGTCTCTGTGTCTCAGTGCCTCAGGGTCTCTGTGTCTCAGTGTCTCAGTCCCTCAGTGTCTCAGTGTGTCTGTGCCTCAGTGTCTCTGTGTCTCAGTGTCTCTGCGCCTCAGTGCCTCTGTGTCTCTGTGTCTCAGTCTCTCAGTGTCTCAGTCCCTCAGTGTCTCAGTCCCTCAGTGTCTCAGTGTCACTGTGCCTCAGTGTCTCTGTGTCTCAGTGTCTCAAAGTCTTTGTGTCTCAGTGCCTCAGAGTCTCAGTGAGTCTGTGTCTCTGTGTCTTAGAGTCTCAGTGTCCCAGAGTCTCAGTGTCTCCGCTTCTCTGTGTCTCTGTGCCTCAGTGTCTCTGTGTATCAGTGTCTCAAAGTCTTTGTGTCTCAGTGCCTCAGAGTCTCAGTGAGTCTGTTTCTCTGTGTCTTAGAGTCTCAGTGTCCCAGAGTTTCAGTGTCTCCGCTTCTCTGTGTCTCTGTGTCTCAGTTTCTCTGTGCCTCAGTGTATCTGTATCTCAGTGTCTCAGACTTTCAGTGTCTCTATGTCTCTGTGTCTCAGAGTCTCAGTGTCTCTGTGTCTCAGTGCCTTAGTGTCTCTGTGTCTCAGTGTCTCAGAGTTTCAGTGTCTCTATGTCTCAGTGTCTCAGTGTCTCTCTGTCTCAGTGCCTCAGTGTCTCTCTGTCTCAGTGTCTCTGTGCCTCAGTGTCACTTTGTGTCAGTGTCTCAGTGTCTCAGAGTCTCAGTGTCTCTGTGTCTCAGTGTCTCAGAGTTTCAGCGTCTCTATGTCTCAGTGTCTCAGTGTCGCTATGTCTCAGTGTCTCTGTGTCTCAGTGCCTCAGGGTCTCTGTGTCTCAGTGTCTCAGAGTTTCAGTGTCTCTATGTCTCTGTGTCTCAGTGTCTCTGTGCCTCAGTGTCTCAGAGTTTCAGTCCCTCAGTGCTTCAGTGACTCTCTGTCTCTGTATCTCTGTGCCTCAGTGTTTCATTGTCTCTGTGTCTCAGTGTCTCAATGTCTCAGTGTCTCAGTGCCTCAGACTCTCAGTGTCTTAGTGCCTCAGAGTCTCTGTGAGTCTGTGTCTCTGTGTCTCAGAGTCGCAGTGTGTAGAGTCTCTGTGTCTTGGTGCCTCAGTGTCTCAGTGACTCTGTGCCTCAGTCTATCAGACTCTCAGTGTCTCTGTGTCTCAGAGGCTCAGTGTCTCTGTGTCTCAGTGTCTCTGTGTCTCAGTGCCTCAATGTCTCAGTGTCTCAGAATCTCAGTGTCTCTGTGTCTCAGTCTCTGTGTCTCTGTGTCTCAGAGTCTCAGTGTCTCTCTGTCTCTGTGTCTCAGTGTCTCTGTGCCTCAGTGCCTCAGTGTCTCAGTGTCTCAGAATCTCAGAGTCTCTGTGTTTCAGTGTCTGTGTCTCAGTGTCTCAGTGTCTCCGCGTCTCAGTGTCTCTGTGTCTCAGTGTATCTGTTTCTCTGTGTCTCTGTGTCTCAGTGTCTCTGTGTCTCAGAGTTTCAGTGTCTCTAGGTCTCTGTGTCTCAGTGACTCAGTGTCTCAGAGTCTCAGTATCTCAGTGTCTCTTAGTGTCAGTGTCTCTGTGTCTCAGTGTCTCAGTGTCTCAGTGTCTCAGAGTCTCAGTGTCTCAGTGTCTCAGAGTGTCAGTGTCTCAGTGTCTCAGTGTCTCAGTGTCTCTGTGTCTCAGTGTCTCAGTATCTCAGTGTCTCAGTGTCTCAGTGTCTCTGTGACTCAGTGTCTCAGAGTCTCAGTGTCTCTGTGTCTCAGAGCCTCAGTGTCTCAGTGCGTCAGAGTCTCAGTGAGTCTGTGTCTCTGTGTCTCAGTGTCACAGTGTCTCTGTGCCTCAGAGTCTCAGAGTCTCTGTGTCTCAGTGTCTCACTGTCTCTTTGTCTCAGTGTCTCAGAGACTCAGCGCCTCAGTGTCTCAGTGTCTTAGTGCCTCAGTGTCTCAGTGTCTCAGTGTCTCTGTGCCTCAGTGTCTCTGTGTCTCAGTGTCTCAAAGTCTTTGTGTCTCAGTGCCTGAGACTCTCAGTGTCTCAGTGCCTCAGAGTCTCAGTGAGTCTGTGTCTCTGTGTCTTAGAGTCACAGTGTGTAGAGTCTCTGTGTCTTGGTGCCTCAGTGTCTCAGTGACTCTGTGCCTCAGTCTATCAGACTCTCAGTGTCTCTGTGTCTCAGAGGCTCAGTGTCTCTGTGTCTCAGTGTCTCCGCGTCTCTGTGTCTCTGTGTCTCAGTGTACCTGTTTCTCTGTGTCTCTTTGTCTCAGTGTCTCTGTGTCTCAGTGTCTCTGTGTCTCAGCGTCTCAGAGTCTCAGTGTCTCTGTGTCTCTGTGTCTCAGTGCCTCAGTGTCCTGTGTCTCAGTGTCTCAGAGTCTCACTGTCTCTGTGTCTCAGTGACTCAGTGTCTCAGAGTCTCAGTGACTCAGTGTCTCATAGTCTCACTGTCTCTGTGTCTCAGTGACTCAGTGTCTCAGAGTCTCAGTGTCTCAGAGTCTCAGAGTCTCAGTGTCTCAGTGTCTCAGAGTCTCGCTGTCTCTGTGTCTCAGTGACTCAGTGTCTCAGAGTCTCAGTGTCTCAGTGTCTCAGAGTCAAAGTGTCTCTGTGTCTCAGTGTCTATGTGCCTCAGTGTCTCAGAGTCTCAGTGTCTCAGAGTCTCAGAGTCTCAGAGTCTCAGTGTCTCAGTGTCTCAGAGTCTCGCTGTCTCTGTGTCTCAGTGACTCAGTGTCTCAGAGTCTCAGTGTCTCAGTGTCTCAGAGTCTCAGTGTCTCTGTGTCTCAGTGTCTATGTGCCTCAGTGTCTCAGAGTCTCAGTGTCTCAGAGTCTCAGAGTCTCAGAGTCTCAGTGTCTCAGTGTCTCAGAATCTGACTGTCTCTTTGTCTCAGTGTCTCAGTGTCTCAACGTATCAGGGTCTCAGTGTCTCAGTGTCTCAGTGTCTCTGTGTCTCAGTGTCGCTGTGTCTCAGAGTCTCAGTGTCTCAGTGCCTCAGAGTCTCAGTGAGTCTGTGACTCTGTGTCTCAGTGTCTCTGTGTCTCTGTTTCTCTGTGTCTCAGTGTCTCTGTGTCTCAGTTTCTCAGTGTCTCAGTGTCTCAGTGTCTCAGTGTCTCTGTGTCTCAGAGACTCAGCGACTCAGTGTCTCAGTGTCTCAGTGCCTCAGTGTCTCAGTGTATCAGTGTTTCAGAGACTCAGTGTCTCTTTGTCTCTGTGTCTGAGTTTCTCTGTGCCTCAGTGTCACAGTGTAACAGTGTCTCTGTGTCTCACTGTCTCAGTGTCTCTGTGCCTCTGTGTCTCTGTGTCTCTGTGTTCAGTGTCTCAGTGTCTCTGTGCCTCAGTGTATCTTTGTCTCAGTGTCTCAAAGTGTTTGTGTTTGAGTGTCTCAGAGTCTCAGTGATTCTGTTTCGCTGTGTCTTAGTGTCTCACAGTCTCAGTGTCCCAGAGTCTCAGTTTCTTCACGTCTCTGTGTCTCTATGTCTCAGTGTCTCAGAGTTTCTGTATCTCTATGTCTCTGAGTCTCAGTGTCTCTGTGTCTCAGTGTTTCAGTGTCTCAGAGTCTCAGTGTCTCAGTGCCTCAGTGTCACTGTGTCTCAGTGTCTCAAAGTTTCAGTGTCTCTATGTCTCTGTATCTCAGTGTCTCTGTGCCTCAGTGTCTCAGAGGCTCTGTGTCTCAGTCCCTCAGTGCCTCAGTGACTCTTTGTCTCTGTGTCTCTGTGCCTCAGTGTCTCTTTGTCTCTGTGTCTCAGTCTCTCAGTGTCTCTGTGCCTCAGTGTCTCTGTGTCTCAGTGCCTCAAAGTCTTTGTTTATTCAGTGTCTCAGACTCTCAGTGTCTCAGTGCATCAGAGTCTCAGTGAGTCTGTGTCTCTGTGTCTTAGAGTCTCAGTGTCCCAGAGTCTCAGTGTCTCCGCTTCTCTGTGTATCTGTATCTCAGAGTTTCAGTGTCTCTATGTCTCTGTGTCTCAGTGTCTCTGTGCCTCAGTGTCTTAGTGTCTCAGAGTCTCAGGGTCTCTGTGTGTCAGTGCCTCAGTGTCTCTATGTCTCTGTGTCTCAGTGTCTCTGTGCCTCAGTGTCCCAGCGTCTCTGTGTCTCTGTCCCTCAGTGACTCTCTGTTTCTTTGTCTCTGTGTCTCAGTGTCTCAGTGTCTCTGTGTTTCAGTGTATCAGTGTCTCAGAGACTCACTGTCTCTTTGTCTCTGTGTCTGAGTCTCTCTGTGCATCAGTGTCACAGTGTCTCTTTGTCTCAGTGTCTCAGAGTCAAAGTGTCTGTGTCTCAGTGTCTCAGAGTCTCAGTGTCTCTGTGTCTCAGTGTCTCAGTTTCTCAGAGACTCAGTGTCTCTTTGTCTCTGTGTCTGAGTTTCTCTGTGCCTCCGTGTCACAGTGTAACAATGTTTCTGTGTCTCACTGTCTTAGTGTCTCCTGTGACTCAGTATCTCAGAGTCTCGGTGTCTGTACCTCAGTGTCTCAGTGTCTCTGTGTCTCAGTGTCTCTGTGTCTCAGTGTATCAGCATCTCAGAGAATCAGTGTCTCTGTGCCTGAGTTACTCTGTGCCTCAATGGCACAGTGTCTCAGTGTCTCTGTGTCTCAGTTATCTCAGTGTATATCTATCTCTGTGTCTCAGTGTCTCAGAGTCTCTGTGACTCTGTGTTTCTGTGCCTCAGTGTCTCTGTGTCTCAGTTTCTCAATGTCTCAGTGATTCTGTGCCTCAATGTCTCTGCGCCTCAGTGTCTCTGTGTCTCACTGTCTCAGTGTCTCCGTGTCTCAGTGTCTCAGTGTATCAGCATCTCAGAGAATCAGTGTCTCTGTGTCTGAGTTTCTCTGTGCCTCAATGGCATAGTGTCTCAGTGACTCAGTGTCTCAGTGTCTCAGTGTCTTAGTGTTTTTCTATCTCGGTGTCTCAGTGTCTCAGAGTCTCTGTGTCTCTGTGTCTCTGTGTTTCTGTGCCTCAGTGTCTCTGTGTCTCAGTTTCTCTGTGTCTCAGTGACTCTGTGTCTCAGTGTCTCTGCGCCTCAGTGCCTCTGTGTCTCTGTGTCTCTGTGTCACGTTGTCTCAGTGTCTCAGAGTCTCAGTGTCTCTGTGACTCAGAGTCTCAGAGTCTCAGTGTCTCTGTGTCCCAGTGTCTCAGTGTCTCTGTGCCTCAGTGTCTCTGTGTCTCAGTGTCTCAGTGTCTCCAAGTCTCTGTGTCTCTTTGTCTCAGTGTCTCTGTGTCTCAGTGTCTCTGTGCCTCAGTGTCTCAGTGTCTCAGACCCTCAGTGCCTCAGTGACTCTCTGTCTCTTTGTCTCTGTGCCTCAGTGTCTCTTTGTCTCTGTGTCTCTGTGTCTCAGTGTCTCAGAGTCTCAGTGTATCAGTGTCTCAGAGACTCACTGTCTCTTTGTCTCTGTGTCTCAGTGTCTCAGTGTCTCAGAGTCTCAGTGTCTCAGTGTCTCAGAGACTCAGTGTCTCTTTGTCTCTGTGTCTGAGTTTCTCTGTGCCTCAGTGTCACAGTGTAACAATGTTTCTGTGTCTCACTGTCTTAATGTCACCTGTGACTCAGTATCTCAGAGTCTCAGTGTCTGTACCTCAGTGTCTCAGTGTCTCAGTGTCTCAGTGTCTCAGTGTCTCAGTGTCTCAGTGTCTCTGTGTCTCAGTGTATTCGCATCTCAGAGAATCAGTGTCTCTGTGCCTGAGTTTCTCTGTGCCTCAATGGCACAGTGTCTCAGTGTCTCTGTGTCTCAGTTATCTCAGTGTTTATCTATCTCTGTGTCTCAGTGTCTCAGAGTCTCTGTGACGCTGTGTCTCTGTGTTTCTGTGCCTCAGTGTCTCTGTGTCTCAGTTTCTCTGTGCCTCAGTTTCTCAATGTCTCAGTGACTCTCTGCCTCAATGTCTCTGCGCCTCAGTGCCTCTGTGTCTCTATGTCTCTGTGTCTCAGTGTCTCAGAGTCTCAGAGTCTCAGTGTCTCTGTGTCTCACTGTCTCAGTGTCTCCGTGTCTCTGTGTCTCTGTGTCTCAGTGCATCAGCATCTCAGAGAATCAGTGTCTCTGTGTCTGAGTTTCTCTGTGCCTCAATCGCACAGTGTCTCAGTGTCTCTGTGTCTCAGTGTCTCAGTGTTTTTCTATCTCTGTGTCTCAGTGTCTCAGAGTCTCTATGTCTCTGTGTCTCTGTGTTTCTGTGCCTCAGTGTCATTGTGTCTCAGTTTCTCTGTGCCTCAGTGTCTCAGAGTCTCAGTGTCTCTGTGTCTCAGTGCCTTAGTGTCTCTGTGTCTCAGTGTCTCAGAGTTTCAGTGTCTCTATGTCTCAGTGTCTCAGTGTCTCTCTGTCTCAGTGCCTCAGTGTCACTCTGTCTCAGTGTCTCTGTGCCTCAGTGTCACTTTGTGTCAGTGTCTCAGTGTCTCAGAGTCTCAGTGTCTCTGTGTCTCAGTGCCTCAGGGTCTCTGTGTCTCAGTGTCTCAGAGTCTCAGTGTCTCTGTGTCTCAGTGCCTCAGGGTCTCTGTGTCTCAGTGTCTCAGTGTCTCAGTTTCTCAGTGTCGCTATGTCTCAGTGTCTCAGTGTCTCTGTGCCTCAGTGTCTCAGTGTCTCATTGCCTCAGTGTCTCTGTGCCTCAGTGTCTCGGAGTTTCAGTTTCTCTATGTCTCTGTGTCTCAGTGTCTCTGTGCCTCAGTGTCTCAGAGTCTCAGTGTCTCTGTGTCTAAGTGCCTCAGTGTCTCTGTGTCTCAGTGCCTCAGTGCCTCAGTGTCTCTCTGTCTCAGTGTCTCTGTGCCTCAGTGTCACTTTGTGTCAGTGTCTCAGTGTCTCAGAGTCTCAGTGTCTCTGTGTCTCAGTGTCTCAGTGTCTCTGTGTCTCAGTGTCTCAGAGTTTCAGTGTCTCTATGTCTCAGTGTCTCAGTGTGTCTGTGCCTCAGTGTCTCAGAGTTTCAGTCCCTCAGTGCCTCAGTGACTCTCTGTCTCTGTATCTCTGTGCCTCAGTGTTTCTTTGTCTCCGTGTCTCAGTGTCTCAATGTCTCAGTGTCTCAGTGCCTCAGACTCTCAGTGTCTTAGTGCCTCAGTGTCTCAGTGACTCTGTGCCTCAGTCTATCAGACTCTCAGTGTCTCTGTGTCTCAGAGGCTCAGTGTCTCAGTGTCTCAGAATCTCAGTGTCTCTGTGTCTCAGTGTCTGTGTCTCAGTGTCTCAGAGTCTCAGTGTCTCTTTGTCTCTGTGTCTCAGTGTCTCTGTGCCTCAGTGTCTCAGAGTCTCATTGAGTCTGTGTCTCAGTGTCTCTGTGTCTCAGTGCCTCAGTGTCTCAGTGTCTCAGAATCTCAGAGTCTCTGTGTCTCAGTGTCTGTCTCTCAGTGTCTCCGCGTCTCTGTGTCTCTGTGTCTCAGTGTATCTGTTTCTCTGTGTCTCTGTGTCTCAGTGTCTCTGTGTCTCAGTGTCTCTGTGTCTCAGAGTTTCAGTGTCTCTAGGTCTCTGTGTCTCAGTGTCTCAGTGACTCAGTGTCTCAGAGTCTCAGTGTCTCAGTGTCTCAGTGTCTCAGAGTTTTGCTGTCTCTGTGTCTCAGTGACTCAGTGTCTCAGAGTCTCAGTGTCTCAGTGTCTCTGAGTGTCAGTGTCTCAGTGTCTCAGTGTCTCAGAGTCTCAGTGTCTCAGTGTCTCAGAGTGTCAGTGTCTCAGTGTCTCAGTGTCTCACTGTCTCTTTGTCTCAGTGTCTCAGTGTCTCAGTGTCTCAGAGTCTCAGTGTCTCAGTGTCTCAGTGTCTCAGTGTCTCCAAGTTTCTGTGTCTCTTTGTCTCAGTGTCTCTGTGCCTCAGTGTATCTGTGTCTCAGTGTCTCAGTGTCTCAGAGTTTCAGTGTCTCTATGTCCCTGTGTCTCACTGTCTCTGTGTCTCAGTGCCTCAGTGTCTCTCTGTCTCAGTGTCTCTGTGCCTCAGTGTCCCTTTGTCTTAGAGTCTCTGTGTCTCAGAGTCTCAGTGTCTCTGTGTCTCAGTGCCTCTGTGTCTCAGTATCTCAGAGTTTCAGTGTCTCTATGTCTCTGTGTCTCTGTGTCTCTGTGCCTCAGTGTCTCAGTGTGTCTGTGTCTCAGTCCCTCAGTGTCTCAGTGACTCTCTGTCTCTGTGTCTCTGTGTCTCAGTGTCTCTTTGTCACTGTGTCTCAGTGTCTCAGTGTCTCTGTGCCTCAGTGTCTCTGTGTCCCAAAGTTTTGTGTCTCAGTGTCTCAGAAACTCAGTGTCTCAGTGCCTCAGAGTCTCAGTGAGTCTGTGTCTCTGTGTCTTAGAGTCTCAGTGTCCCAGAGTCTCAGTTTCTTCACGTCTCTGTGTCTCTGTGTCACAGTGTCTCTGTCCCTCAGTGTTTCTGTATCTCAGTGTCTCAGAGTTTCAGTATCTCTATGTCGCTGTGTCTCAGTGTCTCTGTGCCTCAGTGTCTCAGTGTCTCAGAGTCTCAGTGTCTCTGTGTCTCAGTGCCTCAGTGTCTCTGTGTCTCAGTGTCTCAGAGTTTCAGTGTCTCTATGTCTCAGTGCCTCAGTGTCTCTCTGTCTCAGTGTCTCTGTGCCTCACTTTGTGTCCGTGTCACAGTGTCTCAGAGTCTCAGTGTCTCTGTGTCTCAGTGCCTCAGTGTCTCTATGTCTCTGTGTCTCAGTGTCTCTGTGCCTCAGTGACTCTCTGTTTCTTTGTCTCTTTGTCTCAGTGTATCAGTGTCTCAGAGACTCACTGGCTCTTTGTCCCTGTGTCTGGGTGTCTCTGTATCACAGTGTCTCAGTGTCGCAGAGTCTCAGAGTCTCAGTGTCTCAGTGTCTCTGTCACTCAGTGTCTCTGTGTCTCAGTGTATCAGTGTCTCAGAGACTCAGTGTCTCTTTGTCTCTGTGTCTGAGTTTCTCTGTGCTCAGTGTCACAGTGTCACTATGTCTCTGTGTCTCACTGTCTTAGTGTCTCCTGTGTCTCAGTGTCTCAGAGTCTTAGTGTGTCTGTGCCTCAGTGTCCCAGTGTCTCTGTGTCTCAGTGTATCAGCATCTCAGAGAATCAGTGTCTCTGTGTCTGAGTGTCTCTGTGCCTCAATGGCACAGTGTCTCAGTGTCTCTGTGTCTCAGTGTCTCAGTATTTATCTATCTCTGTGTCTCAGAGTCTCTATGTCTCTGTGTTTCTGTGCCCCAGTTTCTCTGTGTCTCAGTGACTCTGTGTCTCAGTGTCTCTGCGCCTCAGTGCCTCTGTGTCTCTATGTCTCTGTGTCTCTGTGTCTCAAAGTCTCAGTGTGTCTGTGCATCAGTGTCTCAGTGTCTCTGTGTCTCAGTGTCTCAAAGTCTTTGTGTCTCAGTGTCTCAGAGTCTCAGTGAGTCTGTGTCTCTGTGTCTTAGTGTCTCACAGTCTCAGTGTTCCAGAGTCTCAGTGTCTCCAAGTGTCTGTGTCTCTGTGTCTCAGTGTCTCTGTGCCTCAGTGTATCTGTGTCTCAGTGTCTCAGAGTTTCAGTGTCTCTATGTCTCTGTCCCTCAGTGTCTCTGTGCCTCAGTGTCTCAGTGCCTCAGTGTCACTCTGTCTCAGTGTCCCTGTGCCTCAGTGTCTCTTTGTCTCAGTGTCTCTGTGTCTAAGTATCTCAGAGTTTCAGTGTCTCTATGTCTCTGTGTCTCAGTGTCCCTGTGCCTCAGTGTCTCAGTGTCTCGGTGTCTCAGTCCCTCAGTGCCTCAGTGACTCTCTATCTCTGTGTCTCTGTGCCTCAGTGTCTCTTTGTCTCTTTGTCTCACTGTCTCAGTGTCTCTGTGCCTCAGTGTCACAGTGTTTCTGTGTCTCAGTGTCTCTGTTTCTCAGTGTCTCAGTGTCTCTGTGTCTCAGTGTCTCAGTGTCTCAGAGTCTCAGAGTCTCAGTGTCTCTGTGTCTCAGTGTATCAGTGTCTCAGTGTCTCAGTGTCTCAGTGTATCAGTGTCTCAGAGACTCAGTGTCTCTTTGTCTCTGTGTCTGAGTTACTCTCTGCCTCATTGTCACAGTGTAACAGTGTCTCTGTGTCTCACTGTGTCAGTGTCTCTGTGTCTCAGTATCTCAGAGTCTCAGAGTGTCTGTGCCTCAGTGTCTCAGTGTCTCTGTGTCTCAGTGCCTCTGTGTCTCAGTGTATCAGCATCTCAGAGAATCAGTGTCTCTGTGTCTGAGTTTCTCTGTGCCTCAATGGCACAGTGTCTCTGTGTCTCAGTTTCTCAGTGTTTTTCTATCTCTGTGTCTCAGTGCCTCAGAGTCTCTGTGTCTCTGTGTTTCTGTGCCTCAGTGTCTCTGTGTCTCAGTTTCTCTGTGTCTCAGTGACTCTGTGTCTCAGTGTCTCTGCGCCTCAGTGCCTCTGTGTCTCTATGTCTCAGTGTCTCAGAGTCTCAGAGTCTCAGTGTCTCTGTGTCTCAGTGTCTCAGTGTCTCTGTGCCTCAGTGTCTCTGTGTCTCAGTGTCTCAAAGTCTTTGTGTCTCAGTGTCTCAGAGTCTCAGTGTCTCTGTGTCTCAGTGCCTCAGTGTCTCAGTGTCTCAGTGTCTCAGCGTTTCAGTGTCTCTCTGTCTCTGTGCCTCAGTGCCTCAGTGTCTCTCTGTCTCAGTGTCTCTGTGCCTCAGTGTCACTTTGTGTCAGTGTCTCAGTGTTTCAGAGTCTCAGTGTCTCTGTGTCTCAGTGCCTCAGGGTCTCTGTGTCTCCGTGTCTCTGAGTTTCAGTGTCTCTATGTCTCTGTGTCTCAGTGTCTCTGTGCCTCAGTATCTCAGTGTCTCAGACCCTCAGTGCCTAAGTGACTCTCTGTCTCTGTGTCTCTGTGCCTCAGTGTCTCTTTGTCTCTGTGTCTCAGTGTCTCTGTGCCTCAGTGTCTTTGTGTTTCAGTTTATCAGTGTCTCAGAGACTCACTGTCTTTTTGTCTCTCTGTCTGAGTGTCTCTGTGCATCAGTGTCACAGTGTCTCTGTGTCTCAGTGTCTCAGAGTCAAAGTGTCTCAGTATCTCAGTGTCTCAGAGTCTCAGTGTTTCAGTGTCTCAGACACTCAGTGTCTCTTTGTCTCTGTGTCTGAGTTTCTCGGTGCCTCAGTGTCACAGTGTCTCAGTGTCTCAATATCTCTGTGTCTCAGTGTCTCAGTGTCTCCTGTGACTCAGTATCTCAGAGTCTCAGTGTCTGTACCTCAGTGTCTCTGTGTCTCAGTGTCTCTGTGTCTCAGTGTCTCTGTGTCTCAGTGTATTCGCATCTCAGAGAATTAGTGTCCCTGTGCCTGAGTTTCTCTGTGCCTCAATGGCGCAGTGTCTCAGTGTCTCTGTGTCTCAGTTATCTCAGTGTTTATCTATCTATGTGTCTCAGTGTCTCAGAGTCTCTGTGACTCTGTGTTTCTGTGCCTCAGTGTCTCTGTGTCTCAGTTTCTCAATGTCTCAGTGACTCTGTGCCTCAATGTCTCTGCGCCTCTGTGCCTCTGTGTCTCTATGTCTCTGTGTCTCAGTGTCTCAGAGTCTCAGAGTCTCAGTGTCTCTGTGTCTCACTGTCTCAGTGTCTCTGTGTCTCAGTGTATCAGCATCTCAGAGAATCAGTGTCTCTGTGTCGGAGTTTCTCTGTGCCTCAATCGCAGAGTGTCTCAGTGTCTCTGTGTCTCAGTGTCTCAGTGTTTTTCTATCTCTGTGTCTCAGTGTCTCAGAGTCTCTGTGTCTCTGTGTTTCTGTGCCTCAGTGCCTCTGTGTCTCTATGTCTCTGTGTCTCAGTGTCTCAGAGTCTCAGTGTCTCTGTGTCTCTGTGTCTCTGTGTTGCTGTGCCTCAGTATCTCTGTGTCTCAGTTTCTCTGTGTCTCAGTGACTCTGTGTCTCAGTGTCTCTGCGCCTCAGTGCCTCTGTGTCTCTGTGTCTCTGTGTCACTTTGTCTCAGTGTCTCAGAGTCTCAGAGTCTCAGTGTCTCTGTGTCTCAGTGTCTCAGTGTCTCAGTGTCTCTGTGTCTCAGTGTCTCAGTGTCTCTGTGCCTCAGTGTCTCTGTGTCTCAGTGTCTCAGTGTCTCCAAGTCTCTGTGTCTCTGTGTCTCAGTGTCTCTGTGCCTCAGTGTGTCTGTGTCTGTGTCTCAGAGTTTCAGTGTCTCTATGTCTCTGTGTCTCACTGTCTCTGTGTCTCAGTGCCTCAGTGCCTCAGTTTCTCTCTGTCTCAGTGTCTCTGTGCCTCAGTGTCTCTTTGTCTCAGAGTCTCAGTGTCTCAGTGTCTCTGTGTCTCAGTGCCTCTCTGTCTCAGTATCTCAGAGTTTCAGTGTCTCTATGTCTCAGTGCCTCAGTGTCTCTGTGTCTCAGTCCCTCAGTGCCTCAGTGACTCTCTGTCTCTGTGTCTCTGTGTCTCAGTGTCTCTTTGTCACTGTGTCTCAGTGTCTCAGAGTCTCAGTGTCTCTGTGTCTCAGTGCCTCTCTGTCTCAGTATCTCAGAGTTTCAGTGTCTCTATGTCTCAGTGCCTCAGTGTCTCTGTGTCTCAGTCCCTCAGTGCCTCAGTGACTCTCTGTCTCTGTGTCTCTGTGTCTCAGTGTCTCTTTGTCACTGTGTCTCAGTGTCTCAGTGTCTCTGTGTATCAAAGTTTTTGTGTCTCAGACTCTCAGTGTCTCAGTGCCTAAGAGTCTCAGTGAGTCTGTGTCTCTGTGTCTTAGAGTCTCAGTGTCCCAGAGTCTCAGTGTCTCCGATTCTCTGTGTCTCTGTGTCACACTGTCTCTGTGCCTCAGTGTTTCTGTATATCAGTGTCTCAGAGTTTCAGTGTCTCTATGTCTCTGTGTCTCAGTGTCTCTGTGCCTCAATGTCTCAGTGTCTCAGTGTCTCAGAGTCTCAGTTTCTCTGTGTCTCAGTGCCTCAGTGTCTCTGTGTCTCAGTGTCTCAGAGTTTCAGTGTCTCTCTGTCTCAGTGTCTCTGTGCCTCAAATGTGTCCGTGTCACAGTGTCTCAGAGTCTCAGTGTCTCTGTGTCTCAGTGCCTCAGTGTCTCTATGTCTCTGTCTCTCAGTGTCTCTGTGCCTCAGTGTCTCTGTGTTTCAGTGTATCAGTGTCTCAGAGACTCACTGTCTCTTTGTCCCTGTGTCTGGGTGTCTCTGTGCATCAGTGTCACAGTGTCTCGGAGTCTCAGTGTCTCAGAGTCAAAGTGTCTCAGTGTCTCAGAGTCTCAGTGTCTCAGTGTCTCTGTGTCTCAGTGTATCAGTGTCTCAGAGACTCAGTGTCTCTTTGCCTCTGTGTCTGAGTTTCACTGTGCCTCAGTGTCACAGTGTCACTATGTCTCTTTGTCTCACTGTCTTAGTGTCTCCTGAGTCTCAGTGTCTCAGAGTCTTAGTGTATCTGTGCCTCAGTGTCTCAGTGTCTCTGTGTCTCAGTGTCTCTGTGTCCCAGTGTATCAGCATCTCAGAGAATCGGTGTCTCTGTGTCTGAGTGTCTTTGTGCCTCAACGGCACAGTGTCTCAGTGTCTCTGTGTCTCAGTGTCTCAGTATTTATCTATCTCTGTGTCTCAGAGTCTCTGTGTCTCTGTGTTTCTGTGCCTCAGTGTCTCAGTTTCTCTGTGTCTCAGTGACTCTGTGTCTCAGTGTCTCTGCGCCTCAGTGCCTCTGTGTCTCTATGTCTCTGTGTCTCTGTGTCTCAAAGTCTCAGTGTGTCTGTGCATCAGTGTCTCTGTGTCTCTGTGTCTCAAAGTCTCAGTGTGTCTGTGCATCAGTGTCTCTGTGTCTCAGTGTCTCAAGGTCTTTGTGTCTCAGTGTCTCAGAGTCTCAGTGAGTCTGTGTCTCTGTGTCTTAGTGTCTCACAGTCTCAGTGTTCCAGAGTCTCAGTGTCTCCAAGTCTCTGTGTCTCTGTGTCTCAGTGTCTCTGTGCCTCAGTGTATCTGTGTCTCAGTGTCTCAGAGTTTCAGTGTCTCTATGTCGCTGTGTCTCAGTGTCTCTGTGCCTCAGTGTCTCAGTGTCTCAGAGTCTCAGTGTCTCTGTGTCTCAGTGTCTCTTTGTCTCAGTGTCTCAGTGTCTCAGAGTCTCAGTGTCTCTGTGTCTAAGTATCTCAGAGTTTCAGTGTCTCTATGTCTCAGTGTCCCTGTGCCTCAGTGTCTCAGTGTCTCTGTGTCTCAGTCCCTCAGTGCCTCAGTGACTCTCTGTCTCTGTGTCTCTGTGCCTCAGTGTCTCTTTGTCTCTTTGTCTCACTGTCTCAGTGTCTCTGTGTCTGAGTGTCTCAGACTCTCAGAGTCTCAGTGTCTCTGTGTCTCAGTGTATCAGTGTCTCAGTGTCTCAGTGTATCAGTGTCTCAGAGACTCAGTGTCTCTTTGTCTCTGTGTCTGAGTTACTCTCTGCCTCATTGTCACAGTGTAACAGTGTCTCTGTGTCTCACTGTCTCAGTATCTCTGTGTCACAGTATCTCAGAGTCTCAGTGTGTCTGTGCCTCAGTGTCTCAGTGCCTCTGTGTCTCAGTGCCTCTGTGTCTCAGTGTATCAGCATCTCAGAGAAACAGTGTCTCTGTGTCTGAGTTTCTCTGTGCCTCAATGGCACAGTGTCTCTGTGTCTCAGTGTTTTTCTATCTCTGTGTCTCAGTGCCTCAGAGTCTCTATGTCTCTGTGCCTCAGTGTATCTGTGTCTCAGTTTCTCTGTGTCTCAGTGACTCTGTGTCTCAGTGTCTCTGCGCCTCAGTGCCTCTGTGTCTCTGTGTCTCTGTGTCTCAGTGTCTCAGAGTCTCAGAGTCTCAGTGTCTCTGTGTCTCAGTGCTTCAGTGTCTCTGTGCCTCAGTGTCTCTGTGTCTCAGTGTCTCAAAGTCTTTGTGTCTCAGTGTCTCAGTGTCTCTGTGTCGCAGTGCCTCAGTGTCTCTGTGTCTCAGTGTCTCAGAGTTTCAGTGTCTCTCTGTCTCTGTGCCTCAGTGCCTCAGTGTCTCTCTGTCTCAGTGTCTCTGTGCCTCAGTGTCACTTTGTGTCAGTGTCTCTGTGTTTCAGAGTCTCAGTGTCTCTGTCTCTCAGTGCCTCAGGGTCTCTGTGTCTCAGTGTCTCAGAGTTTCAGTGTCTCTATGTCTCTGTGTCTCAGTGTCTCTGTGCCTCAGTGTCTCAGTGTCTCAGACCCTCAGTGCCTCAGTGACTCTCTGTCTCTGTGTCTCTGTGCCTCAGTGTCTCTTTGTCTCTGTGTCTCAGTGTCTCAGAGTCTCAGTGTCTCAGTGTCTCAGAGACTCAGTGTCTCTTTGTCTCTGTGTCTGAGTTTCTCTGTGCCTCAGTGTCACAGTGTAACAATGTTTCTGTGTCTCACTGTCTTAGTGTCACCTGTGACTCAGTATCTCAGAGTCTCAGTGTCTGTACCTCAGTGTCTCAGTGTCTCAGTGTCTCAGTGTCTCAGTGTCTCAGTGTCTCAGAGTCTCAGTGTCTCTGTGTCTCAGTGTCTCTGTGTCTCAGTGTATTCGCATCTCAGAGAATCAGTGTCTCTGTGCCTGAGTTTCTCTGTGCCTCAATGGCACAGTGTCTCAGTGTCTCTGTGTCTCAGTTATCTCAGTGTTTATCTATCTCTGTGTCTCAGTGTCTCAGAGTCTCTGTGACTCTGTGTCTCTGTGTTTCTGTGCCTCAGTGTCTCTGTGTCTCAGTTTCTCTGTGCCTCAGTTTCTCAATGTCTCAGTGACTCACTGCCTCAATGTCTCTGCGCCTCAGTGCCTCTGTGTCTCTATGTCTCTGTGTCTCAGTGTCTCAGAGTCTCAGAGTCTCAGTGTCTCTGTGTCTCACTGTCTCAGTGTCTCCGTGTCTCTGTGTCTCTGTGTCTCAGTGCATCAGCATCTCAGAGAATCAGTGTCTCTGTGTCTGAGTTTCTCTGTGCCTCAATCGCACAGTGTCTCAGTGTCTCTGTGTCTCAGTGTCTCAGTGTTTTTCTATCTCTGTGTGTCAGTGTCTCAGAGTCTCTATGTCTCTGTGTCTCTGTGTTTCTGTGCCTCAGTGTCATTGTGTCTCAGTTTCTCTGTGCCTCAGTGTCTCAGAGTCTCAGTGTCTCTGTGTCTCAGTGCCTTAGTGTCTCTGTGTCTCAGTGTCTCAGAGTTTCAGTGTCTCTATGTCTCAGTGTCTCAGTGTCTCTCTGTCTCAGTGCCTCAGTGTCACTCTGTCTCAGTGTCTCTGTGCCTCAGTGTCACTTTGTGTCAGTGTCTCAGTGTCTCAGAGTCTCAGTGTCTCTGTGTCTCAGTGCCTCAGGGTCTCTGTGTCTCAGTGTCTCAGAGTCTCAGTGTCTCTGTGTCTCAGTGCCTCAGGGTCTCTGTGTCTCAGTGTCTCAGTGTCTCAGTTTCTCAGTGTCGCTATGTCTCAGTGTCTCAGTGTCTCTGTGCCTCAGTGTCTCAGTGTCTCATTGCCTCAGTGTCTCTGTGCCTCAGTGTCTCGGAGTTTCAGTTTCTCTATGTCTCTGTGTCTCAGTGTCTCTGTGCCTCAGTGTCTCAGAGTCTCAGTGTCTCTGTGTCTAAGTGCCTCAGTGTCTCTGTGTCTCAGTGCCTCAGTGCCTCAGTGTCTCTCTGTCTCAGTGTCTCTGTGCCTCAGTGTCACTTTGTGTCAGTGTCTCAGTGTCTCAGAGTCTCAGTGTCTCTGTGTCTCAGTGTCTCAGTGTCTCTGTGTCTCAGTGTCTCAGAGTTTCAGTGTCTCTATGTCTCAGTGTCTCAGTGTGTCTGTGCCTCAGTGTCTCAGAGTTTCAGTCCCTCAGTGCCTCAGTGACTCTCTGTCTCTGTATCTCTGTGCCTCAGTGTTTCTTTGTCTCTGTGTCTCAGTGTCTCAATGTCTCAGTGTCTCAGTGCCTCAGACTCTCAGTGTCTTAGTGCCTCAGTGTCTCAGTGACTCTGTGCCTCAGTCTATCAGACTCTCAGTGTCTCTGTGTCTCAGAGCCTCAGTGTCTCAGTGTCTCAGAATCTCAGTGTCTCTGTGTCTCAGTGTCTGTGTCTCAGTGTCTCAGAGTCTCAGTGTCTCTTTGTCTCTGTGTCTCAGTGTCTCTGTGCCTCAGTGTCTCAGAGTCTCATTGAGTCTGTGTCTCAGTGTCTCTGTGTCTCAGTGCCTCAGTGTCTCAGTGTCTCAGAATCTCAGAGTCTCTGTGTCTCAGTGTCTGTGTCTCAGTGTCTCCGCGTCTCTGTGTTTCTGTGTCTCAGTGTATCTGTTTCTCTGTGTCTCTGTGTCTCAGTGTCTCTGTGTCTCAGTGTCTCTGTGTCTCAGAGTTTCAGTGTCTCTAGGTCTCTGTGTCTCAGTGTCTCAGTGACTCAGTGTCTCAGAGTCTCAGTGTCTCAGTGTCTCAGTGTCTCAGAGTTTCGCTGTCTCTGTGTCTCAGTGACTCAGTATCTCAGAGTTTCAGTGTCTCTATGTCTCTGTGTCTCTGTGTCTCTGTGCCTCAGTGTCTCAGTGTGTCTGTGTCTCAGTCCCTCAGTGTCTCAGTGACTCTCTGTCTCTGTGTCTCTGTGTCTCAGTGTCTCTTTGTCACTGTGTCTCAGTGTCTCAGTGTCTCTGTGCCTCAGTGTCTCTGTGTCCCAAAGTTTTGTGTCTCAGTGTCTCAGAAACTCAGTGTCTCAGTGCCTCAGAGTCTCAGTGAGTCTGTGTCTCTGTGTCTTAGAGTCTCAGTGTCCCAGAGTCTCAGTTTCTTCACGTCTCTGTGTCTCTGTGTCACAGTGTCTCTGTCCCTCAGTGTTTCTGTATCTCAGTGTCTCAGAGTTTCAGTGTCTCTATGTCGCTGTGTCTCAGTGTCTCTGTGCCTCAGTGTCTCAGTGTCTCAGAGTCTCAGTGTCTCTGTGTCTCAGTGCCTCAGTGTCTCTGTGTCTCAGTGTCTCAGAGTTTCAGTGTCTCTATGTCTCAGTGCCTCAGTGTCTCTCTGTCTCAGTGTCTCTGTGCCTCACTTTGTGTCCGTGTCACAGTGTCTCAGAGTCCCATTGTCTCTGTGTCTCAGTGCCTCAGTGTCTCTATGTCTCTGTGTCTCAGTGTCTCTGTGCCTCAGTGACTCTCTGTTTCTTTGTCTCTTTGTCTCAGTGTATCAGTGTCTCAGAGACTCACTGGCTCTTTAGAACATAGAACATAGAACATAGAACATTACAGCGCAGAACAGGCCCTTCGGCCCACGATGTTGCGCCGACCAGTTACAAAACAATGACCCACTAGCCTAAACCAATCCCTTTTCATCCATAAACCTATCCACAGATCTTTTAAACGCCCCCAAACTAGGTGCATTTACAACTGCAGCTGGCAGGGCATTCCAGTCCCTCACCACCCTCTGGGTAAAGAACCTACCCCTGACATCTGTCCTATAACTACCCCCCCTTAATTTAAAATCGTGCCCCCTCGTGTTAGCTTTCTCCATCCTAGGAAAAAGGCTATCACTATCTACCCTGTCTAAACCTCTAATCATCTTATATGTTTCAATGAGATCCCCTCTTAGCCGCCTTCTTTCCAGCGAAAACAACCCCAAATCACTCAATCTCTCCTCATAGGATCTCCCCTCCATACCAGGCAACATCCTGGTAAACCTCCTCTGCACCCTCTCCAAAGCCTCTACATCCTTCTTGTAATGTGGGGACCAGAACTGCACACAAAACTCCAAGTGCGGCCGCACCAGAGATGTGTACAGTTGCATCATGACGCTACGACTCCTAAATTCAATCCCCCTACCAATAAATGCCAAAACTCCGTATGCCTTCTTAACAACCTTATCTACTTGATTCCCAACTTTCAGGGATCTATGTACACATACACCTAGATCCCTCTGCTCCTCCACACTATTCAAAGTCCTCCCGTTAGCCCTATACTCAACACATCTGTTATTCCTACCGAAATGAATTACCTCACACTTCTCCACATTAAACTCCATTCGCCACCTCTCAGCCCAGCTCTGCAACCTTTCTAAGTCATCCTGCAAACTATGACACCCTTCCTCACAATCTACCACACCTCCGACTTTGGTGTCATCAGCAAACTTACTAATCCACCCAACTATACCCTCATCCAGATCATTAATAAAAATTACAAACAGCAGTGGCCCCAAAACAGATCCCTGAGGCACACCACTTGTAACCGAACTCCATGACGAATATTTCCCATCAACCACCACTCTCTGTCTCCTATCTGCTAGCCAATTCCTGATCCAATTACCTAGATCACCCCCAATCCCATACATCTGCATTTTCTGCAGAAGCCTACCATGGTGAACCTTATCAAACGCCTTGCTAAAATCCATATACACCACATCAACTGCCTTACCCCTATCCACCTCTTTGGTCACTTTCTCAAAGAACTCGATAAGGTTAGTAAGGCATGACCTACCCGCTACAAAACCGTGCTGACTATCTCTAATCAACTCATTACTTTCCAAATAACTATAAATCCTGTCTCTAATAATCCTTTCCAAAACCTTACCCACCACAGAAGTAAGACTCACCGGTCTATAATTCCCAGGGAAGTCCCTTCTCCCCTTCTTAAACAATGGGACAACATTTGCTGTCCTCCAATCTTCTGGTACTATACCAGAGACTAACGACGACCTGAAGATCAGAGCCAGAGGCTCCGCAATCACCCCTCTTGCCTCCCAAAGAATCCTAGGGTAAATCCCATCTGGACCAGGGGACTTATCTATTTTCAAACCCTCTAAAATATCCAGCACATCCCCCATATCAACTGCAATACTATCTATTTCACACCCCTGCACCCCAGTGTCCTCCTGAGCTACATTCCTGTCCCCTTGCGTGAACACCGAAGAGAAATATTGGTTCAACACCTCTCCAATCTCCTCCGGTTCCACACACAACTTCCCTCTACTGTCTGTAACTGGCCCTAATCTTGTCCTAACCAACCTTCTGTTCTTGACATACCTGTAAAACGCCTTAGGGTTCTCCTTAATCCTATCAGCCAAAATCATCTCATGCCCTCTTTTGGCCCTTCTTAACTCCCTCTTCAACTCCCTCCTAGCCAATCTAAAACTTTCTAATGCACTACCTGAGCCCTCAAGCCTCATCCGAACATAAGCCTCCTTTTTCTTCCTAACCAACGAATCAACTTTTTTGGTGCACCACGGTTCCCTGGGCCTACCAAATCCTCCTTGCCTGACAGGGATATACTTATCACAGACCCGCAATAGCTGCTCCTTGAAAAATCTCCACATCTCGGATGTTCCCAGTCCCTGTAATCTCCCATTCCAACCAATGCTTCCTAATTCTCTCCTAATAGCCTCATAATTACCCTTCCCCCAGCTGAAACTACTGACCCGAGGTTCATGCCTATCCCTTTCCATCACTAAGGTGAACGTAATCGAATTGTGATCACTATCCCCAAACTGTACACCAACTTCCAAGTCTAGCACCTGGTCTGGCTCATTACCGAGCACCAAATCCAATATAGCCTCACCTCTCGTCGGCCTATCTACATACTGAGTCAAAAAACCTTCTTGCACACTTTGAACAAAAACTGACCCCTCTAACGAGCCAGAGCAGTAGCAATTCCAATCTACATGAGTAAAGTTAAAGTCCCCCATAACAATTACCCTATTACTTTCACTCCTAACAAGGATCGTCTCCGCAATCCTTTCCTCAACCTCTCTAGAACTTTTTGGAGGTCTATAAAAGACTCCCAACAGGGTGACCTCTCCTCTCCTATTTCTAATCTCCGCCCATATTACCTCAACAGACAAGTCCTCATCAAAGTTCCTCTCTGACACTGAGATACAGTCCTTGACCAATAATGCTACCCCACCCCCCCTTCTACCTCCTTGTCTACTCCGATTAAAGCATTTGTACCCCGGGACCTGCAACATCCATTCCTGACCCTGCTCTTTGTCCCTGTGTCTGGGTGTCTCTGTATCACAGTGTCTCAGTGTCGCAGAGTCTCAGAGTCTCAGTGTCTCTGTCACTCAGTGTCTCTGTGTCTCAGTGTATCAGTGTCTCAGAGACTCAGTGTCTCTTTGTCTCTGTGTCTGAGTTTCTCTGTGCTCAGTGTCACAGTGTCACTATGTCTCTGTGTCTCACTGTCTTAGTGTCTCCTGTGTCTCAGTGTCTCAGAGTCTTAGTGTGTCTGTGCCTCAGTGTCCCAGTGTCTCTGTGTCTCAGTGTATCAGCATCTCAGAGAATCAGTGTCTCTGTGTCTGAGTGTCTCTGTGCCTCAATGGCACAGTGTCTCAGTGTCTCTGTGTCTCAGTGTCTCAGTATTTATCTATCTCTGTGTCTCAGAGTCTCTATGTCTCTGTGTTTCTGTGCCCCAGTTTCTCTGTGTCTCAGTGACTCTGTGTCTCAGTGTCTCTGCGCCTCAGTGCCTCTGTGTCTCTATGTCTCTGTGTCTCTGTGTCTCAAAGTCTCAGTGTGTCTGTGCATCAGTGTCTCAGTGTCTCTGTGTCTCAGTGTCTCAAAGTCTTTGTGTCTCAGTGTCTCAGAGTCTCAGTGAGTCTGTGTCTCTGTGTCTTAGTGTCTCACAGTCTCAGTGTTCCAGAGTCTCAGTGTCTCCAAGTCTCTGTGTCTCTGTGTCTCAGTGTCTCTGTGCCTCAGTGTATCTGTGTCTCAGTGTCTCAGAGTTTCAGTGTCTCTTTGTCTCAGTGTCTCTGTGTCTAAGTATCTCAGAGTTTCAGTGTCTCTATGTCTCTGTGTCTCAGTGTCCCTGTGCCTCAGTGTCTCAGTGTCTCGGTGTCTCAGTCCCTCAGTGCCTCAGTGACTCTCTATCTCTGTGTCTCTGTGCCTCAGTGTCTCTTTGTCTCTTTGTCTCACTGTCTCAGTGTCTCTGTGCCTCAGTGTCACAGTGTTTCTGTGTCTCAGTGTCTCTGTTTCTCAGTGTCTCAGTGTCTCTGTGTCTCAGTGTCTCAGAGTCTCAGAGTCTCAGTGTCTCTGTGTCTCAGTGTATCAGTGTCTCAGTGTCTCAGTGTCTCAGTGTCTCAGTGTATCAGTGTCTCAGAGACTCAGTGTCTCTTTGTCTCTGTGTCTGAGTTACTCTCTGCCTCATTGTCACAGTGTAACAGTGTCTCTGTGTCTCACTGTGTCAGTGTCTCTGTGTCTCAGTATCTCAGAGTCTCAGAGTGTCTGTGCCTCAGTGTCTCAGTGTCTCTGTGTCTCAGTGCCTCTGTGTCTCAGTGTATCAGCATCTCAGAGAATCAGTGTCTCTGTGTCTGAGTTTCTCTGTGCCTCAATGGCACAGTGTCTCTGTGTCTCAGTTTCTCAGTGTTTTTCTATCTCTGTGTCTCAGTGCCTCAGAGTCTCTGTGTCTCTGTGTTTCTGTGCCTCAGTGTATCTGTGTCTCAGTTTCTCTGTGTCTCAGTGACTCTGTGTCTCAGTGTCTCTGCGCCTCAGTGCCTCTGTGTCTCTATGTCTCAGTGTCTCAGTGTCTCAGAGTCTCAGTGTCTCTGTGTCTCAGTGTCTCAGTGTCTCTGTGCCTCAGTGTCTCTGTGTCTCAGTGTCTCAAAGTCTTTGTGTCTCAGTGTCTCAGCGTCTCAGTGTCTCTGTGTCTCAGTGCCTCAGTGTCTCAGTGTCTCAGTGTCTCAGCGTTTCAGTGTCTCTCTGTCTCTGTGCCTCAGTGCCTCAGTGTCTCTCTGTCTCAGTGTCTCTGTGCCTCAGTGTCACTTTGTGTCAGTGTCTCAGTGTTTCAGAGTCTCAGTGTCTCTGTGTCTCAGTGCCTCAGGGTCTCTGTGTCTCCGTGTCTCTGAGTTTCAGTGTCTCTATGTCTCTGTGTCTCAGTGTCTCTGTGCCTCAGTATCTCAGTGTCTCAGACCCTCAGTGCCTAAGTGACTCTCTGTCTCTGTGTCTCTGTGCCTCAGTGTCTCTTTGTCTCTGTGTCTCAGTGTCTCTGTGCCTCAGTGTCTTTGTGTTTCAGTTTATCAGTGTCTCAGAGACTCACTGTCTTTTTGTCTCTCTGTCTGAGTGTCTCTGTGCATCAGTGTCACAGTGTCTCTGTGTCTCAGTGTCTCAGAGTCAAAGTGTCTCAGTATCTCAGTGTCTCAGAGTCTCAGTGTTTCAGTGTCTCAGACACTCAGTGTCTCTTTGTCTCTGTGTCTGAGTTTCTCGGTGCCTCAGTGTCACAGTGTCTCAGTGTCTCAATATCTCTGTGTCTCAGTGTCTCAGTGTCTCCTGTGACTCAGTATCTCAGAGTCTCAGTGTCTGTACCTCAGTGTCTCAGTGTCTCTGTGTCTCAGTGTCTCTGTGTCTCAGTGTATTCGCATCTCAGAGAATTAGTGTCCCTGTGCCTGAGTTTCTCTGTGCCTCAATGGCGCAGTGTCTCAGTGTCTCTGTGTCTCAGTTATCTCAGTGTTTATCTATCTATGTGTCTCAGTGTCTCAGAGTCTCTGTGACTCTGTGTTTCTGTGCCTCAGTGTCTCTGTGTCTCAGTTTCTCAATGTCTCAGTGACTCTGTGCCTCAATGTCTCTGCGCCTCTGTGCCTCTGTGTCTCTATGTCTCTGTGTCTCAGTGTCTCAGAGTCTCAGAGTCTCAGTGTCTCTGTGTCTCACTGTCTCAGTGTCTCTGTGTCTCAGTGTATCAGCATCTCAGAGAATCAGTGTCTCTGTGTCGGAGTTTCCCTGTGCCTCAATCGCAGAGTGTCTCAGTGTCTCTGTGTCTCAGTGTCTCAGTGTTTTTCTATCTCTGTGTCTCAGTGTCTCAGAGTCTCTGTGTCTCTGTGTTTCTGTGCCTCAGTGCCTCTGTGTCTCTATGTCTCTGTGTCTCAGTGTCTCAGAGTCTCAGTGTCTCTGTGTCTCTGTGTCTCTGTGTTGCTGTGCCTCAGTATCTCTGTGTCTCAGTTTCTCTGTGTCTCAGTGTCTCTGCGCCTCAGTGCCTCTGTGTCTCTGTGTCTCTGTGTCACTTTGTCTCAGTGTCTCAGAGTCTCAGAGTCTCAGTGTCTCTGTGTCTCAGTGTCTCAGAGTCTCAGTGTCTCTGTGTCTCAGTGTCTCAGTGTCTCTGTGCCTCAGTGTCTCTGTGTCTCAGTGTCTCAGTGTCTCCAAGTCTCTGTGTCTCTGTGTCTCAGTGTCTCTGTGCCTCAGTGTGTCTGTGTCTGTGTCTCAGAGTTTCAGTGTCTCTATGTCTCTGTGTCTCACTGTCTCTGTGTCTCAGTGCCTCAGTGCCTCAGTTTCTCTCTGTCTCAGTGTCTCTGTGCCTCAGTGTCTCTTTGTCTCAGAGTCTCAGTGTCTCAGAGTCTCAGTGTCTCTGTGTCTCAGTGCCTCTCTGTCTCAGTATCTCAGAGTTTCAGTGTCTCTATGTCTCAGTGCCTCAGTGTCTCTGTGTCTCAGTCCCTCAGTGCCTCAGTGACTCTCTGTCTCTGTGTCTCTGTGTCTCAGTGTCTCTTTGTCACTGTGTCTCAGTGTCTCAGTGTCTCTGTGTATCAAAGTTTTTGTGTCTCAGACTCTCAGTGTCTCAGTGCCTAAGAGTCTCAGTGAGTCTGTGTCTCTGTGTCTTAGAGTCTCAGTGTCCCAGAGTATCAGTGTCTCCGATTCTCTGTGTCTCTGTGTCACACTGTCTCTGTGCCTCAGTGTTTCTGTATATCAGTGTCTCAGAGTTTCAGTGTCTCTATGTCTTTGTGTCTCAGTGTCTCTGTGCCTCAATGTCTCAGTGTCTCAGTGTCTCAGAGTCTCAGTTTCTCTGTGTCTCAGTGCCTCAGTGTCTCTGTGTCTCAGTGTCTCAGAGTTTCAGTGTCTCTATGTCTCAGTGTCTCAGTGTCTCTCTGTCTCAGTGCCTCAGTGTCTCTCTGTCTCAGTGTCTCTGTGCCTCACTTTGTGTCCGTGTCACAGTGTCTCAGAGTCTCAGTGTCTCTGTGTCTCAGTGCCTCAGTGTCTCTATGTCTCTGTCTCTCAGTGTCTCTATGCCTCAGTGTCTCTGTGTTTCAGTGTATCAGTGTCTCAGAGACTCACTGTCTCTTTGTCCCTGTGTCTGGGTGTCTCTGTGCATCAGTGTCACAGTGTCTCGGTGTCTCAGTGTCTCAGAGTCAAAGTGTCTCAGTGTCTCAGAGTCTCAGTGTCTCAGTGTCTCTGTGTCTCAGTGTATCAGTGTCTCAGAGACTCAGTGTCTCTTTGCCTCTGTGTCTGAGTTTCACTGTGCCTCAGTGTCACAGTGTCACTATGTCTCTATGTCTCACTGTCTTAGTGTCTCCTGAGTCTCAGTGTCTCAGAGTCTTAGTGTATCTGTGCCTCAGTGTCTCAGTGTCTCTGTGTCTCAGTGTCTCTGTGTCCCAGTGTATCAGCATCTCAGAGAATCGGTGTCTCTGTGTCTGAGTGTCTCTGTGCCTCAAAGGCACAGTGTCTCAGTGTCTCTGTGTCTCAGTGTCTCAGTATTTATCTATCTCTGTGTCTCAGAGTCTCTGTGTCTCTGTGTTTCTGTGCCTCAGTGTCTCAGTTTCTCTGTGTCTCAGTGACTCTGTGTCTCAGTGTCTCTGCGCCTCAGTGCCTCTGTGTCTCTATGTCTCTGTGTCTCTGTGTCTCAAAGTCTCAGTGTGTCTGTGCATCAGTGTCTCTGTGTCTCTGTGTCTCAAAGTCTCAGTGTGTCTGTGCATCAGTGTCTCTGTGTCTCAGTGTCTCAAGGTCTTTGTGTCTCAGTGTCTCAGAGTCTCAGTGAGTCTGTGTCTCTGTGTCTTAGTGTCTCACAGTCTCAGTGTTCCAGAGTCTCAGTGTCTCCAAGTCTCTGTGTCTCTGTGTCTCAGTGTCTCTGTGCCTCAGTGTATCTGTGTCTCAGTGTCTCAGAGTTTCAGTGTCTCTATGTCGCTGTGTCTCAGTGTCTCTGTGCCTCAGTGTCTCAGTGTCTCAGAGTCTCAGTGTCTCTGTGTCTCAGTGTCTCTTTGTCTCAGTGTCTCAGTGTCTCAGAGTCTCAGTGTCTCTGTGTCTAAGTATCTCAGAGTTTCAGTGTCTCTATGTCTCAGTGTCCCTGTGCCTCAGTGTCTCAGTGTCTCTGTGTCTCAGTCCCTCAGTGCCTCAGTGACTCTCTGTCTCTGTGTCTCTCTGCCTCAGTGTCTCTTTGTCTCTTTGTCTCACTGTCTCAGTGTCTCTGTGTCTGAGTGTCTCAGACTCTCAGAGTCTCAGTGTCTCTGTGTCTCAGTGTATCAGTGTCTCAGTGTCTCAGTGTATCAGTGTCTCAGAGACTCAGTGTCTCTTTGTCTCTGTGTCTGAGTTACTCTCTGCCTCATTGTCACAGTGTAACAGTGTCTCTGTGTCTCACTGTCTCAGTGTCTCTGTGTCACAGTATCTCAGAGTCTCAGTGTGTCTGTGCCTCAGTGTCTCAGTGCCTCTGTGTCTCAGTGCCTCTGTGTCTCAGTGTATCAGCATCTCAGAGAAACAGTGTCTCTGTGTCTGAGTTTCTCTGTGCCTCAATGGCACAGTGTCTCTGTGTCTCAGTGTCTCAGTGTTTTTCTATCTCTGTGTCTCAGTGCCTCAGAGTCTCTATGTCTCTGTGCCTCAGTGTATCTGTGTCTCAGTTTCTCTGTGTCTCAGTGACTCTGTGTCTCAGTGTCTCTGCGCCTCAGTGCCTCTGTGTCTCTGTGTCTCTGTGTCTCAGTGTCGCAGAGTCTCAGAGTCTCAGTGTCTCTGTGTCTCAGTGCTTCAGTGTCTCTGTGCCTCAGTGTCTCTGTGTCTCAGTGTCTCAAAGTCTTTGTGTCTCAGTGTCTCAGTGTCTCTGTGTCGCAGTGCCTCAGTGTCTCTGTGTCTCAGTGTCTCAGAGTTTCAGTGTCTCTCTGTCTCTGTGCCTCAGTGCCTCAGTGTCTCTCTGTCTCAGTGTCTCTGTGCCTCAGTGTCACTTTGTGTCAGTGTCTCTGTGTTTCAGAGTCTGAGTGTCTCTGTCTCTCAGTGCCTCAGGGTCTCTGTGTCTCAGTGTCTCAGAGTTTCAGTGTCTCTATGTCTCTGTGTCTCAGTGTCTCTGTGCCTCAGTGTCTCAGTGTCTCAGACCCTCAGTGCCTCAGTGACTCTCTGTCTCTGTGTCTCTGTGCCTCAGTGTCTCTTTGTCTCTGTGTCTCTGTGTCTCAGTGTCTCTGTGCCTCAGTGTCTTTGTGTTTCAGTGTATCAGTGTCTCAGAGACTCACTGTCTCTTTGTCTCTGTGTCTCAGTGTCTCAGTGTCTCAGAGTCTCAGTGTCTCAGTTTCTCTGTGTCTCAGTGTATCACTGTCTCAGAGACTCAGTGTCTCTTTGTCTCTGTGTCTGAGTTTCTCTGTGCCTCAGTGTCACAGTGTAACAATGTTTCTGTGTCTCACTGTCTTAGTGTCACCTGTGACTCAGTATCTCAGAGTCTCAGTGTCTGTACCTCAGTGTCTCAGTGTCTCAGTGTCTCAGTGTCTCAGTGTCTCAGTGTCTCTGTGTCTCAGTGTATTCGCATCTCAGAGAATCAGTGTCTCTGTGCCTGAGTTTCTCTGTGCCTCAATGGCACAGTGTCTCAGTGTCTCTGTGTCTCAGTTATCTCAGTGTTTATCTATCTCTGTGTCTCAGTGTCTCAGGGTCTCTGTGACTCTGTGTCTCTGTGTTTCTGTGCCTCAGTGTCTCTGTGTCTCAGTTTCTCTGTGCCTCAGTTTCTCAATGTCTCAGTGACTCTCTGCCTCAATGTCTCTGCGCCTCAGTACCTCTGTGTCTCTATGTCTCTGTGTCTCAGTGTCTCAGAGTCTCAGAGTCTCAGTGTCTCTGTGTCTCACTGTCTCAGTGTCTCCGTGTCTCTGTGTCTCTGTGTCTCAGTGCATCAGCATCTCAGAGAATCAGTGTCTCTGTGTGTGAGTTTCTCTGTGCCTCAATCGCACAGTGTCTCAGTGTCTCTGTGTCTCAGTGTCTCAGTGTTTTTCTATCTCTGTGTCTCAGTGTCTCAGAGTCTCTATGTCTCTGTGTCTCTGTGTTTCTGTGCCTCAGTGTCTCTGTGTCTCAGTTTCTCTGTGCCTCAGTGTCTCAGAGTCTCAGTGTCTCTGTGTCTCAGTGCCTTAGTGTCTCTGTGTCTCAGTGTCTCAGCGTTTCAGTGTCTCTATGTCTCAGTGTCTCAGTGTCTCTCTGTCTCAGTGCCTCAGTGTCACTCTGTCTCAGTGTCTCTGTGCCTCAGTGTCACTTTGTGTCAGTGTCTCAGTGTCTCAGAGTCTCAGTGTCTCTGTGTCTCAGTGCCTCAGGGTCTCTGTGTCTCAGTGTCTCAGAGTCTCAGTGTCTCTGTGTCTCAGTGCCTCAGGGTCTCTGTGTCTCAGTGTCTCAGTGTCTCAGTGTCTCAGTGTCGCTATGTCTCAGTGTCTCTGTGCCTCAGTGTCTCAGTGTCTCATTGCCTCAGTGTCTCTGTGCCTCAGTGTCTCAGAGTCTCAGTGTCTCTGTGTCTAAGTGCCTCAGTGTCTCTGTGTCTCAGTGCCTCAGTGCCTCAGTGTCTCAGTGTCTCAGAGTCTCAGTGTCTCTGTGTCTCAGTGTCTCAGTGTGTCTGTGCCTCAGTGCCTCAGACTCTCAGTGTCTTAGTGCCTCAGTGTCTCAGTGACTCTGTGCCTCAGTCTATCAGACTCTCAGTGTCTCTGTGTCTCAGAGGCTCAGAGTTTCAGTCCCTCAGTGCCTCAGTGACTCTCTGTCTCTGTATCTCTGTGCCTCAGTGTTTCTTTGTCTCTGTGTCTCAGTGTCTCAGTGCCTCAGACTCTCAGTGTCTTAGTGCCTCAGTGTCTCAGTGACTCTGTGCCTCAGTCTATCAGACTCTCAGTGTCTCTGTGTCTCAGAGGCTCAGTGTCTCAGTGTCTCAGAATCTCAGTGTCTCTGTGTCTCAGTGTCTGTGTCTCAGTGTCTCAGAGTCTCAGTGTCTCTTTGTCTCTGTGTCTCAGTGTCTCTGTGCCTCAGTGTCTCAGAGTCTCATTGAGTCTGTGTCTCAGTGTCTCTGTGTCTCAGTGCCTCAGTGTCTGTGTCTCAGAATCTCAGAGTCTCTGTGTCTCAGTGTCTGTGTCTCAGTGTCTCCGCGTCTCTGTGTCTCTGTGTCTCAGTGTATCTGTTTCTCTGTGTCTCTGTGTCTCAGTGTCTCTGTGTCTCAGTGTCTCTGTGTCTCAGAGTTTCAGTGTCTCCAGGTCTCTGTGTCTCAGTGTCTCTGTGCCTCAGTGTCTCTTTGTCTCTTTGTCTCACTGTCTCAGTGTCTCTGTGCCTCAGTGTCACAGTGTTTCTGTGTCTCAGTGTCTCTGTTTCTCAGTGTCTCAGTGTCTCTGTGTCTCAGTGTCTCAGTGTCTCAGAGTCTCAGAGTCTCAGTGTCTCTGTGTCTCAGTGTATCAGTGTCTCAGTGTCTCAGTGTCTCAGTGTATCAGTGTCTCAGAGACTCAGTGTCTCTTTGTCTCTGTGTCTGAGTTACTCTCTGCCTCATTGTCACAGTGTAACAGTGTCTCTGTGTCTCACTGTGTCAGTGTCTCTGTGTCTCAGTATCTCAGAGTCTCAGAGTGTCTGTGCCTCAGTGTCTCAGTGTCTCTGTGTCTCAGTGCCTCTGTGTCTCAGTGTATCAGCATCTCAGAGAATCAGTGTCTCTGTGTCTGAGTTTCTCTGTGCCTCAATGGCACAGTGTCTCTGTGTCTCAGTTTCTCAGTGTTTTTCTATCTCTGTGTCTCAGTGCCTCAGAGTCTCTGTGTCTCTGTGTTTCTGTGCCTCAGTGTCTCTGTGTCTCAGTTTCTCTGTGTCTCAGTGACTCTGTGTCTCAGTGTCTCTGCGCCTCAGTGCCTCTGTGTCTCTATGTCTCAGTGTCTCAGAGTCTCAGAGTCTCAGTGTCTCTGTGTCTCAGTGTCTCTGTGCCTCAGTGTCTCTGTGTCTCAGTGTTTCAAAGTCTTTGTGTCTCAGTGTCTCAGAGTCTCAGTGTCTCTGTGTCTCAGTGCCTCAGTGTCTCTGTGTCTCAGTGTCTCAGCGTTTCAGTGTCTCTCTGTCTCTGTGCCTCAGTGCCTCAGTGTCTCTCTGTCTCAGTGTCTCTGTGCCTCAGTGTCACTTTGTGTCAGTGTCTCAGTGTTTCAGAGTCTCAGTGTCTCTGTGTCTCAGTGCCTCAGGGTCTCTGTGTCTCCGTGTCTCTGAGTTTCAGTGTCTCTATGTCTCTGTGTCTCAGTGTCTCTGTGCCTCAGTATCTCAGTGTCTCAGACCCTCAGTGCCTAAGTGACTCTCTGTCTCTGTGTCTCAGTGCCTCAGTGCCTCTTTGTCTCTGTGTCTCAGTGTCTCTGTGCCTCAGTGTCTTTGTGTTTCAGTTTATCAGTGTCTCAGAGACTCACTGTCTTTTTGTCTCTCTGTCTGAGTGTCTCTGTGCATCAGTGTCACAGTGTCTCTGTGTCTCAGTGTCTCAGAGTCAAAGTGTCTCAGTATCTCAGTGTCTCAGAGTCTCAGTGTTTCAGTGTCTCAGACACTCAGTGTCTCTTTGTCTCTGTGTCTGAGTTTCTCGGTGCCTCAGTGTCACAGTGTCTCAGTGTCTCAATATCTCTGTGTCTCAGTGTCTCAGTGTCTCCTGTGACTCAGTATCTCAGAGTCTCAGTGTCTGTACCTCAGTGTCTCTGTGTCTCTGTGTCTCTGTGTCTCAGTGTCTCTGTGTCTCAGTGTATTCGCATCTCAGAGAATTAGTGTCCCTGTGCCTGAGTTTCTCTGTGCCTCAATGGCGCAGTGTCTCAGTGTCTCTGTGTCTCAGTTATCTCAGTGTTTATCTATCTATGTGTCTCAGTGTCTCAGAGTCTCTGTGACTCTGTGTTTCTGTGCCTCAGTGTCTCTGTGTCTCAGTTTCTCAATGTCTCAGTGACTCTGTGCCTCAATGTCTCTGCGCCTCTGTGCCTCTGTGTCTCTATGTCTCTGTGTCTCAGTGTCTCAGAGTCTCAGAGTCTCAGTGTCTCTGTGTCTCACTGTCTCAGTGTCTCTGTGTCTCAGTGTATCAGCATCTCAGAGAATCAGTGTCTCTGTGTCGGAGTTTCTCTGTGCCTCAATCGCACAGTGTCTCAGTGTCTCTGTGTCTCAGTGTTTTTCTATCTCTGTGTCTCAGTGTCTCCGAGTCTCTGTGTCTCTGTGTTTCTGTGCCTCAGTGCCTCTGTGTCTCTATGTCTCTGTGTCTCAGTGTCTCAGAGTCTCTGTGTCTCTGTGTCTCTGTGTTGCTGTGCCTCAGTATCTCTGTGTCTCAGTTTCTCTGTGTCTCAGTGACTCTGTGTCTCAGTGTCTCTGCGCCTCAGTGCCTCTGTGTCTCTGTGTCTCTGTGTCACTTTGTCTCAGTGTCTCAGAGTCTCAGAGTCTCAGTGTCTCTGTGTCTCAGTGTCTCAGAGTCTCAGTGTCTCTGTGTCTCAGTGTCTCAGTGTCTATGTGCCTCAGTGTCTCTGTGTCTCAGTGTCTCCAAGTCTCTGTGTCTCTGTGTCTCAGTGTCTCTGTGCCTCAGTGTGTCTGTGTCTGTGTCTCAGAGTTTCAGTGTCTCTATGTCTCTGTGTCTCACTGTCTCTGTGTCTCAGTGCCTCAGTGCCTCAGTTTCTCTCTGTCTCAGTGTCTCTGTGCCTCAGTGTCTCTTTGTCTCAGAGTCTCAGTGTCTCAGAGTCTCAGTGTCTCTGTGTCTCAGTGCCTCTCTGTCTCAGTATCTCAGAGTTTCAGTGTCTCTATGTCTCAGTGCCTCAGTGTCTCTGTGTCTCAGTCCCTCAGTGCCTCAGTGACTCTCTGTCTCTGTGTCTCTGTGTCTCAGTGTCTCTTTGTCACTGTGTCTCAGTGTCTCAGTGTCTCTGTGTATCAAAGTTTTTGTGTCTCAGACTCTCAGTGTCTCAGTGCCTCAGAGTCTCTGTGTCTCTGTGTTTCTGTGCCTCAGTGTCTCTGTGTCTCAGTTTCTCTGTGTCTCAGTGACTCTGTGTCTCAGTGTCTCTGCGCCTCAGTGCCTCTGTGTCTCTATGTCTCAGTGTCTCAGAGTCTCAGAGTCTCAGTGTCTCTGTGTCTCAGTGTCTCTGTGCCTCAGTGTCTCTGTGTCTCAGTGTTTCAAAGTCTTTGTGTCTCAGTGTCTCAGAGTCTCAGTGTCTCTGTGTCTCAGTGCCTCAGTGTCTCTGTGTCTCAGTGTCTCAGCGTTTCAGTGTCTCTCTGTCTCTGTGCCTCAGTGCCTCAGTGTCTCTCTGTCTCAGTGTCTCTGTGCCTCAGTGTCACTTTGTGTCAGTGTCTCAGTGTTTCAGAGTCTCAGTGTCTCTGTGTCTCAGTGCCTCAGGGTCTCTGTGTCTCCGTGTCTCTGAGTTTCAGTGTCTCTATGTCTCTGTGTCTCAGTGTCTCTGTGCCTCAGTATCTCAGTGTCTCAGACCCTCAGTGCCTAAGTGACTCTCTGTCTCTGTGTCTCTGTGCCTCAGTGTCTCTTTGTCTCTGTGTCTCAGTGTCTCTGTGCCTCAGTGTCTTTGTGTTTCAGTTTATCAGTGTCTCAGAGACTCACTGTCTTTTTGTCTCTCTGTCTGAGTGTCTCTGTGCATCAGTGTCACAGTGTCTCTGTGTCTCAGTGTCTCAGAGTCAAAGTGTCTCAGTATCTCAGTGTCTCAGTGTCTCAGTGTTTCAGTGTCTCAGACACTCAGTGTCTCTTTGTCTCTGTGTCTGAGTTTCTCGGTGCCTCAGTGTCACAGTGTCTCAGTGTCTCAATATCTCTGTGTCTCAGTGTCTCAGTGTCTCCTGTGACTCAGTATCTCAGAGTCTCAGTGTCTGTACCTCAGTGTCTCGGTGTCTCTGTGTCTCTGTGTCTCAGTGTCTCTGTGTCTCAGTGTATTCGCATCTCAGAGAATTAGTGTCCCTGTGCCTGAGTTTCTCTGTGCCTCAATGGCGCAGTGTCTCAGTGTCTCTGTGTCTCAGTTATCTCAGTGTTTATCTATCTATGTGTCTCAGTGTCTCAGAGTCTCTGTGACTCTGTGTTTCTGTGCCTCAGTGTCTCTGTGTCTCAGTTTCTCAATGTCTCAGTGACTCTGTGCCTCAATGTCTCTGCGCCTCTGTGCCTCTGTGTCTCTATGTCTCTGTGTCTCAGTGTCTCAGAGTCTCAGAGTCTCAGTGTCTCTGTGTCTCACTGTCTCAGTGTCTCTGTGTCTCAGTGTATCAGCATCTCAGAGAATCAGTGTCTCTGTGTCGGAGTTTCTCTGTGCCTCAATCGCACAGTGTCTCAGTGTCTCTGTGTCTCAGTGTTTTTCTATCTCTGTGTCTCAGTGTCTCCGAGTCTCTGTGTCTCTGTGTTTCTGTGCCTCAGTGCCTCTGTGTCTCTACGTCTCTGTGTCTCAGTGTCTCAGAGTCTCAGTGTCTCTGTGTCTCTGTGTCTCTGTGTTGCTGTGCCTCAGTATCTCTGTGTCTCAGTTTCTCTGTGTCTCAGTGACTCTGTGTCTCAGTGTCTCTGCGCCTCAGTGCCTCTGTGTCTCTGTGTCTCTGTGTCACTTTGTCTCAGTGTCTCAGAGTCTCAGAGTCTCAGTGTCTCTGTGTCTCAGTGTCTCAGAGTCTCAGTGTCTCTGTGTCTCAGTGTCTCAGTGTCTCTGTGCCTCAGTGTCTCTGTGTCTCAGTGTCTCCAAGTCTCTGTGTCTCTGTGTCTCAGTGTCTCTGTGCCTCAGTGTGTCTGTGTCTGTGTCTCAGAGTTTCAGTGTCTCTATGTCTCTGTGTCTCACTGTCTCTGTGTCTCAGTGCCTCAGTGCCTCAGTTTCTCTCTGTCTCAGTGTCTCTGTGCCTCAGTGTCTCTTTGTCTCAGAGTCTCAGTGTCTCAGAGTCTCAGTGTCTCTGTGTCTCAGTGCCTCTCTGTCTCAGTATCTCAGAGTTTCAGTGTCTCTATGTCTCAGTGCCTCAGTGTCTCTGTGTCTCAGTCCCTCAGTGCCTCAGTGACTCTCTGTCTCTGTGTCTCTGTGTCTCAGTGTCTCTTTGTCACTGTGTCTCAGTGTCTCAGTGTCTCTGTGTATCAAAGTTTTTGTGTCTCAGACTCTCAGTGTCTCAGTGCCTCAGAGTCTCTGTGTCTCTGTGTTTCTGTGCCTCAGTGTCTCTGTGTCTCAGTTTCTCTGTGTCTCAGTGACTCTGTGTCTCAGTGTCTCTGCGCCTCAGTGCCTCTGTGTCTCTATGTCTCAGTGTCTCAGAGTCTCAGAGTCTCAGTGTCTCTGTGTCTCAGTGTCTCTGTGCCTCAGTGTCTCTGTGTCTCAGTGTTTCAAAGTCTTTGTGTCTCAGTGTCTCAGAGTCTCAGTGTCTCTGTGTCTCAGTGCCTCAGTGTCTCTGTGTCTCAGTGTCTCAGCGTTTCAGTGTCTCTCTGTCTCTGTGCCTCAGTGCCTCAGTGTCTCTCTGTCTCAGTGTCTCTGTGCCTCAGTGTCACTTTGTGTCAGTGTCTCAGTGTTTCAGAGTCTCAGTGTCTCTGTGTCTCAGTGCCTCAGGGTCTCTGTGTCTCCGTGTCTCTGAGTTTCAGTGTCTCTATGTCTCTGTGTCTCAGTGTCTCTGTGCCTCAGTATCTCAGTGTCTCAGACCCTCAGTGCCTAAGTGACTCTCTGTCTCTGTGTCTCTGTGCCTCAGTGTCTCTTTGTCTCTGTGTCTCAGTGTCTCTGTGCCTCAGTGTCTTTGTGTTTCAGTTTATCAGTGTCTCAGAGACTCACTGTCTTTTTGTCTCTCTGTCTGAGTGTCTCTGTGCATCAGTGTCACAGTGTCTCTGTGTCTCAGTGTCTCAGAGTCAAAGTGTCTCAGTATCTCAGTGTCTCAGAGTCTCAGTGTTTCAGTGTCTCAGACACTCAGTGTCTCTTTGTCTCTGTGTCTGAGTTTCTCGGTGCCTCAGTGTCACAGTGTCTCAGTGTCTCAATATCTCTGTGTCTCAGTGTCTCAGTGTCTCCTGTGACTCAGTATCTCAGAGTCTCAGTGTCTGTACCTCAGTGTCTCAGTGTCTCTGTGTCTCTGTGTCTCAGTGTCTCTGTGTCTCAGTGTATTCGCATCTCAGAGAATTAGTGTCCCTGTGCCTGAGTTTCTCTGTGCCTCAATGGCGCAGTGTCTCAGTGTCTCTGTGTCTCAGTTATCTCAGTGTTTATCTATCTATGTGTCTCAGTGTCTCAGAGTCTCTGTGACTCTGTGTTTCTGTGCCTCAGTGTCTCTGTGTCTCAGTTTCTCAATGTCTCAGTGACTCTGTGCCTCAATGTCTCTGCGCCTCTGTGCCTCTGTGTCTCTATGTCTCTGTGTCTCAGTGTCTCAGAGTCTCAGAGTCTCAGTGTCTCTGTGTCTCACTGTCTCAGTGTCTCTGTGTCTCAGTGTATCAGCATCTCAGAGAATCAGTGTCTCTGTGTCGGAGTTTCTCTGTGCCTCAATCGCACAGTGTCTCAGTGTCTCTGTGTCTCAGTGTTTTTCTATCTCTGTGTCTCAGTGTCTCCGAGTCTCTGTGTCTCTGTGTTTCTGTGCCTCAGTGCCTCTGTGTCTCTACGTCTCTGTGTCTCAGTGTCTCAGAGTCTCAGTGTCTCTGTGTCTCTGTGTCTCTGTGTTGCTGTGCCTCAGTATCTCTGTGTCTCAGTTTCTCTGTGTCTCAGTGACTCTGTGTCTCAGTGTCTCTGCGCCTCAGTGCCTCTGTGTCTCTGTGTCTCTGTGTCACTTTGTCTCAGTGTCTCAGAGTCTCAGAGTCTCAGTGTCTCTGTGTCTCAGTGTCTCAGAGTCTCAGTGTCTGTGTCTCAGTGTCTCAGTGTCTCTGTGCCTCAGTGTCTCTGTGTCTCAGTGTCTCCAAGTCTCTGTGTCTCTGTGTCTCAGTGTCTCTGTGCCTCAGTGTGTCTGTGTCTGTGTCTCAGAGTTTCAGTGTCTCTATGTCTCTGTGTCTCACTGTCTCTGTGTCTCAGTGCCTCAGTGCCTCAGTTTCTCTCTGTCTCAGTGTCTCTGTGCCTCAGTGTCTCTTTGTCTCAGAGTCTCAGTGTCTCAGAGTCTCAGTGTCTCTGTGTCTCAGTGCCTCTCTGTCTCAGTATCTCAGAGTTTCAGTGTCTCTATGTCTCAGTGCCTCAGTGTCTCAGTGTCTCAGTCCCTCAGTGCCTCAGTGACTCTCTGTCTCTGTGTCTCTGTGTCTCAGTGTCTCTTTGTCACTGTGTCTCAGTGTCTCAGTGTCTCTGTGTATCAAAGTTTTTGTGTCTCAGACTCTCAGTGTCTCAGTGCCTCAGAGTCTCTGTGTCTCTGTGTTTCTGTGCCTCAGTGTCTCTGTGTCTCAGTTTCTCTGTGTCTCAGTGACTCTGTGTCTCAGTGTCTCTGCGCCTCAGTGCCTCTGTGTCTCTATGTCTCAGTGTCTCAGAGTCTCAGAGTCTCAGTGTCTCTGTGTCTCAGTGTCTCTGTGCCTCAGTGTCTCTGTGTCTCAGTGTTTCAAAGTCTTTGTGTCTCAGTGTCTCAGAGTCTCAGTGTCTCTGTGTCTCAGTGCCTCAGTGTCTCTGTGTCTCAGTGTCTCAGCGTTTCAGTGTCTCTCTGTCTCTGTGCCTCAGTGCCTCAGTGTCTCTCTGTCTCAGTGTCTCTGTGCCTCAGTGTCACTTTGTGTCAGTGTCTCAGTGTTTCAGAGTCTCAGTGTCTCTGTGTCTCAGTGCCTCAGGGTCTCTGTGTCTCCGTGTCTCTGAGTTTCAGTGTCTCTATGTCTCTGTGTCTCAGTGTCTCTGTGCCTCAGTATCTCAGTGTCTCAGACCCTCAGTGCCTAAGTGACTCTCTGTCTCTGTGTCTCTGTGCCTCAGTGTCTCTTTGTCTCTGTGTCTCAGTGTCTCTGTGCCTCAGTGTCTTTGTGTTTCAGTTTTTTAGTGTCTCAGAGACTCACTGTCTTTTTGTCTCTCTGTCTGAGTGTCTCTGTGCATCAGTGTCACAGTGTCTCTGTGTCTCAGTGTCTCAGAGTCAAAGTGTCTCAGTATCTCAGTGTCTCAGAGTCTCAGTGTTTCAGTGTCTCAGACACTCAGTGTCTCTTTGTCTCTGTGTCTGAGTTTCTCGGTGCCTCAGTGTCACAGTGTCTCAGTGTCTCAATATCTCTGTGTCTCAGTGTCTCAGTGTCTCCTGTGACTCAGTATCTCAGAGTCTCAGTGTCTGTACCTCAGTGTCTCGGTGTCTCTGTGTCTCTGTGTCTCAGTGTCTCTGTGTCTCAGTGTATTCGCATCTCAGAGAATTAGTGTCCCTGTGCCTGAGTTTCTCTGTGCCTCAATGGCGCAGTGTCTCAGTGTCTCTGTGTCTCAGTTATCTCAGTGTTTATCTATCTATGTGTCTCAGTGTCTCAGAGTTTCTGTGACTCTGTGTTTCTGTGCCTCAGTGTCTCTGTGTCTCAGTTTCTCAATGTCTCAGTGACTCTGTGCCTCAATGTCTCTGCGCCTCTGTGCCTCTGTGTCTCTATGTCTCTGTGTCTCAGTGTCTCAGAGTCTCAGAGTCTCAGTGTCTCTGTGTCTCACTGTCTCAGTGTCTCTGTGTCTCAGTGTATCAGCATCTCAGAGAATCAGTGTCTCTGTGTCGGAGTTTCTCTGTGCCTCAATCGCACAGTGTCTCAGTGTCTCTGTGTCTCAGTGTTTTTCTATCTCTGTGTCTCAGTGTCTCCGAGTCTCTGTGTCTCTGTGTTTCTGTGCCTCAGTGCCTCTGTGTCTCTACGTCTCTGTGTCTCAGTGTCTCAGAGTCTCAGTGTCTCTGTGTCTCTGTGTCTCTGTGTTGCTGTGCCTCAGTATCTCTGTGTCTCAGTTTCTCTGTGTCTCAGTGACTCTGTGTCTCAGTGTCTCTGCGCCTCAGTGCCTCTGTGTCTCTGTGTCTCTGTGTCACTTTGTCTCAGTGTCTCAGAGTCTCAGAGTCTCAGTGTCTCTGTGTCTCAGTGTCTCAGAGTCTCAGTGTCTCTGTGTCTCAGTGTCTCAGTGTCTCTGTGCCTCAGTGTCTCTGTGTCTCAGTGTCTCCAAGTCTCTGTGTCTCTGTGTCTCAGTGTCTCTGTGCCTCAGTGTGTCTGTGTCTGTGTCTCAGAGTTTCAGTGTCTCTATGTCTCTGTGTCTCACTGTCTCTGTGTCTCAGTGCCTCAGTGCCTCAGTTTCTCTCTGTCTCAGTGTCTCTGTGCCTCAGTGTCTCTTTGTCTCAGAGTCTCAGTGTCTCAGAGTCTCAGTGTCTCTGTGTCTCAGTGCCTCTCTGTCTCAGTATCTCAGAGTTTCAGTGTCTCTATGTCTCAGTGCCTCAGTGTCTCTGTGTCTCAGTCCCTCAGTGCCTCAGTGACTCTCTGTCTCTGTGTCTCTGTGTCTCAGTGTCTCTTTGTCACTGTGTCTCAGTGTCTCAGTGTCTCTGTGTATCAAAGTTTTTGTGTCTCAGACTCTCAGTGTCTCAGTGCCTAAGAGTCTCAGTGAGTCTGTGTCTCTGTGTCTTAGAGTCTCAGTGTCCCAGAGTCTCAGTGTCTCCGATTCTCTGTGTCTCTGTGTCACACTGTCTCTGTGCCTCAGTGTTTCTGTATATCAGTGTCTCAGAGTTTCAGTGTCTCTATGTCTCTGTGTCTCAGTGTCTCTGTGCCTCAATGTCTCAGTGTCTCAGTGTCTCAGAGTCTCAGTTTCTCTGTGTCTCAGTGCCTCAGTGTCTCTGTGTCTCAGTGTCTCAGAGTTTCAGTGTCTCTATGTCTCAGTGTCTCAGTGTCTCTCTGTCTCAGTGCCTCAGTGTCTCTCTGTCTCAGTGTCTCTGTGCCTCACTTTGTGTCCGTGTCACAGTGTCTCAGAGTCTCAGTGTCTCTGTGTCTCAGTGCCTCAGTGTCTCTATGTCTCTGTCTCTCAGTGTCTCTGTGCCTCAGTGTCTCTGTGTTTCAGTGTATCAGTGTCTCAGAGACTCACTGTCTCTTTGTCCCTGTGTCTGGGTGTCTCTGTGCATCAGTGTCACAGTGTCTCGGTGTCTCAGTGTCTCAGAGTCAAAGTGTCTCAGTGTCTCAGAGTCTCAGTGTCTCAGTGTCTCTGTGTCTCAGTGTATCAGTGTCTCAGAGACTCAGTGTCTCTTTGCCTCTGTGTCTGAGTTTCACTGTGCCTCAGTGTCACAGTGTCACTATGTCTCTGTGTCTCACTGTCTTAGTGTCTCCTGAGTCTCAGTGTCTCAGAGTCTTAGTGTATCTGTGCCTCAGTGTCTCAGTGTCTCTGTGTCTCAGTGTCTCTGTGTCCCAGTGTATCAGCATCTCAGAGAATCGGTGTCTCTGTGTCTGAGTGTCTCTGTGCCTCAATGGCACAGTGTCTCAGTGTCTCTGTGTCTCAGTGTCTCAGTATTTATCTATCTCTGTGTCTCAGAGTCTCTGTGTCTCTGTGTTTCTGTGCCTCAGTGTCTCAGTTTCTCTGTGTCTCAGTGACTCTGTGTCTCAGTGTCTCTGCGCCTCAGTGCCTCTGTGTCTCTATGTCTCTGTGTCTCTGTGTCTCAAAGTCTCAGTGTGTCTGTGCATCAGTGTCTCTGTGTCTCTGTGTCTCAAAGTCTCAGTGTGTCTGTGCATCAGTGTCTCTGTGTCTCAGTGTCTCAAGGTCTTTGTGTCTCAGTGTCTCAGAGTCTCAGTGAGTCTGTGTCTCTGTGTCTTAGTGTCTCACAGTCTCAGTGTTCCAGAGTCTCAGTGTCTCCAAGTCTCTGTGTCTCTGTGTCTCAGTGTCTCTGTGCCTCAGTGTATCTGTGTCTCAGTGTCTCAGAGTTTCAGTGTCTCTATGTCGCTGTGTCTCAGTGTCTCTGTGCCTCAGTGTCTCAGTGTATCAGAGTCTCAGTGTATCTGTGTCTCAGTGTCTCAGAGTTTCAGTGTCTCTATGTCGCTGTGTCTCAGTGTCTCTGTGCCTCAGTGTCTCAGTGTCTCAGAGTCTCAGTGTATCTGTGTCTAAGTATCTCAGAGTTTCAGTGTCTCTATGTCTCAGTGTCCCTGTGCCTCAGTGTCTCAGTGTCTCTGTGTCTCAGTCCCTCAGTGCCTCAGTGACTCTCTGTCTCAGTGTCTCTGTGTCTCTGTGCCTCAGTGTCTCTTTGTCTCTTTGTCTCACTGTCTCAGTGTCTCTGTGTCTGAGTGTCTCAGACTCTCAGAGTCTCAGTGTCTCTGTGTCTCAGTGTATCAGTGTCTCAGTGTCTCAGTGTATCAGTGTCTCAGAGACTCAGTGTCTCTTTGTCTCTGTGTCTGAGTTACTCTCTGCCTCATTGTCACAGTGTAACAGTGTCTCTGTGTCTCACTGTCTCAGTGTCTGTGTCACAGTATCTCAGAGTCTCAGTGTGTCTGTGCCTCAGTGTCTCAGTGCCTCTGTGTCTCAGTGCCTCTGTGTCTCAGTGTATCAGCATCTCAGAGAAACAGTGTCTCTGTGTCTGAGTTTCTCTGTGCCTCAATGGCACAGTGTCTCTGTGTCTCAGTGTCTCAGTGTTTTTCTATCTCTGTGTCTCAGTGCCTCAGAGTCTCTATGTCTCTGTGCCTCAGTGTATCTGTGTCTCAGTTTCTCTGTGTCTCAGTGACTCTGTGTCTCAGTGTCTCTGCGCCTCAGTGCCTCTGTGTCTCTGTGTCTCTGTGTCTCAGTGTCTCAGAGTCTCAGAGTCTCAGTGTCTCTGTGTCTCAGTGCTTCAGTGTCTCTGTGCCTCAGTGTCTCTGTGTCTCAGTGTCTCAAAGTCTTTGTGTCTCAGTGTCTCAGTGTCTCTGTGTCGCAGTGCCTCAGTGTCTCTGTGTCTCAGTGTCTCAGAGTTTCAGTGTCTCTCTGTCTCTGTGCCTCAGTGCCTCAGTGTCTCTCTGTCTCAGTGTCTCTGTGCCTCAGTGTCACTTTGTGTCAGTGTCTCTGTGTTTCAGAGTCTCAGTGTCTCTGTCTCTCAGTGCCTCAGGGTCTCTGTGTCTCAGTGTCTCAGAGTTTCAGTGTCTCTATGTCTCTGTGTCTCAGTGTCTCTGTGCCTCAGTGTCTCAGTGTCTCAGACCCTCAGTGCCTCAGTGACTCTCTGTCTCTGTGTCTCTGTGCCGCAGTGTCTCTTTGTCTCTGTGTCTCTGTGTCTCAGTGTCTCTGTGCCTCAGTGTCTTTGTGTTTCAGTGTATCAGTGTCTCAGAGACTCACTGTCTCTTTGTCTCTGTGTCTCAGTGTCTCAGTGTCTCAGAGTCTCAGTGTCTCAGTGTCTCAGAGACTCAGTGTCTCTTTGTCTCTGTGTCTGAGTTTCTCTGTGCCTCAGTGTCACAGTGTAACAATGTTTCTGTGTCTCACTGTCTTAGTGTCACCTGTGACTCAGTATCTCAGAGTCTCAGTGTCTGTACCTCAGTGTCTCAGTGTCTCAGTGTCTCTGTGTCTCAGTGTCTCAGTGTCTCTGTGTCTCAGTGTATTCGCATCTCAGAGAATCAGTGTCTCTGTGCCTGAGTTTCTCTGTGCCTCAATGGCACAGTGTCTCAGTGTCTCTGTGTCTCAGTTATCTCAGTGTTTATCTATCTCTGTGTCTCAGTGTCTCAGAGTCTCAGTGTCTCTGTGTCTCAGTGCCTTAGTGTCTCTGTGTCTCAGTGTCTCAGAGTTTCAGTGTCTCTATGTCTCAGTGTCTCAGTGTCTCTCTGTCAAAGTGCCTCAGTGTCACTCTGTCTCAGTGTCTCTGTGCCTCAGTGTCACTTTGTGTCAGTGTCTCAGTGTCTCAGAGTCTCAGTGTCTCTGTGTCTCAGTGCCTCAGGGTCTCTGTGTCTCAGTGTCTCAGAGTCTCAGTGTCTCTGTGTCTCAGTGCCTCAGGGTCTCTGTGTCTCAGTGTCTCAGTGTCTCAGTTTCTCAGTGTCGCTATGTCTCAGTGTCTCAGTGTCTCTGTGCCTCAGTGTCTCAGTGTCTCATTGCCTCAGTGTCTCTGTGCCTCAGTGTCTCGGAGTTTCAGTTTCTCTATGTCTCTGTGTCTCAGTGTCTCTGTGCCTCAGTGTCTCAGAGTCTCAGTGTCTCTGTGTCTAAGTGCCTCAGTGTCTCTGTGTCTCAGTGCCTCAGTGCCTCAGTGTCTCTCTGTCTCAGTGTCTCTGTGCCTCAGTGTCACTTTGTGTCAGTGTCTCAGTGTCTCAGAGTCTCAGTGTCTCTGTGTCTCAGTGTCTCAGTGTCTCTGTGTCTCAGTGTCTCAGAGTTTCAGTGTCTCTATGTCTCAGTGTCTCAGTGTGTCTGTGCCTCAGTGTCTCAGAGTTTCAGTCCCTCAGTGCCTCAGTGACTCTCTGTCTCTGTATCTCTGTGCCTCAGTGTTTCTTTGTCTCTGTGTCTCAGTGTCTCAATGTCTCAGTGTCTCAGTGCCTCAGACTCTCAGTGTCTTAGTGCCTCAGTGTCTCAGTGACTCTGTGCCTCAGTCTATCAGACTCTCAGTGTCTCTGTGTCTCAGAGGCTCAGTGTCTCAGTGTCTCAGAATCTCAGTGTCTCTGTGTCTCAGTGTCTGTGTCTCAGTGTCTCAGAGTCTCAGTGTCTCTTTGTCTCTGTGTCTCAGTGTCTCTGTGCCTCAGTGTCTCAGAGTCTCATTGAGTCTGTGTCTCAGTGTCTCTGTGTCTCAGTGCCTCAGTGTCTCAGTGTCTCAGAATCTCAGAGTCTCTGTGTCTCAGTGTCTGTGTCTCAGTGTATCCGCGTCTCTGTGTCTCTGTGTCTCAGTGTATCTGTTTCTCTGTGTCTCTGTGTCTCAGTGTCTCTGTGTCTCAGTGTCTCTGTGTCTCAGAGTTTCAGTGTCTCTAGGTCTCTGTGTCTCAGTGTCTCAGTGACTCAGTGTCTCAGAGTCTCAGTGTCTCAGTGTCTCAGTGTCTCAGAGTTTCGCTGTCTCTGTGTCTCAGTGACTCAGTGTCTCAGAGTCTCAGTGTCTCAGTGTCTCTGAGTGTCAGTGTCTCAGTGTCTCAGTGTCTCAGAGTCTCAGTGTCTCAGTGTCTCAGAGTGTCAGTGTCTCAGTGTCTCAGTGTCTCAGTGTCTCAGTGTCTCTGTGTCTCAGTGTCTCAGTGTCTCAGTGTCTCAGTGTCTCAGTGACTCAGTGTCTCAGAGTCTCAGTGTCTCTGTGTCTCAGAGTCTCAGTGTCTCAGTGTCTCAGTGCCTCAGAGTCTCAGTAAGTCTGTGTCTCTGTGTCTCAGTGTCTCAGTGTCTCTGTGCCTCAGTGTCTCAGAGTCTCAGTGTCTCAGTGTCTCAGAGTCTCGCTGTCTCTGTGTCTCAGTGACTCAGTGTCTCAGAGTCTCAGTGTCTCAGAGTCTCAGTGTCTCTGTGTCTCAGTGTCTATGTGCCTCAGTGTCTCAGAGTCTCAGTGTCTCAGAGTCTCAGAGTCTCAGTGTCTCAGTGTCTCAGTGTCTCAGAGTCTCGCTGTCTCTGTGTCTCAGTGACTCAGTGTCTCAGAGTCTCAGTGTCTCAGTGTCTCAGTGTCTCAGAGTCTCAGTGTCTCTGTGTCTCAGTGTCTATGTGCCTCAGTGTCTCAGAGTCTCAGTGTCTCAGAGTCTCAGAGTCTCAGTGTCTCAGTGTCTCAGAGTCTCAGTGTCTCTGTGTCTCAGTGACTCAGTGTCTCAGAGTCTCAGAGTCTCAGTGTCTCAGTGTCTCAGAGTCTGACTGTCTCTTTGTTTCAGTGTCTCAGTGTCTCAGTGTATCAGGGTCTCTGTATCTCAGTGTCGCTGTGTCTCAGTTTCTCAGTGTCTCAGTGCCACAGAGTCTCAGTGAGTCTGTGTCTCTGTGTCTCAGTGTCTCTGTGTCTCTGTTTCTCTGTGTCTCAGGGTCTCTGTGTCTCAGTTTCTCAGTGTCTCAGTGTCTCAGTGTCTCTGTGTCTCAGAGACTCAGCGACTCAGTGTCTCAGTGTCTCAGTGCCTCAGTGTCTCAGTGTATCAGTGTTTCAGAGACTCAGTGTCTCTTTGTCTCTGTGTCTGAGTTTTCTGTGCCTCAGTGTCACAGTGTAACAGTGTCTCTGTGTCTCACTGTCTCAGTGTCTCTGTGCCTCTGTGTCTCTGTGTCTCTGTGTCTCTGTGTTCAGTGTCTCAGTGTCTCTGTGCCTCAGTGTATCTTTGTCTCAGTGTCTCAAAGTGTTTGTGTTTGAGTGTCTCAGAGTCTCAGTGATTCTGTTTCGCTGTGTCTTAGTGTCTCACAGTCTCAGTGTCCCAGAGTCTCAGTTTCTTCACGTCTCTGTGTCTCTGTGTCTCAGTGTCTCAGAGTTTCTGTATCTCTATGTCTCTGAGTCTCAGTGTCTCTGTGCCTCAGTGTCTCAGTGTCTCAGAGTCTCAGAGTCTCAGTGCCTCAGTGTCTCTGTGTCTCAGTGTCTCAAAGTTTCAGTGTCTCTATGTATCTGTATCTCAGTGACTCAGTGCCTCAGTGACTCTTTGTCTCTGTGTCTCTGTGACTCAGTGTCTCTTTGTCTCTGTGTCTCAGTCTCTCAGTGTCTCTGTGCCTCAGTGTCTCTGTGTCTCAGTGTCTCAAAGTCTTTGTGTCTCAGTTCTCAGACTCTCAGTGTCTCAGTGCCTCAGAGTCTCAATGAGTCTGTGTCTCTGTGTCTTAGAGTCTCAGTGTCCCAGAGTCTCAGTGTCTCCGCTTCTCTGTGTATCTGTATCTCAGTGTCTCTATGTCTCTGTGTCTCAGTGTCTCTGTGCCTCAGTGTCTTAGTGTCTCAGAGTCTCAGTGTCTCTGTGCCTCAGAATCCCAGCGTCTCTGTGTCTCTGTCCCTCAGTGACTCTCTGTTTCTTTGTCTCTGTGTCTCAGTGTCTCTGTGCCTCAGTGTCTCTGTGTTTCAGTGTATCAGTGTCTCAGAGACTCACTGTCTCTTTGTCTCTGTGTCTGAGTCTCTCTGTGCATCAGTGTCACAGTGTCTCTTTGTCTCAGTGCCTCAGAGTCAAAGTGTCTCAGTGTCTCAGTGTCTCAGGGTCTCAGTGTCTCAGCGTCTCAGCGTCTAACGGTCTCTGAGTCTCTGGGTCTCAGGGTCTCAGTGTCTCAGACTCTCAGTATATCAGGATATCTGTGTCCCAGTGCCTCCGGGTCTCAGGGTCTCTGGGTATCAGATTCTCGGGTTCTCAGGGTCTCTGTATCTCAGGGTCTCAGTGCCTCTAAGTCTCAGGGGCTCAGGGTTTCAGTACCTCTGTGTCTCAGGGGTTCAGGGTCTCAGTGTCCAAAAGTCTCAGTGTCCAAGAGTCTCAGGGTCTCTGGGTCTCAGATTCTCACTGTCTCAGTGACTCAGTTTCTCAGGGTTTCTGGGCCTCAGGGTCCCTGGGTCTCTGCTCCTCAGAGTGTCTGGGCCTCAGGGTGTCTCGGTCACAGGGTCTCAGGGTCTCTGGGACTCAGTGTCTCAGTGTCCCGTGTCTCAGGGTCTCAGGGCCTCAGGGTCTCTGGGTCTCTGGGTGCCAGGATCTCTGTGTCTCCGCATCTCAGTGTCTCAGAGTCTCAGGACCTCTGCGTCTCAGTGCTTAGTGTCACAGGGACTCAGTGTCTCTGAGTCTCGGCGTCTCAGTGTCTCGGCGTTTCAGTGTCTCAGTGTCTCAGTGTCTCAGGGTCTTAGTGTCTCAGTGTCTCAGGGGCTCAGTGTCTTGTTGTCTCAAATTGGCAAGGTCTCAGTTTCTCAGGGTCTCTGGGTCTCTTGGTGCCCAGCTCTCTGGTCTCAGTGTCTCAGGTCTCAGGGTCTCTGTGTTTCAGTGTCTCAGTATCTCAGTGTCTCAGGGTCTCTGGGTTTCTGGGAGTCTGCGTCTCAGTGTCCCGTGTCTCTGGATCTCTTGGTCTCAGTGCGTAGTGTCTCAGGGTCTCAGGGCCTCAGGGTCTCTGGGTCTCTGGGTGCCTGGATCTCTGTGTCTCCGCGTCTCAGTGTCTCAGTGTTTCAGGGTCTCTGTGTCTCAGAGTCTCAGGTTCTCAGTGTCTCTATTTTTCAGGGTCTCAGTGCCTCAGGGTCTCTGGGTCTCTGGGTCTCTGGGTGCCTGGATCTCTGTGTCTCCACATCTCAGTGTCTCAGGGTCTCAGGACCTCTGTGTCTCAGTGCTTAGTGTCGCAGGGACTCAGTGTCTCTGAGTCTCTGCGTCTCAGTGTCTCGGCGTCTCAGTGTCTCAGTGTCTCAGGGTCTCAGTGTCTCAGGGTCTCAGGTTCTCAGTGTCTCAATTTTTTAGGATCTCAGTGTCTCAGGGTCTCAGGGTCTCAGTGTCTCAGTGTCTCAGGGTCTCAGTGTCTGAGGTGCTCAGTATCTCAGCGTCTCAGTGTCTCAGGGTCTCAAGTTCTCAGTGTCTCATTTTTTTAGGATCTCAGTGTCTCAGGGTCTCAGGGTCTCAGTGTCTCAGGGTCTCAGTGTCTGAGGTGCTCAGTATCTCAGCGTCTCAGTGTCTCAGGGTCTCAGGTTCGAAGTGTCTCTATTTTTCAGGATCTCAGTTTCTCAGGGTCTCAGTGTCTCAGTCTCTCAGGGTCTCAGTGTCTTGTTGCCTCAGAGTCTCAAGGTCTCAGTGTCTGAGAGACTCAGTTTCTCAGGGTCTCTGGGTCTCTTGGTGCCCAGCTCTCTGATCTCAGTGTCACAGGGTCTCAGGGTCTCAGGGCCTCTTGGTCTCAGGGTCTCTGTGTTACAGTGTCTCAGTATCTCAGTGTCTCATTGACTCAGAGTCTCTGGGTCTGTAGGTCTCAGGGTCTCTGGGTCTCAGTATCTCAGTGTCTCATTGACTCAGAGTCTCTGGGTCTGTAGGTCTCAGGGTCTCTGGGTCTGAGCGTCTCAGGGTCCCTGGGTTATTCAGTCTCAGGGTTTCAGTGCTTCAATGCTTCGTTTCTCTGGGCCACAGGGTCTCAGTGTCACAGGGTCTCATGGTGTCTCAGTCTCTGGGTCTCAGGGTCTCAGATTCTGAGGTTCTCTTGGTCTCTGGGAGTTAGTGTCTCATTGTCTCAGGTTCTCAATGTCTCAGTGTCTCAGAGTCTCTGGGTCTCCTTGTCTCAGTGTCTCTGTTTCTCTGGATCTCAGTGTCTCAGGTTCTCAATGTCTCAGTGTCTCAGGGTCTCTGGGTCTCCTTGTCTCAGTGTCTCTGTTTCTCTGGATCTCAGTGTCTCAGGGTCTCAGTATCTCAGTGTCTCAGTGTGTCAAGGCCTCTGGGTCTCTGGGTCTCAGTGTCTCAATGTCTCAGTGCCTCTGGGTCTCAGTAACTCTGTGTCTCAGTGACTCAGTGCCCCAGTGTCTCATTGTCTCGGGGTCTCAGTGTCTCTGGGTCTCAGGGTCCCTGGGTCTCTGCGTCTCAGGGTCTCTGGGTCTCTGTATCTCAGGGTCTCTGTGTCTTTGGGTTTGAGTGACTCAGTGTGTCTGGGAATCAGTTTCTCACACTTTCTGGGTCTCTGGGTCTCAGGGTGTCTGGGTTATTGAGTCTCAATGTCTCTGAGTCTCAGGATCTCAGGGTCTCAGGGTCTCTGGATCTCTGGGTTTTTGGGCTCTGGATCTCTTGGTTCCTGGGCCTATCGGCCTCTTGGTCTCTGAGTCTTTGGGTCTCAGGGTCTCAGTGTCTCAGACTCTCAGTATATCAGGATATCAGTGTCCCAGTGACTCCGGGTCTCAGGGTCTCTGGGTATCTGGTTCTCGGGGTCTCAGGGTCTCAGTATCTCAGGGTCTCAGTGCCTCCGTGTCTCAGGGGCTCAGGGTCTCAGTGTCCAAGTGTCTCAGTGTCCAAGAGTCTCAGGGTCTCTGGGTCTCAGATTCTCACTGTCTCAGTGACTCAGTTTCTCAGGGTTTCTGGGCCTCAGGGTCCCTGGGTCTCTGTGCCTCAGAGTGTCTGGGCCTCAGGGTGTCTCGGTCACAGGGTCTCAGGGTCTCTGGGACTCTTGGCCTCTGGGTCTCTGGGTCTCAGGGTCTCATGGTCTCTGGGTCTCTGGAACTCAGTGTCTCAGGGTCTCCGTGTCTCAGGGACTCTGGGTTTCTGGGAGTCTGCGTCTCAGTGTCCCATGTCTCAGTGTCTCAGGGTCACTTGGTCTCATTGCTTAGTGTCTCATGGTCTCAGTGCCTCAGGGTCTCTGGTTTTTTGGGTCTCTGGGTGCCTGGATCTCTGTGTCTCCGCATCTCAGTGTTTCAGGGTCTCAGGACCTCTGCGTCTCAGTGCTTAGTGTCGCCGGGACTCAGTGTCTCTGAGTCTCGGCGTCTCAGTGTCTCAGTGTCTCAGGGTCTCAGTGTCTCAGTGTCTCTATTTTTCAGGATCTCAGTGTCTCAGGGTCTCAGGATCTCAGTGCCTCAGGGTCTCTGGGTCTCTGGGTGCCTGGATCTCTGTGTCTCCACATCTCAGTGTCTCAGGGTCTCAGGACCTCTGCGTCTCAGTGCTTAGTGTCGCAGGGACTCAGTGTCTCTGAGTCTCTGCGTCTCAGTGTCTCGGCGTCTCAGTGTCTCAGGGTCTCAAGTGTCTCAGGGTCTCAGGTTCTCAGTGTCTCTATTTTTCAGGATCTCAGTGTCTCAGGGTCTCAGGGTCTCAGTGTCTCAGTGTATCAGGGTCTCAGGGTCTCAGGGTCTCAGGTTCGAAGCTTCTCTATTTTTCAGGACCTCAGTGTCTCAGGGTCTCAGTGTCTGAGGGGCTCAGTTTCTCAGGGTCTCAGTGTTTCAGTGTCTCAGTATCTCAGTGTCTCAGTGTCTCAGTCTCTCTGGGTGTCAGTGTCTCAGTGTCTCAGGGTCTTAGTGTCTCAGTGTCTCAGGGGCTCAGTGTCTTGTTCTCTCAGATTGTCAAGGTCTCAGTGTCTGAAGGACTCAGTTTCTCAGGGTCTCTGGGTCTCTTGGTGCCCAGCTCTCTGGTCTCAATGTCTCAGGGTTTCAGGGTCTCTGCGTTTCAGTGTCTCAGTATCTCAGTGTCTCAGTGTCTCATTGACTCAGAGTCTCTGGGTCTGTGGGTCTCTGGGTCTCAGGGCCTCAGAGTACCTGGGTTATTCAGTCTCAGGTTTTCAGTGCCTCAGTGCTTCGTTTCTCAGGGCCACAGGGTCTCAGTGTCACAGGGTCTCACGGTGTCTCAGTCTCTGGGTCTCAGGGTGTCAGATTCTCAGGTTCTCTTGGTCTCTGGGAGTTAATGTCTCATTGTCTCAGGTTCTCAATGTCTCAGTGTCTCAGGGTCTCTGGGTCTCCAGGTCTCAGGGTATCTGTTTCTCTGGATCTCAGTGTCTCAGGGTCTCAGTATCTCAGTGTCTCAGTGTGTCAAGGCCTCTGGGTCTCTGTGTCTCTCTGCGTCTCTGGGTCTCAGTATCTCAATGTCTCAGTGCCTCTGCGTCTCATGGTCTCTGAGTCTCCGGAACTCAGTGTCTTAGGGTCTACGTGTCTCAGGGTCTCTGGGTCTCTGTAACTCAGTGTCTCAGGGTCTACGTGTCTCAGGGTCTCTGGGTTTCTGGGAGTCTGCGTCTCAGAGTCCCGTGTCTCAGGGTCTCAGGGTCTCTTGGTCTCAGTGCGTAGTTCTCAGGGTCTCAGGGCCTCAGGGTCTCTGGGTCTCTGGGTCTCAGTGTCTTGGCGTCTCAGTGTCTCAGTGTCTCAGTGTCTCAGGGTCTCAGTGTCTCAGTATCTCAGGGTCTCAGTGTCTCAGGGTCTCAGGTTCTCAGTGTCTCCATTTTTCAGGATCTCAGTGGCTCAGGGAATCAGGGTCTCAGTGCCTCAGGGTCTCTGGATCTCTGGGTGCCTGGATCTCTGTGTCTCCGCATCTCAGTGTCTCTGTGTCTCAGGACCTCTGCGTCTCAGTGCTTAGTGTCGCAGGGGCTCAGTGCCTCTGAGTCTCTGTGTCTCAGTGTCTCGGCGTCTCAGTGTCTCAGTGTCTCACGGTCTCAAGTGTCTCAGGGTCTCAGGTACTCAGAGTCTCTATTTTTCAGGATCTCAGTGTCTCAGGGTCTCAGTGTCTCAGAGTCTCAGGACCTCTGTGTCTCAGTGCTTAGTGTCGCAGGGACTCAGTGTCTCTGAGTCTCTGCGTCTCAGTGTCTCGGCGTCTCAGTGTCTCAGTGTCTCAGGGTCTCAAGTGTCTCAGGGTCTCAGGTTCTCAGTGTCTCTATTTTTCAGGATCTCAGTGTCTCAGGGTCTCAGGGTCTCAGTGTCTCAGTGTCTCAGTGTCTCAGGGTCTCAGGTTCCAAGCGTCTCTATTTTTCAGGATCTCAGTGTCTCAGTGTCTCATGGTCTCAGGGTCTCAGTGTCTCAGGGTCTCAGGTTCGAAGCTTCTCTATTTTTCAGGACCTCAGTGTCTCAGGGTCTCAGGGTTTCAGTGTCTCAGTGTCGCAGGGTCTTAGTGTCTCAGGGTCTCAGGACTTCTGCGTCTCAGTGCTTAGTGTCGCAGGGACTCAGTGTCTCTGAGTCTCTGCGTCTCTGCGTCTCAGTGTCTCGGCGTCTCAGTGTCTCAGTGTCTCAGGGTCTCAAGTGTCTCAGTGTCTCAGGGTCTCAGGTTCTCAGTGTCTCAGTGTCTCAGGGTCTCAGGTTCGAAGCTTCTCTATTTATCAGGACCTCAGTTTCTCAGGGTCTCAGGGTCTCAGTGTTTCAGTGTCTCAGTGTCTCAGTGTCTCAGTCTCCCAGGGTCTCAGTGTCTCAGGGTCTTAGTGTCTCAGTGTCTCAGGGGCTCAGTGTCTTGTTGTCTCAGAGTCTCAAGGTCTCAGTGTCTGAGGGACTCAGTTTCTCAGGGTCTCTGGGTCTCTTGGTGCCCAGCTCTCTGGTCTCAGTGTCTCAGGGTCTCAGGGTCTCTGGGTCTGAGGGTCTCAGGGTCCCTGGGTTATTCAGTCTCAGGGTTTCAGTGCCTCAGTGTTTCAGTATCTCAGTGTCTCATTGACTCAGAGTCTCTGGGTCTGTGGGTCTCAGGGTCTCTGGGTCTGAGGGTCCCTGGGTTATTCATTCTCAGGGTTTCAGTGCCTCAGTGTTTCGTTTCTCAGCGCCACAGGGTCTCAGTGTCATAGGGTCTCACGGTCTCTCAGTCTCTGGGTCTCAGGGTCCCTAGGAATCAGTGTCTCAGTATCTCAGGTTCTCTGGGTCCCATGGTCACACGGTCTCTAGGTCTCTGGATCTCAGGTTCTCAGGATCTCAATGTCTCAGGGTCTCTGGGTCCCTGATTCTCAGCATCTCTGGGTCTCTGGGACACTGGGTCTCAGAATCGCTGGGTTTCTTGGACACTGGGTCTCAGTATCTCAGTGTCTCAATGTCTCATGTTCTCACTTTCTCCGTGTTTCACTGTTTCTGGGTCCCTGTGCCTCAGTGCCTCAGGGTCTCAGGGTGTCAGTTTCATAGTGTCTCAGTGTTTCTGGGTCTCTGTGTCTCAGTGTCTCAGGGTCTCAGTGTTTCAGGGTTGCAGTGTCTCAGTCTCTCAGTGTCTCGGGGTCTCAGTGTTGCAGCGTCTCAGCGTCTCTGGGTCCCAGGTCACTGGATCTCTGGGTCTCAGGGTCTCAGTGTCTCAGGGTCCCAGTGTCTCAGTTTCTCAGTTCTCAGTGTCTCTGGCTCTCTGGGTCTCAGTTTATCAAGGTCTCAGGGACACAGTGCCTCAGTTTATCAGTGTCTCAGTGTATCTGTGTCTCAGGGTTACTGTGCCTCAGTGTCTCAGTGTCTGAGGGTCTCAGCGTCTGAGTGTCTCTGGGTCTCAGTGTCTCAGGTTTTTTCTGTCTCAGTGTCTCAGTATCTCACCGTCTCACGGTCTCAGGGTCTCTGGATCTCAGTTTCCCAGGGTCTCAGTGTCTCAGTATCTCAATGTCTCAGGGTCTCTGGGTCACTGCGTGTCTGGGCCTTATTGTATCAGGGTCTCAGGGGCTCTGGATCTCTGCTTCTCTGGGTCTCTTGGTCTGTGGGTCTCACTGTCTCTGTGTCTCAGGGTCTCTGGGTCTCCGTTTCTCAGGGTGTCAGGGTCTCAGGGTCACTGTGTCTCAGTGTCTCAGTCTCTCAGGGCCTCAGAGTCTCACTGTCTCAGTGTCTTAGTATCTCAGTGTCTCCGTGTCTCAGGGTCTCTGGGACTCTGTGTCTCAGTGTCTCAGGGTCTCAGCTTCTCACTGTCCAGGTGTTTCAGGGTCTCAGTGTTTCTGTGCCTCAGTGTCTCAGGGTCTCTGGATCTCTGGGTCCCATTGTCTCAGGGTCTTAGAGTCTCTGGGTCTCAGGGTCTCAGTATTTCAGTTTCTCAGGGCCTCAGGGTCTCAGATTGTCAGGGTCTCAGGGCCTCAGCTTCTTACTGTCCAGTTGTTTCATGGTCTCAGGGTCTCTGCATCTCTCATAATAAGGGTCTCAGAGTCTCTGTGCCTCAGTGTCTTAGTGGCTCAGGGTCTCAGGGTCTCAATGTCTCAGGGTCTCTGGATCTCTGGGTCTCAGTGTCTCCGGGTCTCATGGTTTCAGGATCTCAGTGTCTCAAAGCCTCAGGGTATCTGTGTCTCAGTGTCTCTATGTCTTTGGGTCTCAGTGTCTGTGGGCCTATGGGCCTCTGGTTCTCAATGTCTCACTGTCTCAGTGTCTCAGGCTCATTGGGTCCCATGGTCACAGGGTCTCTGGGTCTCAGTGTCTCAAATTCTCAGGATCTCAGTGCCTCAATGTCTCAGTGTCTCAGGTTTTCTGGATCTTTGGGTCTCAGGGTTTCAGAGTCTCTGGATCTCAGTGTCTCAGTTTCTCAGCCTCTCTGTGTCTCTGTGAGTCAGTGTCCCAGTGTCTCAGGGTCTCTGTGCCTCTGGGTCTCAGTTTCTCAGTGTCTCTGGGCCTCAGTGTCTCAGGGTCTGTGTGTTCTGTGTCGAAGTGTCTCAGGGTCTCAGTATCTCAGTGTCTCAATGACTCAATGTTTCTTGGTCTCTGGGTCTCAATGTCTCAGGGTCTCATGGGCTCAGGGTCTCGGTGTCTCAGGGTCTCAGGATCTCAGTGTCTCAATGTCTCAGGTCTCAGGGTTTCTGGGTTTCTGGGTTTCTCAGCATCTCTGGGTCTCTGTGAGTTAGTGTCTCAGTCTCTCAGTCTCTCTGTGTCCCTGTGTCTCAGTGTCTCTGTGTCTCTGTGTCTCAGTGTTTCTGTGTCTCAGTGTCTCAGCGCCTCATGGTCTCAGTGCCTCAGGGTCTCAGTGTCTCAGGGTCTCTGGTTCTCAGTGTCGCAGAGTCTCAGAGTCTCAGTGTCTCAGCGTCTCTGGGTCTCAATGTCTCATGTCCCAGTATCTCAGGGTCTCAGGGTTTCAGTTTCTCAGTGTCTCAGGGTCTCAGTGGCTCAGGGTCTCTGGCTCTCTGGTTCTCAGATTCTCAGGGTCTCAGTGACTCAGTGTCTCAGTGTATCTGTGTCTCAGGGTCACTGTGCCTCAGTGTCTAAGAGTCTCAGTGTCTCACTGTCTCTCTGTTTCAGGGGCTCTGGTTCTCAGTTTCTCAGGGTCTCTGGGTTTCTGTTTCTCAGGGTCTCTGTGTGTCAGTGCCTCGGTGCCTCAGTGTCTCAGGGTCTCTTGGTCACTGCATGTATGGCCTCATTGTCTCAGGGTCGCAGAGCCTCTGCATCTCTAGTTCTCTGGGTCTCTTGATCCGTGGGTCTCACCGTCTCTGTGTCTAATGGTCTTAGGGTCTCAATGTCTCAGGGTCTCACCTTGAAACGCTGTCCAGTTGTTTCAGGGTCTCAGAGTCTCTGTGCCTCAGTGTCTTAGTATCTCAGGGTCTAAGTGTCTCAGTGTCTCGGGATCTCTGGATCTCTGGGTCCCAGGGTCTATGAGTCTCAGGGTCTCAGGGTCTCTGTGTCTCAGTGTCTCTGTGTCTTTGGGTCTCAGTGTCTGTGGGCCTATGGGCCTCTGGTTCTCAGTGTCTCAGTGTCTCAGGGTCTCAGGGTCTCTGGGTCTAAGGGTCTCAGTGTCTCAGTGTCTCAGGGGCTCTGGGTCTCTGCATCTCAGGGTCCCTGAGAATCAGTGTCTCAGTATCTCAGGCTCTATGTGTCCCATGGTCACAGGGTCTCTCGGTCTCTGGGTCTCATTGTTTCAGGTTCTCAGGATCTCAGTGTCTCAATGTCTCAGGGTCTCTGGGTCCCTGGTTCTCAGCATCTCTGGGACACTGTGTCTCAGAATCGCTGGGTCTCTGGTACATTGGGTCTCAGTGTCTCAGTGTCTCATGATCTCACTTTCTCCGTGTCTCACTGTTTCTGGGTCCCTGTGCTTCAGTGCCTCAGGGCGTCAGTTTCATAGTGTCTCAGTGACTTAGGAATCAGGGTCTCAGTGTCTCAGGGTCTCTGTGTCTCAGGGTCTCAGTGTCTCTGGGTCTCAGTGTTGCAGCGTCTCTGGGTTCCATGACACTGGATCTCTGGGTCTCAGTGTCTCAATGTCTCAGGGCCTCAGTGTCTCATGTCTCAGGGTCTCAGTTTCTCAGTTCTCAGCGTCTCTGGCTGTCTGGGTCTCAGTTTCTTAGAGTCTCAGTGTATCTGTGTCTCAGGGTCACTGTGCCTCAGTTTCTCAGTGTCTAAGGGTCTCAGCGTCTCAATGTCTCTGGGTCTCAGTGTCTCAGGTTCTTTGTGTCTCAGTATCTCACCGCCTCACGGTCTCTGGGTCTCTGGATCTCAGTTTCCCAGGGTCTCAGGGTCTCAGTGTCTCAGTGTCTCAGGGTCTTTGGGTCACTGCGTGTCTGGGCCTCATTGTATCAGGGTCTCAGGGGCTCTGGATCTCTGCTTCTCTGGGTCTCTTGGTCTGTGGGTCTCACTGTCTCTGTGTCTCACGGTCTCTGGGTCTCCGATTCTCAGGGTGTCAGGGTCTCAGGGTCACTGTGTCTCAGTGTCTCAGTCTCTCAGGGCCTCAGGGTGTCAGTGCCTCAGTGTCTCCGGTTCTCAGCTTCTCAGTGTTTCAGCGTCTTCTGGTCTCTGTATCCCTGGGTCTCAGGGTCTGTGGGTCTCAGTGACACAGTGCCTTCGGGTCTCAGTGTTTCAAGGTCTCAGTGTCTCGGCCCTATGAATCTCTGGGTCTGTGTCTCAGTCTCTCAGTGTCTCAGGTCTATGGATCTCTGGGCCTCAGGGTGTCTGTGTCTCAGTGTCTCAGGGTTTCAGTGTCTCAGTCTCTCAGTGTCTCAGGTCTCTGGTTCTCTGGGCCTCAGGGTGTCTGTGTCTCAGTGTCTCTGGGTCTCTGGGTCTCATGGTTTCAGGATCTCAGTGTCCCAATGTGTCAGTCTCTCAGCGTGTCAGTGTCTCAGTCTCTCAGAGTCTCAGTGTCTCAGGCTCTCAGGGTCTTGGGGACTCAATGTCTCAATCTCTCAGTGTCTCAGGGTGTGTCTCAGTGTCTCTGGGCCTCTGGATCTCAGGGTCTCAGTGTCTCAGTGTCTCTGGGTCACTGGCCCTTGGGGACTCAATGTCTCAGGGTCCCAGGGTCTCAGGGACTTAGTCTCTCAGTCTCTCAGTGTCTCAGTGTCTCAGTGCCTCAGGGTCTCTGGGTCACAGTGTCTCAGTCTCTCAGTGTCTCAGTGTCTCAGGGTCTCAGTTTCTCAGGGTCTCATTATCACAGTGTCTCAGGGTCTCAGTGTCTCAGGGTCTCAGTGTCCCAGTGTCTCAGTGCCTCAGGGTCTCAAGGTCTTAGGGTCTCAGGGTCTCAGAGTCTCAGGGTCTCAGTCTCTCAGTGTCTCAGTCTCTCAGTGTCTCAGTTTCTCAGTCTCTCAGTGTATCAGTCTCTCAGTGTCTCAGTGTCTCAGAGTCTCAGGCTCTCAGTGTCTCAGTGTCTCAGTTTCTCAGGGTCTCATTATCTCAGTCTCTCAGTCTCTCAGTGTTTCAGGTCTCAGTCTCTCAGTGTCTCAGTGCCTCAGGGTCTCAGGGTCTCAGTTTCTCAGGGTCTCAGGGTCTTTGGGTCTCAGGGTCTCAGTGTCCCTGTGTCTCTGGGTTTCAGCGTCTCAGTGTCTCAGTGCCTCAGGGTCTCAGGGTCTCAGTGTCTCAGTGTCTCAGAGTCTCAGTGCCTCAGGGTCTCAGTGCCTCAGGGACTCAGGGTCTCTGGCTCTCAGTGTCTCAGTGAGTCAGTATCTCACTGTCTCACGGTCTCAGGGTCTCTTGTTCTGTCGGTCTCAGTTTCTCAGGGTCTCAGTATCTCAGTGTCTCAGAGTCTCTGGGCCTCATTTTCTCAGGGTCCTAGGGTATCAGGGTATCAGGGGCACTGGATCTCTGGTTCTCTGTGTTTCTTGGTCTGTGGGTCTCACTATCTCTGGGTCTCCGTTTCTCAGGGTCTCAGTGCATCAGTGTCTCAGAGTCTGAGTATCTCAGTGTACTTGGGTCTCAGGGTCTCAGGTTCTCAGGGATTCAGTGTCTCAGTATCTCATGGTCTCTGGGTCCCTGCGACTCAGTGTCTCTTGGTCTCAGTGTCTCAGGGTCTCAGTATCCCAGTGTCTCAGGGTCTCAAGGTCTCAGTGTCTCACTGTCTCAGGGTATCTGGGTCTCAGTGCCTCAGTGTCTCATGGTATCAGGGTCTCACTGTCTCAGTGTTTCAATGTCTCAGGATCTCACTGTCTCAATGTCTCAGTGTCTCACTGTCTCAGTGTTTCAATGTCTCAGGATCTCACTGTCTCAATGTCTCAGGGTCTCTGGGTCTCAGAGTTTCAGCATCTCTGGGACACTGGGTCTCAGTCTGTAAGTTTCTCAGGGCCTCAGGGACTCCGAGTGTCAGGGTCTCAGGGTCATAGGATCACTGGATCTCTGGGTCTCAGTATCTCAGGATCTCAGTGTCTCAAAGTCTCAGTGTCTCTGGGTCTCAGGGTGTCTGGGCCATTGGTCTCAGTGTCTCAGTGTCTCTGTGTCTCAGGATCTCAGGGTCTCTGGATCTCTAGGTTTCTGGGCTCTGGGTCTCTCAGTCTCAGGGTCTCATTGTCACTGGGCCTCTGTGTCTCAGTCTCTCAGGATCTCTGGGTCTCAGGGTCTCTGGGTCTCAGGGTCTCATGGTCTCAGGGACTCAGTGTCTCAGTGTCTCAATGTTTCAGGATCTCAGTGTATCAGGATCTCTTGTTCCCTGGGCCTCAGCGTTGCTGGGTCACTGGGACACTGGGGCTCGGTGTCTCGGTCTCTCAGTGACTCAATGTCTCAGTGTCTCAGGTTTTCTGGATCTTTGGGTCTCAGGGTTTCATAGTCTCTGGGTCTCACCGTCTCAGTTTCTCAGCCTCTCTGTGTCTCTGTGAGTCAGTGTCCCAGTGTCTCAGGGTCTCTGTGCCTCTGGGTCTCAGTGTCTAAGTGTCTCAGGGTCTCAGTATCTCAGTGTCTCAGCGTCTCAATGTCTGTTGATCTCTGGGTGTAAGTGTCTCAGGGTCTCATGGGCTCAGGGTCTCAGGGTCTCAGTGTCTCAGTGACTCAGTGTCTCAGGGTTTCAGGATCTCAATGTCTCAAAGTCTCAGGTCTCAGGATTTCTGGGCTTCCGGGTCGCAGGTTCTCTGGATCTCTGGATTTCTGGGCTGTGGGTCTCTGGGTGTCTTAGTGTCTGGGTCACAGCGTCTCAGTTTCTCAGGATCTCTGGGTCTCTGTGAGTTAGTGTCTCAGTCTCTCAGTCTCTCTGTGTCTCAGTGTCTCAGTGTCTCAGTGTCTCAGGGTCTCTGGGTCTCAGTGTCTCTGGGTCTTAGGGTTTCAGTGTCTTCAGTCTCAGTGCCTCAGGGTCTCACTTTCTCAGTGCCTCAGGGTCTCAGTGTCTCAGAGTCTCTGGGTCTTAGGGTTTCAGTGTCTTCAGTCTCAGTGCCTCAGGGTCTCAGTGTCTCAGGGTCTCTGGGTCTCAGTGACTCAGTGTCTCAGGGTCTCATTGTCTCAGTGACTCAGTGTCTCAGGGTCTCATTGTCTCAGTGTCTCAGTGTCTCAGGGTCTCATTGTCTCAGGGTCTCAGTGTCTCAGGGTCTCATTGTCTCAGGGTCTCAGTGTCTCTGGATGTCTGGGTCTCAGGGTCTCAGTGTCTCAGGGCCTCACTGTCTCAATGTCTCAGGGCCTCAGTGTCTCATGTCTCAGGGTCTCAGTTTCTCAGTTCTCAGGGTCCCTGGCTCTCTGGGTCTCAGTTTCCCAGGGTCTCAGGGATACAGTGCCTCAGTTTATCAGTGTCTCAGTCTATCTGTGTCTCAGGGTCTGTGCCTCAGTGTCTCAGTTTCTAAGGGTCTCAGCATCTCAGTGTCTCAGGGTCTCAGTGTCTCAGGTTTTTTGTGCCTCAGTGTCTCAGTATCTCACCGTCTCACGGTCTCAGGGTCTCTGGATCTCAGTTTCCCAGGGTCTCAGGGTTTCAGTGTCTCAGGGTGTCTGGGTCACTGCGTGTCTGGGCTTCATTGTATCAGGCTCTCAGGGGCTCTGGATCTCTGCTTCTCTGGGGCTCTTGGTCTCTGGGTCTCAGTGTCTCTGTGTCTCAGGGTCTCAGTGTCGCAGTGTCTCTGCGTTTCAGGGTCTCAGTGCCTCAGGGTCTCAGGGAGTCTGGGACTCTGGGTCTCAGTGTCTCAGGGTCTCAGTGTCGCAGTGTTTTTGCGTTTCAGGGTCTCAGTGTCTCAGGGTCTCAGGGTCTCAGCTTCTCACTGTCCAGGTGTTTCAGGGTCTCAGGGTTTCTGTGCCTCAGTGTCTCAGTGTCTCAGGGTCTCTGGATCTCTGGGTCCCGGGGTCTCACGGTCTAAGAGTCTCGGGGTCTCAGGGTCTCAGTGTCTCTGGGTCTCTGCGCCTCAGTGTCTCAGGGTCTCTGGGTCCCTGTGTCTCAGTGTCTCTGCTCTCTGGATCTCAGTGACTCTGGGTCTCAGGGTTTCAGGATCTCAGTGTCTTAAAGTCTCAGGGTAACTCTGTCTTTGGGTCTCAGTGTCTTTGGGCGTATGGGCCTGTGGTTCTCAGTGTCTCAGTGTCTCAGGGTCTCAGGGTCTCTGGGTTTCAGGGTCACTGGGTCAGTGTCTCAGACTCTCAGGGTTTCAGGGTCACAAGGTCTCAGGGTCTCAGGGTCTCAGTGTCTCAGGGTCTCAGTATCTCAGTGTCTCAATGTCTCAGAGTCTCTGGACCCCTGGGATACTGGGACTGTGTCCCAGTCTCTCAGTGTCTCAGCATCTCAGGGTCTCAGAGTCTCAGAATTTCTGGGTCTCTGGGTCTCAGGGTATCTGGGTCATTGGGTCTCAGTGTCTCTGGGTTTCTGTGTCTCATTGTCTCAGTCTCTCAGTGTCTCAGGGGCTCTAGATCTCTGATTCTCTGGGCCTCTTGGTCTGTAGGCCTCACTGTCTCAGGGTCTCTGAGTCTCTGAGTCTCAGTTTCCCAATGTGTCTGTGTCTCAGTGTCTCAGTGTCTCAGAGTCTCAGTGTCTCAGGGTCTCAGGTTCTCAGGGTCTCAGTCTCTCAATGTCTCAGGGTCTCTGGTTCTCAGTTTCTCAGGGTCTCTGGGTTTCAGTTTCTCTGGGGCTCTGTGTATCAGTGCCTCGGTGTCTCAGTGTCTCAGGGTCTCTGGGTCACTGCGTTTCTGGGCGTCATTGTCTCAGGGTCGCAGGGGCTCTGGGTCTCTGGTTCTCTGGGTCTCTTGGTCTCTGGGTCTCACTGTCTCTGTGTCTCAGGTTCTCAGGGTCTCAGTCGCTCAATGTCTCAGGGTCTCAGTGTCTCAAGTCTCAGTGTCTCTGGGTCTCTGTGTCTCAGGGTCTCATGGTCTCAGGACCTCAGTGTCTTAATGTCTCATGGTCTCTGGGTCCCTGGGTCTCAGATTCTCTGGGTCTCTGGGACACTGGGTCTCAGTGTCTCAGTCTCTCATTGTCTCAGGGTCTCAGCGTCTCAGGGCTTCTGTGTCCCTGGGTCTCAGGGGGTCTGGGTCATTGGGTCTCATTTTGTCAGGATCTCAGGGTCTCTGGATCTCTGGGTTTCTGGGCTCTGTGTCTCTCAGTGTCTGGGTCTCAGTATCTCAGGGTCTTTGGGTCACAGTGTTTCTGTGTCTTTTGGTCTCAGGGTATCTGGGCCTCAGGGTCTCAGTGTCTCCGTGTCTCAGGGGCTCAGGGTCTCAGTGTCTCAGTGTTTCACTGTCTCAGTGTCTCAGGATCTCAATGTGTCTTGGTCTCTGGGTCTCTGAGTCACTGCATCTCAGGGTCTCAGGGTCTCTGTGTCTCTGGGTCTCAGGGTCTCTGGAATTCTGCGTCTCAGTGTCTCAGTGTCTCTGTCTCAGTGTATCAGTGTCTCAGGGGCTCTGGGTGTCTGGGTCTCAGGGTCCCTGGGAATCAGTGTCTCAGTGTCTCAGGTTCTCAGGGCCACAAGGTTTCTGGGTCTCTGCGTCCCAGGGTCTCAGGATCTCAGTGTCTCAATGTCTCAGAGTCCCTGGGCCCCTGGGACCCTGGGTCTCAGTGTCTCAGGCTCTCAGTGTCTCAGTATCTCAGGATCTCAGGTTTTATGGGTCTCAGGGTGTCTGGGTCATTGGGTTTCAATGTCTCTGAGTCTCAGGATCTCAGGGTCTCTGGATATCTGGGTTTCTGAGCTCTGGATCTCTTGGTCTCTGGGCCTATCGGCCTCTCGGTCTCTGAATCTTTGGGTCTTAGTGTCTCAGCGTCTCAGTTTCTCAATGTCTCAGCATCCGAGTGTCTCAGTGTCTCAGCGTCTAACAGTCTCTGAGTCTCTGGGTCTCAGGGTCTCAGGGTCTCAGTGTCTCAGTGTCTCAGACTCTCAGTATATCAGGATATCTGTGTCCCAGTGCCTCTGGGTTTCAAGGTCTCTGGGTATCTGGTTCTAGGGGTCTCAGGGTCTCTGTATCTCAGGGTCTCAGTGCCTCTGAGTCTCAGGGTCTCAGTGCCTCCGTGTCTCAGGGGCTCAGGGTCTCAGTGTCCAAGAGTCTCAGTGTCCAACAGTCTCAGGGTCTCTGGGTCTCATATTCTCACTGTCTCAGTGACTCAGTTTCTCAGGGTTTCTGGGCCTCAGGGTCCCTGGGTCTCTGGGCCTCAGAGTGTCTGGGCCTCAGGGTGTCTCGGTCTCAGGGTCTCAGGGTCTCTGGAACTCAGTGTCTCAGGGTCTACGTGTCTCAGGGTCTCTGGGTTTCTGGGAGTCTGTGTCTCAGTGTCCCGTGTCTCAGGGTCTCAGGGTCTCTTGGTCTCAGTCCTTAGTGTCTCAGGGTCTCAGTGCCTCAGGGTCTCTGGGTCTCTGGGTCTGAGTGTCTCGGGGTCTCAAAGTCTCAGTGTCTCAGGGTCTCAGGGTCTTAGGTTCTCAGTGTCTCTATTTTTCAGGATCTCAGTGTCTCAGTGTCTTGGTGTCTCAGAGTCTCAGGGTCTCAGTGTCTGAGGGGCTCAGTTTCTCAGGGTCTCAGTGTCTCAGTCTCTCAGGGTCTCAGCGTCTCAGTGTTTCAGGGTCTAGTGTTTCAGTGTCTCAGGGTCTCAGGGTCTTAGGTTCTCAGTGTCTCTATTTTTCAGGATCTCAGTGTCTCAGTGTTTTGTTGTCTCAGAGTCTCAAGGTCTCAGTGTCTGAGGGATTGAGTTTCTCAGGGTCTCTGGGTCTCTTGGTGCCCAGCTCTCTGGTCTCAGTGTCTCAGGGTCTTAGCGTCTCTGGGTCTCTTGGTCTCAGGGTCTCTGGATTTCAGTGTCTCAGTATCTCAGTGTCTCATTGACTCAGAGTCTCTGGGTCTGAGCGTCTCAGGGTCTCTGGGTTATTCAGTCTCAGGGTTTCAGTGCCTCAGTGTTTCGTTTCTCAGGGCCACAGGGTCTCAGTGTCACAGGGTTTCACGGTCTCTCAGTCTTTGGGTCTCAGGGAATCAGATTCTCAGGTTCTTTTGTTCTCTGGGAGTTAATGTCTCAGTGTCTCAGGTTCTCAATGTCTCAGTATCTCAGAGTCTCTGGGTCTCCAGGTCTCAGGGTCTCTGTTTCTCTGTGTCTCAGTGTCTCAGGGTCTGAGCATCTCAGTGTCTCAGGGTCTCAGTGACTCAGTGTCTCAGTGTGTCAAGGCCTCTGGGTCTCTGTGTCTCTGCGTATCTCGGTCTCAGTGTCTCAATGTCTCTGTGCCTCTGGGGCTCTGGGTCTCAGTGTTTCAGGGTCTCAGTAATTCCGTGTCTCAGTGACTTAGTGCCCCTGTGTCTCATTGTCTCAGTGTCTCTGGGTCTTAGGGTCTCCATTTCTCTGGGTCTCAGGGTCTCAATGTCTCAGCGTCTCAGGGTCTCAGGGTCCCTGGGTCTCAGGGTCTCAGGGTCTCTGTATCTCAGTGTCTCTGTGTCTTTGGGTCTCTGTCTCTCAGGGTCTCTGGGTGTCTGCGTCTCAGTTTCTCAGTGTCTCTGGGTCTCTGTGTTTGAGTGTCTCAGTGTCTCTGGGAATCAGTTTCTCACACTTTCTGGATCTAAGGGTCTCAGTGTCTCAGTGTCTCAGGTTCTCAGGGTCTCTGGGTTTCAGTGTCTCAGTGTGTCAGGGTCTCTGGTTCTCAGGGTCTCAGTGTCTCAATGTCTCAGCGTCACAGGTTCTCGTTGTCTCTGGGTGTTTGAGTCTCAGGATCTCAGGGTCTCAGTGTCTCAGGTTACCAGTGTCTCCGTATCTCATGGTCACAGTGTCTCAGTGGTTCAGAGATTGTGTCTCGAGGACTCAGGGTCTCAGGGTCTCAGGGACTCAGTGTCTAACTGTCTGAGTCGCAGAGTCTCAGTGTTTCAGTGTCTCAGCCTCTCAGGGTGTCTGTGTCACAGTGTGTCAGATTGTTTGTCTCTCAGTGCCTCAGTGTCACTGTGTCTCTGGGTCTCAGTGTCTCAGGGTCTCAGTGTCTCAGGGTTTCTGTGCCTCTGGTCCTCTGGGTCTCAGGTTCTCTGGGTTTCAGTGTCTCAGTGTCTCAGGGTCTCAGTGTGTCAGGGTCTCTGATTCTCAGTGTGTCAGGGTCTCTGGTTCTCAGGGTCTCAGTGTCTCAGCGTCTCAATGTCTCAGCGTCACAGGGTCTCTCTGTCTCTGGGTGTCTGGGTCTCAGCATCTCAGGTTCTCAGTGTCTCAGGTTACCAGTATCTCCGTATCTCATGGTCACAGTGTCTCAGTGATTCAGAGATTCAGTGCCTCGAGGGCTCAGGGACTCAGGGTCTCAGTATCTCAGGGTGTCTGTGTCCCAATGTGTCAGATTGTCTGTCTCTCAGTGCCTCAGTGTCACTCTATCTCAGTGTCTCAGGGTCTCAGTGTCTCAGGGTCTCAGGTTCTCAGGGTCTCAGTGTCTCAGGTTCTCAGCTTCTCAGTTTCTCAGTGTCTCAGGGTCTCAGTGTCTCAGGTTCTCAGCTTCTAAGTGTCTCAGGGTTTCTGTGCCTCTGGACCTGTGGGTCTCAGGGTCTATGGGTCTCAGTGTCTCAGTGCCTTAGGGTCTCAGTGTCTCAGGGTTTCATCGTCTCAGTCTCTCAGCGTCTCAGTGTCTCTGGGTCTCTGGATCTAAAGGTGTCAGGGTCTCAGTTTCGCATTGTCTCAGGGTCTCTGGTCTCAGTCTGTCAGAGTCTTAGTGTCTCAGGGTCTCAGTCTCTCAATGTCTCATGGTCTTAGTGACTCAGGGGCACAGGGCCACATTGTCTCAGAGTCTCAGGGTCTCAGGCTCTCACGTTCTCTGGGTCTCAGTGACCCTGAATCTCTGGGTCTCTGGGTTTCAGTGTCTCATTCGTCTGCGTCTCAGTGTCTCTGTGTCTCAGTGTGTCAGGGTCTCACCGTCTCACTGTCACTGTGTGTCAGGCTCTCGGTGTCTCAGCTTCTCAGCTTCTCAGAGTCTCAGGGTCTCAATGTCTCAGGGTCTCTTGGTCTCTGGAGTCTGGGTCTCAGGTCCTCTGGGTCTCAGTATCTCAGTGCCTCGGGGTCTCAATTTCTCAGGGTCTCAGGGTCTCTAGGTTTCAGGGTCTCAGTGTCCCTGGGTCTCTGGGTTTCAGCATTTCAGTGTCACAGAGACACAGTGTCTCAATGTCTCAGGGTGTCAGGATCTCATTGACTCAGGGTCTCAGGGTCTCAGTGTCTCAGGGTCTCACGGTCTCAGTGTCTCAACGTCCTAGGGTGTCTGTGTCTGTGTGTGAGTCTCTCACTCTCTCAGTGTCTCAGGGTCACTGGGTCTCGGGGACTCAATGTCTCAAACTCTCAGAGCCTCGGGGTCTCAGTATCTCAGGGTCTCAGTGTCTCAGGGTCTCAGAGTCTCAGTGTGTCAGTCTCTCAGTGTCACAGAGCCTCAGGTTCTCATTGTCTCAGGGTGTCTTTGCCTCTGGATGTTTGGGTCTCAGTGCATCAGGGTCTCAGTGCATCAGGGTCTCAGAGTCTCTGGGCCACAAGGTCTCGATAACCCTGGGTCCCTGGGTTTTAGCGTCTCAGTGCCTCTGGGTCTCAGTGTCTCAGTTCTCAGTGTCTCAGAGTCACAGTGTCTCAAGTTGTCAGGGTCTCAGTGTCTCAGTTTCTCAGTCTCTCAGGGTCTCAGGGCCTCAGTGTCTCAGTGTCCCAGGGTGTCTGTGTCTCAGTGTGTCAATCTCTCAGTGTCTCAGAGTCTCAGGGTCTCAGGGACTCTGAGTCTCTGGGTCTCAGAGTCTCAGAGTCTCAGAGTCTCAGTATCTCAGTGTCTCACAGGGTCACAGTGTCTCAGTGTTTCAGGATCTCACGTCTCAGAGTCTCTTGTCTCAGGATCTCAGTGCCCCAGGGTCTCAGTGTCTCAGTTCTCAGGGTCTCTGGGTCTCTGTGTCTCAGTGTATCAGGGTCTCATTGTCTCAGGGTCTCAGTTACTCTGGGTCTCAGTATCTCAGCGTCTCAGTTTCTCAGGGTCTCTGGGTCTCTGAGCCTCAATGTCTCAGTGTCTCAGGGTATCAGTGTCTCTTGGTTTCTGGGTCTCATGGTCTCAGTGGCCCAGTGTCTCAGGTTCTCGGGTCTCTGTGTCTCATGGTTTCAGTGTTTCAGGGTCTCAGTGACTCACTGTCTCAGTGTTTCAGGGTCTCAGTTTCTCAGTGTCTCAGTGTCTTCGGGTCTCAGTGTCTCAGGGTATCAGTGTCTCTGTGGATCAGTGTCTCGGAGCCTCAGTGTCTCAATGTCTCTGGGTCTCTTGGTCTCAGGGTCTCAGTATCTCCGTGCCTCATTGGCTCAGGGTCTCAATGTCTCCGGTTCCCCCGGTCTCAAGGTCTCAGGTTTTCTGTGTCTCTGGGTCTCAGGTTCTCTGTTTCTCTGGGTCTCTGTGTCTCAGGGCCTCTGGGTCCAGTGTCGCAGGGTCTCTGTGTCTCTGCATCTCTGTGTCTCAGTGTCTCAGTCTCTCAGTGTCTCAGTCTCTCTGGGCCTCAGTTTCTCAGTGTCTCAGTCTCTCTGGGTCTCAGTGACTCAATCTCTCAGGGTCTCAGTATCTCCATCTCAGTGACTCAGAGCCTCAGTGTCTCAGGGTCTCTGGGCATGCGGGTCTCACGGTCTCAGTGTCTCTGGCCTCAGGGTCTCAGTGTCTCAGCGTCTCAGGATATCAGGGTCTTTGTGTCTATGGATCTCTGTGTCTCAGGGTCTCTGGGTTTCTGTATCTCAGTCCCTCTGTGTCTTTGGGTCTCTGGGTCTCAGTTTCTCAGTGTCTCAGGGTCTCTGGGTCTCAGTTTCTCATTGTCTCTGGGTCTCTGGGTTTGATTGTCTCCATGTCCCAGGGTCTCTGGGTCTCTGGGTTTGAGTGTCTCGATGTCCCAGGGTCTCTGGGTCTCTGGGTTTGAGTGTCTCAGGGTCTCTGGGAATCAGTTTCTCACGTTTTCTGGGTCTCAGGATCTCAGTGTCTCAGGTTCTCTGGGTCTCTGGATCTTTGTGTTTCAGTGTCTCAGGTTACCACTGTCTCCGTACCTCAGGGTCATAGTGTCTCAGTGTTTCAGCTCTCAGTGTCTCAGGGGCTCAGTGTCTCACTATCTGAGTCTGAGGGTCTCAGAGTCCCAGTGACTCAGTGTCTCAGCACCTCAGGGTGTCTGTGTCTCAGTGTGTCAGATTGTCAGTCTCTCAGTGTCACTGTGTCTCAGGGTCTCAGTGTGTCAGGGTTTCTGTGTCTCTGGATCTCTGGGTCTCAGGGTCTATGGATCTCAGTGTCTCAGGGTCTCAGTGTCTAGGGTCTCTGGATCCCTGGGTTTCAGTGTCTCAGGGTCTCAGGGTCTCTTTGACTCTGGGTCTCAGTGTCTCAGGGTCTCAGTGTCGCAGTGTCTCTGTGTTTCAGGGTCTCAGTGTCTCAGGGTCTCAGGGTCTCAGCTTCTCACTGTCCATGTGTTTCCTGGTCTCAGGGTTTCTGTGCCTCAGTGTCTCAGGGTCTCTGGAATTCTGGGTCCCGGGGTCTCAGGGTCTATGAGTCTTGGGGTCTCTGGGTCTCTGTGTTTCAGTGTCTCTGACTCTCTGGATCTCAGTGTCTCTGGGTCTCAGGGTTTCAGGATCTCAGTGTCTTAAAGTCTCAGGGTAACTGTGCCTTTGGGTCTCAGTGTCTTTCGGCCTATGGGCCTGTGGTTCTCAGTGTCTCAGTGTCTCAGGGTCTCTGGGTCTCAGTGTCTCAGGGTCTCAGGGTTTCAGGGTCACAAGGTCTTAGGATCTCAGGGTCTCAGGGTCTCAGTTTTTCAGGGTCTCAGGATCTCAGTGTCTAAATGTCTCAGAGTCTCTGGGCCCCTGGGACACTGGGTCTCAGTGTCTCAGTCTCTCAGTGTCTCAGCGTCTCTGGGTGTCTGGGTCATTGGGTCTCAGTGTCTCTGTGTTTCTGTGTCTCATTGCCTCAGTCTCTCAGTGTCTCAGGGTCTCAGGGGCTCTAGATCTCTGATTCTCTGGGCCTCTTGGTCAATAGGCCTCACTGTCTCTGGGTCTCTGCGTCTGCGTTTCTCAAGGTCTCAGGGTCCCTTTGTCACAGTGTCTCCGGGACACTGGGTCTCAGTGTCTCAGTCTCTCAGTGTCTCAGGGTCTCAAAGTCTCAATTTCTCAGAGTCTCAGGGTACCAGGGTCTCAGTATCTCAGAGTCTCAGTGTCTCTGAATCTCAGTGTCTCAGGGTCTCAGTCTCTCAGTGTCTCAGGGTCTCAGGGGCTCTAGATCTCTGATTCTCTGGGCCTCTTGGTCAATAGGCCTCACTGTCTCTGGGTCTCTGCGTCTGCGTTTCTCAAGGTCTCAGGGTCACTGTGTCACAGTGTCTCCGGGACACTGAGTCTCAGTGTCTCAGTCTCTCAGTGTCTCAGGGTCTCAACGTCTCAGGGTCTCAGAGTCTCAGGGTCTCAGTGTCTCAGTTTCTCAGGATCTCAGTGTCTCAGGGTACCAGTGTCTCAGTATCTCAGAGTCTCAGTGTCTCTGAATCTCAGTGTCTCAGGGTCTCAGTCTCTCAGTGTATCAGGTTCTCAGAGTCTCAATATCTCAGTATCCCAGTGCCTCAGTGTCACAGTGTCTCAGGGCGTCAGGGTCTCAGTGACTCAGGGTCTCTTGGCCTCTGGATGTCTGGGTCTCAGGGACTCAGGGACTCTGGCTCTCAGTGTCTCAGTGAGTCAGTATCTCAATGTCTCACGGTCTCAGGGTCTCGTGGTCTGTCGGACTCAGTTTCTCAGGGTCTATGGGTCTCTGGGTCTCAATTTCTCAGGGTCTCAGGGTTTCAGTGTCTCAGTGTCTCTGGGTCTCTGGGTCACTGCGTGTCATTTTCTCAGGGTCCTAGGGTATCAAGGGAACTGGATCTCTGGTTCTGTGGGTCTCTTGGTCTGTGGGTCTCACTGTCTCTGGGTCTCCGTTTCTCAGGGTCTCAGGGTCGCTGTGTCTCAATGTCTCAGGAACTCAGTGTCTCAGGGACTCAGTGCCTCAGTGTCTCAGTCTCTCAGGGCCACAGGGTCTCAGTGTCTCAGTGTCTCAAGGTCTCAGGCTCTCAGTGTCTCAGTGTCACAGTTTCTGAGTATCTCAGTGTACTTGGGTCTCAGGGTCTCCGTGTCTCAGTGTCTCAGGGTCTCTAGGATGATGGGTCTCAGTGTCTCAGGGTCTCAGGTTCTCAGGGATTCAGTGTCTCAGGGTCTCTGGGTCCCTGCGACTCAGTGTCTCTTGGTCTCAGTGTCTCAGTGTCTCAGTGTCTCAGTATCTCAGTGTCTCACTGTCTCAGTGTCTCACTGTCTCAGGGTATCTGGGTCTCAGTGCCTCAGTGTCTCATGGTCTCAGGGTCTCACTGTCTCAGTGTCTCACTGTCTCAGGGTATCTGGGTCTCAGTGTCTCAGTGTCTCATGGTCTCAGGGTCTCACTGTCTCAGTGTCTCACTGTCTCAGTGTTTCTATGTCTCATGATCTCAGTGTCTCAATGTCTCAGGGTCTCTCGGTCTCTGGGTCTCAGTGTCTCTGGGCCTCTGTGTCTCAGGATCTCTGGGTCTCAGGGACTCAGTGTCTCAGGGTCTTATGGTTTCAGGGTCTCAGTGTCTCAGTGTCTCACTGTCTCAGTGTTTTACTGTCTCAGGGTATCTGGGTCTCAGTGCCTCAGTGTCTCATGGTCTCAAGGTCTCACTGTCTCAGTATCTCACTGTCTCAGTGTTTCAATGTCACATGATCTCAGTGTCTCAATGTCTCAGGGTCTCATGGTCTCTGGGTCTCAGAGTCTCAGCATCTCTGGGACACTGGGTCTCAGTCTCTCAGTTTCTCAGGGCCTCAGGGTCTCAGAGTGTCAGGGTCGCAGGGTCTTAGGATCTTAGGATCTTTGAGTCTCAGTATCTCAGGATCTCTTTGTCTCAAAGTCTCAGGGTCTCTGCATCCCTGCGTCTCAGTGTATCTGTGTCTCTGGGGCACTGCATCTCAGTGTCTCAGTCTCTCAGTGTCTCAGGGTCTCAGTCTCTCAGTCTCTCAGTGTCTCAGGGTCTCAGTATCTCAGGGCCTCTGGGTCTCAGGGTGTCTGGGCCATGTGTCTCAGGATCTCAGGGTCTCTGGATCTCTGGGTCTCTCAGTCTCAGGCTCTCTCATTCTCAGGGTCTCTGGGTCTCAGTGTCTCTGGGCCTATGTGTCTCAGGATCTCTGGGTCTCAGGGTCTCAATGTCTCAGGTTCTCAGGATCTCAGGATCGCAGTGTCTCAGGGTCTCTTGTTCCCTGTGTCTCAGAGTTTCTGGGTCTCTGGAACACTGGGTCTCGGTGTCTCAGTCTCTCAGTGCCTCAATGTCTCAGGGTCTCAGTGTCTCAGGTTTTCTGGATCTTTAGGTCTCATGGTTTCAGAGTCTCTGGGTCTCACTGTCTCAGTTTCTCAGCCTCTCTGTGTCTGTGTGAGTCAGTGTCACAGTGTCTAAGGGTCTCTGTGCATCTGGGATCAGTGTCTCAGTGTTTCTTGGCCTCAGCGTCTCAGGGTCTCTGTATTCTGTGTCTAAGTGTCTCAGGGTCTCAGTATCTCAGTGTCTTAGTGTCTCAGGGTCTCATGTTCTCAGGGTCTCAGTGTCTCAGGTCTCAGTGTCTCAGGGTCTCATGGTCTCAGGGTCTCAGGGTCTCGGTGTTTCAGGGTCTCAGTGCCTCAGGGTCTCAGGGAGTCTGGGACTCTGGGTCTCAGTGTCTCAGGGTCTCAGGGTCTCAGTGTCGCAGTGTTTTTGCGTTTCAGGGTCTCAGTGTCTCAGGGTCTCAGGGTCTCAGCTTCTCACTGTCCAGGTGTTTCAGGGTCTCAGGGTTTCTGTGCCTCAGTGTCTCAGTGTCTCAGGGTCTCTGGATCTCTGGGTCCCGGGGTCTCTGGGTCTAAGAGTCTCGGGGTCTCAGGGTCTCAGTGTCTCTGGGTCTCTGCGCCTCAGTGTCTCAGGGTCTCTGGGTCTCTGTGTCTCAGTGTCTCTGCTCTTTGGATCTCAGTGACTCTGGGTCTCAGGGTTTCAGGATCTCAGTGTCTTAAAGTCTCAGGGTAACTCTGTCTTTGGGTCTCAGTGTCTTTGGGCGTATGGGCCTGTGGTTCTCAGTGTCTCAGGGTCTCAGGGTCTCTGGGTTTCAGGGTCACTGGGTCAGTGTCTCAGACTCTCAGGGTTTCAGGGTCACAAGGTCTCAGGGTCTCAGTGTCTCAGGGTCTCAGTATCTCAGTGTCTCAATGTCTCAGAGTCTCTGGGCCCCTGGGATACTGGGTCTGTATCCCAGTCTCTCAGTGTCTCAGCGTCTCAGGGTCTCAGAGTCTCAGAATTTCTGGGTCTCTGGGTCTCAGGGTATCTGGGTTTCTGTGTCTCATTGTCTCAGTCTCTCAGTGTCTCAGGGGCTCTAGATCTCTGATTCTCTGGGCCTCTTGGTCTGTAGGCCTCACTGTCTCAGGGTCTCTGAGTCTCAGTGTCTCTGTGTCTCAGGGTCTCTGTGTCTCAGTTTCCCAATGTGTCTGTGTCTCAGTGTCTCAGTCTCTCAGTGTCTCAGTGTCTCAGTGTCTCAGGGTCTCAGTGTCTCAGGGTCTCAGGTTCTCAGGGTCTCAGTCTCTCAATGTCTCAGGGTCTCTGGTTCTCAGTTTCTCAGGGTCTCTGGGTTTCAGTTTCTCTGGGTCTCTGTGTATCAGTGCCTCGGTGTCTCAGTGTCTCAGGGTCTCTGGGTCACTGCGTTTCTGGGCGTCATTGTCTCAGGGTCGCAGGGGCTGTTGGGTCTCTGGTTCTCTGGGTCTCTTGGTCTCTGGGTCTCACTGTCTCTGTGTCTCAGGTTCTCAGGGTCTCAGTCGCTCAATGTCTCAGGGTCTCAGTGTCTCAAGTCTCAGTGTCTCAGGTTCTCAGTGTCTCAGTGTCTCTGGGTCTCTGTGTCTCAGGGTCTCATGGTCTCAGGACCTCAGTGTCTTAATGTCTCATGGTCTCTGGGACACTGGGTCTCAGTGTCTCAGTCTCTCATTGTCTCAGGGTCTCAGCGTCTCAGGGCTTCTGTGTCCCTGGGTCTCAGGGGGTCTGGGTCATTGGGTCTCATTTTGTCAGGATCTCAGGGTCTCTGGATCTCTGGGTTTCTGGGCTCTGTGTCTCTCAGTGTCTGGGTCTCAGTATCTCAGGGTCTTTGGGTCACAGTGTTTCTGTGTCTTTTGGTCTCAGGGTATCTGGGCCTCAGGGTCTCAGTGTCTCCGCGTCTCAGGGGCTCAGGGTCTCAGGGTCTCAGTGTTTCACTGTCTCAGTGTCTCAGGATCTCAATGTGTCTTGGTCTCAGGGTCTCTGAGTCACTGCATCTCAGGGTCTCAGGGTCTCTGTGTCTCTGGGTCTCAGGGTCTCTGGATTTCTGCGTCTCAGTGTCTCAGGGTCTCTGTCTCAGTGTATCAGTGTCTCAATGGCTCTGGGTGTCTGGGTCTCAGGGTACCTGGGAATCAGTGTCTCAGTGTCTCAGGTTCTCAGGGCCACAAGGTCTCTGGGTCTCTGGGTCCCAGGGTCTCAGGGTCTCAGGATCTCAGTGTCTCAATGTCTCAGAGTCCCTGGGCCCCTGGGTCTCAGTGTCTCAGGCTCTCAGTGTCTCAGTGTCTCAGGATCTCAGGTTTTATGTGTCTCAGGGTGTCTGGGTCATTGGGTCTCAATGTCTCTGAGTCTCAGGATCTCAGGGTCTCTGGATATCTGGGTTTCTGAGCTCTGGATCTCTTGGTCTCTGGGCCTATCGGCCTCTCGGTCTCTGAATCTTTGGGTCTCAGTGTATCAGCGTCTCAGGTTCTCAACGTCTCAGCATCCAAGCGTCTCAGTGACTCTGTGTCACAGTGTCTCAGTGTCTCAGCGTCTAACGGTCTCTGAGTCTCTGGGTCTCAGGGTCTCAGGGGCTCAGTGTCTCAGACTCTCAGTATATCAGGATATCAGTGTCCCAGTGCCTCTGGGTTTCAAGGTCTCTGGGTATCTGGTTCTCGGGGTCTCAGTGCCTCTGAGTCTCAGGGTCTCAGTGCCTCCGTGTCTCAGGGGCTCAGGGTCTCAGTGTCCAAGAGTCTCAGTGTCCAAGAGTCTCAGGGTCTCTGGGTCTCAGATTCTCACTGTCTCAGTGACTCAGTTTCTCAGGGTTTCTGGGCCTCAGGGTCCCTGGGTCTTTGCGCCTCAGAGTGTCTGGGCCTCAGGGTGTCTCGGTCTCAGGGTCTCTGGGACTCTTGACCTCTTGGTCTCTGGGTCTCAGGGTCTCATGTTCTCTGGATCTCTGAACTCAGTGTCTCAGGGTCTACGTGTCTCAGGTTCTCTGGGTTTCTGGGAGTTGCGTCTCAGTGTCCCGTGTCTCAGGGTCTCAGGGTCTCTGTGTCTCTGTGTCTCAGGGTCTCTGGGTCTCAGTTTCTCAATGTGTCTGTGTCTCAGTGTCTCAGGGTCTCAGTGTCTCAGGGTCTCAGGTTCTCAGGGTCTCAGTCCCTCAATGTCTCAGGGTTTCTGGTTCTCAGTTTCTCAGGGTCTCTGGGTTTCAGTTTCTTTGGGTCTCTGTGTATCAGTGCCTCGGTGTCTCAGTGTCTCAGGGTCTCTGGGTCACTGCGTGTCTGGGCGTCATTGTCTCAGGGTCGCAGGGGCTCTGGGTCTCTGGTTCTCTGGGTCTCTTGGTCTGTGGGTCTCACTGTCTCTGTGTCTCAGGTTCTCAGGGTCTCAGTCACTCAATGTCTCAGGGTCTCAGTGTCTCCAGTCTCAGTGTCTCAGGGTCTCAGTGTCTCAGTGTATCAGTGTCTCTGTGTCTCTGTGTCTCAGGGTCTCATGGTCTCAGGATCTCAGTATCTCAATGTCTCATGGTCTCTGGGTCCCTGGGTCTCAGATTCTCTGGGTCTCTGGGACACTGGGTCTCAGTGTCTCAGTCTCTCATTGTCTCAGGGTCTCCGTGTCTCAGGGCTTCTGTGACCCTGGGTCTCAGGGGGTCTGGGTCATTGGGTCTCAGTTTGTCAGGATCTCAGGGTCTCTGGATCTCTGGGTTTCTGGGCTCTGTGTCTCTCAGTGTCTGGGTCTCAGTGTCTCAGGGTCTTTGGGTCTCAGTGTTTCTGGGTCTCAGTGACTCAGTGTCTCAGGGCCTCTGGGTCTCTGGGTCTCTGGGTCTCAGTCTCTCAGTCTCTCAGAGTCTCAGTGTCTCAGGGTCTCAGTCTCTGAGTGTCGCAGTGTCTCAGTGTCTCAGTGTCTCAGGGTCTCAGTGTCTCAGGATCTCAGTGTCCCAGTGTCTGAGGGTCTCAGTGTCTCAGGATCTCAGTGTCTCAGGGTCTCAGGATCTCACTGTCTCACTGTCTCAGTGTCTCAGGGCCTCAGTGTCTCAGGGTCTCAGTGTCTCAGTCTCTCAAACTCTCAGTCTCTCAGTCTCTCAGTCGCTCAGTCTCTCAGTCTCTCAGTCTCACATTGTATCAGTCTCTCAGTCCCCCAACGTCTCAGTGTCTCAGTGTCTCAGGGTCTCAGTGTCTAAGGGTCTCAGTGTCTCAGTGTCTCTGTGTCTCAGGGTCTCTGGGTCTCTGGGTCTCTGGGTCTCAGTCTCTCAGTCTCTCAGTGTCTCAGCGTCTCAGGGTCTCAGTCTCTCAGTGTCTCAGGGTCTCAGGATCTCAGAGTCTCAGTGTCTCAGTGTCTCAGCGTCTTAGGGTCTCAGGGTTTCAGTCTCTCAGTTTCTCAGGGTCTCAGTGACTCAGTGTCTCAGTGTCTCAGGGTCTCAGGGCCTTAGTCTCTCAGGCCCTCAGTCTCTCAGTCTCTCAGGGTCTCTGAGTCACTGGGTCTCTGGGTCTCAGTCTCTTAGTCTCTCAGTCTCTCAGTGTCTCGGTGTCTCAGGCTCTCTTAGTCTCTGGGTCTCAGTCTCTCAGTCTCTCACTTTCTCAGGATCTCAGGGTCTCAGGGTCTCAGTGTCTCAGTTTCTCATTGTCTCAGGGTCTCAGTGTCTCTGTGTCTCAGGGTCTCAGGGTCTTATTCTCTCAGTCACTCAGTCTCTCAGTGTCTCAGTCTCTCGGTATCTCAGTGTCTCAGGGTCTCTGGGTCTCAGTCTCTCAGTCTCTCAGTGTCTCAGTGTCTCAGGGTCTCAGTGTCTCAGGGTCTTATTCTCTCAGTCACTCAGTCTCTCAGTGTCTCAGTCTCTCGGTGTCTCAGTGTCTCAGGCTCTCTGGGCCCCTGGGACACTGGGTCTCACTGTCTCAGTCTCTCAGTGTCTCAGCGTCTCTGGGTGTCTAGGTCATTGGGTCTCAGTGTCTCTGTGTTTCTGTGTCTCATTGCCTCAGTCTCTCAGTGTCTCAGGGTCTCAGGGGCTCTAGATCTCTGATTCTCTGGGCCTCTTGGTCAATAGGCCTCACTGTCTCTGGGTCTCTGCGTCTGCGTTTCTCAAGGTCTCAGAGTCCCTTTGTCACAGTGTCTCCGGGACACTGGGTCTCAGTGTCTCAGTCTCTCAGTGTCTCAGGGTCTCAAAGTCTCAATTTCTCAGAGTCTCAGGGTACCAGGGTCTCAGTATCTCAGAGTCCTAGTGTCTCTGAATCTCAGTGTCTCAGGGTCTCAGTGTCTCAGTCTCTCAGTGTCTCAAGGTCTCAACGTCTCAGGGTCTCAGAGTCTCAGGGTCTCAGTGTCTCAGTTTCTCAGGATCTCAGTGTCTCAGGGTACCAGGGTCTCAGTATCTCAGAGTCTCAGTGTCTCTGAATCTCAGTGTCTCAGGGTCTCAGTCTCTCAGTGTATCAGGTTCTCAGAGTCTCAATGTCTCAGTATCCCAGTGCCTCAGTGTCACAGTGTCTCAGGGCGTCAGGGTCTCAGTGACTCAGGGTCTCTTGGCCTCTGGATGTCTGGGTCTCAGGGACTCAGGGACTCTGGCTCTCAGTGTCTCAGTGAGTCAGTATCTCAATGTCTCACGGTCTCAGGGTCTCGTGGTCTGTCGGACTCAGTTTCTCAGTGTCTATGGGTCTCTGGGTCTCAATTTCTCAGGGTCTCAGGGTTTCAGTGTCTCAGTGTCTCTGGGTCTCTGGGTCACTGCGTGTCATTTTCTCAGGGTCCAAGGGTATCAAGGGAACTGGATCTCTGGTTCTGTGGGTCTCTTGGTCTGTGGGTCTCACTGTCTCTGGGTCTCCGTTTCTCAGGGTCTCAGGGTCGCTGTGTCTCAATGTCTCAGGAACTCAGTGTCTCAGGGACTCAGTGCCTCAGTGTCTCAGTCTCTGAGGGCCACAGGGTCTCAGTGTCTCAGTGTCTCAAGGTCTCAGGCTCTCAGTGTCTCAGTGTCACAGTTTCTGAGTATCTCAGTGTACTTGGGTCTCAGGGTCTCCGTGTCTCAGTGTCTCAGGGTCTCTAGGATGATGGGTCTCAGTGTCTCAGGGTCTCAGGTTCTCAGGGATTCAGTGTCTCAGGGTCTCTGGGTCCCTGCGACTCAGTGTCTCTTGGTCTCAGTGTCTCAGTGTCTCAGTATCTCAGTGTCTCACTGTCTCAGTGTCTCACTGTCTCAGGGTATCTGGGTCTCAGTGCCTCAGTGTCTCATGGTCTCAGGGTCTCACTGTCTCAGTGTCTCACTGTCTCAGGGTATCTGGGTATCTGGGTCTCAGTGTCTCAGTGTCTCATGGTCTCAGTGTCTCACTGTCTCAGTGTCTCACTGTCTCAGTGTTTCTATGTCTCATGATCTCAGTGTCTCAATGTGTCAGGGTCTCTCGGTCTCTGGGTCTCAGTGTCTCTGGGCCTCTGTGTCTCAGGATCTCTGGGTCTCAGGGACTCAGTGTCTCAGGGTCTTATGGTTTCAGGGTCTCAGTGTCTCAGTGTCTCACTGTCTCAGTGTTTTACTGTCTCAGGGTATCTGGGTCTCAGTGCCTCAGTGTCTCATGGTCTCAAGGTCTCACTGTCTCAGTATCTCACTGTCTCAGTGTTTCAATGTCACATGATCTCAGTGTCTCAATGTCTCAGGGTCTCATGGTCTCTGGGTCTCAGAGTCTCAGCATCTCTGGGACACTGGGTCTCAGTCTCTCAGTTTCTCAGGGCCTCAGGGTCTCAGAGTGTCAGGGTCTCAGGGTCTTAGGATCTTAGGATCTTTGAGTCTCAGTATCTCAGGATCTCAGTGTCTCAAAGTCTCAGGGTCTCTGCATCCCTGCGTCTCAGTGTATCTGTGTCTCTGGGGCACTGCATCTCAGTGTCTCAGTCTCTCAGTGTCTCAGGGTCTCAGTGTCTCAGTCTCTCAGTCTCTCAGTGTCTCAGGGTCTCAGTGTCTCAGGGCCTCTGGGTCTCAGGGTGTCTGGGCCATGTGTCTCAGGATCTCATGGTCTCTGGATCTCTGGGTCTCTCAGTCTCAGGGTCTCTCAGTCTCAGGGTCTCTGGGTCTCAGTGTCTCTGGGCCTCTGTGTCTCAGGATCTCTGGGTCTCAGGGTCTCAATGTCTCAGGTTCTCAGGATCTCAGGATCTCAGTGTCTCAGGGTCTCTTGTTCCCTGTGTCTCAGAGTTTCTGGGTCTCTGGAACACTGGGTCTCGGTGTCTCAGTCTCTCAGTGCCTCAATGTCTCAGGGTCTCAGTGTCTCAGGTTTTCTGGATCTTTAGGTCTCATGGTTTCAGAGTCTCTGGGTCTCACTGTCTCAGTTTCTCAGCCTCTCTGTGTCTGTGTGAGTCAGTGTCACAGTGTCTAAGGGTCTCTGTGCATCTGGGATCAGTGTCTCAGTGTTTCTTGGCCTCAGTGTCTCAGGGTCTCTGTATTCTGTGTCTAAGTGTCTCAGGGTCTCAGTATCTCAGTGTCTTAGTGTCTCAGGGTCTCATGTTCTCAGGGTCTCAGGGTCTCGGTGTCTCAGTGTCTCAGGGCCTCAGGATTTCAGTGTCTCAATGTCTCAGGTCTCAGTGTCTCAGGGTCTCATGGTCTCAGGGTCTCAGGGTCTCGGTGTTTCAGGGTCTCAGTGCCTCAGGGTCTCAGGGAGTCTGGGACTCTGGGTCTCAGTGTCTCAGGGTCTCAGGGTCTCAGTGTCGCAGTGTTTTTGCGTTTCAGGGTCTCAGTGTCTCAGGGTCTCAGGGTCTCAGCTTCTCACTGTCCAGGTGTTTCAGGGTCTCAGGGTTTCTGTGTCTCAGTGTCTCAGGGTCTCTGGATCTCTGGGTCCCGGGGTCTCAGGGTCTAAGAGTCTCGGGGTCTCAGGGTCTCAGTGGCTCTGGGTCTCTGCGCCTCAGTGTCTCAGGGTCTCTGGGTCTCTGTGTCTCAGTGTCTCTGCTCTTTGGATCTCAGTGACTCTGGGTCTCAGGGTTTCAGGATCTCAGTGTCTTAAAGTCTCAGGGTAACTCTGTCTTTGGGTCTCAGTGTCTTTGGGCGTATGGGCCTGTGGTTCTCAGTGTCTCAGGGTCTCAGGGTCTCTGGGTTTCAGGGTCACTGGGTCTCATTGTCTCAGACTCTCAGGGTTTCAGGGTCACAAGGTCTCAGGGTCTCAGTGTCCCAGGGTCTCAGTATCTCAGTGTCTCAATGTCTCAGAGTCTCTGGGCCCCTGGGATACTGGGTCTGTGTCCCAGTCTCTCAGTGTCTCAGCGTCTCAGGGTCTCAGAGTCTCAGAATTTCTGGGTCTCTGGGTCTCAGGGTATCTGGGTCATTGGGTCTCAGTGTCTCTGGGTTTCTGTGTCTCATTGTCTCAGTCTCTCAGTGTCTCAGGGGCTCTAGATCTCTGATTCTCTGGGCCTCTTGGTCTGTAGGCCTCACTGTCTCAGGGTCTCTGAGTCTCAGTGTCTCTGTGTCTCAGGGTCTCTGTGTCTCAGTTTCCCAATGTGTCTGTGTCTCAGTGTCTCAGTGTCTCAGGGTCTCAGTGTCTCAGGGTCTCAGGTTCTCAGGGTCTCAGTCTCTCAATGTCTCAGGGTCTCTGGTTCTCAGTTTCTCAGGGTCTCTGGGTTTCAGTTTCTCTGGGTCTCTGTGTATCAGTGCCTCGGTGTCTCAGTGTCTCAGGGTCTCTGGGTCACTGCGTTTCTGGGCGTCATTGTCTCAGGGTCGCAGGGGCTCTGGGTCTCTGGTTCTCTGGGTCTCTTGGTCTCTGGGTCTCACTGTCTCTGTGTCTCAGGTTCTCAGGGTCTCAGTCGCTCAATGTCTCAGGGTCTCAGTGTCTCAAGTCTCAGTGTCTCAGGGTCTCAGAGTCTCAGTGTCTCAGTGTCTCAGTGTCTCAGTGTCTCTGGGTCTCTGTGTCTCAGGGTCTCATGGTCTCAGGACCTCAGTGTCTTAATGTCTCATGGTCTCTGGGTCCCTGGGTCTCAGATTCTCTGGGTGTCTGGGACACTGGGTCTCAGTGTCTCAGTCTCTCATTGTCTCAGGGTCTCAGCGTCTCAGGGCTTCTGTGTCCCTGGGTCTCAGGGGGTCTGGGTCATTGGGTCTCAGTTTGTCAGGATCTCAGGGTCTCTGGATCTCTGGGTTTCTGGGCTCTGTGTCTCTCAGTGTCTGGGTCTCAGTATCTCAGGGTCTTTGGGTCACAGTGTTTCTGTGTCTTTTGGTCTCAGGGTATCTGGGCCTCAGGGTCTCAGTGTCTCCGCGTCTCAGGGGCTCAGGGTCTCAGGGTCTCAGTGTTTCACTGTCTCAGTGTCTCAGGATCTCAATGTGTCTTGGTCTCTGGGTCTCTGAGTCACTGCATCTCAGGGTCTCAGGGTCTCTGTGTCTCTGGGTCTCAGGGTCTCTGGATTTCTGCGTCTCAGTGTCTCAGGGTCTCTGTCTCAGTGTATCAGTGTCTCAGGGGCTCTGGGTGTCTGTGTCTCATGGTCCCTGGGAATCAGTGTCTCAGTGTCTCAGGTTCTCAGGGCCACAAGGTCTCTGGGTCTCTGGGTCCCAGGGTCTCAGGGTCTCAGGATCTCAGTGTCTCAGAGTCCCTGGGCCCCTGGGACCCTGGGTCTCAGTGTCTCAGGCTCTCAGGTTTTATGGGTCTCAGGGTGTCTGGGTCATTGGGTTTCAATGTCTCTGAGTCTCAGGATCTCAGGGTCTCTGGATATCTGGGTTTCTGAGCTCTGGATCTCTTGGTCTCTGGGCCTATCGGCCTCTCGGTCTCTGAATCTTTGGGTCTCAGTGTATCAGCGTCTCAGGATCTCAACGTCTCAGCATCCAAGCGTCTCAGTGACTCTGTGTCACAGTGTCTCAGTGTCTCAGCGTCTAACGGTGTCCGAGTCTCTGGGTCTCAGTGTCTCAGACTCTCAGTATATCAGGATATCAGTGTCCCAGTGCCTCTGGGTTTCAAGGTCTCTGGGTATCTGGTTCTCGGGGTCTCAGGGTCTCTGTATCTCAGGGTCTCAGTGCCTCTGAGTTTCAGTGTCTCAGGGTCTCAGTGCCTCCGTGTCTCAGGGGCTCAGGGTCTCAGTGTCCAAGAGTCTCAGTGTCCAAGAGTCTCAGGGTCTCTGGGTCTCATATTCTCACTGTCTCAGTGACTCAGTTTCTCAGGGTTTCTGGGCCTCAGGGTCCCTGGGTCTCTGGGCCTCAGAGTGTCTGGGCCTCAGGGTGTCTCGGTCTCAGGGTCTCAGGGTCTCTGGGACTCTTGACCTCTTGGTCTCTTGGTCTCAGGGTCTCATGGTCTCTGGATCTCTGAACTCAGTGTCTCAGGGTCTACGTGTCTCAGGTTCTCTGGGTTTCTGGGAGTTGCGTCTCAGTGTCCCGTGTCTCAGGGTCTCTGTGTCTCTGTGTCTCAGGGTCTCTGGGTGTCAGTTTCTCAATGTGTCTGTGTCTCAGTGTCTCAGGGTCTCAGGTCCTCAGGGTCTCAGTCTCTCAATGTCTCTGGGTTTCTGGTTCTCAGTTTCTCAGGGTCTCTGGGTTTCAGTTTCTTTGGGTCTCTGTGTATCAGTGCCTCGGTGTCTCAGTGTCTCATGGTCTCTGGGTCACTGCGTGTCTGGGCGTCATTGTCTCAGGGTCGCAGGGGCTCTGGGTCTCTGGTTCTCTGGGTCTCTTGGTCTGTGGGTCTCACTGTCTCTGTGTCTCAGGTTCTCAGGGTCTCAGTCGCTCAATGTCTCAGTGTCTCAGTGTCTCAAGTCTCTGTGTCTCTGTGTCTCAGGGTCTCATGGTCTCAGGATCTCAGTATCTCAATGTCTCATGGTCTCTGGGTCCCTGGGTCTCAGATTCTCTGGGTCTCTGGGACACTGGGTCTCAGTGTCTCAGTCTCTCATTGTCTCAGGGTCTCCGTGTCTCAGGGCTTCTGTGACCCTGGGTCTCAGGGGGTCTGGGTCATTGGGTCTCAGTTTGTCAGGATCTCAGGGTCTCTGGATCTCTGGGTTTCTGGGCTCTGTGTCTCTCAGTGTCTGGGTCTCAGTGTCTCAGGGTCTTTGGGTCTCAGTGTTTCTGGGTCTCAGTGACTCAGTGTCTCAGGGCCTCTGGGTCTCTGGGTCTCAGTCTCTCAGTCTCTCAGAGTCTCAGTGTCTCAGGGTCTCAGTCTCTGAGTGTCGCAGTGTCTCAGTGTCTCAGTGTCTCAGGGTCTCAGTGTCTCAGGATCTCAGTGTCCCAGTGTCTGAGGGTCTCAGTGTCTCAGGATCTCAGTGTCTCAGGGTCTCAGGATCTCACTGTCTCACTGTCTCAGTGTCTCAGGGCCTCAGTGTCTCAGGGTCTCCGTGTCTCAGTCTCTCAAACTCTCAGTCTCTCAGTCGCTCAGTCTCTCAGTCTCACATTGTATCAGTCTCTCAGTCCCCCAACGTCTCAGTGTCTCAGTGTCTCACGGTCTCAGTGTCTAAGGGTCTCAGTGTCTCAGTGTCTCTGTGTCTCAGGGTCTCTGGGTCTCTGGGTCTCTGGGTCTCAGTCTCTCAGTCTCTCAGTGTCTCAGCGTCTCAGGGTCTCAGTCTCTCAGTGTCTCAGGGTCTCAGGATCTCAGAGTCTCAGTGTCTCAGCGTCTTAGGGTCTCAGGGTTTCAGTCTCTCAGTTTCTCAGGGTCTCAGTGACTCAGTGTCTCAGTGTCTCAGGGTCTCAGGGCCTTAGTCTCTCAGGCCCTCAGTCTCTCAGTCTCTCAGGGTCTCTGAGTCACTGGGTCTCTGGGTCTCAGTCTCTTAGTCTCTCAGTCTCTCAGTCTCTCAGTCTCTCAGTGTCTCAGTGTCTCAGGCTCTCTTAGTCTCTGGGTCTCAGTCTCTCAGTCTCTCACTTTCTCAGGATCTCAGGGTCTCAGTGTCTCAGTTTCTCATTGTCTCAGGGTCTCAGTGTCTCAGTGTCTCTGTGTCTCAGGGTCTCAGGGTCTTATTCTCTCAGTCACTCAGTCTCTCAGTGTCTCAGTCTCTCGGTATCTCAGTGTCTCAGGGTCTCTGGGTCTCAGTCTCTCAGTCTCTCAGTGTCTCAGTGGATCAGGGTCTCAGTGTCTCAGGGTCTTATTCTCTCAGTCACTCAGTCTCTCAGTGTCTCAGTCTCTCGGTGTCTCAGTGTCTCAGGGTCTCAGTGTCTCAGTCTCTCAGAGTCTCAGGGTCTCAGTCTCTCAGTCTCTCATTCTCTCAGTGTCTCAGTGTCTCAGAGTCTCAGGGTCTCAGTGTCTCAGTGTCTCAGTTTCTCAGGGTCTCATTATCTCAGTGTCTCAGGGTCTCAGTGTCTCAGGGTCTCAGGGTCTCAGGGTCTTATTCTCTCAGTCACTCAGTTCTCAGTGTCTCAGTCTCTCGGTGTCTCAGTGTCTCAGGGTCTCAGGGACTTAGTCTCACAGTCTCTCAGTCTCTCAGTGTTTCAGTGTCTCAGTGTCTCAGGGTCTCAGTGTCTCAGTGTCTCAGTGTCTCAGTGCCTCAGGGTCTCAAGGTCTTAGGGTCTCAGGGTCTCAGAGTCTCAGGGTCTCAGTCTCTCAGTGTCTCAGTCTCTCAGTGTCTCAGTCTCTCAGTTTCTCAGTGTATCAGTCTCTCAGTGTCTCAGTGTCTCAGAGTCTCAGGCTCTCAGTGTCTCAGTTTCTCAGGGTCTCATTATCTCAGTGTCTCAGGGTCTCAGTGACTCAGGGTCCCAGGGTCTCAGGGACTTAGTCTCTCAGTCTCTCAGTGTCTCAGTGTCTCAGTGCCTCAGGGTCTCTGGGTCACAGTGTCTCAGTCTCTCAGTGTCTCAGTGTCTCAGGGTCTCAGTTTCTCAGGGTCTCATTATCACAGTGTCTCAGGGTCTCAGTGTCTCAGGGTCTCAGTGTCCCAGTGTCTCAGTGCCTCAGGGTCTCAAGGTCTTAGGGTCTCAGGGTCTCAGAGTCTCAGGGTCTCAGTCTCTCAGTGTCTCAGTCTCTCAGTGTCTCAGTTTCTCAGTCTCTCAGTGTATCAGTCTCTCAGTGTCTCAGTGTCTCAGAGTCTCAGGCTCTCAGTGTCTCAGTGTCTCAGTGTCTCAGTTTCTCAGTGTCTCATTATCTCAGTGTCTCAGGGTCTCAGTGTCTCAGGGTCCCAGGGTCTCAGGGACTTAGTCTCACAGTCTCTCAGTCTCTCAGTGTCTCAGTGTCTCAGTGCCTCAGGGTCTCAGGGTTTCAGTGTCTCAGGGTCTCAGTCTCTCAGTCTCTTAGTCTCTCAGTCTCTCAGTGTCTCAGGTTCTCAGTGTCTTAGGGTCTCAGTGTCTCAGTGTCTCAGTGTCTCAGGGTCTCAGAGTCTCAGTGTCTCAGGGTCTCAGGGTCTCAGTCTCTCAGTCCCTTAGTCTCTCAGTCTCTCAGTGTCTCAGTGTCTCAGGTTCTCAGTGTCTCAGGGTCTCAGTGTCTCAGTGTCTCAGGGTCTCAGGTTCTCAGTGTCTCAGGGTCTCAGGGCCTTATCTCTCATGCCCTCCGTCTCTCAGTCTCTCTGGGTCTCAGTGTCTCAGTGTCTCAGTGTCTCAGTGTCTCAGTGTATCAGTGTCTCAGGGTCTCAGGGTCTCAGTGTCTCAAGGTCTCAGGGTCTCAGGGTCTCACTCTCTCAGTGTCTCAGTGTTTCCGGGTCTCAGGGTCACTCTGTCTCAGTGTCTCAGGGTCTCAGTGTCTCAGTGTCACAGGGTCTCAGTGTTTCAGGGTCTCAGAGTCTCAGGGTGTCAGTTTCTCAGTGTCTCAGTCTCCCAGTCTCTCAGTCTCTCAGTCTCTCAGGGTCTCAGTGTCTCAGTTTCTCAGGGTCTCAGTGTCCCAGTGTCTCAGTCTCTCAGTCTCTCAGTGTATCCGTCTCTCAGTCTCTCAGTGTCTCAGTGTCTCAGGGTCTCAGAGTCTCAGTGTCTCACTGTCTCAGGGTCTCAGGGCCTCAGTGTCTCAGTGTCTCAGGGTCTCAGGGTCTCAGGGTCTCAGACTCTCAGTCTCTTAGTCTCTCAGTCTCTCAGTCTCTCAGTGTCTCAGGTTTTCAGTGTCTCAGGGTCTCAAGGCCTTAGTCTCTCATGCCTTCAGTCTCTCAGTCTCTCTGGGTCTCTGGGTCTCAGTGTCTCAGTGTATCAGTGTCTCAGGGTCTCAGGGTCTCAGGGTCTCAGTGTCTCAGGGTCTCTGGGTCTCAGTCTCTCTGTGTCTCAGTGTTTCAGGGTCTCAGTGTCTCAGTGTCTCAGGGTCTCAGTGTCTCAGTGTCACAGGGTCTGAGGGTCTCAGGGTCTCAGAGTCTCAGGGTCTCAGTCTCTCAGTGTCTCAGTCTCTCAGTGTCTCAGTCTCTCAGTTTCTCAGTGTATCAGTCTCTCAGTGTCTCAGTGTCTCAGAGTCTCAGGCTCTCAGTGTCTCAGTTTCTCAGGGTCTCATTATCTCAGTGTCTCAGGGTCTCAGTGTCTCAGGGTCCCAGGGTCTCAGGGACTTAGTCTCTCAGTCTCTCAGTGTCTCAGTGTCTCAGTGCCTCAGGGTCTCTGGGTCACAGTGTCTCAGTCTCTCAGTGTCTCAGTGTCTCAGGGTCTCAGTTTCTCAGGGTCTCATTATCACAGTGTCTCAGGGTCTCAGTGTCTCAGGGTCTCAGTGTCCCAGTGTCTCAGTGCCTCAGGGTCTCAAGGTCTTAGGGTCTCAGGGTCTCAGAGTCTCAGGGTCTCAGTCTCTCAGTGTCTCAGTCTCTCAGTGTCTCAGTTTCTCAGTCTCTCAGTGTATCAGTCTCTCAGTGTCTCAGTGTCTCAGAGTCTCAGGCTCTCAGTGTCTCAGTGTCTCAGTGTCTCAGTTTCTCAGTGTCTCATTATCTCAGTGTCTCAGGGTCTCAGTGTCTCAGGGTCCCAGGGTCTCAGGGACTTAGTCTCACAGTCTCTCAGTCTCTCAGTGTCTCAGTGTCTCAGTGCCTCAGGGTCTCAGGGTTTCAGTGTCTCAGGGTCTCAGTCTCTCAGTCTCTTAGTCTCTCAGTCTCTCAGTGTCTCAGGTTCTCAGTGTCTTAGGGTCTCAGTGTCTCAGTGTCTCAGTGTCTCAGGGTCTCAGAGTCTCAGTGTCTCAGTGTCTCAGGGTCTCAGGGTCTCAGTCTCTCAGTCCCTTAGTCTCTCAGTCTCTCAGTGTCTCAGTGTCTCAGGTTCTCAGTGTCTCAGGGTCTCAGTGTCTCAGTGTCTCAGGGTCTCAGGTTCTCAGTGTCTCAGGGTCTCAGGGCCTTATCTCTCATGCCCTCCGTCTCTCAGTCTCTCTGGGTCTCAGTGTCTCAGTGTCTCAGTGTCTCAGTGTATCAGTGTCTCAGGGTCTCAGGGTCTCAGTGTCTCAAGGTCTCAGGGTCTCAGGGTCTCACTCTCTCAGTGTCTCAGTGTTTCCGGGTCTCAGGGTCACTCTGTCTCAGTGTCTCAGGGTCTCAGTGTCTCAGTGTCACAGGGTCTCAGTGTTTCAGGGTCTCAGAGTCTCAGGGTGTCAGTTTCTCAGTGTCTCAGTCTCCCAGTCTCTCAGTCTCTCAGTCTCTCAGGGTCTCAGTGTCTCAGTTTCTCAGGGTCTCAGTGTCCCAGTGTCTCAGTCTCTCAGTCTCTCAGTGTATCCGTCTCTCAGTCTCTCAGTGTCTCAGTGTCTCAGGGTCTCAGGGTCTCGGTGTCTCACAGTCTCAGGGTCTCAGGGCCTCAGTGTCTCAGTGTCTCAGGGTCTCAGGGTCTCAGGGTCTCAGACTCTCAGTCTCTTAGTCTCTCAGTCTCTCAGTCTCTCAGTGTCTCAGGTTTTCAGTGTCTCAGGGTCTCAAGGCCTTAGTCTCTCATGCCTTCAGTCTCTCAGTCTCTCTGGGTCTCTGGGTCTCAGTGTCTCAGTGTATCAGTGTCTCAGGGTCTCAGGGTCTCAGGGTCTCAGTGTCTCAGTGTCTCAGGGTCTCTGGGTCTCAGTCTCTCTGTGTCTCAGTGTTTCAGGGTCTCAGTGTCTCAGTGTCTCAGGGTCTCAGTGTCTCAGTGTCACAGGGTCTGAGGGTCTCAGGGTCTCAGAGTCTCAGGGTGTCAGTCTCTCAGTGTCTCAGTCTCTCAGTCTCTCTGGGTCTCAGTGTCTCAGTTTCTCAGGGTCTCAGTGTCCCAGTGTCTCAGTCTCTCAGTCTCTGAGTCGCTCAGTCTCTCAGTGTATCAGTCTCTCAGTGTCTCAGTGTCTCCGGGCCTCAGGGTCTCAGTGTCTCACTGTCTCAGTGTCTCAGGGCCTCAGTGTCTCAGGGTCTCCGTGTCTCAGTCTCTCAAACTAACAGTCTCTCAGTCTCTCAGTCGCTCAGTCTCTTTGTCTCTCAGTCTCTCATTGTACCAGTCTCTCAGTCTCCCAGCGTCTCAGTGTCTCAGTGACTCAGGGTCTCAGTGTCTCAGGGTCTCAGTGTCTCAGTGTCTCAGGGTCTCAGGATCTCTGGGTCTCTGTTTCTCAGTCTCTCAGTCTCTCAGTCTCTCAGTGTCTCAGTGTCTCAGGGTCTCAGTCTCTCAGTGTCACAGTGTCTCAGGGTCTCAGGATCTCAGAGTCTCAGGGTCTCAGTGTCGCAGTGTCTCAGGGTCTCAGTTTCTCAGGGTCTCAGTGACTCAGTGTCTCAGGATCTCAGTGTCTCAGGGTCTCAGGGTCTCAGTGTCTCACTGTCTCAGTGTCTCAGGGCCTCAGTGTCTCAGGGTCTCAGTGTCTCAGTCTCTCAGTCTCTCAAACTCTCAGTGTCTCAGTCGCTCAGTCTCTCAGTCTCTCATTGTATCAGTCTCTCAGTCTCCCAGCGTCTCAGTGTCTCAGTGTCTCAGGGTCTCAGTGTCTCAGGGTCTCAGTGTCTCAGTGTCTCAGTGTCTCAGGGTCTCTGGGTCTCTGGGTCTCTGGGTCTCTGGGTCTCAGTCTCTCAGTCTCTCAGTGTCTCAGCGTCTCAGGGTCTCAGTCTCTCAGTGTCTCAGGGTCTCAGTATCTCAGCGTCTCAGTGACTCAGTGTCTCAGCGTCTTAGTGTCTCAGGGTTTCAGTCTCTCAGTTTCTCAGGGTCTCAGTGACTCAGTGTCTCAGTGTCTCAGCGTCACAGGGCCTTAGTCTCTCAGGCCCTAAGTCTCTCAGTCTCTCAGGGTCTCTGGGTCACTGGGTCTCTGGGTCTCAGTCTCTAAGTCTCTCAGTCTCTCAGACTCTCAGTCTCTCAGTGTCTTAGGGTCTCAGGGTCTCAGGGTCTCAGGGTCTCAGTGTCTCAGGGTCTCAGGGTCTTATTCTCTCAGTCACTCAGTCTCTCAGTGTCTCAGTCTCTCGGTGTCTCAGTGTCTCAGTGTCTCTGGGTCTCAGTCTCTCAGTCTCTCAGTGTCTCAGTGTCTCAGTGAATCAGGGTCTCAAGGTCTTAGGGTCACAGGGTCTCAGTGTCTCAGTCTCTCAGTGTCTCAGTCTCTCAGTGTCTCAGGGTCTCTGGGTCTCAGTCTCTCACTCTCTCAGTGTCTCAGTGTCTCAGTCTCTCAGTGTTTCAGTGTCTCAGTGTCTCAGGGTCTCAGTGTCTCAGTGTCTCAGTGCCTCAGGGTCTCAAGGTCTTAGGGTCTCAGGGTCTCAGAGTCTCAGGGTCTCAGTCTCTCAGTGTCTCAGTCTCTCAGTGTCTCAGTCTCTCAGTTTCTCAGTGTATCAGTCTCTCAGTGTCTCAGTGTCTCAGAGTCTCAGGCTCTCAGTGTCTCAGTTTCTCAGGGTCTCATTATCTCAGTGTCTCAGGGTCTCAGTGTCTCAGGGTCCCAGGGTCTCAGGGAATTAGTCTCTCAGTCTCTCAGTGTCTCAGTGTCTCAGTGTCTCAGTGCCTCAGGGTCTCTGGGTCACAGTGTCTCAGTCTCTCAGTGTCTCAGTGTCTCAGGGTCTCAGTTTCTCAGGGTCTCATTATCACAGTGTCTCAGGGTCTCAGTGTCTCAGGGTCTCAGTGTCCCAGTGTCTCAGTGCCTCAGGGTCTCAAGGTCTTAGGGTCTCAGGGTCTCAGAGTCTCAGGGTCTCAGTCTCTCAGTGTCTCAGTCTCTCAGTGTCTCAGTTTCTCAGTCTCTCAGTGTATCAGTCTCTCAGTGTCTCAGTGTCTCAGAGTCTCAGGCTCTCAGTGTCTCAGTGTCTCAGGGTCTCAGTGTCTCAGGGTCCCAGGGTCTCAGGGACTTAGTCTCACAGTCTCTCAGTCTCTCAGTGTCTCAGTGTCTCAGTGCCTCAGGGTCTCAGGGTTTCAGTGTCTCAGGGTCTCAGTCTCTCAGTCTCTTAGTCTCTCAGTCTCTCAGTGTCTCAGGTTCTCAGTGTCTTAGGGTCTCAGTGTCTCAGTGTCTCAGTGTCTCAGGGTCTCAGAGTCTCAGTGTCTCAGTGTCTCAGGGTCTCAGGGTCTCAGTCTCTCAGTCCCTTAGTCTCTCAGTCTCTCAGTGTCTCAGTGTCTCAGGTTCTCAGTGTCTCAGGGTCTCAGTGTCTCAGTGTCTCAGGGTCTCAGGTTCTCAGTGTCTCAGGGTCTCAGGGCCTTATCTCTCATGCCCTCCGTCTCTCAGTCTCTCTGGGTCTCAGTGTCTCAGTGTCTCAGTGTATCAGTGTCTCAGGGTCTCAGGGTCTCAGTGTCTCAAGGTCTCAGGGTCTCAGGGTCTCACTCTCTCAGTGTCTCAGTGTTTCCGGGTCTCAGGGTCTCTCTGTCTCAGTGTCTCAGGGTCTCAGTGTCTCAGTGTCACAGGGTCTCAGTGTTTCAGGGTCTCAGAGTCTCAGGGTGTCAGTTTCTCAGTGTCTCAGTCTCCCAGTCTCTCAGTCTCTCAGTCTCTCAGGGTCTCAGTGTCTCAGTTTCTCAGGGTCTCAGTGTCCCAGTGTCTCAGTCTCTCAGTCTCTCAGTGTATCAGTCTCTCAGTCTCTCAGTGTCTCAGTGTCTCAGGGTCTCAGGGTCTCAGTGTCTCACTGTCTCAGGGTCTCAGGGCCTCAGTGTCTCACAGTCTCAGGGTCTCAGGGTCTCAGGGTCTCAGGGTCTCAGACTCTCAGTCTCTTAGTCTCTCAGTCTCTCAGTCTCTCAGTGTCTCAGTGTCTCAGGTTTTCAGTGTCTCAGGGTCTCAGTGTCTCAGGGTCTCAAGGCCTTAGTCTCTCATGCCTTCAGTCTCTCAGTCTCTCTGGGTCTCTGGGTCTCAGTGTCTCAGTGTATCAGTGTCTCAGGGTCTCAGGGTCTCAGGGTCTCAGTGTCTCAGTGTCTCAGGGTCTCTGGGTCTCAGTCTCTCTGTGTCTCAGTGTTTCAGGGTCTCAGTGTCTCAGTGTCTCAGGGTCTCAGTGTCTCAGTGTCACAGGGTCTGAGGGTCTCAGGGTCTCAGAGTCTCAGGGTGTCAGTCTCTCAGTCTCTCTGGGTCTCAGTGTCTCAGTTTCTCAGGGTCTCAGTGTCCCAGTGTCTCAGTCTCTCAGTCTCTGAGTCGCTCAGTCTCTCAGTGTATCAGTCTCTCAGTGTCTCAGTGTCTCCGGGCCTCAGGGTCTCAGTGTCTCACTGTCTCAGTGTCTCAGGGCCTCAGTGTCTCAGGGTCTCCGTGTCTCAGTCTCTCAAACTAACAGTCTCTCAGTCTCTCAGTCGCTCAGTCTCTTTGTCTCTCAGTCTCTCATTGTACCAGTCTCTCAGTCTCCCAGCGTCTCAGTGTCTCAGTGACTCAGGGTCTCAGTGTCTCAGGGTCTCAGTGTCTCAGTGTCTCAGGGTCTCAGGATCTCTGGGTCTCTGTTTCTCAGTCTCTCAGTCTCTCAGTCTCTCAGTGTCTCAGTGTCTCAGGGTCTCAGTCTCTCAGTGTCACAGTGTCTCAGGGTCTCAGGATCTCAGAGTCTCAGGGTCTCAGTGTCGCAGTGTCTCAGGGTCTCAGTTTCTCAGGGTCTCAGTGACTCAGTGTCTCAGGATCTCAGTGTCTCAGGGTCTCAGGGTCTCAGTGTCTCACTGTCTCAGTGTCTCAGGGCCTCAGTGTCTCAGGGTCTCAGTGTCTCAGTCTCTCAGTCTCTCAAACTCTCAGTGTCTCAGTCGCTCAGTCTCTCAGTCTCTCATTGTATCAGTCTCTCAGTCTCCCAGCGTCTCAGTGTCTCAGTGTCTCAGGGTCTCAGTGTCTCAGGGTCTCAGTGTCTCAGTGTCTCAGTGTCTCAGGGTCTCTGGGTCTCTGGGTCTCTGGGTCTCAGTCTCTCAGTCTCTCAGTGTCTCAGCGTCTCAGGGTCTCAGTCTCTCAGTGTCTCAGGGTCTCAGTATCTCAGCGTCTCAGTGACTCAGTGTCTCAGCGTCTTAGTGTCTCAGGGTTTCAGTCTCTCAGTTTCTCAGGGTCTCAGTGACTCAGTGTCTCAGTGTCTCAGCGTCACAGGGCCTTAGTCTCTCAGGCCCTAAGTCTCTCAGTCTCTCAGGGTCTCTGGGTCACTGGGTCTCTGGGTCTCAGTCTCTAAGTCTCTCAGTCTCTCAGACTCTCAGTCTCTCAGTGTCTTAGTGTCTCAGGGTCTCAGGGTCTCAGGGTCTCAGTGTCTCAGGGTCTCAGGGTCTCAGGGTCTTATTCTCTCAGTCACTCAGTCTCTCAGTGTCTCAGTCTCTCGGTGTCTCAGTGTCTCAGTGTCTCTGGGTCTCAGTCTCTCAGTCTCTCAGTGTCTCAGTGTCTCAGTGAATCAGGGTCTCAAGGTCTTAGGGTCACAGGGTCTCAGTGTCTCAGTCTCTCAGTGTCTCAGTCTCTCAGAGTCTCAGGGTCTCTGGGTCTCAGTCTCTCACTCTCTCAGTGTCTCAGTGTCTCAGGGTCTCAGTGTCTCAGTGTCTCAGTGTCTCAGTGTCTCAGTGTCTCAGTGTCTCAGTGTCTCAGGTTCTCAAAGTTTTAGGGTCTCAGTGTCTCAGAGTCTCAGGGTCTCATTCTGTCAGCGTCTCAGTCTCTCAGGGTCTCAGTGTCTCAGTGTCTCAGTCTCTCAGGGTCTCAGTGTCTCAGTCTCTCAGTCTCTCAGGGTCTCAGTGTCTCAATGTCTCAGTCTCTCAGTGTCTCAGGGTCTCCGCGTCTCAGAGTCTCAGGGTCTCAGTCTCTGAGTGTCTCTGTCTCTCAATGTCTCAGTCTCTCAGTCTCTCAGTCTCTCAGTGTCTCAGTGTCTCAGTCTCTCAGTCTCCCAGTCTCTGAGTCGCTCAGTCTCTCAGTCTCTCAGTGTATCAGTGTCTCAGTGTCTCAGTGTTTCATGGTCTCATGGTCACTGTGTCTCAGTGTCTCAGGGTCTCAGTCTCTCAGTCTCTCAGTGTCTCAGTGTCTCAGTGTATCAGTGTATCAGGGTCTCAGGGTCTCAGGGTCCCAGTGTCTCAGTCTCTCCGTCTCTCAGTCTCTCAGTCTCTCAGTCTTTCAGTGTATCAGTCTCTCAGTCTCATTCTCTCAGTGTCTCACTGTCTCAGGGTCTCAGTGTCTCAGTGTCTCAGGGTAACACTTTCTCAGTCTCTCAGTCTCTCAGTCTCTCAGTCACTCAGTCGCTCAGTCGCTCAGTCTCTCAGTCTCTCAGTGTCTCAATGTGTCAGTGTCTCTGGGTCTCAATGTCTCAGTGTCTCAGTGTCTCAGGGTCTCAGGGTCTCAGTGTCTCAGTGTGTCATTGTGTCAGTGTCTCAGTGTCTCAGGGTCTCAGGGTCTCAGGGCCTCAGTGTCTCACTGTCTCAGTGTCTCAGGTCTCAGTGTCTCAGGATCTAAGTGTCTCAGTCTCTCATTCACTCAGTCGCTCAGTCTCTCAGTCCCTCAGTGTATCAGTGTCTCAGGGTCACAGGTCTCAGGGTCTCTGGGTCTCTGGGTCTCAGTCCCTCATTCTCTCATTCTCTCAGTTTCTCAGTGTCTCAGTGTCTCAGTGTCTCAGGGTCACAGGGTCTCAGTATCTCACTGTCTCAGTATCGCAGGTTCTCAGTGTCTCAGGGTCTCAATCTCTCAGTCTCTCATTGTATCAGTCTCTCAGTCTTTCATTGTATCAGTCTCTCAGTCTCTCAGTGTCTCAGGTTCTCAGTGTCTCAGGGTCTCAGTGTCTCAGAGTCTCAGGGTCTCAGGGTCTCAGAGTCTCAGGGTCTCAGGGCCTTCGTCTCTCATGCCCTCAGTCTCTCAGTCTCTCTGGGTCTCCGGGTCTCTGGGTCTCTGGGTCTCTGGGTCTCAGTCTCTCAGTCTCTCAGTCTCTCAGTGTCTCAGTGTCTCAGGGTCTCAGTGTCTCAGGATCTCAGGGTCTCTGGGGCTCAGTCTCTCAGTCTCTCAGTGTCTCAGTTTCTCAGGGTCACAGGGTCTCAGTCTCTCAGTTTCTCATTCTCTAATACTCTCAGGCTCTCAGTGTCTCAGGGTCTCTGTGTCTCAGTGTCTCAGGGTCTCAGTGTCGCAGGGTCTCAGAGTCTCAGTGTTTCAGGGTCTCAGTATCTTAGTGTCTCAGGGTCTCAGTGTCTCAGTGTCTCAGGGTCCCAGCGTCTCAGTGTCTCCGTGACTCAGGGTCTCAGGTCTCAGTGACTCAGTGTCTCAGGGTCTCAGGGTCTCAGGGTCTCAGGGTCACAGTGTCTCAGTCTCTCAGTCTCTCAGTGTCTCAGGGTCTCAGTCTCTCAGTGTCTCAGTCTCTCAGTCTCTCAGGGTCTCATAGTCTCAGTCTCTCAGGGTCTCAGTGTCTCAGTCTCTGAGTCGCTCAGTCTCTCACTCTCTCAGTCTCTCAGGGTCTCAGTGTCGCAGATTCTCAGAGTCTCAGTGTCTCAGTGTCTCAGGGTCTCTTGGTCTCAGGGTCACTGGGTCTCTGGTTCTCAGTGTCTCAGGGTCTCCGTCCGGGTCCCCGGGTCTCAGGGTCTCAGTGTCTCATGTCCCAGTATCTCAGGGGCTCAGGGGCTCAGTTTTCAGTGTCTCAGGGTCTCAGGGTCTCAGTGTCTCAGTCTCTCCATCTCTCAGTGTCTCAGTCGCTCAGTCTCTCAGTCTTTCAGTGTATCAGTCTCTCAGTCTCAGTCTCTCAGTGTCTCAGTGTCTCAGGGTCTCAGTGTCTCCGTGTCTCAGGGTCTCAGTGCCTCAATGTCTCAGTCTCTCAGTCTCTCAGTCACTCAGTCGCTCAGTCTCTCATTCTCTGAGTGTATCAGTCTCTCAGTCTCTCAGTGTCTCAAGGTCTCAGGGACTCAGTGTCTCAGTGTCTCAGGGTCTCAGTGTCTCTGGGTCTCAGTCTCAGTCTCTCAGTCTTTCAGTCTCTCAGTCTCTCAGTGTCTCAGTCTCAAAGTGTCTCAGTGTCTCAGTCTCTCAGTCTCTCAGGGTCTCAGTGTCTCCGTTTCTCAGGGTCTCAGTGTCCCAGTGTCTCAGTGTCTCAGGGTTTCAGGGTCTCAGTGTCTCACTGTCTCAGTGTCTCACGGCCTCAGTGTCTCAGGGTCTCAGTGTCTCAGTCTCTCAAACTCTCAGTCTCTCAGTCTCTCAGTCGCTCAGTCTCTCAGTCTCTCAGTCTCTCACTGTATCAGTCTCACAGTCTCCCAGCGTCTCAGTGTCTCAGTGTCTCAGGGTCTCAGTGTCTCAGGGTCTCAGTGTCTCAGGGTCTCAGTGTCTCAGGGTCTCAGCGTTTCAGTCTCCCAGTCTCTCAGTCCCTCAGTCTCTCAGTCTCTCATTCGCTCAATCTCACAGTCTCTCAGTGTATCAGTCTCTCAGTCTCTCAGTCGCTCAGCCTCTCAGTCTCGCAGTGTCTCAGTGACTTAGTGTCTCAGGGTCTCAGTGTCTCAGGGTCTCAGTGTCTCAGTGTCTCAGTGTCTGAGGGTCTCAGGGTCTCAGTGTCTCACGGTCTCAGTTTCGCAGGTTCTCAGTGTCTCAGGGTCTCAGTCTCTCAGTCTCTTAGTCTCTCAGTCTCTCAGTTTCTCAGTGTCTCAGGTTCTCAGGGTCTCAGGGTCTCAGTGTCTCAGGGTCTCAGGGCCTTAGTCTCTCATGCCCTCAGTCTCTCAGTCTCTCTGGGTCTCTGGGTCTCAGTCTCTCAGTCTCTCAGACTCTCAGTCTGTCAGTCTCTCAGGGTCTCAGTGTCTCAGTCTCTCAGTCTCTCAGTGTCTCAGTCTCTCAGTCTCTCAGTCTCTGAGTCGCTCAGTCTCTCAGTATCTCAGTCTCTCAGTGTATCAATCTCTCAGTCTCTCAGGGTCTCAGGGTCTCAGTCTCCCAGTGTCTCAGTGTTTCAGGGTCTCAGGGTCTCAGTGTATCAGGGTCTCAGAGTCTCAGTGTCACAGGGTCTCAGGGTCTCAGGGTCTCAGGGTCTCAGGGTGTCAGTGTCTCAGTGTCACAGGGTCTCAGGGTCTCAGAGTCTCAGGGTGTCAGTCTCTTAGTCTATCAGTCTCTGAGTCGCTCAGTCTCTCAGTCTCTCAGTCTCTCAGTGTATCAGTCTCTCAGTCCCTCAGTCTCTCAGTGTCTCAGTGTCTCAGGGTTTCAGGGTCTCAGTGTCCCACTGTCTCAGTGTCTCAGGGCCTCAGTGTCTCAGGGTCACAGTGCCTCAGTCTCTCAAACTCTCAGTCTCTCAGTCTCTCAGTCGCTCAGTCTCTCAGTCTCTCATTGTATCAGTCTCTCAGTCTCCCAGCGTCTCAGTGTCTCAGTGTCTCAGGGTCTCAGTGTCTCAGGGTCTCAGTGTCTCAGTCTCTTAGTCTCTCAGTCTCTCAGTCTCTCAGTGTCTCAGTGTCTCAGTGTCTCAGGTTCTCAGGGTCTCAAGGTCTCAGTGTCTCAGGGTCTCAGGGCCTTAGTCTCTCATGCCCTCAGTCTCTCAGTCTCTCTGGGTCTCTGGGTCCCAGTCTCTCAGTCTCTCAGTCTCTCAGTGTCTCAGTGTCTCAGTGTCTCAGGGTCTCAGTGTCTCAGTGTCTCAGGATCTCAGGGTCTCAGTGTCTCAGTGTCTCATTGTCTCCAGGTCTCAGTGTCTCAAGGTCTCAGGGTCTCAGGGTATCAGTGTCTCAGGGTCTCAGGGTCTCACGGTCTCTCAGTGTCTCAGTGTCTCAGGGTCTCAGTGTCTCACATGTCAGAGGGACTCAGGGTCTCAGGGTCTCAGAGTCTCAGGGTCTCAGTCTCTCATTGTCTCAGTCTCTCAGTCTGTCAGTCTCTCAGGGTCTCAGTGTCTCCGTTTCTCAGGGTCTCAGTGTCCCAGTGTCTCAGTCTCTCAGTCTATCAGTCTCTGAGTCGCTCAGTGTCTCAGTCTCTCAGTCTCTCAGTGTCTCAGTGTCTCAGGGTTTCAGGGTCTCAGTGTCTCACTGTCTCAGTGTCTCACGGCCTCAGTGTCTCAGGGTCTCAGTGTCTCAGTCTCTCAAACTCTCAGTCTCTCAGTCTCTCAGTCGCTCAGTCTCTCAGTCTCTCAGTCTCTCACTGTATCAGTCTCACAGTCTCCCAGCGTCTCAGTGTCTCAGTGTCTCAGGGTCTCAGTGTCTCAGGGTCTCAGTGTCTCAGGGTCTCAGTGTCTCAGGGTCTCAGCGTTTCAGTCTCCCAGTCTCTCAGTCCCTCAGTCTCTCAGTCTCTCATTCGCTCAATCTCACAGTCTCTCAGTGTATCAGTCTCTCAGTCTCTCAGTCGCTCAGCCTCTCAGTCTCGCAGTGTCTCAGTGACTTAGTGTCTCAGGGTCTCAGTGTCTCAGGGTCTCAGTGTCTCAGTGTCTCAGTGTCTGAGGGTCTCAGGGTCTCAGTGTCTCACGGTCTCAGTTTCGCAGGTTCTCAGTGTCTCAGGGTCTCAGTCTCTCAGTCTCTTAGTCTCTCAGTCTCTCAGTTTCTCAGTGTCTCAGGTTCTCAGGGTCTCAGGGTCTCAGTGTCTCAGGGTCTCAGGGCCTTAGTCTCTCATGCCCTCAGTCTCTCAGTCTCTCTGGGTCTCTGGGTCTCAGTCTCTCAGTCTCTCAGACTCTCAGTCTGTCAGTCTCTCAGGGTCTCAGTGTCTCAGTCTCTCAGTCTCTCAGTGTCTCAGTCTCTCAGTCTCTCAGTCTCTGAGTCGCTCAGTCTCTCAGTATCTCAGTCTCTCAGTGTATCAATCTCTCAGTCTCTCAGGGTCTCAGGGTCTCAGTCTCCCAGTGTCTCAGTGTTTCAGGGTCTCAGGGTCTCAGTGTATCAGGGTCTCAGAGTCTCAGTGTCACAGGGTCTCAGGGTCTCAGGGTCTCAGGGTCTCAGGGTGTCAGTGTCTCAGTGTCACAGGGTCTCAGGGTCTCAGAGTCTCAGGGTGTCAGTCTCTTAGTCTATCAGTCTCTGAGTCGCTCAGTCTCTCAGTCTCTCAGTCTCTCAGTGTATCAGTCTCTCAGTCCCTCAGTCTCTCAGTGTCTCAGTGTCTCAGGGTTTCAGGGTCTCAGTGTCTCACTGTCTCAGTGTCTCAGGGCCTCAGTGTCTCAGGGTCACAGTGCCTCAGTCTCTCAAACTCTCAGTCTCTCAGTCTCTCAGTCGCTCAGTCTCTCAGTCTCTCAGTCTCTCATTGTATCAGTCTCTCAGTCTCCCAGCGTCTCAGTGTCTCAGTGTCTCAGGGTCTCAGTGTCTCAGGGTCTCAGTGTCTCAGTCTCTTAGTCTCTCAGTCTCTCAGTCTCTCAGTGTCTCAGTGTCTCAGTGTCTCAGGTTCTCAGGGTCTCAAGGTCTCAGTGTCTCAGGGTCTCAGGGCCTTAGTCTCTCATGCCCTCAGTCTCTCAGTCTCTCTGGGTCTCTGGGTCCCAGTCTCTCAGTCTCTCAGTCTCTCAGTGTCTCAGTGTCTCAGTGTCTCAGGGTCTCAGTGTCTCAGTGTCTCAGGATCTCAGGGTCTCAGTGTCTCAGTGTCTCATTGTCTCCAGGTCTCAGTGTCTCAAGGTCTCAGGGTCTCAGGGTATCAGTGTCTCAGGGTCTCAGGGTCTCACGGTCTCTCAGTGTCTCAGTGTCTCAGGGTCTCAGTGTCTCACATGTCAGAGGGACTCAGGGTCTCAGGGTCTCAGAGTCTCAGGGTCTCAGTCTCTCATTGTCTCAGTCTCTCAGTCTGTCAGTCTCTCAGGGTCTCAGTGTCTCAGTCTCTCAGTCTCTCAGTCTCTCAGTGTCTCAGTCTCTCAGTCTCTCAGTCTCTGAGTCGCTCAGTCTCTCAGTATCTCAGTCTCTCAGTGTATCAATCTCTCAGTCTCTCAGTGTCTCAGTGTCTCAGCATCTCAGTGTCTCAGTGTCTCAGTGTCTCAGGGTCTCACTGTCTCAGGTCTCAGTGTCTCAGTCTCATTCGCTCAGTCTCACAGTCTCTCAGTCTCTCAGTGTATCAGTCTCTCAGTCTCTGTGTCTCAGTGTCTCAGGGTTTCAGGGTTTCAGTGTCTCACTGTCTCAGTGTCTCAGGGCCTCAGTGTCTCAGGGTCTCAGTGTCTCAGTCTCTCAAACTCTCAGTCTCTCAGTCTCTCAGTCGCTCAGTCTCTCAGTCACTCAGTCTCTCATTGTATCAGTCTCTGAGTCTCTCAGTCGCTCAGTCTCTCAGTCTCTCAGTGTCTCAGTGTCTCAGGGTCTCAGTGTCTCAGGGTCTCAGTGTCTCAGTGTCTCAGTGTCTGAGGGTCTCAGGGTCTCAGTGTCTCACGGTCTCAGTTTCGTAGGTTCTCAGTGTCTCAGGGTCTCAGTCTCTCAGTCTCTTAGTCTCTCATTCTCTCAGTCTCTCAGTGTCTCAGTGTCTCAGGTTCTCAGGGTCTCAGGGTCTCAGTGTCTCAGGGTCTCAGGGCCTTAGTCTCTCATGCCCTCAGTCTCTCAGTCTCTCTGGGTCTCAGTCTCTCAGTCTCTCAGTGTCTCAGTGTCTCAGTGTCTCAGGGTCTCAGTGTCTCAGTGTCTCAGGATCTCAGAGTCTCAGTGTCTCAGTGTCTCAGTGTCTCAGTGTCTCATTGTCTCTGGGTCTCAGTGTCTCATGGTCTCAGGGTCTCAGGGTATCAGTGTCTCAGGGTCTCAGGGTCTCACGGTCTCTCAGGGTCTCAGTGTCTCAGGGTGTCAGTGTCTCAGGGTCTCAGTGTCTCAGTCTCTCAGACTCTCAGTCCCTCAGTCTCTCAGTCTCTCATTCGCTCAGTCTCACAGTCTCTCAGTGTATCAGTCTCTCAGTCTCTCAGTCGCTCAGTCTCTCAGTCTCTCAGTGTCTCAGTGTCTCAGGGTCTCAGTGTCTCAGGGTCTCAGTATCTCAGTGTCTCAGTGTCTGAGGGTCTCAGGGTCTCAGTGTCTCACGGTCTCAGTTTCGTAGGTTCTCAGTGTCTCAGGGTCTCAGTCTCTCAGTCTCTTAGTCTCTCATTCTCTCAGTCTCTCAGTGTCTCAGGTTCTCAGGGTCTCAGGGTCTCAGTGTCTCAGGGTCTCAGGGCCTTAGTCTCTCATGCCCTCAGTCTCTCAGTCTCTCTGGGTCTCAGTCTCTCAGTCTCTCAGTGTCTCAGTGTCTCAGTGTCTCAGGGTCTCAGTGTCTCAGTGTCTCAGGATCTCAGGGTCTCAGTGTCTCAGTGTCTCAGTGTCTCAGTGTCTCATTGTCTCTGGGTCTCAGTGTCTCATGGTCTCAAGGTCTCAGGGTATCAGTGTCTCAGGGTCTCAGGGTCTCACGGTCTCTCAGGGTCTCAGTGTCTCAGGGTGTCAGTGTCTCAGGGTCTCAGTGTCTCAGTCTCTCAGACTCTCAGTCCCTCAGTCTCTCAGTCTCTCATTCGCTCAGTCTCACAGTCTCTCAGTGTATCAGTCTCTCAGTCTCTCAGTCGCTCAGTCTCTCAGTCTCTCAGTGTCTCAGTGTCTCAGGGTCTCAGTGTCTCAGGGTCTCAGTGTCTCAGTGTCTCAGTGTCTGAGGGTCTCAGGGTCTCAGTGTCTCACGGTCTCAGTTTCGTAGGTTCTCAGTGTCTCAGGGTCTCAGTCTCTCAGTCTCTTAGTCTCTCATTCTCTCAGTCTCTCAGTGTCTCAGGTTCTCAGGGTCTCAGGGTCTCAGTGTCTCAGGGTCTCAGGGCCTTAGTCTCTCATGCCCTCAGTCTCTCCGTCTCTCTGGGTCTCAGTCTCTCAGTCTCTCAGTGTCTCAGTGTCTCAGTGTCTCAGGGTCTCAGTGTCTCAGTGTCTCAGGATCTCAGGGTCTCAGTGTCTCAGTGTCTCAGTGTCTCATTGTCTCTGGGTCTCAGTGTCTCATGGCCTCAAGGTCTCAGGGTATCAGTGTCTCAGGGTCTCAGGGTCTCACGGTCTCTCAGGGTCTCAGTGTCTCAGGGTGTCAGTGTCTCAGGGTCTCAGTGTCTCAGTCTCTCAGACTCTCAGTCCCTCAGTCTCTCAGTCTCTCATTCGCTCAGTCTCACAGTCTCTCAGTGTATCAGTCTCTCAGTCTCTCAGTCGCTCAGTCTCTCAGTCTCTCAGTGTCTCAGTGTCTCAGGGTCTCAGTGTCTCAGGGTCTCAGTGTCTCAGTGTCTCAGTGTCTGAGGGTCTCAGGGTCTCAGTGTCTCACGGTCTCAGTTTCGTAGGTTCTCAGTGTCTCAGGGTCTCAGTCTCTCAGTCTCTTAGTCTCTCATTCTCTCAGTCTCTCAGTGTCTCAGGTTCTCAGGGTCTCAGGGTCTCAGTGTCTCAGGGTCTCAGGGCCTTAGTCTCTCATGCCCTCAGTCTCTCAGTCTCTCTGGGTCTCAGTCTCTCAGTCTCTCAGTGTCTCAGTGTCTCAGTGTCTCAGGGTCTCAGTGTCTCAGTGTCTCAGGATCTCAGGGTCTCAGTGTCTCAGTGTCTCAGTGTCTCATTGTCTCTGGGTCTCAGTGTCTCATGGTCTCAAGGTCTCAGGGTATCAGTGTCTCAGGGTCTCAGGGTCTCACGGTCCCTCAGTGTCTCAGTGTCTCAGGGTCTCAGGGTCTCAGTGTCTCCGTGTCTCAGGGTCTCAGTGTCTCACATGTCAGAGGGTCTCAGGGTCTCAGGGTCTCAGTCTCTCAGTCTCTTAGTCTCTCAGTCTCTCAGTCTCTCATTGTCTCAGGGTCTCAGTGTCTCAGTGTCTCAGGGTCTCAGGGCCTTAGTCTCTCATGCTCTCAGTCTCTCTGGGTCTCTGGGTCTCAGTGTCTCAGGGTCTCAGGATCTCAGGGTCTCAGTGTCTCAGTGTCTCATTGTCTTAGGGTCTCAGTGTCTCAAGGTCTCAGGGTCTCAGGGTATCAGGGTATCAGTGTCTCAGTGTCTCAGGGTCTCAGGGTCTCAGTGTCTCAGTGTCTCAGGGTCTCAGGGTCTCAGTGTCTCAGTGTCTCAGGGTAGCAGTGTCTCACATGTCACAGGGTCTCAGGGCCTCAGGGTCTCACAGTCTCAGGGTCTCAGTCTCTCAGTCTGTCAGTCTCTCAGGGTCTCAATGTCTCAGTCTCTCAGTCTCTCAGTGTCTCAGTTTCTCAGTCTCTCAGTCTCTGAGTCGCTCAGTCTCTCAGTATCTCAGTCTCTCAGTGTATCAATCTCTCAGTCTCTCAGTGTCTCAGTGTCTCAGTGTCTCAGGGTCTCAGTGTCTTACTGTCTCAGTGTCTCAGGGTCTCAGTGTCTCAGGGTCTCAGTTTCTCAGTCTCATTCGCTCAGTCTCACAGTCTCTCAGTGTACTAGTCTCTCAGTCTCTCAGTCGCTCAGTTTCTCAGTGTCAGTCTCTCAGTGTCTCAGTGTCTCAGGGTCTCAGTGTCTCCGTCATTCAGTCTCTCAGGGTCTCAGTGGCTCAATGTCTCAGTCTCTCAGTGTCTCAGGGTCTCCGTGCCTCAGTGTCTCGGGATCTCAGGGTCTCAGAGTCTCAGGGTCTCAGTCTCTGAGTGTCTCAGTCTGTCAGTGTCTCAGTCTCCCAGTCTCTCAGTGTCTCAGTTTCTCAGTGTCTCAGTCTCTCAGTCTCTCAGTCTCTGAGTCGCTCAGTCTCTCAGTGTATCAGTCGCTCAGTCTCTCATTGTCTCAGTATCTCAGGGTCTCAGTGTCTCAGTGTCTCAGTGTTTCAGTGTCTCAGGGTCTCAGGGCCCTAGACTCTCAGTCTCCCTAGTCTCTCATGCCCTCAGTCTCTCAGGGTCTCAGGGTCTCAGTCTCTCAGTCTCTCAGTCTCTCAGTGTCTCAGTGTCTCAGTGTCTCAGGGTCTCAGTGTCTCAGTGTCTCAGGGTCTCAGGGAATCAGTGTCTCAGGGTCTCAGGGCCTTAGTCTCTCCTGTCCTCAGTCTCTCAGGGTCTCTGGGTCTCTGGGTCTCAGTCTCTCAGTCTCGCAGTCTCTCAGTGACTCAGTGTCTCAGGGTCTCAGTGTCTCAGGGTCTCAGCGTCTCATGGTCTCAGTCTTTCAGACTCTTAGTCTCTCAGTCTCTCAGTCACTCAGTCACTATTGTCTCAGTCTCTCAGTTTCTCAGTGTCTCAGTGTCTCAGGGTTTCAGAGTCTCAGAGACTCAGTGTTTCAGGGTCTCTGGGTCTCAGGGTCACTGGGTCACTGGGTCTCAGGGTCTCAGTGTTTCAGGGTCTCTGGGTCTCTGGGGCTCAGTCTCTCAGTCTCTCAGTCTCTCAGTGTCTCAGTGTCTCCGTGTCTCAGGGTCTCAGTGTCTCAGGGTCTCAGGGTTTCAGTATCTCAGGATCTCAGGGTCTTAGTCTCTCAGTCACTCAGTCTCTCAGTGTCTCAGTCTATCAGTGTCACAGTGTCTCAGAGTCTCAGGGACTCAGTCTCTCAGTGTCTCAGTCTCTCAGTGTCTCAGTCTCTCAGCCTCTCAGTCTCTCAGTCTCTCAGTGTATCAGTCTCTCAGTCTCTCGGTGTCTCAGTGTCTCAGGGTGCCAGTGTCTCAGTGTCTCAGTTTCTCAGGGTCTCATTAACTCAGTGTCTCAGGGACTCAGTGTCTCAGGGTCCCAGGGTCTCAGGGTCTTAGTCTCTCAGTCTCTCAGTCTCTCAGTCTTTCAGTGCCTCAGTGTCTCAGTGCCTCAGGATCTCAGGGTCTCAGTGTCTCAGGGTCTCAGGGTCTCAGTCTCTCAGTCTCTTAGTCTCTCAGTCTCTCAGTCTCTCAGTGTCTCAGGTGCTCAGTGTCTCAGGGTCTCAGTGTCTCAGAGTCTCAGGGTCTCAGTGTCTCAGGGTCTCAGTGTCTCAGTGTCTCACTGTCTAAGTGTCTCAGCGTCTCACTGTCTCAATGTCTCAGTGTCTCAGTCTCTAAGTCTCTCAGTCTCTCAGTGTCTCAGTGTCTCAGTGTCTCAGGTTCTCAGTGTCTCAGGGTCTCAGTGTCTCAGTGTCTCAGGGTCTCAGGGTCTCAGTGTCTCAGGGTCTCAGGGTCTCAGCGTCTCAGGGTCTCAGTCTCTCATGCCCTCAGTCTCTCAGTCTCTCTGGGTCTCTCGGTCTCTGGGTCTCAGTCTCTCAGCCTCGCAGTCTCTCAGTCTCTCAGTGACTCAGTGTCTCAGGGTCTCAGTGTCTCAGGGTCTCAGTGTCTCAGAGTCTCAGGGTCTCAGTCTCTCAGACTCTCAGTCTCTCAGTCTCTCAGTCACTCAGTCACTAATCTCTCAGTCTCTCAGTTTCTCAGTGTCTCAGGGTTTCAGAGACTCAGAGTCTCAGTGTTTCAGGGTCTCTGGGTCTCAGGGTCACTGGGTCTCAGGGTCTCAGTGTCTCAGGGTCTCTGGGTCTCTGGGGCTCAGTCTCTCAGTCTCTCAGTGTCTCAGTGTCTCCGTGTCTCAGGGTCTCAGTGTCTCACTCTCTCAGATACTCAGGGTCTCAGGGTCTCAGTGTCTCAGGGTCTCAGGGTCTCAGTGTCTCAGGGTCTCAGGGTCTCAGGGTCTTATTCTCTCAGTCACTCAGTCTCTCAGCGTCTCAGTCTCTCAGTGTCACAGTGTCTCAGGGTCTCTGGGTCTCAGTCTCTCAGTGTCTCAGTGTCTCAGGATCTCAGGGTCTCAGTGTCTCAGGGTCTCAAGGTCTTAGGGTCTCAGTGTCTCAGAGTCTCAGGGTCTCAGTCTCTCAGCGTCTCAGTCCCTCAGACTCTCAGTCTCTCAGGGTCTCCGTGTCTCAGTCTCTCAGCGTCTCAGTCCCTCAGTCTCTCAGTCTCTGAGTCTTTCAGGGTCTCTGTGTCTCAGTCTCTCAGTCTCTCAGTGTATCAGTCTCTCAGTGCCTCAGTGTCTCAGTGTCTCAGGGTCTCAGTGTCTCAATGTCTTAGTCTCTGAGTATCTCAGGCTCTCCGTGTCTCAGTGTCTCAGGGTCTCAGGGTCTCAGAGACTCAGGGTCTCAGTCTCACAGTGTCTCAGTCTCTCAGTGTCTCAGTCTCTCAGTGTATCAGTCTCTCAGTCTCTCAGTGTCTCAGTGTCTCAGTGTCTCAGGGTGTCAGTGTCTCAGTGTCTCAGTTTCTCCCGGTCTCATTAACTCAGTGTCTCAGGGTCTCAGTGTCTCAGGGTCCCAGGGTCTCAGGGTCTTAGTCTCTCAGTCTCTCAGTCTCAGAGTGTCTCAGTGTCTCTGTGCCTCAGGGTCTCAGGGTCTCAGTGTCTCATGGTCTCAGGGTCTCAGTCTCTCAGTCTCTTAGTCTCTCAGTCTCTCAGTGTCTCAGGTGCTGAGTGTCTCAGGGTCTCAGTGTCTCAGGGTCTCAGGGTCTCAGTGTCTCAGGGTCTCAGGGCCCTAGACTCTCAGTCTCTCTGGGTCTCTGGGTCTCAGTGTCTCAGTGTCTCAGTGTATCAGTGACTCAGGGTCTCAGTGTCTCATTGTCTCAGGGTCTCAGTGTCTCAGGGTCTCAGGGTCTCAGGGTCTCAGTGTCTCAGGGTCTCAGGGTCTCAGTCTCGCAGTGTCTCAGTGTTTCAGGGTCTCAGGATCTCAGTGTCTCAGGGTCTCAGTGTCTCAGTGTCACAGGGTCTCAGGGTCTCAGAGTCTCAGGGTGTCAGTCTCTCAGTGTCTCAGTCTCTCAGTCTCTCAGTCTCTCAGGCTCTCAGTGTCTCAGTTTCTCAGGGTCTCAGTGTCCCAGTGTCTCAGTCTCTCAGTCTATCAGTCTCTGAGTCACTCAGTCTCTCAGTCTCTCAGTGTATCAGTGACTCAGGGTCTCAGTGTCTCATTGTCTCAGGGTCTCAGTGTCTCAGGGTCTCAGGATCTCAGTGTCTCAGGGTCTCAGTCTCGCAGTGTCTCAGTGTTTCAGGGTCTCAGGATCTCAGTGTCTCAGGGTCTCAGTGTCTCAGGGTCTCAGGGTCTCAGTCTCTCAGTCTCTTAGTCTCTCAGTGTCTCAGTGTCTCAGTGTCTCAGGGTTTCAGGGTCTCAGTGTCTCACTGTCTCAGTGTCTCAGGGCCTCAGTGTCTCAGGGTCTCAGTGTCTCAGTCTCTCAAACTCTCAGTCTCTCAGTCTCTCAGTCGCTCAGTCTCTCAGTCTCTCAGTCTCTCATTGTAACAGTCTCTCAGTCTCCCAGCGTCTCAGTGTCTCAGGGTCTCAGTGTCTCAGGGTCTCAGTGTCTCAGGGTCTCAGTGTCTCAGGGTCTCAGTGTTTCAGTCTCCCAGTCTCTCAGTCCCTCAGTCTCTCAGTCTCTCATTCGCTCAATCTCACAGTCTCTCAGTGTATCAGTCTCTCAGTCTCTCAGTCGCTCAGTCTCTCAGTCTCTCAGTGTCTCAGTGTCTTAGTGTCTCAGGGTCTCAGTGTCTCAGGGTCTCAGTGTCTCAGCGTCTCAGTGTCTGAGGGTCTCAGGGTCTCAGTGTCTCACGGTCTCAGTTTCGCAGGTTCTCAGTGTCTCAGGGTCTCAGTCTCTCAGTCTCTTAGTCTCTCAGTCTCTCAGTCTCTCAGTCTCTCAGTGTCTCAGTGTCTCAGGTTCTCAGGGTCTCAGGGTCTCAGTGTCTCAGATTCTCAGGGCCTTAGTCTCTCATGCCCTCAGTCTCTCAGTCTCTCTGGGTCTCTGGGTCTCAGTCTCTCAGTCTCTCAGTGTCTCAGTGTCTCAGTGTCTCAGGGTCTCAGTGTCCCAGTGTCTCAGGATCTCATTGTCTCAGTGTCTCAGTGTCTCAGTGTCTCATTGTCTGAGGGTCTCAGTGTCTCAGTGTCTCTGTGTCTCAGGGTCTCAGGGTCTTATTCTCTCAGTCACTCAGTCTCTCAGTGTCTCAGTCTCTCGGTATCTCAGTGTCTCAGGGTCTCTGGGTCTCAGTCTCTCAGTCTCTCAGTGTCTCAGTGTCTCAGGGTCTCAGTGTCTCAGGGTCTCAGGGTCTTATTCTCTGAGTCGCTCAGTCTCTCAGTGTATCAGTCGCTCAGTCTCTCATTGTCTCAGTATCTCAGGGTCTCAGTGTCTCAGTGTCTCAGTGTTTCAGTGTCTCAGGGTCTCAGAGCCCTAGACTCTCAGTCTCCCTAGTCTCTCATGCCCTCAGTCTCTCAGGGTCTCAGGGTCTCAGTCTCTCAGTCTCTCAGTCTCTCAGTGTCTCAGTGTCTCAGGTTCTCAGTGTCTCAGGGTCTCAGTGTCTCAGTGTCTCAGGGTCTCAGGGTCTCAGTGTCTCAGGGTCTCAGGGCCTTAGTCTCTCATGCCCTCAGTCTCTCAGGGTCTCTGGGTCTCTGGGTCTCAGTCTCTCAGTCTCGCAGTCTCTCAGTGACTCAGTGTCTCAGGGTCTCAGTGTCTCAGGGTCTCAGCGTCTCAGGGTCTCAGTCTTTCAGACTCTTAGTCTCTCAGTCTCTCAGTCACTCAGTCACTATTCTCTCAGTCTCTCAGTTTCTCAGTGTCTCAGTGTCTCAGGGTTTCAGAGTCTCAGAGACTCAGTGTTTCAGGGTCTCTGGGTCTCAGGGTCACTGGGTCACTGGGTCTCAGGGTCTCAGGGTCTCAGTGTTTCAGGGTCTCTGGGTCTCTGGGGCTCAGTCTCTCAGTCTCTCAGTCTCTCAGTGTCTCCGTGTCTCAGGGTCTCAGTGTCTCACTCTCTCAGATACTCAGGGTCTCAGGGTCTCAGGGTCTCAGTGTCTCAGGGTCTCAGGGTCTCAGTGTCTCGGGATCTCAGGGTCTCAGGGTCTTATTCTCTCAGTCACTCAGTCTCTCAGTCTCTCAGTGCCTCAGTGTCTCAGTGTCTCAGTGCCTCAGGATCTCAGGGTCTCAGTGTCTCAGGGTCTCAGGGTCTCAGTCTCTCAGTCTCTTAGTCTCTCAGTCTCTCAGTCTCTCAGTGTCTCAGTGTCTCAGGTGCTCAGTGTCTCAGGGTCTCAGTGTCTCAGTGTCTCAGGGTCTCAGTCTCTCAGTCTCTTAGTCTCTCTGTCTCTCAGTCTCTCAGTGTCTCAGTGTCTCAGGTGCTCACTGTCTAAGTGTCTCAGCGTCTCACTGTCTCAATGTCTCAGTGTCTCAGTGTCTCAGTGTATCAGTGTCTCAGGGTCTCAGTGTCTCATTGTCTCAGGGTCTCAGTGTCTCAGGGTCTCAGGGTCTCAATGTCTCAGGGTCTCAGGGTCTCAGGATCTCAGGGTCTCAGTCTCACAGTGTCTCAGTGTTTCAGGGTCTCAGGGTCTCAGTGTCTCAGGGTCTCAGTGTCTCAGTGTCACAGGGTCTCAGTGTCTCAGAGTCTCAGGGTGTCTGTGTCTCAGTGTCACAGGGTCGCAGGGTCTCAGAGTCTCAGGGTGTCAGTCTCTCAGTGTCTCAGTCTCTCAGTCTCTCAGGGTCTCAGTGTCTCAGTTTCTCAGGGTCTCAGTGTCCCAGTGTCTCAGTCTCTCAGTCTATCAGTCTCTGAGTCGCTCAGTCTCCCAGTCTCTCAGTCTCTCAGTGTATCAGTCTCTCAGTCTCTCAGTGTCTCAGTGTCTCAGGGTCTCAGTGTCTCACTGTCTCAGTGTCTCAGGGCCTCAGTGTCTCAGGGTCTCAGTGTCTCAGTCTCTCAAACTCTCAGTCTCTCAGTCTCTCAGTCGCTCAGTCACTCAGTCTCTCATTGTATCAGTCTATCAGTCTCCCAGCGTCTCAGTGTCTCAGGGTCTCTGGGTCTCTGGGCCTCTGGGTCACTGAGTCTCAGTCTCTCAGTCTCTCAGTCTCTCAGTCTCTCAGTGTCTCAGTATCTCAGGCTCTCTGGGTCTCTGGGTCTCAGTCTCTCAGTCTCTCACTGTCTCAGGATGTCAGGGACTCAGGGTCTCAGGGTCTCACTGTCTCAGTGTCTCACTGTCTCAGTGTTTCAGAGTCTCAGGGTCTCAGTGTCTCAGTGTCTCAGGGTCTCAGGGTCTCAGGGTCTTATTCTCTCAGTCACTCAGTCTCTCAGTCTCTCAGTGTCTCAGTGACTCAGGGTCTCAGGATCTCAGGGTCTCAGGGTCTCAGTGTCTCAGTGTCTCATTGTCTCAGGGTCTCAGTGTCTCAGCGTCTCAGGGTCTCAGTGTCTCAGGGTCTCAGGGTCTCAGTGTCTCACTGTCTCAGTTTCTCAGGGTCTCAGTGTCTCAGCGTCTCAGGGTCTCAGTCTCTCAGTCTCTCAGTCTCTCAGTGTCTCAGGTTCTCAGTGTCTCAGGGTCTCAGGGTCTCAGTGTCTCAGGGTCTCAGGTCCTTAGTCTCTTATGCCCTCAGTCTCTCAGGGTCTCTGGGTCTCAGTCTCTCAGTCTCGCATTCTCTCAGTCTCTCAGTGACTCAGCGTCTCAGGGTCTCAGTCTTTCAGACTCTTAGTCTCTCAGTCTCTCAGTCACTCAGTCACTATTCTCTCAGTCTCTCAGTTTCTCAGTGTCTCAGGGTTTTAGAGTCTCAGAGACTCAGTGTTTCAGGGTCTCTGGGTCTCAGGGTCACTGGGTCTCAGGGTCTCAGTGTTTCAGGGTCTCTGGGTCTCTGGGGCTCAGTCTCTCAGTCTCTCAGTCTCTCAGTGTCTCAGTGTCTCCGTGTCTCAGGGTCTCACTCTCTCAGATACTCAGGGTCTCAGGGTCTCAGGGTCTCAGTGTCTCAGGTTCTCAGGGTCTCAGTGTCTCAGGATCTCAGGGTCTCAGGTTCTTATTCTCCCTGTCACTCAGTCTCTCAGTGTCTCAGTCTTTCAGTGTCACAGTGTCTCAGTGTCTCAGTGTCTCAATCTATCAGTCTCTCAGTCTCTCAGTGTATCAGTCTCTCAGTCTCTCAGTGTCTCAGTGTCTCAGGGTGCCAGTGTCTCAGTGTCACAGTTTCTCAGGGTCTTATTAACTCAGTGTCTCAGGGTCTCAGTGTCTCAGGGTCCCAGGGTCTCAGGGTCTTAGACTCTCAGTCTCTCAGTGCCTCAGTGTCTCAGTGCCTCAGGATCTCAGGGTCTCAGTGTCTTAGGGTCTCAGGGTCTCAGTCTCTCAGTCTCTCAGTCTCTTAGTCTCTCAGTCTCTCAGTCTCTCAGTGTCTCAGTGTCTCAGGTGCTCAGTGTCTCAGGGTCTCAGTGTCTCAGTGTCTCAGGGTCTCAGGGTCTCAGTGTCTCAGGGTCTCAGTGACTCAGTGTCTCACTGTCTAAGTGTCTCAGCGTCTCACTGTCTCAATGTCTCAGTGTCTCAGTGTATCAGTGTCTCAGGGTCTCAGTGTCTCATTGTCTCAGGGTGTCAGTCTCTCAGTGTCTCAGTCTCTCAGTGTCTCAGTCTCTCAGTCTTTCAGTCTCTCAGGGTCTCAGTGTCTCAGTTTCTCAGGGTCTCAGTGTCCCAGTGTCTCAGTCTCTCAGTCTATCAGTCTCTGAGTCGCTCAGTCTCTCAGTCTCTCAGTGTATCAGTCTCTCAGTCTCTCAGTGTCTCAGGGTCTCAGTGTCTCACTGTCTCAGTGTCTGAGGGCCTCAGTGTCTCAGGGTCTCAGTGTCTCAGTCTCTCAAACTCTCAGTCTCTCAGTCACTCAGCCTCTCAGTCTCTCAGTCTCTCATTGTATCAGTCTCTCAGTCTCCCAGCGTCTCAGTGTCTCAGTGTCTCAGGGTCTCTGTGTCTCTGAGTCTCAGTCTCTCAGTCACTCTGTCTCTCAGTCGCTCAGTGTCTCATTGTCTCAGTCTCTCAGTCTCTCAGTGTCTCAGTATCTCAGGCTCTCTGGGTCTCAGTCTCTCAGTCTCTCACTGTCTCAGGATGTCAGGGTCTCAGGGTCTCAGGGTCTCACTGTCTCAGTGTCTCACTGTCTCAGTGTTTCAGAGTCTCAGGGTCTCAGTGTCTCAGTGTCTCAGGGTCTCAGTCTCTCAGAGTATCAGTCTCTCAGTCTCTCAATGTCTCAGTGCCTCAGAGTCTCAGGCTCTCAGTGTCTCAGTGTCTCAGTTTCTCAGGGTCTCATTATCTCAGTGTCTCATGGTCTCAGTGTCTCAGGGTCCCAGGGTCTCAGGGTCTTAGTCTCTCAGTCTCTCAGTGTCTCAGTGTCTCAGGGTCCCAGGGTCTCAGTGTCTCAGGGTCTCAGGGTCTCAGTCTCTCAGTCTCTTAGTCTTTCAGTCCCTCAGTCTCTCAGTGTCTCAGTGTTTCAGGTTCTCAGTGTCTCAGGGTCTCAGTGTCTCAGTGCCTCAGGGTCTCAGTGTCTCAGTGTCTCAGTGTCTCAGGGTCTCTGGGTCTCTGGGTCTCAGTATCTCAGTGTCTCAGTGTTTCAGGGTCTCAGGGTCTCAGTGTCTCAGTGTCTCAGGGTCTCAGTGTCTCAGTGTCAGAGGGTCTGAGGGTCTCAGAGACTCAGGGTGTCAGTCTCTCAGTGGTCTCAGTGTCTCAGTCTCTCAGGGTCTCAGTGTCTCAGTTTCTCAGGGTCTCAGTGTCCCAGTGTCTCAGTCTCTCAGTCTCTGAGTCGCTCAGTCTCTCAGTCTCTCAGTGTATCAGTCTCTCAGTCTCTCAGTGTCTCAGTGTCTCAGGGTCTCAGGGTCTCAGTGTCTCACTGTCTCAGTGTCTCAGGGCCTCTGTGTGTCAGGGTCTCCGTGTCTCAGTCTCTCAAACTCTCAGTCTCTCAGTCGCTCAGTCTCTCAGTCTCTCAGTCTCTCATTGTATCAGTCTCTCAGTCTCCCAGCATCTCAGTGTTTCAGTGTCTCAGGGTCTCAGTGTCTCAGGGTCTCAGTGTCTCAGTGTCTCAGGGCCTCTGGGTCTCTGGGTCTCAGTCTCTCAGTCTCTCAGAGTCTCAGTGTCTCAGGGTCTCAGTCTCTGAGTGTCGCAGTGTCTCAGGGTCTCAGGGTCTCAGGATCTCAGTGTCTCAGGGTCTCAGTGTCTCAGCGTCTTAGGGTCTCAGGGTTTCAGTCTCTCAGTTTCTCAGGGTCTCAGTGTCTGAGGGTCTCAGTGTCTCAGGATCTCAGTGTCTCAGGGTCTCAGGATCTCACTGTCTCACTGTCTCAGTGTCTCAGGGCCTCAGTGTCTCAGGGTCTCAGTGTCTCAGAGTCTCAGTCACTCAAACTCTCAGTCTCTCAGTCGCTCAGTCTCTCAGTCTCTTAGTCTCACATTGTATCAGTCTCTCAGTCCCCCAACGTCTCAGTGTCTCAGTGTCTCAGGGTCTCAGTGTCTAAGGGTCTCAGTGTCTCAGGTTCTCTGGGTCTCTGGGTCTCAGTCTCTCAGTCTCTCAGTGTCTCAGGGTCTCAGTCTCTCAGTGTCTCAGGGTCTCAGGATCTCAGAGTCTCAGTGTCTCATTGTCTCAGGGTCTCAGTGTCTCAGCGTCTCAGGGTCTCAGTGTCTCAGGGTCTCAGGGTCTCAGTGTCTCACTGTCTCAGTTTCTCAGGGTCTCAGAGTCTCAGCGTCTCAGCGTCTCAGTCTCTCAGTCTCTCAGTCTCTCAGTCTCTCAGTCTCTCAGGTTCTCAGTGTCTCAGGGTCTCAGGGTCTCAGTGTCTCAGGGTCTCAGGTCCTTAGTCTCTTATGCCCTCAGTCTCTCAGGGTCTCTGGGTCTCTGGGTCTCAGTCTCTCAGTCTCGCAGTCTCTCAGTCTCTCAGTGACTCAGCGTCTCAGGGTCTCAGTCTTTCAGACTCTTAGTCTCTTAGTCTCTCAGTCACTCAGTCACTATTCTCTCAGTCTTTCAGTTTCTCAGTGTCTCAGTGTCTCAGGGTTTCAGAGTCTCAGAGACTCAGTGTTTCAGGGTCTCTGGGTCTCAGGGTCACTGGGTCTCAGGGTCTCAGTGTTTCAGGGTCTCTGGGGCTCTGGGGCTCTGGGGCTCAGTCTCTCAGTCTCTCAGTCTCTCAGTCTCTCAGTGTCTCAGTGTCTCCGTGTCTCAGGGTCTCACTCTCTCAGATACTCAGGGTCTCAGGGTCTCAGGGTCTCAGTGTCTCAGGTTCTCAGGGTCTCAGTGTCTCAGGATCTCAGGGTCTCAGGGTCTTATTCTCCCTGTCACTCAGTCTCTCAGTGTCTCAGTCTTTCAGTGTCACAGTGTCTCAGTGTCTCAGGGACTCAGTCTCTCAGTGTCTCAGTGTCTCAGTCTCTCAGTCTCTCAGTGTATCAGTCTCTCAGTCTCTCAGTGTCTCAGTGTCTCAGGGTGCCAGTGTCTCAGTGTCTCAGTTTCTCAGGGTCTCATTAACTCAGTGTCTCAGGGTCTCAGTGTCTCAGGGTCCCAGGGTCTCAGGGTCTTAGTCTCTCAGTCTCTCAGTCTCTCAGTCTTTCAGTGCCTCAGTGTCTCAGTGCCTCAGGATCTCAGGGTCTCAGTGTCTCAGGGTCTCAGGGTCTCAGTCTTTCAGTCTCTTAGTCTCTCAGTCTCTCAGTCTCTCAGTGTCTCAGGTGCTCAGTGTCTCAGGGTCTCAGTGTCTCAGAGTCTCAGGGTCTCAGTGTCTCAGGGTCTCAGTGTCTCAGTGTCTCACTGTCTAAGTGTCTCAGCGTCTCACTGTCTCAATGTCTCAGTGTCTCAGTCTCTCAGTCTCTCAGTGTCTCAGTGTCTCAGTGTCTCAGGTTCTCAGTGTCTCAGGGTCTCAGTGTCTCAGTGTCTCAGGGTCTCAGGGTCTCAGTGTCTCAGGGTCTCAGGGTCTCAGCGTCTCAGGGTCTCAGTCTCTCATGCCCTCAGTCTCTCAGTCTCTCTGGGTCTCTCGGTCTCTGGGTCTCAGTCTCTCAGCCTCGCAGTCTCTCAGTCTCTCAGTGACTCAGTGTCTCAGGGTCTCAGTGTCTCAGGGTCTCAGTGTCTCAGAGTCTCAGGGTCTCAGTCTCTCAGACTCTCAGTCTCTCAGTCTCTCAGTCACTCAGTCACTAATCTCTCAGTCTCTCAGTTTCTCAGTGTCTCAGGGTTTCAGAGACTCAGAGTCTCAGTGTTTCAGGGTCTCTGTTTCTCAGGGTCACTGGGTCACTGGGTCTCAGGGTCTCAGTGTCTCAGGGTCTCTGGGTCTCTGGGGCTCAGTCTCTCAGTCTCTCAGTCTCTCAGTGTCTCAGTGTCTCCGTGTCTCAGGGTCTCAGTGTCTCACTCTCTCAGATACTCAGGGTCTCAGGGTCTCAGGGTCTCAGTGTCTCAGGGTCTCAGGGTCTCAGTGTCTCAGGGTCTCAGGGTCTCAGGGTCTTATTCTCTCAGTCACTCAGTCTCTCAGCGTCTCAGTCTCTCAGTGTCACAGTGTCTCAGGGTCTCTGGGTCTCAGTCTCTCAGTGTCTCAGTGTCTCAGGATCTCAGGGTCTCAGTGTCTCAGGGTCTCAAGGTCTTAGGGTCTCAGGGTCTCAGAGTCTCAGGGTCTCAGTCTCTCAGCGTCTCAGTCCCTCAGTCTCTCAGTCTCTCAGGGTCTCTGTGTCTCAGTCTCTCAGCGTCTCAGTCCCTCAGTCTCTCAGTCTCTGAGTATTTCAGGGTCTCTGTGTCTCAGTCTCTCAGTCTCTCAGTGTATCAGTCTCTCAGTCTCTCAGTGCCTCAGTGTCTCAGTGTCTCAGGGTCTCAGTGTCTCAGTGTCTTAGTCTCTGAGTATCTCAGGCTCTCCGTGTCTCAGTGTCTCAGGGTCTCAGGGTCTCAGAGACTCAGGGTCTCAGTCTCTCAGTGTCTCAGTCTCTCAGTGTCTCAGTCTCTCAGTGTATCAGTCTCTCAGTGTCTCAGTGTCTCAGTGTCTCAGTGTCTCAGGGTGTCAGTGTCTCAGTGTCTCAGTTTCTCCCGGTCTCATTAACTCAGTGTCTCAGGGTCTCAGTGTCTCAGGGTCCCAGGGTCTCAGGGTCTTAGTCTCTCAGTCTCTCAGTCTCAGAGTGTCTCAGTGTCTCTGTGCCTCAGGGTCTCAGGGTCTCAGTGTCTCATGGTCTCAGGGTCTCAGTCTCTCAGTCTCTTAGTCTCTCAGTCTCTCAGTCTCTCAGTGTCTCAGGTGCTGAGTGTCTCAGGGTCTCAGTGTCTCAGTGTCTCAGGGTCTCAGGGTCTCAGTGTCTCAGGGTCTCAGGGCCCTAGACTCTCAGTCTCTCTGGGTCTCTGGGTCTCAGTGTCTCAGTGTCTCAGTGTCTCAGTGTATCAGTGACTCAGGGTCTCAGTGTCTCATTGTCTCAGGGTCTCAGTGTCTCAGGGTCTCAGGGTCTCAGGGTCTCAGTGTCTCAGGGTCTCAGGGTCTCAGTCTCGCAGTGTCTCAGTGTTTCAGGGTCTCAGGATCTCAGTGTCTCAGGGTGTCAGTGTCTCAGTGTCACAGGGTCTCAGGGTCTCAGAGTCTCAGGGTGTCAGTCTCTCAGTGTCTCAGTCTCTCAGTCTCTCAGTCTCTCAGGCTCTCAGTGTCTCAGTTTCTCAGGGTCTCAGTGTCCCAGTGTCTCTGTCTCTCAGTCTATCAGTCTCTGAGTCGCTCAGTCTCTCAGTCTCTCAGTGTATCAGTGACTCAGGGTCTCAGTGTCTCATTGTCTCAGGGTCTCAGTGTCTCAGGGTCTCAGGGTCTCAGGGTCTCAGTGTCTCAGGGTCTCAGGGTCTCAGTCTCGCAGTGTCTCAGTGTTTCAGTGTCTCAGTCTCTCAGTGTCTCAGTGTCTCAGTGTCTCAGTGTCTCAGCCTCGCAGTCTCTCAGTCTCTCAGTGACTCAGTGTCTCAGGGTCTCAGTGTCTCAGGGTCTCAGTGTCTCAGAGTCTCAGGGTCTCAGTCTCTCAGACTCTCAGTCTCTCAGTCTCTCAGTCACTCAGTCACTAATCTCTCAGTCTCTCAGTTTCTCAGTGTCTCAGGGTTTCAGAGACTCAGAGTCTCAGTGTTTCAGGGTCTCTGGGTCTCAGGGTCACTGGGTCACTGGGTCTCAGGGTCTCAGTGTCTCAGGGTCTCTGGGTCTCTGGGGCTCAGTCTCTCAGTCTCTCAGTCTCTCAGTGTCTCAGTGTCTCCGTGTCTCAGGGTCTCAGTGTCTCACTCTCTCAGATACTCAGGGTCTCAGGGTCTCAGGGTCTCAGTGTCTCAGGGTCTCAGGGTCTCAGTGTCTCAGGGTCTCAGGGTCTCAGGGTCTTATTCTCTCAGTCACTCAGTCTCTCAGCGTCTCAGTCTCTCAGTGTCACAGTGTCTCAGGGTCTCTGGGTCTCAGTCTCTCAGTGTCTCAGTGTCTCAGGATCTCAGGGTCTCAGTGTCTCAGGGTCTCAAGGTCTTAGGGTCTCAGGGTCTCAGAGTCTCAGGGTCTCAGTCTCTCAGCGTCTCAGTCCCTCAGTCTCTCAGTCTCTCAGGGTCTCTGTGTCTCAGTCTCTCAGCGTCTCAGTCCCTCAGTCTCTCAGTCTCTGAGTATTTCAGGGTCTCTGTGTCTCAGTCTCTCAGTCTCTCAGTGTATCAGTCTCTCAGTCTCTCAGTGCCTCAGTGTCTCAGTGTCTCAGGGTCTCAGTGTCTCAGTGTCTTAGTCTCTGAGTATCTCAGGCTCTCCGTGTCTCAGTGTCTCAGGGTCTCAGGGTCTCAGAGACTCAGGGTCTCAGTCTCTCAGTGTCTCAGTCTCTCAGTGTCTCAGTCTCTCAGTGTATCAGTCTCTCAGTCTCTCAGTGTCTCAGTTTCTCAGTGTCTCAGGGTGTCAGTGTCTCAGTGTCTCAGTTTCTCCCGGTCTCATTAACTCAGTGTCTCAGGGTCTCAGTGTCTCAGGGTCCCAGGGTCTCAGGGTCTTAGTCTCTCAGTCTCTCAGTCTCAGAGTGTCTCAGTGTCTCTGTGCCTCAGGGTCTCAGGGTCTCAGTGTCTCATGGTCTCAGGGTCTCAGTCTCTCAGTCTCTTAGTCTCTCAGTCTCTCAGTCTCTCAGTGTCTCAGGTGCTGAGTGTCTCAGGGTCTCAGTGTCTCAGTGTCTCAGGGTCTCAGGGTCTCAGTGTCTCAGGGTCTCAGGGCCCTAGACTCTCAGTCTCTCTGGGTCTCTGCGTCTCAGTGTCTCAGTGTCTCAGTGTCTCAGTGTATCAGTGACTCAGGGTCTCAGTGTCTCATTGTCTCAGGGTCTCAGTGTCTCAGGGTCTCAGGGTCTCAGTGTCTCAGGGTCTCAGGGTCTCAGTCTCGCAGTGTCTCAGTGTTTCAGGGTCTCAGGATCTCAGTGTCTCAGGGTCTCAGTGTCTCAGTGTCACAGGGTCTCAGGGTCTCAGAGTCTCAGGGTGTCAGTCTCTCAGTGTCTCAGTCTCTCAGTCTCTCAGGCTCTCAGTGTCTCAGTTTCTCAGGGTCTCAGTGTCCCAGTGTCTCAGTCTCTCAGTCTATCAGTCTCTGAGTCGCTCAGTCTCTCAGTCTCTCAGTGTATCAGTGACTCAGGGTCTCAGTGTCTCATTGTCTCAGGGTCTCAGTGTCTCAGGGTCTCAGGGTCTCAGGGTCTCAGTGTCTCAGGGTCTCAGGGTCTCAGTCTCACAGTGTCTCAGTGTTTCAGGGTCTCAGGATCTCAGTGTCTCAGGGTCTCAGTGTCTCAGGGTCTCAGGGTCTCAGTCTCTCAGTCTCTTAATCTCTCAGTGTCTCAGTGTCTCAGTGTCTCAGGGTTTCAGGGTCTCAGTGTCTCACTGTCTCAGTGTCTCAGGGCCTCAGTGTCTCAGGGTCTCAGTGTCTCAGTCTCTCAAACTCTCAGTCTCTCAGTCTCTCAGTCGCTCAGTCTCTCAGTCTCTCAGTCTCTCATTGTATCAGTCTCTCAGTCTCCCAGCGTCTCAGTGTCTCAGGGTCTCAGTGTCTCAGGGTCTCAGTGTCTCAGGGTCTCAGTGTCTCAGGGTCTCAGTGTTTCAGTCTCCCAGTCTCTCAGTCCCTCAGTCTCTCAGTCTCTCATTCGCTCAATCTCACAGTCTCTCAGTGTATCAGTCTCTCAGTCTCTCAGTCGCTCAGTCTCCCAGTCTCTCAGTGTCTCAGTGTCTTAGTGTCTCAGGGTCTCAGTGTCTCAGGGTCTCAGTGTCTCAGCGTCTCAGTGTCTGAGGGTCTCAGGGTCTCAGTGTCTCACGGTCTCAGTTTCGCAGGTTCTCAGTGTCTCAGGGTCTCAGTCTCTCAGTCTCTTAGTCTCTCAGTCTCTCAGTCTCTCAGTCTCTCAGTGTCTCAGTGTCTCAGGTTCTCAGGGTCTCAGGGTCTCAGTGTCTCAGATTCTCAGGGCCTTAGTCTCTCATGCCCTCAGTCTCTCAGTCTCTCTGGGTCTCTGGGTCTCAGTCTCTCAGTCTCTGTGTCTCTCAGTGTCTCAGTGTCTCAGTGTCTCAGGGTCTCAGTGTCCCAGTGTCTCAGGATCTCAGTGTCTCAGTGTCTCAGTGTCTCATTGTCTGAGGGTCTCAGTGTCTCAGTGTCTCTGTGTCTCAGGGTCTCAGGGTCTCAGGGTCTTATTCTCTCAGTCACTCAGTCTCTCAGTGTCTCAGTCTCTCGGTATCTCAGTGTCTCAGGGTCTCTGGGTCTCAGTCTCTCAGTCTCTCAGTGTCTCAGTGTCTCAGGGTCTCAGTGTCTCAGGGTCTCAGGGTCTTATTCTCTGAGTCGCTCAGACTCTCAGTGTATCAGTCGCTCAGTCTCTCATTGTCTCAGTATCTCAGGGTCTCAGTGTCTCAGTGTCTCAGTGTTTCAGTGTCTCAGGGTCTCAGAGCCCTAGACTCTCAGTCTCCCTAGTCTCTCATGCCCTCAGTCTCTCAGGGTCTCAGGGCCTCAGTCTCTCAGTCTCTCAGTCTCTCAGTGTCTCAGTGTCTCAGTGTCTCAGGTTCTCAGTGTCTCAGGGTCTCAGTGTCTCAGTGTCTCAGGGTCTCAGGGTCTCAGTGTCTCAGGGTCTCAGGGCCTTAGTCTCTCATGCCCTCAGTCTCTCAGGGTCTCTGGGTCTCTGGGTCTCAGTCTCTCAGTCTCGCAGTCTCTCAGTGACTCAGTGTCTCAGGGTCTCAGTGTCTCAGGGTCTCAGCGTCTCAGGGTCTCAGTCTTTCAGACTCTTAGTCTCTCAGTCTCTCAGTCACTCAGTCACTATTCTCTCAGTCTCTCAGTTTCTCAGTCTCTCAGTGTCTCAGGGTTTCAGAGTCTCAGAGACTCAGTGTTTCAGGGTCTCTGGGTCTCAGGGTCACTGGGTCACTGGGTCTCAGGGTCTCAGTGTTTCAGGGTCTCTGGGTCTCTGGGTCTCTGGGGCTCAGTCTCTCAGTCTCTCAGTCTCTCAGTGTCTCCGTGTCTCAGGGTCTCAGTGTCTCACTCTCTCAGATACTCAGGGTCTCAGGGTCTCAGTGTCTCAGGGTCTCAGGGTCTCAGTGTCTCAGGATCTCAGGGTCTCAGGGTCTTATTCTCTCAGTCACTCAGTCTCTCAGTGCCTCAGTGTCTCAGTGTCTCAGTGCCTCAGGATCTCAGAGTCTCAGTGTCTCAGGGTCTCAGGGTCTCAGTCTCTCAGTCTCTTAGTCTCTCAGTCTCTCAGTCTCTCAGTGTCTCAGTGTCTCAGTGTATCAGTGTCTCAGGGTCTCAGTGTCTCATTGTCTCAGGGTCTCAGTGTCTCAGGGTCTCAGGGTCTCAATGTCTCAGGGTCTCAGGGTCTCAGGATCTCAGGGTCTCAGTCTCACAGTGTCTCAGTGTTTCAGGGTCTCAGGGTCTCAGTGTCTCAGGGTCTCAGTGTCTCAGTGTCACAGGGTCTCAGTGTCTCAGAGTCTCAGGGTGTCTGTGTCTCAGTGTCACAGGGTCGCAGGGTCTCAGAGTCTCAGGGTGTCAGTCTCTCAGTGTCTCAGTCTCTCAGTCTCTCAGGGTCTCAGTGTCTCAGTTTCTCAGGGACTCAGTGTCCCAGTGTCTCAGTCTCTCAGTCTATCAGTCTCTGAGTCGCTCAGTCTCCCAGTCTCTCAGTCTCTCAGTGTATCAGTCTCTCAGTCTCTCAGTGTCTCAGTGTCTCAGGGTCTCAGTGTCTCACTGTCTCAGTGTCTCAGGGCCTCAGTGTCTCAGGGTCTCAGTGTCTCAGTCTCTCAAACTCTCAGTCTCTCAGTCTCTCAGTCGCTCAGTCTCTCAGTCTCTCATTGTATCAGTCTATCAGTCTCCCAGCGTCTCAGTGTCTCAGGGTCTCTGGGTCTCTGGGCCTCTGGGTCACTGAGTCTCAGTCTCTCAGTCTCTCAGTCTCTCAGTCTCTCAGTGTCTCATTGTCTCAGTCTCTCAGTCTCTCAGTGTCTCAGTATCTCAGGCTCTCTGGGTCTCTGGGTCTCAGTCTCTCAGTCTCTCACTGTCTCAGGATGTCAGGGACTCAGGGTCTCAGGGTCTCACTGTCTCAGTGTCTCACTGTCTCAGTGTTTCAGAGTCTCAGGGTCTCAGTGTCTCAGTGTCTCAGGGTCTCAGGGTCTCAGGGTCTTATTCTCTCAGTCACTCAGTCTCTCAGTCTCTCTGGGTCTCTCGGTCTCTGGGTCTCCGTCTCTCAGTCTCTCAGTCTCTCAGTGTCTCAGTGACTCAGGGTCTCAGGATCTCAGGGTCTCAGGGTCTCAGTGTCTCAGTGTCTCATTGTCTCAGGGTCTCAGTGTCTCAGCGTCTCAGGGTCTCAGTGTCTCAGGGTCTCAGGGTCTCAGTGTCTCACTGTCTCATTTTCTCAGGGTCTCAGTGTCTCAGCGTCTCAGGGTCTCAGTCTCTCAGTCTCTCAGTCTCTCAGTCTCTCAGTGTCTCAGGTTCTCAGTGTCTCAGGGTCTCAGGGTCTCAGTGTCTCAGGGTCTCAGGTCCTTAGTCTCTTATGCCCTCAGTCTCTCAGGGTCTCTGGGTCTCAGTCTCTCAGTCTCGCAGTCTCTCAGTCTCTCAGTGACTCAGCGTCTCAGGGTCTCAGTCTTTCAGACTCTTAGTCTCTCAGTCTCTCAGTCACTCAGTCACTATTCTCTCAGTCTCTCAGTTTCTCAGTGTCTCAGGGTTTCAGAGTCTCAGAGACTCAGTGTTTCAGGGTCTCTGGGTCTCAGGGTCACTGGGTCTCAGGGTCTCAGTGTTTCAGGGTCTCTGGGTCTCTGGGGCTCAGTCTCTCAGTCTCTCAGTCTCTCAGTCTCTCAGTGTCTCAGTGTCTCCGTGTCTCAGGGTCTCACTCTCTCAGATACTCAGGGTCTCAGGGTCTCAGGGTCTCAGTGTCTCAGGTTCTCAGGGTCTCAGTGTCTCAGGATCTCAGGGTCTCAGGGTCTTATTCTCCCTGTCACTCAGTCTCTCAGTGTCTCAGTCTTTCAGTGTCACAGTGTCTCAGTGTCTCAGTGTCTCAATCTATCAGTCTCTCAGTCTCTCAGTGTATCAGTCTCTCAGTGTCTCAGTGTCTCAGGGTGCCAGTGTCTCAGTGTCACAGTTTCTCAGGGTCTTATTAACTCAGTGTCTCAGGGTCTCAGTGTCTCAGGGTCCCAGGGTCTCAGGGTCTTAGACTCTCAGTCTCTCAGTGCCTCAGTGTCTCAGTGCCTCAGGATCTCAGGGTCTCAGTGTCTCAGGGTCTCAGGGTCTCAGTCTCTCAGTCTCTCAGTCTCTTAGTCTCTCAGTCTCTCAGTCTCTCAGACTCTCAGTGTCTCAGTGTCTCAGGTGCTCAGTGTCTCAGGGTCTCAGTGTCTCAGTGTCTCAGGGTCTCAGGGTCTCAGTGTCTCAGGGTCACAGTGACTCAGTGTCTCACTGTCTAAGTGTCTCAGCGTCTCACTGTCTCAATGTCTCAGTGTCTCAGTGTATCAGTGTCTCAGGGTCTCAGTGTCTCATTGTCTCAGGGTGTCAGTCTCTCAGTGTCTCAGTCTCTCAGTGTCTCAGTCTCTCAGTCTCTCAGTCTCTCAGGGTCTCAGTGTCTCAGTTTCTCAGGGTCTCAGTGTCCCAGTGTCTCAGTCTCTCAGTCTATCAGTCTCTGAGTCGCTCAGTCTCTCAGTCTCTCAGTGTATCAGTCTCTCAGTCTCTCAGTGTCTCAGGGTCTCAGTGTCTCACTGTCTCAGTGTCTGAGGGCCTCAGTGTCTCAGGGTCTCAGTGTCTCAGTCTCTCAAACTCTCAGTCTCTCAGTCACTCAGCCTCTCAGCCTCTGAGTCTCTCATTGTATCAGTCTCTCAGTCTCCCAGCGTCACAGTGTCTCAGTGTCTCAGGGTCTCTGGGTCTCAGTCTCTCAGTCTCTCAGTGTCTCAGTGTCTCAGGGTCTCAGTGTCTCAGGGTCTCAGGGTCTTATTCTCTGAGTCGCTCAGTCTCTCAGTGTATCAGTCGCTCAGTCTCTCATTGTCTCAGTATCTCAGGGTCTCAGTGTCTCAGTGTCTCAGTGTTTCAGTGTCTCAGGGTCTCAGAGCCCTAGACTCTCAGTCTCCCTAGTCTCTCATGCCCTCAGTCTCTCAGGGTCTCAGGGCCTCAGTCTCTCAGTCTCTCAGTCTCTCAGTGTCTCAGTGTCTCAGTGTCTCAGGTTCTCAGTGTCTCAGGGTCTCAGTGTCTCAGTGTCTCAGGGTCTCAGGGTCTCAGTGTCTCAGGGTCTCAGGGCCTTAGTCTCTCATGCCCTCAGTCTCTCAGGGTCTCTGGGTCTCTGGGTCTCAGTCTCTCAGTCTCGCAGTCTCTCAGTGACTCAGTGTCTCAGGGTCTCAGTGTCTCAGGGTCTCAGCGTCTCAGGGTCTCAGTCTTTCAGACTCTTAGTCTCTCAGTCTCTCAGTCACTCAGTCACTATTCTCTCAGTCTCTCAGTTTCTCAGTCTCTCAGTGTCTCAGGGTTTCAGAGTCTCAGAGACTCAGTGTTTCAGGGTCTCTGGGTCTCAGGGTCACTGGGTCACTGGGTCTCAGGGTCTCAGTGTTTCAGGGTCTCTGGGTCTCTGGGTCTCTGGGGCTCAGTCTCTCAGTCTCTCAGTCTCTCAGTGTCTCCGTGTCTCAGGGTCTCAGTGTCTCACTCTCTCAGATACTCAGGGTCTCAGGGTCTCAGTGTCTCAGGGTCTCAGGGTCTCAGTGTCTCAGGATCTCAGGGTCTTATTCTCTCAGTCACTCAGTCTCTCAGTGCCTCAGTGTCTCAGTGTCTCAGTGCCTCAGGATCTCAGAGTCTCAGTGTCTCAGGGTCTCAGGGTCTCAGTCTCTCAGTCTCTTAGTCTCTCAGTCTCTCAGTCTCTCAGTGTCTCAGTGTCTCAGTGTATCAGTGTCTCAGGGTCTCAGTGTCTCATTGTCTCAGGGTCTCAGTGTCTCAGGGTCTCAGGGTCTCAATGTCTCAGGGTCTCAGGGTCTCAGGATCTCAGGGTCTCAGTCTCACAGTGTCTCAGTGTTTCAGGGTCTCAGGGTCTCAGTGTCTCAGGGTCTCAGTGTCTCAGTGTCACAGGGTCTCAGTGTCTCAGAGTCTCAGGGTGTCTGTGTCTCAGTGTCACAGGGTCGCAGGGTCTCAGAGTCTCAGGGTGTCAGTCTCTCAGTGTCTCAGTCTCTCAGTCTCTCAGGGTCTCAGTGTCTCAGTTTCTCAGGGACTCAGTGTCCCAGTGTCTCAGTCTCTCAGTCTATCAGTCTCTGAGTCGCTCAGTCTCCCAGTCTCTCAGTCTCTCAGTGTATCAGTCTCTCAGTGTCTCAGTGTCTCAGGGTCTCAGTGTCTCACTGTCTCAGTGTCTCAGGGCCTCAGTGTCTCAGGGTCTCAGTGTCTCAGTCTCTCAAACTCTCAGTCTCTCAGTCTCTCAGTCGCTCAGTCTCTCAGTCTCTCATTGTATCAGTCTATCAGTCTCCCAGCGTCTCAGTGTCTCAGGGTCTCTGGGTCTCTGGGCCTCTGGGTCACTGAGTCTCAGTCTCTCAGTCTCTCAGTCTCTCAGTCTCTCAGTGTCTCATTGTCTCAGTCTCTCAGTCTCTCAGTGTCTCAGTATCTCAGGCTCTCTGGGTCTCTGGGTCTCAGTCTCTCAGTCTCTCACTGTCTCAGGATGTCAGGGACTCAGGGTCTCAGGGTCTCACTGTCTCAGTGTCTCACTGTCTCAGTGTTTCAGAGTCTCAGGGTCTCAGTGTCTCAGTGTCTCAGGGTCTCAGGGTCTCAGGGTCTTATTCTCTCAGTCACTCAGTCTCTCAGTCTCTCTGGGTCTCTCGGTCTCTGGGTCTCCGTCTCTCAGTCTCTCAGTCTCTCAGTGTCTCAGTGACTCAGGGTCTCAGGATCTCAGGGTCTCAGGGTCTCAGTGTCTCAGTGTCTCATTGTCTCAGGGTCTCAGTGTCTCAGCGTCTCAGGGTCTCAGTGTCTCAGGGTCTCAGGGTCTCAGTGTCTCACTGTCTCATTTTCTCAGGGTCTCAGTGTCTCAGCGTCTCAGGGTCTCAGTCTCTCAGTCTCTCAGTCTCTCAGTCTCTCAGTGTCTCAGGTTCTCAGTGTCTCAGGGTCTCAGGGTCTCAGTGTCTCAGGGTCTCAGGTCCTTAGTCTCTTATGCCCTCAGTCTCTCAGGGTCTCTGGGTCTCAGTCTCTCAGTCTCGCAGTCTCTCAGTCTCTCAGTGACTCAGCGTCTCAGGGTCTCAGTCTTTCAGACTCTTAGTCTCTCAGTCTCTCAGTCACTCAGTCACTATTCTCTCAGTCTCTCAGTTTCTCAGTGTCTCAGGGTTTCAGAGTCTCAGAGACTCAGTGTTTCAGGGTCTCTGGGTCTCAGGGTCACTGGGTCTCAGGGTCTCAGTGTTTCAGGGTCTCTGGGTCTCTGGGTCTCTGGGGCTCAGTCTCTCAGTCTCTCAGTCTCTCAGTCTTTCAGTGTCTCAGTGTCTCCGTGTCTCAGGGTCTCACTCTCTCAGATACTCAGGGTCTCAGGGTCTCAGGGTCTCAGTGTCTCAGGTTCTCAGGGTCTCAGTGTCTCAGGATCTCAGGGTCTCAGGGTCTTATTCTCCCTGTCACTCAGTCTCTCAGTGTCTCAGTCTTTCAGTGTCACAGTGTCTCAGTGTCTCAGTGTCTCAATCTATCAGTCTCTCAGTCTCTCAGTGTATCAGTCTCTCAGTGTCTCAGTGTCTCAGGGTGCCAGTGTCTCAGTGTCACAGTTTCTCAGGGTCTTATTAACTCAGTGTCTCAGGGTCTCAGTGTCTCAGGGTCCCAGGGTCTCAGGGTCTTAGACTCTCAGTCTCTCAGTGCCTCAGTGTCTCAGTGCCTCAGGATCTCAGGGTCTCAGTGTCTCAGGGTCTCAGGGTCTCAGTCTCTCAGTCTCTCAGTCTCTTAGTCTCTCAGTCTCTCAGTCTCTCAGACTCTCAGTGTCTCAGTGTCTCAGGTGCTCAGTGTCTCAGGGTCTCAGTGTCTCAGTGTCTCAGGGTCTCAGGGTCTCAGTGTCTCAGGGTCTCAGTGACTCAGTGTCTCACTGTCTAAGTGTCTCAGCGTCTCACTGTCTCAATGTCTCAGTGTCTCAGTGTATCAGTGTCTCAGGGTCTCAGTGTCTCATTGTCTCAGGGTGTCAGTCTCTCAGTGTCTCAGTCTCTCAGTGTCTCAGTCTCTCAGTCTCTCAGTCTCTCAGGGTCTCAGTGTCTCAGTTTCTCAGGGTCTCAGTGTCCCAGTGTCTCAGTCTCTCAGTCTATCAGTCTCTGAGTCGCTCAGTCTCTCAGTCTCTCAGTGTATCAGTCTCTCAGTCTCTCAGTGTCTCAGGGTCTCAGTGTCTCACTGTCTCAGTGTCTGAGGGCCTCAGTGTCTCAGGGTCTCAGTGTCTCAGTCTCTCAAACTCTCAGTCTCTCAGTCACTCAGCCTCTCAGCCTCTGAGTCTCTCATTGTATCAGTCTCTCAGTCTCCCAGCGTCACAGTGTCTCAGTGTCTCAGGGTCTCTGGGTCTCTGAGTCTCAGTCTCTCAGTCACTCTGTCTCTCAGTCGCTCAGTGTCTCATTGTCTCAGTCTCTCAGTCTCTCAGTGTCTCAGTATCTCAGGCTCTCTGGGTCTCTGGGTCTCAGTCTCTCAGTCTCTCACTGTCTCAGGATGTCAGGGTCTCAGGGTCTCAGGGTCTCACTGTCTCAGTGTCTCACTGTCTCAGTGTTTCAGAGTCTCAGGGTCTCAGTGTCTCAGTGTCTCAGGGTCTCAGGGTCTTATTCTCTCAGTCACTCAGTCTCTCAGTGTCTCAGTCTCTCGGTGTCTCAGTGTCTCAGGGTCTCTGGGTCTCTGGGTCTCAGTCTCTCAGTCTCTCAGTGTCTCAGTGTCTCATGGTCTCAGTGTCTCAGTGTCTCTGTGCCTCAGGGTCTCAAGGTCTTAGGGTCTCAGGGTCTCAGAGTCTCAGGGTCTCAGTCTCTCAGTGTCTCAGTCTCTCAGTCTCTCAGTCTCTCAGTCTCTCAGAGTATCAGTCTCTCAGTCTCTCAATGTCTCAGTGCCTCAGAGTCTCAGGCTCTCAGTGTCTCAGTGTCTCAGTTTCTCATGGTCTCATTGTCTCAGGGTCCCAGGGTCTCAGGGTCTTAGTCTCTCAGTCTCTCAGTCTCTCAGTGTCTCAGTGTCTCAGGGTCCCAGGGTCTCAGTCTCTCAGGGTCTCAGGGTCTCAGTCTCTCAGTCTCTTAGTCTTTCAGTCCCTCAGTCTCTCAGTGTCTCAGTGTTTCAGGTTCTCAGTGTCTCAGGGTCTCAGTGTCTCAGTGCCTCAGGGTCTCAGTGTCTCAGTGTCTCAGTGTCTCAGTGTCTCAGGGTCTCTGGGTCTCTGGGTCTCAGTATCTCAGTGTCTCAGTGTTTCAGGGTCTCAGGGTCTCAGTGTCTCAGTGTCTCAGTGTCTCAGGGTCTCAGTGTCTCAGTGTCAGAGGGTCTGAGGGTCTCAGAGACTCAGGGTGTCAGTCTCTCAGTGGTCTCAGTGTCTCAGTCTCTCAGGGTCTCAGTGTCTCAGTTTCTCAGGGTCTCAGTGTCCCAGTGTCTCAGTCTCTCAGTCTCTGAGTCGCTCAGTCTCTCAGTCTCTCAGTGTATCAGTCTCTCAGTCTCTCAGTGTCTCAGTGTCTCAGGGTCTCAGGGTCTCAGTGTCTCACTGTCTCAGTGTCTCAGGGCCTCTGTGTGTCAGGGTCTCCGTGTCTCAGTCTCTCAAACTCTCAGTCTCTCAGTCGCTCCGTCTCTCAGTCTCTCATTCTCTCATTGTATCAGTCTCTCAGTCTCCCAGCATCTCAGTGTTTCAGTGTCTCAGGGTCTCAGTGTCTCAGGGTCTCAGTGTCTCAGTGTCTCAGGGCCTCTGTGTCTCTGGGTCTCAGTCTCTCAGTCTCTCAGAGTCTCAGTGTCTCAGGGTCTCAGTCTCTGAGTGTCGCAGTGTCTCAGGGTCTCAGGGTCTCAGGATCTCAGTGTCTCAGGGTCTCAGTGTCTCAGCGTCTTAGGGTCTCAGGGTTTCAGTCTCTCAGTTTCTCAGGGTCTCAGTGACTCAGTGTCTCAGTGTCTGAGGGTCTCAGTGTCTCAGGATCTCAGTGTCTCAGGGTCTCAGGATCTCACTGTCTCACTGTCTCAGTGTCTCAGGGCCTCAGTGTCTCAGGGTCTCAGTGTCTCAGTCTCTCAAACTCTCAGTCTCTCAGTCGCTCAGTCTCTCAGTCTCTTAGTCTCACATTGTATCAGTCTCTCAGTCCCCCAACGTCTCAGTGTCTCAGTGTCTAAGGGTCTCAGTGTCTCAGGTTCTCTGGGTCTCTGGGTCTCTGGGTCTCAGTCTCTCAGTGTCTCAGGGTCTCAGTCTCTCAGTGTCTCAGGGTCTCAGGATCTCAGAGTCTCAGTGTCTCATTGTCTCAGGGTCTCAGTGTCTCAGCGTCTCAGGGTCTCAGTGTCTCAGGGTCTCAGGGTCTCAGTGTCTCACTGTCTCAGTTTCTCAGGGTCTCAGAGTCTCAGCGTCTCAGGGTCTCAGGGTCTCAGTGTCTCAGGGTCTCAGGTCCTTAGTCTCTTATGCCCTCAGTCTCTCAGGGTCTCTGGGTCTCTGGGTCTCAGTCTCTCAGTCTCGCAGTCTCTCAGTCTCTCAGTGACTCAGCGTCTCAGGGTCTCAGTCTTTCAGACTCTTAGTCTCTCAGTCTCTCAGTCACTATTCTCTCAGTCTCTCAGTTTCTCAGTGTCTCAGTGTCTCAGGGTTTCAGAGTCTCAGAGACTCAGTGTTTCAGGGTCTCTGGGTCTCAGGGTCACTGGGTCTCAGGGTCTCAGTGTTTCAGGGTCTCTGGGTCTCTGGGGCTCAGTCTCTCAGTCTCTCAGTCTCTCCGTCTCTCAGTGTCTCAGTGTCTCCGTGTCTCAGGGTCTCACTCTCTCAGATACTCAGGGTCTCAGGGTCTCAGTGTCTCAGGTTCTCAGGGTCTCAGTGTCTCAGGATCTCAGGGTCTCAGGGTCTTATTCTCCCTGTCACTCAGTCTCTCAGTGTCTCAGTCTTTCAGTGTCACAGTGTCTCAGGGACTCAGTCTCTCAGTGTCTCAGTGTCTCAGTCTCTCAGTCTCTCAGTGTATCAGTCTCTCAGTGTCTCAGTGTCTCAGGGTGCCAGTGTCTCAGTGTCTCAGTTTCTCAGGGACTTATTAACTCAGTGTCTCAGGGTCTCAGTGTCTCAGGGTCCCAGGGTCTCAGGGTCTTAGACTCTCAGTCTCTCAGTCTCTCAGTGCCTCAGTGTCTCAGTGTCTCAGGATCTCAGGGTCTCAGTGTCTCAGGGTCTCAGGGTCTCAGTCTCTCAGTCTCTTAGTCTCTCAGTCTCCCAGTCTCTCAGTCTCTCAGTGTATCAGTGTCTCAGGTGCTCAGTGTCTCAGGGTCTCAGTGTCTCAGTGTCTCAGGGTCTCAGGGTCTCAGTGTCTCAGGGTCTCAGTGACTCAGTGTCTCACTGTCTCAATGTCTCAGTGTCTCAGTGTATCAGTGTCTCAGGGTCTCAGTGTCTCATTGTCTCAGGGTGTCAGTCTCTCAGTGTCTCAGTCTCTCAGTGTCTCAGTCTCTCAGTCTCTCAGGGTCTCAGTGTCTCAGTTTCTCAGGGTCTCAGTGTCCCAGTGTCACAGTCTCTCAGTCTATCAGTCTCTGAGTCGCTCAGTCTCTCAGTGTATCAGTCTCTTAGTCTCTCAGTCTCTCAGTGTCTCAGGGTCTCAGTGTCTCACTGTCTCAGTGTCTGAGGGCCTCAGTGTCTCAGGGTCTCAGTGTCTCAGTCTCTCAAACTCTCAGTCTCTCAGTCTCTCAGTCACTCAGCCTCTCAGTCTCTCAGTCTCTCATTGTATCAGTCTCTCAGTCTCCCAGCGTCTCAGTGTCTCAGTGTCTCAGGGTCTCTGGGTCTCTGGGTCTCTGGGTCTCTGGGTCTCAGTCTCTCAGTCTCTCTGTCTCTCAGTCTCTCAGTGTCTCATTGTCTCAGTCTCTCAGTGTCTCAGTATCTCAGGCTCTCTGGGTCTCTGGGTCTCAGTCTCTCAGTCTCTCACTGTCTCAGGATGTCAGGGTCTCAGGGTCTCAGGGTCTCACTGTCTCAGTGTCTCACTGTCTCAGTGTTTCAGAGTCTCAGGGTCTCAGTGTCTCAGTGTCTCAGGGTCTCAGGGTCTTATTCTCTCAGTCACTCAGTCTCTCAGTGTCTCAGTCTCTCGGTGTCTCAGTGTCTCAGGGTCTCTGGGTCTCTGGGTCTCAGTCTCTCAGTCTCTCAGTGTCTCAGTGTCTCAGGGTCTCAGTGTCTCAGTGTCTCTGTGCCTCAGGGTCTCAAGGTCTTAGGGTCTCAGGGTCTCAGAGTCTCAGGGTCTCAGTCTCTCAGTGTCTCAGTCTCTCAGTGTCTCAGTCTCTCAGTGTCTCAGTCTCTCAGTCTCTCAGAGTATCAGTCTCTCAGTCTCTCAATGTCTCAGTGCCTCAGAGTCTCAGGCTCTCAGTGTCTCAGGGTCCCAGGGTCTCAGTGTCGCAGGGTCTCAGGGTCTCAGTCTCTCAGTCTCTTAGTCTTTCAGTCCCTCAGTCTCTCAGTGTCTCAGTGTCTCAGGGTCTCAGTGCCTCAGGGTCTCTGGGTCTCTGGGTCTCAGTCTCTCAGTGTCTCAGTGTTTCAGGGTCTCAGGGTCTCAGTGTCTCAGTGTCTCAGGGTCTCAGTGTCTCAGTGTCAGAGGGTTTGAGGGTCTCAGGGTCTCAGAGACTCAGGGTGTCAGTCTCTCAGTGTCTCAGTCTCTCAGGGTCTCAGTGTCTCAGTTTCTCAGGGTCTCAGTGTCCCAGTGTCTCAGTCTCTCAGTCTCTGAGTCGCCCAGTCTCTGTCTCTCAGTGTATCAGTCTCTCAGTCTCTCAGTGTCTCAGTGTCTCAGGGTCTCAGGGTCTCAGTGTCTCACTGTCTCAGTGTCTCAGGGTCTCCGTGTCTCAGGGTCTCCGTGTCTCAGTCTCTCAAACTCTCAGTCTCTCAGTCGCTCAGTCTCTCAGTCTCTCAGTCTCTCATTGTATCAGTCTCTCAGCCTCCCAGCATCTCAGTGTTTCAGTGTCTCAGGGTCTCAGTGTCTCAGGGTCTCAGTGTCTCAGGGCCTCTGGGTCTCTGGGTCTCAGTCTCTCAGTCTCTCAGAGTCTCAGTGTCTCAGGGTCTCAGTCTATGAGTGTCGCAGTGTCTCAGGGTCTCAGGGTCTCAGGATCTCAGTGTTTCAGGGTCTCAGTGTCTCAGCGTCTTAGGGTCTCAGGGTTTCAGTCTCTCAGTTTCTCAGGGTCTCAGTGACTCAGTGTCTCAGTGTCTGAGGGTCTCAGTGTCTCAGGATCTCGGTGTCTCAGGGTCTCAGGATCTCACTGCCTCACTGTCTCAGTGTCTCAGGGCCTCAGTGTCTCAGGGTCTCAGTGTCTCAGTCTCTCAAACTCTCAGTCTCTCAGTCTCTCAGTCGCTCAGTCTCTCAGTCGCTCAGTCTCACATTGTATCAGTCTCTCAGTCCCCCAACGTCTCAGTGTCTCAGTGTCTCAGGGTCTCAGTGTCAAAGGGTCTCAGTGTCTCAGTGTCTCAGGTTCTCTGGGTCTCTGGGTCTCTGGGTCTCAGTCTCTCAGTCGCTCAGTGTCTCAGCGTCTCAGGGTCTCAGTCTCTCAGTGTCTCAGGGTCTCAGGATCTCAGAGTCTCAGTGTCTCAGTGTCTCAGCGTCTTAGGGTCTCAGGGTTTCAGTCTCTCAGTTTCTCAGGGTCTCAATGACTCAGTGTCTCAGTGTCTCAGGGTCTCAGGGCCTTAGTCTCTCAGGCCCTCAGTCTCTCAGTCTCTCAGGGTCTCTGGGTCACTGGGTCTCTGGGTCTCAGTCTCATAGTCTCTCAGTCTCTCAGTGTCTCGGTGTCTCAGGCTCTCTTAGTCTCTGGGTCTCAGACTCTCAGTCTCTCACTTTCTCAGGATCTCAGGGTCTCAGGGTCTCAGGGTCTCAGTGTCTCAGTGTCTCATTGTCTTAGGGTCTCAGTGTCTCAGTGTCTCTGTGTCTCAGGGTCTCAGGGTCTTATTCTCTCAGTCACTCAGTCTCTCAGTGTCTCAGTCTCTCGATATCTCAGTGTCTCAGGGTCTCTGGGTCTCAGTCTCTCAGTCTCTCAGTCTCTCAGTGTCTCAGTGTCTCAGGGTCTCAGTGTCTCAGGGTCTCAGGGTCTTATTCTCTCAGTCACTCAGTCTCTCAGTGTCTCAGTCTGTCGGTGTCTCAGTGTCTCAGGCTCTCTGGGTCTCAGTCTCTCAGTCTCTCAGTGTCTCAGTTTCTCAGTGTCTCAGGGTTTCAGTGTCTCAGTGTCTCAGTGCCTCAGGGTCTCAAGGTCTTAGGGTCTCAGGGTCTCAGAGTCTCAGGGTCTCTGTCTCTCAGTCTCTCAGTGTCTCATTGTCTCAGTCTCTCAGTCTCTCAGGGTCTCAGTGTCTCAGTTTCTCAGGGTCTCAGTGTCCCAGTGTCTCAGTCTCTCAGTCTATCAGTCTCTGAGTCGCTCAGTCTCTCAGTCTCTCAGTGTATCAGTCTCTCAGTCTCTCAGTCTCTCAGTGTCTCAGGGTCTCAGTGTCTCACTGTCTCAGTGTCTGAGGGCCTCAGTGTCTCAGGGTCTCAGTGTCTCAGTCTCTCAAACTCTCAGTCTCTCAGTCTCTCAGTCACTCAGCCTCTCAGTCTCTCAGTCTCTCATTGTATCAGTCTCTCAGTCTCCCAGCGTCTCAGTGTCTCAGTGTCTCAGGGTCTCTGGGTCTCTGAGTCTCAGTCTCTCAGTCTCTCAGTCTCTCTGTCTCTCAGTCTCTCAGTGTCTCATTGTCTCAGTCTCCCAGTCTCTCAGTGTCTCAGTATCTCAGGCTCTCTGGGTCTCTGGGTCTCAGTCTCTCAGTCTCTCACTGTCTCAGGATGTCAGGGTCTCAGGGTCTCAGGGTCTCACTGTCTCAGTGTCTCACTGTCTCAGTGTTTCAGAGTCTCAGGGTCTCAGTGTCTCAGTGTCTCAGGGTCTCAGGGTCTCAGGGTCTTATTCTCTCAGTCACTCAGTCTCTCAGTGTCTCAGTCTCTCGGTGTCTCAGTGTCTCAGGGTCTCTGGGTCGCTGGGTCTCAGTCTCTCAGTCTCTCAGTGTCTCAGTGTCTCAGGCTCTGAGTCTCATTGTCTCTGTGCCTCAGGGTCTCAAGGTCTTAGGGTCTCAGGGTCTCAGAGTCTCATGGTCTCAGTCTCTCAGTGTCTCAGTCTCTCAGTGTCTCAGTCTCTCAGTCTCTCAGTCTCTCAGAGTATCAGTCTCTCAGTCTCTCAATGTCTCAGTGCCTCAGAGTCTCAGGCTCTCAGTGTCTCAGTGTCTCAGTTTCTCAGGGTCTCATTATCTCAGTGTCTCATGGTCTCAGTGTCTCAGGTTCCCAGGGTCTCAGGGTCTTAGTCTCTCAGTCTCTCAGTGTCTCAGTGTCTCAGGGTCCCAGGGTCTCAGTGTCTCAGGGTCTCAGGGTCTCAGTCTCTCAGTCTCTTAGTCTTTCAGTCCCTCAGTCTCTCAGTGTCTCAGTATTTCAGGTTCTCAGTGTCTCAGGGTCTCAGTGTCTCAGTGCCTCAGGGTCTCAGTGTCTCAGTGTCTCAGTATCTCAGTGTCTCAGGGTCTCTGGGTATCTGGGTCTCAGTCTCTCAGTGTCTCAGTGTTTCAGTGTTTCAGGGTCTCAGGGTCTCAGTGTCTCAGTGTCTCAGGGTCTCAGTGTCTCAGTGTCAGAGGGTCTGAGGGTCTCAGAGACTCAGGGTGTCAGTCTCTCAGTGTCTCAGTGTCTCAGTGTCTCAGTGTCTCAGTCTCTCAGGGTCTCAGTGTCTCAGTTTCTCAGGGTCTCAGTGTCCCAGTTTCTCAGTCTCTCAGTCTCTGAGTCGCTCAGTCTCTCAGTCTCTCAGTGTCTCAGTGTCTCAGTCTCTCAGGGTCTCAGTGTCTCAGTTTCTCAGGGTCTCAGTGTCCCAGTGTCTCAGTCTCTCAGTCTCTGAGTCGCTCAGTCTCTCAGTCTCTCAGTGTATCAGTCTCTCAGTCTCTCAGTGTCTCAGTGTCTCAGGGTCTCAGGGTCTCAGTGTCTCACTGTCTCAGTGTCTCAGGGTCTCCGTGTCTCAGGGTCTCTGTGTCTCAGTCTCTCAAACTCTCAGTCTCTCAGTCTCTCAGTCGCTCAGTCTCTCAGTCTCGCAGTCTTTCATTGTATCAGTCTCCCAGCATCTCAGTGTTTCAGTGTCTCAGGGTCTCAGTGTCTCAGGGTCTCAGTGTCTCAGTGTCTCAGGGCCTCTGGGTCTCTGGGTCTCAGGGTCTCAGTCTCTCAGTCTCTCAGAGTCTCAGTGTCTCAGGGTCTCAGTCTATGAGTGTCGCAGTGTCTCAGGCTCTCAGGGTCTCAGGATCTCAATGTCTCAGGGTCTCAGTGTCTCAGCGTCTTAGGGTCTCAGGGTTTCAGTCTCTCAGTTTCTCAGGGTCTCAGTGACTCAGTGTCTCAGTGTCTGAGGGTCTCAGTGTCTCAGGATCTCAGTGTCTCAGGGTCTCAGGATCTCACTGTCTCACTGTCTCAGTGTCTCAGGGCCTCAGTGTCTCAGGGTCTCAGTGTCTCAGTCTCTCAAACTCTCAGTCTCTCAGTCTCTCAGTCGCTCAGTCTCTCAGTCTCTCAGTCTCACATTGTATCAGTCTCTCAGTCCCCCAACGTCTCAGTGTCTCAGTGTCTCAGGGTCTCAGTGTCTAAGGGTCTCAGTGTCTCAGTGTCTCAGGTTCTCTGGGTCTCTGGGTCTCAGTCTCTCAGTCTCTCAGTGTCTCAGCGTCTCAGGGTCTCAGTCTCTCAGTGTCTCAGGGTCTCAGGATCTCAGAGTCTCAGTGACTCAGTGTCTCAGTGTCTCAGGGTCTCAGGGCCTTAGTCTCTCAGGCCCTCAGTCTCTCAGTCTCTCAGGGTCTCTGGGTCACTGGGTCTCTGGGTCTCAGTCTCATAGTCCCTCAGTCTCTCAGTCTCTCAGTGTCTCGGTGTCTCAGGCTCTCTTAGTCTCTGGGTCTCAGTCTCTCAGTCTCTCACTTTCTCAGGATCTCAGGGTCTCAGGGTCTCAGTGTCTCAGTGTCTCATTGTCTTAGGGTCTCAGTGTCTCAGTGTCTCTGTGTCTCAGGGTCTCAGGGTCTCAGTCTCTCAGTCTCTCAGTGTCTCAGTGTCTCAGGGTCTCAGTGTCTCAGGGTCTCAGGGTCTTATTCTCTCAGTCACTCAGTCTCTCAGTGTCTCAGTCTCTCGGTGTCTCAGTGTCTCAGGCTCTCTGGGTCTCAGTCTCTCAGTCTCTCAGTGTCTCAGTTTCTCAGTGTCTCAGGGTCTCAGCGTCTCAGTGTCTCAGTGCCTCAGGGTCTCAAGGTCTTAGGGTCTCAGGGTCTCAGAGTCTCAGGGTCTCAGTCTCTCAGTGTCTCAGTCTCTCAGTGTCCAAGTCTCTCAGTCTCTCAGTGTATCAGTCTCTCATTCTCTCAGTGTCTCAGTGTCTCAGAGTCTCAGGGTCTCAGTGTCTCAGTTTCTCAGAGTTTCATTATCTCAGTGTCTCAGGGTCTCAGTGTCTCAGGGTCTCAGGTTCTCAGGGTCTTATTCTCTCAGTCACTCAGTCTCTCAGTGTCTCAGTCTCTCGGTGTCTCAGTGTCTCAGGGTCTCAGTGTCTCAGTCTCTCAATGTCTCAGTGTCTCAGGGTCTCAGTGTCTCAGTGTCTCAGTGCCTCAGGGTCTCAAGGTCTTAGGGTGTCAGGGTCTCAGAGTCTCAGGGTCTCAGTCTCTCAGTGTCTCAGTCTCTCAGTGTCTCAGTCTCTCAGTCTCTCAGTGTATCAGTCTCTCAGTGTCTCAGTGTCTCAGAGTCTCAGGCTCTCAGTGTCTCAGTTTCTCAGGGTCTCATTATCTCAGTGTCTCAGGGTCTCAGTGTCTCAGGGTCCCAGGGTCTCAGGGACTTAGTCTCTCAGTCTCTCAGTGTCTCAGTGTCTCAGTGCCTCAGGGTCTCTGGGTCACAGTGTCTCAGTCTCTCAGTGTCTCAGTGTCTCAGTGTCTCAGGGTCTCAGTTTCTCAGGGTCTCATTACCTCAGTGTCTCAGGGTCTCAGGGTCTCAGGGTCTCAGGGTCTTATTCTCTCAGTCACTCAGTCTCTCAGTGTCTCAGTCTCTCGGTGTCTCAGTGTCTCAGGGTCTCTGGGTCTCAGTGTCTCAGTCTCTCAGTGTCTCAGTGTCTCAGTGTCTCAGTGTCTCAGTGCCTCAGGGTCTCAAGGTCTTAGGGTCTCAGGGTCTCAGAGTCTCAGGGTCTCAGTCTCTCAGTGACTCAGTCTCTCAGTGTCTCAGTTTCTCAGTCTCTCAGTGTATCAGTCTCTCAGTGTCTCAGTGTCTCAGTGTCTCAGAGTCTCAGGCTCTCAGTGTCTCAGTGTCTCAGTTTCTCAGGGTCTCATTATCTCAGTGTCTCAGGGTCTCAGTGTCTCAGGGTCCCAGGGTCTCAGGGACTTAGTCTCACAGTCTCTTAGTCTCTCAGTCTCTCAGTGTCTCAGTGTCTCAGGTTCTCAGTGTCTTAGGGTCTCAGTGTCTCAGTGTCTCAGGGTCTCAGGGTCTCAGTGTCTCAGGGTCTCAGGGTCTCAGTCTCTCAGTTCCTTAGTCTCTCAGTCTCTCAGTGTCTCAGTGTCTCAGGTTCTCAGTGTCTCAGGGTCTCAGTGTCTCAGTGTCTCAGGGTCTCAGGGTCTCAGGATCTCAGGGCCTTATCTCTCATGCCCTCCGTCTCTCAGTCTCTCTGGGTCTCAGTGTCTCAGTGTCTTAGTGTCTCAGTGTCTCAGTGTATCAGTGTCTCAGGGTCTCAGGGTCTCAGGGTCTCAGGGTCTCACTCTCTCAGTGTCTCAGTGTTTCCGGGTCTCAGGGTCTCTCTGTCTCAGTGTCTCAGGGTCACAGGGTCTCAGTGTTTCAGGGTCTCAGAGTCTCAGGGTGTAAGTTTCTCAGTGTCTCTGTCTCTCAGTCTCTCAGGGTCTCAGTGTCTCAGTTTCTCAGGGTCTCAGTGTCCCAGTGTCTCAGTCTCTCAGTCTCTCAGTGTATCAGTCTCTCAGTCTCTCAGTGTCTCAGTGTCTCAGGGTCTCAGGGTCTCAGTGTCTCACTGTCTCAGGGTCTCAGGGTCTCAGGGTCTCAGTGTCTCAGTGTCTCAGGGTCTCAGGGTCTCAGGGTCTCAGACTCTCAGTCTCTTAGTCTCTCAGTCTCTCAGTCTCTCAGTCTCTCAGTGTCTCAGTGTCTCAGGTTCTCAGTGTCTCAGGGTCTCAGTGTCTCAGTGTCTCAGGGTCTCAAGGCCTTAGTCTCTCATGCCTTCAGTCTCTCAGTCTCTCTGGGACTCAGGGTCTCAGTGTCTCAGGGTCTCTGGGTCTCAGTCTCTCTGTGTCTCAGTGTTTCAGGGTCTCAGTGTCTCAGTGTTTCAGGGTCTCAGTGTCTCAGTGTCACAGGGTCTCAGGGTCTCAGAGTCTCAGGGTGTCAGTCTCTCAGTGTCTCAGTCTCTCAGTCTCTCTGGGTCTCAGTGTCTCAGGTTCTCAGGGTCTCAGTGTCCCAGTGTCTCAGTCTCTCAGTCTCTCAGTCTCTGAGTCGCTCAGTCTCTCAGTGTATCAGTCTCTCAGTGTCTCAGTGTCTCCGGGACTCAGGGTCTCAGTGTCTCACTGTCTCAGTGTCTCAGGGCCTCAGTGTCTCAGGGTCTCCGTGTCTCAGTCTCTCAAACTAACAGTCTCTCAGTCTCTCAGTCGCTCAGTCTCTTAGTCTCTCAGTCTCTCATTGTACCAGTCTCTCAGTCTCCCAGCGTCTCAGTGTCTCAGTGACTCAGGGTCTCAGTGTCTCAGGGTCTCAGTGTCTCAGTGTCTCAGGGTCTCAGGATCTCTGGGTCTCTGTTTCTCAGTCTCTCAGTCTCTCAGTGTCTCAGTGTCTCAGGGTCTCAGTCTCTCAGTGTCACAGTGTCTCAGGGTCTCAGGATCTCAGAGTCTCAGGGTCTCAGTGTCGCAGTGTCTCAGGGTCTCAGTTTCTCAGGGTCTCAGTGACTCAGTGTCTCAGGGTCTCAGTGTCTCAGGATCTCAGTGTCTCAGTGTCTCAGGATCTCAGTGTCTCAGGGTCTCAGGGTCTCAGTGTCTCACTGTCTCAGTGTCTCAGGGCCTCAGTGTCTCAGGGTCTCAGTGTCTCAGTCTCTCAGTCTCTCAAACTCTCAGTCTCTCAGTCGCTCAGTCTCTCAGTCTCTCATTGTATCAGTCTCTCAGTCTCCCAGCGTCTCAGTGTCTCAGTGTCTCAGTGTCTCAGGGTCTCTGGGTCTCTGGGTCTCAGTCTCTCAGTCTCTCAGTGTCTCAGCGTCTCAGGGTCTCAGTCTCTCAGTGTCTCAGGGTCTCAGTATCTCAGCGTCTCAGTGACTCAGTGTCTCAGCATCTTAGGGTCTCAGGGTTTCAGTCTTTCAGTTTCTCAGGGTCTCAGTGACTCAGTGTCTCAGGGTCACAGGGCCTTAGTCTCTCAGGCCCTCAGTCTCTCAGTCTCTCAGGGTCTCTGGGTCACTGGGTCTCTGGGTCTCAGTCTCTAAGTCTCTCAGTCTCTCAGTCTCTCAGTGTCTCGGTGTCTCAGGCTCTCTGGTTCTCTGGGTCTCAGTCTCTCAGTCTCTCACTGTCTCAGTGTCTTAGGGTCTCAGGGTCTCAGGGTCTCAGTGTCTCAGGGTCTCAGGGTCTCAGGGTCTTATTCTCTCAGTCACTCAGTCTCTCAGTGTCTCAGTCTCTCGGTGTCTCAGTGTCTCAGTGTCTCTGGGTCTCAGTCTCTCACTCTCTCAGTGTCTCAGTGCCTCAGGGTCTCAAGGTCTTAGGGTCTCAGGGTCTCAGTGTCTCAGTCTCTCAGTGTCTCAGTCTCTCAGTGTCTCAGGGTCTCTGGGTCTCAGTCTCTCACTCTCTCAGTGTCTCAGTGTCTCAGGGTCTCAGTGTCTCAGTGTCTCAGGTTCTCAAAGTCTTAGGGTCTCAGAGTCTCAGAGTCTCAGGGTCTCATTCTGTCAGCGTCTCAGTCTCTCAGTCTCTCAGGGTCTCAGTGTCTCAGTCTCTCAGGGTCTCAGTGTCTCAGTCTCTCAGTCTCTCAGGGTCTCAGTGTCTCAATGTCTCAGTCTCTCAGTGTCTCAGGGTCTCCGCGTCTCAGAGTCTCAGGGTCTCAGAGTCTCAGGGTCTCAGTCTCTCAGTGTCTCTGTCTCTCAGTGTCTCAGTCTCTCAGTCTCCCAGTCTCTGAGTCGCTCAGTCTCTCAGTCTCTCAGTCTCTCAGTGTATCAGTGTCTCAGTGTCTCAGTGTTTCATGGTCTCATTGTCACTGTGTCTCAGTGTCTCAGGGTCTCAGTCTCTCAGTCTCTCAGTCTCTCAGTGTCTCAGTGTCTCAGTGTATCAGGGTCTCAGGGTCTCAGGGTCCCCGTGTCTCAGTCTCTCCGTCTCTCAGTCTCTCAGTCTCTCTGTCTTTCAGTGTATCAGTCTCTCAGTCTCATTCTCTCAGTGTCTCACTGTCTCAGGGTCTCAGTGTCTCAGTGTCTCAGGGTCACAGTTTCTCAGTCTCTCAGTCACTCAGTCGCTCAGTCGCTCAGTCTCTCAGTCTCTCAGTGTCTCAATGTGTCAGTGTCTCTGGGTCTCAACGTCTCAGTGTCTCAGTGTCTCAGGGTCTCAGTGTCTCAGTGTCTCAGTGTCTCAGTGTCTCAGGGTCTCAGGGTCTCAGGGCCTCAGTGTCTCACTGTCTCAGTGTCTCAGGTCTCAGTGTCTCAGGATCTAAGTGTCTCAGTCTCTCATTCACTCAGTCGCTCAGTCTCTCAGTCCCTCAGTGTATCAGTGTCTCAGGGTCACAGGTCTCTGGGTCTCTGGTTCTCTGGGTCTCAGTCCCTCATTCTCTCATTCTCTCAGTTTCTCAGTGTCTCAGTGTCTCAGTGTCTCAGGGTCACAGGGTCTCAGTGTCACACTGTCTCAGTATCGCAGGTTCTCAGTGTCTCAGGGTCTCAATCTCTCAGTCTCTCATTGTATCAGTCTCTCAGTCTCTCATTGTATCAGTGTCTCAGTGTCTCAGGGTCTCAGTGTCTAAGGGTCTCAGTGTCTCAGTGTCTCAGGTTCTCTGGGTCTCTGGGTCTCTGGGTCTCAGTCTCTCAGTCTCTCAGTGTCTCAGCGTCTCAGGGTCTCAGTCTCTCAGTGTCTCAGGGTCTCAGGATCTCAGAGTCTCAGTGTCTCAGTGTCTCAGCGTCTTAGGGTCTCAGGGTTTCAGTCTCTCAGTTTCTCAGGGTCTCAGTGACTCAGTGTCTCAGTGTCTCAGGGTCTCAGGGCCTTAGTCTCTCAGGCCCTGAGTCTCTCAGTCTCTCAGGGTCTCTGGGTCACTGGGTCTCTGGGTCTCAGTCTCATAGTCCCTCAGTCTCTCAGTCTCTCAGTGTCTCGGTGTCTCAGGCTCTCTTAGTCTCTGGGTCTCAGTCTCTCAGTCTCTCACTTTCTCAGGATCTCAGGGTCTCAGGGTCTCAGTGTCTCAGTGTCTCAGTGTCTCAGTGTCTCATTGTCTTAGGGTCTCAGTGTCTCAGTGTCTCTGTGTCTCAGGGTCTCAGGGTCTTATTCTCTCAGTCACTCAGTCTCTCAGTGTCTCAGTCTCTCGGTATCTCAGTGTCTCAGGGTCTCTGGGTCTCAGTCTCTCAGTCTCTCAGTGTCTCAGTGTCTCAGGGTCTCAGTGTCTCAGGGTCTCAGGGTCTTATTCTCTCAGTCACTCAGTCTCTCAGTGTCTCAGTCTCTCGGTGTCTCAGTGTCTCAGGCTCTCTGGGTCTCAGTCTCTCAGTGTCTCAGTTTCTCAGTGTCTCAGGGTCTCAGCGTCTCAGTGTCTCAGTGCCTCAGGGTCTCAAGGTCTTAGGGTCTCAGGGTCTCAGAGTCTCAGGGTCTCAGTCTCTCAGTGTCTCAGTCTCTCAGTGTCCAAGTCTCTCAGTCTCTCAGTGTATCAGTCTCTCATTCTCTCAGTGTCTCAGTGTCTCAGTTTCTCAGAGTTTCATTATCTCAGTGTCTCAGGGTCTCAGTGTCTCAGGGTCTCAGGGTCTCAGGGTCTTATTCTCTCAGTCACTCAGTCTCTCAGTGTCTCAGTCTCTCGGTGTCTCAGTGTCTCAGGGTCTCAGTGTCTCAGTCTCTCAGTGTCTCAGTGTCTCAGTGTCTCAGGGTCTCAGTGTCTCAGTGTCTCAGTGCCTCAGGGTCTCAAGGTCTTAGGGTCTCAGGGTCTCAGAGTCTCAGGGTCTCAGTCTCTCAGTGTCTCAGTCTCTCAGTGTCTCAGTCTCTCAGTCTCTCAGTGTATCAGTCTCTCAGTGTCTCAGTGTCTCAGAGTCTCAGGCTCTCAGTGTCTCAGTTTCTCAGGGTCTCATTATCTCAGTGTCTCAGGGTCTCAGTGTCTCAGGGTCCCAGGGTCTCAGGGACTTAGTCTCTCAGTCTCTCAGTGTCTCAGTGTCTCAGTGCCTCAGGGTCTCTGGGTCACAGTGTCTCAGTCTCTCAGTGTCTCAGTGTCTCAGGGTCTCAGTTTCTCAGGGTCTCATTATCTCAGTGTCTCAGGGTCTCAGGGTCTCAGGGTCTTATTCTCTCAGTCACTCAGTCTCTCAGTGTCTCAGTCTCTCGGTGTCTCAGTGTCTCAGGGTCTCTGGGTCTCAGTGTCTCAGTCTCTCAGTGTCTCAGTGTCTCAGTGTCTCAGTGTCTCAGTGCCTCAGGGTCTCAAGGTCTTAGGGTCTCAGGGTCTCAGAGTCTCAGGGTCTCAGTCTCTCAGTGACTCAGTCTCTCAGTGTCTCAGTTTCTCAGTCTCTCAGTGTATCAGTCTCTCAGTGTCTCAGTGTCTCAGTGTCTCAGAGTCTCAGGCTCTCAGTGTCTCAGTGTCTCAGTTTCTCAGGGTCTCATTATCTCAGTGTCTCAGGGTCTCAGTGTCTCAGGGTCCCAGGTTCTCAGGGACTTAGTCTCACAGTCTCTCAGTCTCTCAGTGTCTCAGTGTCTCAGTGCCTCAGGGTCTCAGTGTCTCAGGGTCTCAGGGTCTCAGTCTCTCAGTCTCTTAGTCTCTCAGTCTCTCAGTGTCTCAGTGTCTCAGGTTCTCAGTGTCTTAGGGTCTCAGTGTCTCAGTGTCTCAGGGTCTCAGGGTCTCAGTGTCTCAGGGTCTCAGGGTCTCAGTCTCTCAGTCCCTTAGTCTCTCAGTCTCTCAGTGTCTCAGTGTCTCAGGGTCCCAGCGTCTCAGTGTCTCCGTGACTCAGGGTCTCAGGTCTCAGTGACTCAGTGTCTCAGGGTCTCAGGGTCTCAGGGTCTCAGGGTCTCAGTGTCTCAGTGTCTCAGTCTCTCAGTCTCTCAGTGTCTCAGGGTCTCAGTCTCTCAGTGTCTCAGTCTCTCAGTCTCTCAGGGTCTCATAGTCTCAGTCTCTCAGGGTCTCAGTGTCTCAGTCTCTGAGTCGCTCAGTCTCTCACTCTCTCAGTCTCTCAGTCTCTCAGGGTCTCAGTGTCGCAGATTCTCAGAGTCTCAGTGTCTCAGTGTCTCAGGGTCTCTTGGTCTCAGGGTCACTGGGTCTCTGGTTCTCAGTGTCTCAGGGTTTCCGTCCGGGTCCCCGGGTCTCAGGGTCTCAGTGTCTCATGTCCCAGTATCTCAGGGGCTCAGTTTTCAGTGTCTCAGGGTCTCAGGGTCTCAGTGTCTCAGTCTCTCCATCTCTCAGTGTCTCAGTCGCTCAGTCTCTCAGTCTCTCAGTCTTTCAGTGTATCAGTCTCTCAGTCTCTCAGTCTCTCAGTCTCAGTCTCTCAGTGTCTCAGTGTCTCAGGGTCTCAGTGTCTCCGTGTCTCAGGGTCTCAGTGCCTCAATGTCTCAGTCTCTCAGTCTCTCAGTCACTCAGTCGCTCAGTCTCTCCGTCTCTGAGTGTATCAGTCTCTCAGTCTCTCAGTATCTCAGTGTCTCAAGGTCTCAGGGTGTCAGTGTCTCAGTGTCTCAGGGTCTCAGTGTCTCTGGGTCTCAGTCTCAGTCTCTCAGTCTTTCAGTCTCTCAGTCTCTCAGTGTCTCAGTCTCAAAGTGTCTCAGTGTCTCAGGGCCTCTGGGTCTCTGGGTCTCAGTGTGTCTGTGTCTCAGAGTCTCAGGGTCCCAGGTTCTCAGGGTCTCTGGGTCTCAGTGTCGAAGTCTCTCTGTCTCTCAGTTTCTCAGTGTCTCAGTGTCTCAGGGCCTCTGGGTCTCTGGGTCTCTGGGTCTCAGTGTCTCAGTGTCTCGGGGTCTCAGGGCCTTAGTCTCTCATGCCCTCAGTCTCTCAGTCTCTCTGGGTCTCTGGGTCTCAGTGTCTCAGTGTCTCAGTGTCTCAGGGTCTCAGTGTCTCAGGGTCTCCGTGTCTCAGTCTCTCAAACTAACAGTCTCTCAGTCTCTCAGTCGCTCAGTCTCTTAGTCTCTCAGTCTCTCATTGTACCAGTCTCTCAGTCTCCCAGCGTCTCAGTGTCTCAGTGACTCAGGGTCTCAGTGTCTCAGGGTCTCAGTGTCTCAGTGTCTCAGGGTCTCAGGATCTCTGGGTCTCTGTTTCTCAGTCTCTCAGTCTCTCAGTGTATCAGTGTCTCAGGGTCTCAGTCTCTCAGTGTCACAGTGTCTCAGGGTCTCAGGATCTCAGAGTCTCAGGGTCTCAGTGTCGCAGTGTCTCAGGGTCTCAGTTTCTCAGGGTCTCAGTGACTCAGTGTCTCAGGGTCTCAGTGTCTCAGGATCTCAGTGTCTCAGTGTCTCAGGATCTCAGTGTCTCAGGGTCTCAGGGTCTCAGTGTCTCACTGTCTCAGTGTCTCAGGGCCTCAGTGTCTCAGGGTCTCAGTGTCTCAGTCTCTCAGTCTCTCAAACTCTCAGTCTCTCAGTCGCTCAGTCTCTCAGTCTCTCATTGTATCAGTCTCTCAGTCTCCCTGCGTCTCAGTGTCTCAGTGTCTCATGGTCTCAGTGTCTCAGGGTCTCAGTGTCTCAGTGTCTCAGGGTCTCTGGGTCTCTGGGTCTCAGTCTCTCAGTCTCTCAGTGTCTCAGCGTCTCAGGGTCTCAGTCTCTCAGTGTCTCAGGGTCTCAGTATCTCAGCGTCTCAGTGACTCAGTGTCTCAGCATCTTAGGGTCTCAGGGTTTCAGTCTTTCAGTTTCTCAGGGTCTCAGTGACTCAGTGTCTCAGGGTCACAGGGCCTTAGTCTCTCAGGCCCTCAGTCTCTCAGTCTCTCAGGGTCTCTGGGTCACTGGGTCTCTGGGTCTCAGTCTCTAAGTCTCTCAGTCTCTCAGTGTCTCGGTGTCTCAGGCTCTCTGGTTCTCTGGGTCTCAGTCTCTCACTGTCTCAGTGTCTTAGGGTCTCAGGGTCTCAGGGTCTCAGTGTCTCAGGGTCTCAGGGTCTCAGGGTCTTATTCTCTCAGTCACTCAGTCTCTCAGTGTCTCAGTCTCTCGGTGTCTCAGTGTCTCAGTGTCTCTGGGTCTCAGTCTCTCACTCTCTCAGTGTCTCAGTGCCTCAGGGTCTCAAGGTCTTAGGGTCTCAGGGTCTCAGTGTCTCAGTCTCTCAGTGTCTCAGTCTCTCAGTGTCTCAGGGTCTCTGGGTCTCAGTCTCTCACTCTCTCAGTGTCTCAGTGTCTCAGGGTCTCAGTGTCTCAGTGTCTCAGTGTCTCAGGTTCTCAAAGTCTTAGGGTCTCAGAGTCTCAGAGTCTCAGGGTCTCATTCTGTCAGCGTCTCAGTCTCTCAGTCTCTCAGGGTCTCAGTGTCTCAGTCTCTCAGGGTCTCAGTGTCTCAGTCTCTCAGGGTCTCAGTGTCTCAATGTCTCAGTCTCTCAGTGTCTCAGGGTCTCCGCGTCTCAGAGTCTCAGGGTCTCAGAGTCTCAGGGTCTCAGTCTCTCAGTGTCTCTGTCTCTCAGTGTCTCAGTCTCTCAGTCTCCCAGTCTCTGAGTCGCTCAGTCTCTCAGTCTCTCAGTCTCTCAGTGTATCAGTGTCTCAGTGTCTCAGTGTTTCATGGTCTCATTGTCACTGTGTCTCAGTGTCTCAGGGTTTCAGTCTCTCAGTCTCTCAGTCTCTCAGTCTCTCAGTGTCTCAGTGTCTCAGTGTATCAGGGTCTCAGGGTCTCAGGGTCCCCGTGTCTCAGTCTCTCCGTCTCTCAGTCTCTCAGTCTCTCTGTCTTTCAGTGTATCAGTCTCTCAGTCTCATTCTCTCAGTGTCTCACTGTCTCAGGGTCTCAGTGTCTCAGTGTCTCAGGGTCACAGTTTCTCAGTCTCTCAGTCACTCAGTCGCTCAGTCGCTCAGTCTCTCAGTCTCTCAGTGTCTCAATGTGTCAGTGTCTCTGGGTCTCAACGTCTCAGTGTCTCAGTGTCTCAGGGTCTCAGTGTCTCAGTGTCTCAGTGTCTCAGTGTCTCAGGGTCTCAGGGTCTCAGGGCCTCAGTGTCTCACTGTCTCAGTGTCTCAGGTCTCAGTGTCTCAGGATCTAAGTGTCTCAGTCTCTCATTCACTCAGTCGCTCAGTCTCTCAGTCCCTCAGTGTATCAGTGTCTCAGGGTCACAGGTCTCTGGGTCTCTGGTTCTCTGGGTCTCAGTCCCTCATTCTCTCATTCTCTCAGTTTCTCAGTGTCTCAGTGTCTCAGTGTCTCAGGGTCACAGGGTCTCAGTGTCTCACTGTCTCAGTATCGCAGGTTCTCAGTGTCTCAGGGTCTCAATCTCTCAGTCTCTCATTGTATCAGTCTCTCAGTCTCTCATTGTATCAGTCTCTCAGTGTCTCAGGTTCTCAGTGTCTCAGGGTCTCAGTGTCTCAGAGTCTCAGGGTCTCAGGGTCTCAGAGTCTCAGCGTCTCAGGGCCTTCGTCTCTCATGCCCTCAGTCTCTCAGTCTCTCTGGGTCTCTGGGTCTCCGGGTCTCTGGGTCTCTGGGTCTCAGTCTCTCAGTGTCTCAGTGTCTCAGGGTCTCAGTGTCTCAGTGTCTCAGTGTCTCAGGATCTCAGGGTCTCTGGGGCTCAGTCTCTCAGTCTCTCAGTGTCTCAGTTTCTCAGGGTCACAGGGTCTCAGACTCTCAGTTTCTCATTCTCTAATACTCTCAGTCTCTCAGTGTCTCAGTGTCTCAGGTTCTCAGTGTCTCAGGGTCTCAGGGTCTCAGTGTCTCAGGGTCTCAGGGTCTCAGTGTCTCAGGATCTCAGGGCCTTTGTCTCTCAGCCCTCAGTCTCTCAGTCTCTCTGCGTCTCTGGGTCTCTGGGTATCAGTGTCTCAGTGTCTCATTGACTCAGTGTCTCAGTGTCTCAGGGTCTCTGTGTCTCAGTGTCTCAGGGTCTCTGGGTCTCAGTGTCGCAGGGTCTCAGAGTCTCAGTGTTTCAGGGTCTCAGTGTCTCAGTGTCTCAGGGTCCCAGCGTCTCAGTGTCTCCGTGACTCAGGGTCTCAGGACTCAGTGACTCAGTGTCTCAGGGTCTCAGGGTCTCAGGGTCTCAGTGTCTCAGTCTCTCAGTCTCTCAGTGTCTCAGGGTCTCAGTCTCTCAGTGTCTCAGTCTCTCAGTCTCTCAGGGTCTCATAGTCTCAGTCTCTCAGTGTCTCAGTGTCTCAGGGTCTCAGTGTCTCCGTGTCTCAGGGTCTCAGTGCCTCAATGTCTCAGTCTCTCAGTCTCTCAGTCACTCAGTCGCTCAGTCTCTCAGTCTCTGAGTGTATCAGTCTCTCAGTCTCTCAGTATCTCAGTGTCTCAAGGTCTCAGGGTGTCAGTGTCTCAGTGTCTCAGGGTCTCAGTGTCTCTGGGTCTCAGTCTCAGTCTCTCAGTCTTTCAGTCTCTCAGTCTCTCAGTGTCTCAGTCTCAAAGTGTCTCAGTGTCTCAGGGCCTCTGGGTCTCTGGGTCTCAGTGTGTCTGTGTCTCAGAGTCTCAGGGTCCCAGGTTCTCAGGGTCTCTGGGTCTCAGTGTCGAAGTCTCTCTGTCTCTCAGTTTCTCAGTGTCTCAGTGTCTCAGGGCCTCTGGGTCTCTGGGTCTCTGGGTCTCAGTGTCTCAGTGTCTCGGGGTCTCAGGGCCTTAGTCTCTCATGCCCTCAGTCTCTCAGTCTCTCTGGGTCTCTGGGTCTCAGTGTCTCAGTGTCTCAGTGTCTCAGGGTCTCAGTGTCTCAGTGTCTCAGGATCTCAGGGTCTCAGGGTCACAGTGTCTCAGGGTCTCAGTGTCTCAGGGTCTCAGTGTCTCAGGGTCTCAGTGTCTCAGACTGTCAGGGTCTCTGGGTCTCTGGCTCTCTGGGTCTCAGTCTCTCAGTCTCTCAGTCTCTCAGCCTCACAGTCTCTCAGTGTCTCAGTGTTTCAGGGTCTCAGTGTCTCAGGATCTCAGGATCTCAGGATCTCAGTGTCTCAGTGTCTCAGTGTCTCGGGGTCTCAGGGTCTTAGTCTCTCAGCCCTCAGTCTCTCAGTCTCTCTGCGTCTCTGTGTCTCTGGGTCTCAGTGTCTCAGGTTCTCAGTATCTCAGGGTCTCAGTGTCTCAGTGTCTCAGTGTCTCAGGGTCTCAGGGTCTTAGTCTCTCAGTCACTCAGTCCCTCAGTCTCTCAGTGTCTCAGGCTCTCTGGGTCTCTGGATCTCAGTCTCTCAGTCTCTCAGTGTCTCAGTGTCTCAGGGTCTCAGGGTCTCAGTGTCTCAGTGTCTCAGTGTCTCAGAGCCTTAGTCTCTCAGGCCCTCAGTCTCTCAGGGTCTCAGTGTCTCAGTCTCTCAGGGTCTTAGTTTCTCAGTGTCTCAGTCGCTCAGTCTCTCAGGGTCTCAGTCTCTCAGTCTCTCAGGGTCTCTGGGTCTCTGGGTCTCTGGCTCTCTGGGTCTCAGTCTCTCAGTCTCTCAGTCTCTCATTGTCTCAGTGTCTCAGTGTCTCAGGGTCTCAGGGTCTCAGGGCCTCAGTGTCTCACTGTCTCAGTGTCTCATGTCTCAGTGTCTCAGGATCTAAGTGTCTCAGTCTCTCATTCACTCAGTCGCTCAGTCTCTCAGTCCCTCAGTTTATCAGTGTCTCAGGGTCACAGGGTCTCTGGGTCTCTGGGTCTCTGTGTCTCAGTCCCTCATTCTCTCACTTTCTTAGTGTCTCAGTGTCTCAGTGTCTCGGGGTCACAGGGTCTCAGTGTCTCACTGTCTCAGTATCGCAGGTTCTCAGTGTCTCAGGGTCTCAATCTCTCAGTCTCTCATTGTATGAGTCTCTCAGTCTCTCATTGTATCAGTCTCTCAGTCTCTCGGTGTCTCAGGTTCTCAGTGTCTCAGTGTCTCAGTCTCTCAGTCTCTCAGGGTCTCAGTGTCTCAATGTCTCAGTCTCTCAGTGTCTCAGGGTCTCCGCGTCTCAGAGTCTCAGGGTCTCAGAGTCTCAGGGTCTCAGTCTCTCAGTGTCTCTGTCTCTCAGTGTCTCAGTCTCTCAGTCTCTCAGTGTCTCAGTGTCTCAGTGTCTCAGTCTCTCAGTCTCCCAGTCTCTGAGTCGCTCAGTCTCTCAGTCTCGCAGTGTATCAGTGTCTCAGTGTCTCAGTGTCTCAGTGTTTCATGGTCTCAGGGTCACTGTGTCTCAGTGTCTCAGGGTCTCAGTCTCTCAGTCTCTCAGTCTCTCAGTGTCTCAGTGTCTCATTGTATCAGGGTCTCAGGGTCTCAGGGTCCCAGTGTCTCAGTCTCTCCGTCTCTCAGTCTCTCAGTCTCTCAGTCTCTCAGTCTTTCAGTGTATCAGTCTCTCAGTCTCATTCTCTCAGTGTCTCACTGTCTCAGGGTCTCAGTGTCTCAGTGTCTCAGGGTCACAGTTTCTCAGTCTCTCAGGCTCTCAGTCTCTCAGTCACTCAGTCGCTCAGTCTCTCAGTCTCTCAGTGTCTCAATGTGTCAGTGTCTCTGGGTCTCAATGTCTCAGTGTCTCAGTGTCTCAGGGTCTCAGGGTCTCAGTGTCTCAGTGTCTCAGTGTCTCAGTGTCTCAGGGTCTCAGGGTCTCAGGGCATCAGTGTCTCACTGTCTCAGTGTCTCAGGTCTCAGTGTCTCAGGATCTAAGTGTCTCAGTCTCTCATTCACTCAGTCGCTCAGTCTCTCAGTCCCTCGGTGTATCAGTGTCTCAGGGTCACAGGTCTCTGGGTCTCTGGGTCTCTGGGTCTCTGTGTCTCAGTCCCTCATTCTCTCATTCTCTCAGTTTCTCAGTGTCTCAGTGTCTCAGTGTCTCAGGGTCACAGGGTCTCAGTGTCTCACTGTCTCAGTATCGCAGGTTCTCAGTGTCTCAGGGTCTCAATCTCTCAGTCTCTCATTGTATCAGTCTCTCAGTCTCTCATTGTATCAGTCTCTCAGTCTCTCAGTGTCTCAGGTTCTCAGTGTCTCAGGGTCTCAGTGTCTCCGAGTCTCAGGGTCTCAGGGTCTCAGAGTCTCAGGGTCTCAGGGCCTTCGTCTCTCATGCCCTCAGTCTCTCAGTCTCTCTGGGTCTCTGGGTCTCCGGGTCTCTGGGTCTCTGGGTCTCAGTCTCTCAGTCTCTCAGTGTCTCAGTGTCTCAGGGTCTCAGTGTCTCAGTGTCTCAGGATCTCAGGGTCTCAGGGTCTCAGTGTCTCAGGGTCTCAGTGACTCAGGGTCTCAGTGTCTCAGGGTCTCAGTGTCTTACTCTCTCAGTCACTCAGTCTCTGAGTCTCTCAGTCTCGCAGTGTCTCAGTGTCTCAGGCTCTCTGGGTCTCTGGGTCTCAGTCTCTCAGTGCCTCAGTGTCTGAGGGTCTCAGTCTCTCAGTCTCTCAGTCTCTCATTCTCTCATTCTCTCAGTCTTTCAGTGTCTCAGTGTCTCAGGTTCTCAGTGTGTCAGGGTCTCAGTGTCTCAGTGTCTCAGGGCGTCTGGGTCTCTGGGTCTCAGTGTGTCAGTGTCCCAGTGTCTCAGCGTCTCAGTGTCTCTGGGTCTCAGTCTCTCATTCTCTCTGTCTCTCAGTGTCTCAGTGTCTCCGTGTCTCAGTTTCTCAGTGTCTCAGGGTCTCAGGGTCTCAGTGTCTCACTGTCTCAGTATCTCAGGGTCTCAGTGTCTCAGGGTCTCAGTCTCTCAGTCTCTCAATCTCTCAGTCTCTCATTGTATCAGTCTCTCAGTCTCTCAGGGTCTCAGGGTCTCAGTGTCTCACTGTCTCAGGGTCTCAGTGTCTCTGGGTCTCAGTCTCAGTCTCTCAGTCTCTCAGTCTCTCAGTGTCTCAGGGTCTCAGTATCTCAGTGTCTAAGTCTTTCAGTCTCTCAATGTCTCAGTGTCTCAGTGTCTCAGGGCCTCTGGGTCTCTGGGTCTCAGTGTGTCAGTGTCTCAGAGTCTCAGGGTCCCAGGTTCTCAGGGTCTCTGGGTCTCAGTGTCGAAGTCTCTCAGTCTCTCAGTTTCTGAGTGTCTCAGTTACTCAGTGTCTCAGGGCCAATGGGTCTCTGGGTCTCTGGGTCTCAGGGTCTCAGGGTCTCAGTGTCTCAGTGTCTCAGGGTCTCTGGCTCTATGGGTCTCAGTCTCTCATTCTCTCTGTCTCTCAGTTTCTCAGTGTCTCAGTGTCTCAGTGTCTCAGGGTCAGAGGGTCTCAGTGTCTCACTGTCTCAGTATCGCAGGGTCTCAGTGTCTCAGGGTCTCAGGGTCTCTGGGTCTCAGTCACTCAGTCTCTCAGTCTCTCAGTCTCTCAGTCTCTCAGTCTCTCAGTCTCTCAGGGTCTCAGTGTCTCAGTCTCTCAGTTTCTCAGTGTCTCAGTCTCTGAGTCTCTGAGTCGCTCAGTCTCTCAGTCACTCTGTCTCTCATTGTATCATTCTCTCAGTCTCTCAGTCTCTCAGGGTCTCAGTGTCTCAGGGTCTCAGTGTCTCAGTGTCTCAGGGTCTCAGTGTGTCAGAGCCTTAGTCTCTCAGGCCCTCAGTCTCTCAGGGTCTCTGGGTCTCTGGCTCTCTGGCTCTCTGGGACTCAGTCTCTCAGTCTCTCAGTGTCTCAGTGTCTCAGTGTCTCAGGGTTTCAGTGTCTCAGAATCTCAGGATCTCAGTGTCTCAGGGTCTCGGTGTCTCAGGGTCTCAGGGTCTCAGTCTCTCAGTCTCTCAGTGTCTCAGTTTCTCAGGGTCACAGGGTCTCAGTCTCTCAGTCTCTCATTCTCTAATACTCTCAGTCTCTCAGTCTCTCAGTGTCTCAGTGTCTCAGTTTCTCAGTGTCTCAGGGTCTCAGTGTCTCAGTGTCTCAGGGTCTCAGGGTCTCAGTGTCTCAGGATCTCAGGGCCTTTGTCTCTCAGCCCTCAGTCTCTCAGTCTCTCTGTGTCTCTGGGTCTCTGGGTCTCTGGGTCTCAATGTCTCAGTGTCTCATTGACTCAGTGTCTCAGTGTCTCAGGGTCTCTGTGTCTCAGTGTCTCAGGGTCTCTGGGTCTCAGTGTCGCAGGGTCTCAGAGTCTCAGTGTTTCAGGGTCTCAGTGTCTTAGTATCTCAGGGTCTCAGTGTCTCAGGGTCCCAGCGTCTCAGTGTCTCCGTGACTCAGGGTCTCAGGTCTCAGTGACTCAGTGTCTCAGGGTCTCAGGGTCTCAGGGTCTCAGGGTCTCAGTGTCTCAGAGTCTCAGTCTCTCAGTCACTCAGTTTCTCAGGGTCTCAGTCTCTCAGTGTCTCAGTCTCTCAGTCTCTCAGTCTCTCAGGGTCTCATAGTCTCAGTCTCTCAGGGTCTCAGTGTCTCAGTCTCTCAGTCTCTGAGTCGCTCAGTCTCTCACTCTCTCAGTCTCTCAGTCTCTCAGGGTCTCAGTGTCACAGATTCTCAGAGTCTCAGTGTCTCAGTGTCTCAGGGTCTCTTGGTCTCAGGGTCACTGGGTCTCTGGTTCTCAGTGTCTCAGGGTCTCCGTCCGGGTCCCCGGGTCTCAGGGTCTCAGTGTCTCATGTCCCAGTATCTCAGGGGCTCAGGGGCTCAGTTTTCAGTGTCTCAGGGTCTCAGTGTCTCAGTCTCTCCATCTCTCAGTGTCTCAGTCGCTCAGTATCTCAGTCTCTCAGTCTTTCAGTGTATCAGTCTCTCAATCTCTCAGTCTCTCAGTCTCAGTCTCTCAGTGTCTCAGTGTCTCAGGGTCTCAGTGTCTTCGTGTCTCATAGCCTCAATGTCTCAGTCTCTCAGTCTCTCAGTGTCTCAGTCTCTCAGTCTCTGAGTCGCTCAGTCTCTCAGTCTCTCTGTCTCTCAGTGTATCATTCTCTCAGTCTCTCAGTCTCTCAGTCTCTCAGGGTCTCAGTGTCTCAGGGTCTCTGGGTCTCTGGGTCTCAGTCTCTCAGTCTCTCAGTGTCTCAGTGTCTCAGGGTCTCAGTGTCTCAGTGTCTCAGGATCTCAGGGTCTCAGGGTCTCAGTGTCTCAGGGTCTCAGTGACTCAGGGTCTCAGTGTCTCAGGGTCTCAGTGTCTTACTCTCTCAGTCACTCAGTCTCTGAGTCTCTCAGTCTCGCAGTGTCTCAGTGTCTCAGGCTCTCTGGGTCTCTGGGTCTCAGTCTCTCAGTGCCTCAGTGTCTGAGGGTCTCAGTCTCTCAGTCTCTCAGTCTCTCATTCTCTCATTCTCTCAGTCTTTCAGTGTCTCAGTGTCTCAGGTTCTCAGTGTGTCAGGGTCTCAGTGTCTCAGTGTCTCAGGGCGTCTGGGTCTCTGGGTCTCAGTGTGTCAGTGTCCCAGTGTCTCAGCGTCTCAGTGTCTCTGGGTCTCAGTCTCTCATTCTCTCTGTCTCTCAGTGTCTCAGTGTCTCCGTGTCTCAGTTTCTCAGTGTCTCAGGGTCTCAGGGTCTCAGTGTCTCACTGTCTCAGTATCTCAGGGTCTCAGTGTCTCAGGGTCTCAGTCTCTCAGTCTCTCAATCTCTCAGTCTCTCATTGTATCAGTCTCTCAGTCTCTCAGGGTCTCAGGGTCTCAGTGTCTCACTGTCTCAGGGTCTCAGTGTCTCTGGGTCTCAGTCTCAGTCTCTCAGTCTCTCAGTCTCTCAGTGTCTCAGGGTCTCAGTATCTCAGTGTCTAAGTCTTTCAGTCTCTCAATGTCTCAGTGTCTCAGTGTCTCAGGGCCTCTGGGTCTCTGGGTCTCAGTGTGTCAGTGTCTCAGAGTCTCAGGGTCCCAGGTTCTCAGGGTCTCTGGGTCTCAGTGTCGAAGTCTCTCAGTCTCTCAGTTTCTGAGTGTCTCAGTTACTCAGTGTCTCAGGGCCAATGGGTCTCTGGGTCTCTGGGTCTCAGGGTCTCAGGGTCTCAGTGTCTCAGTGTCTCAGGGTCTCTGGCTCTATGGGTCTCAGTCTCTCATTCTCTCTGTCTCTCAGTTTCTCAGTGTCTCAGTGTCTCAGTGTCTCAGGGTCAGAGGGTCTCAGTGTCTCACTGTCTCAGTATCGCAGGGTCTCAGTGTCTCAGGGTCTCAGGGTCTCTGGGTCTCAGTCACTCAGTCTCTCAGTCTCTCAGTCTCTCAGTCTCTCAGTCTCTCAGTCTCTCAGGGTCTCAGTGTCTCAGTCTCTCAGTTTCTCAGTGTCTCAGTCTCTGAGTCTCTGAGTCGCTCAGTCTCTCAGTCACTCTGTCTCTCATTGTATCATTCTCTCAGTCTCTCAGTCTCTCAGGGTCTCAGTGTCTCAGGGTCTCAGTGTCTCAGTGTCTCAGGGTCTCAGTGTGTCAGAGCCTTAGTCTCTCAGGCCCTCAGTCTCTCAGGGTCTCTGGGTCTCTGGCTCTCTGGCTCTCTGGGACTCAGTCTCTCAGTCTCTCAGTGTCTCAGTGTCTCAGTGTCTCAGGGTTTCAGTGTCTCAGAATCTCAGGATCTCAGTGTCTCAGGGTCTCGGTGTCTCAGGGTCTCAGGGTCTCAGTCTCTCAGTCTCTCAGTGTCTCAGTTTCTCAGGGTCACAGGGTCTCAGTCTCTCAGTCTCTCATTCTCTAATACTCTCAGTCTCTCAGTCTCTCAGTGTCTCAGTGTCTCAGTTTCTCAGTGTCTCAGGGTCTCAGTGTCTCAGTGTCTCAGGGTCTCAGGGTCTCAGTGTCTCAGGATCTCAGGGCCTTTGTCTCTCAGCCCTCAGTCTCTCAGTCTCTCTGTGTCTCTGGGTCTCTGGGTCTCTGGGTCTCAATGTCTCAGTGTCTCATTGACTCAGTGTCTCAGTGTCTCAGGGTCTCTGTGTCTCAGTGTCTCAGGGTCTCTGGGTCTCAGTGTCGCAGGGTCTCAGAGTCTCAGTGTTTCAGGGTCTCAGTGTCTTAGTATCTCAGGGTCTCAGTGTCTCAGGGTCCCAGCGTCTCAGTGTCTCCGTGACTCAGGGTCTCAGGTCTCAGTGACTCAGTGTCTCAGGGTCTCAGGGTCTCAGGGTCTCAGTGTCTCAGAGTCTCAGTCTCTCAGTCACTCAGTGTCTCAGGGTCTCAGTCTCTCAGTGTCTCAGTCTCTCAGTCTCTCAGTCTCTCAGGGTCTCATAGTCTCAGTCTCTCAGGGTCTCAGTGTCTCAGTCTCTCAGTCTCTGAGTCGCTCAGTCTCTCACTCTCTCAGTCTCTCAGTCTCTCAGGGTCTCAGTGTCACAGATTCTCAGAGTCTCAGTGTCTCAGTGTCTCAGGGTCTCTTGGTCTCAGGGTCACTGGGTCTCTGGTTCTCAGTGTCTCAGGGTCTCCGTCCGGGTCCCCGTGTCTCAGGGTCTCAGTGTCTCATGTCCCAGTATCTCAGGGGCTCAGGGGCTCAGTTTTCAGTGTCTCAGGGTCTCAGTGTCTCAGTCTCTCCATCTCTCAGTGTCTCAGTCGCTCAGTATCTCAGTCTCTCAGTCTTTCAGTGTATCAGTCTCTCAATCTCTCAGTCTCTCAGTCTCAGTCTCTCAGTGTCTCAGTGTCTCAGGGTCTCAGTGTCTTCGTGTCTCATAGCCTCAATGTCTCAGTCTCTCAGTCTCTCAGTGTCTCAGTCTCTCAGTCTCTGAGTCGCTCAGTCTCTCAGTCTCTCTGTCTCTCAGTGTATCATTCTCTCAGTCTCTCAGTCTCTCAGTCTCTCAGGGTCTCAGTGTCTCAGGGTCTCAGGGTCTCAGTGTGTCAGAGCCTTAGTCTCTCAGGCCCTCAGTCTCTCAGGGTCTCTGGGTCTCTGGGTCTCTGGGTCTCTGGGTCTCAGTCTCTCAGTCTCTCAGTCGTTCAGTGTCTCAGGGTTTCAGTGTCTCAGAATCGCAGGATCTCAGTGTCTCAGGGTCTCAGTGTCTCAGGCTCTCTGGGTCTCTGGGGCTCTGTCTCTCAGTCTCTCAGTGTCTCAGTTTCTCAGGGTCACAGGGTCTCAGTCTCTCAGTCTCTCATTCTCTAATGCTCTCAGTCTCTCAGTGTCTCAGGTTCTCAGTGTCTCAGGGTCTCAGTGTCTCAGTGTCTCAGGGTCTCAGGGTCTCAGTGTCTCATGGTCTCAGTGTCTCAGGTTCCCAGGGTCTCAGGGTCTTAGTCTCTCAGTCTCTCAGTGTCTCAGTGTCTCAGGGTCCCAGGGTCTCAGTGTCTCAGGGTCTCAGGGTCTCAGTCTCTCAGTCTCTTAGTCTTTCAGTCCCTCAGTCTCTCAGTGTCTCAGTATTTCAGGTTCTCAGTGTCTCAGGGTCTCAGTGTCTCAGTGCCTCAGGGTCTCAGTGTCTCAGTGTCTCAGTATCTCAGTGTCTCAGGGTCTCTGGGTATCTGGGTCTCAGTCTCTCAGTGTCTCAGTGTTTCAGGGTCTCAGGGTCTCAGTGTCTCAGTGTCTCAGGGTCTCAGTGTCTCAGTGTCAGAGGGTCTGAGGGTCTCAGAGACTCAGGGTGTCAGTCTCTCAGTGTCTCAGTGTCTCAGTGTCTCAGTCTCTCAGGGTCTCAGTGTCTCAGTTTCTCAGGGTCTCAGTGTCCCAGTTTCTCAGTCTCTCAGTCTCTGAGTCGCTCAGTCTCTCAGTCTCTCAGTGTCTCAGTGTCTCAGTCTCTCAGGGTCTCAGTGTCTCAGTTTCTCAGGGTCTCAGTGTCCCAGTGTCTCAGTCTCTCAGTCTCTGAGTCGCTCAGTCTCTCAGTCTCTCAGTGTATCAGTCTCTCAGTCTCTCAGTGTCTCAGTGTCTCAGGGTCTCAGTGTCTCACTGTCTCAGTGTCTCAGGGTCTCCGTGTCTCAGGGTCTCCGTGTCTCAGTCTCTCAAACTCTCAGTCTCTCAGTCTCTCAGTCGCTCAGTCTCTCAGTCTCGCAGTCTTTCATTGTATCAGTCTCTCAGTCTCCCAACATCTCAGTGTTTCAGTGTCTCAGGGTCTCAGTGTCTCAGGGTCTCAGTGTCTCAGTGTCTCAGGGCCTCTGGGTCTCTGGGTCTCAGGGTCTCAGTCTCTCAGTCTCTCAGAGTCTCAGTGTCTCAGGGTCTCAGTCTATGAGTGTCGCAGTGTCTCAGGCTCTCAGGGTCTCAGGATCTCAATGTCTCAGGGTCTCAGTGTCTCAGCGTCTTAGGGTCTCAGGGTTTCAGTCTCTCAGTTTCTCAGGGTCTCAGTGACTCAGTGTCTCAGTGTCTGAGGGTCTCAGTGTCTCAGGATCTCAGTGTCTCAGGGTCTCAGGATCTCACTGTCTCACTGTCTCAGTGTCTCAGGGCCTCAGTGTCTCAGGGTCTCAGTGTCTCAGTCTCTCAAACTCTCAGTCTCTCAGTCTCTCAGTCGCTCAGTCTCTCAGTCTCTCAGTCTCACATTGTATCAGTCTCTCAGTCCCCCAACGTCTCAGTGTCTCAGTGTCTCAGGGTCTCAGTGTCTAAGGGTCTCAGTGTCTCAGTGTCTCAGGTTCTCTGGGTCTCTGGGTCTCAGTCTCTCAGTCTCTCAGTGTCTCAGCGTCTCAGGGTCTCAGTCTCTCAGTGTCTCAGGGTCTCAGGATCTCAGAGTCTCAGTGACTCAGTGTCTCAGTGTCTCAGGGTCTCAGGGCCTTAGTCTCTCAGGCCCTCAGTCTCTCAGTCTCTCAGGGTCTCTGGGTCACTGGGTCTCTGGGTCTCAGTCTCATAGTCCCTCAGTCTCTCAGTCTCTCAGTGTCTCGGTGTCTCAGGCTCTCTTAGTCTCTGGGTCTCAGTCTCTCAGTCTCTCACTTTCTCAGGATCTCAGGGTCTCAGGGTCTCAGTGTCTCAGTGTCTCATTGTCTTAGGGTCTCAGTGTCTCAGTGTCTCTGTGTCTCAGGGTCTCAGGGTCTCAGTCTCTCAGTCTCTCAGTGTCTCAGTGTCTCAGGGTCTCAGTGTCTCAGGGTCTCAGGGTCTTATTCTCTCAGTCACTCAGTCTCTCAGTGTCTCAGTCTCTCGGTGTCTCAGTGTCTCAGGCTCTCTGGGTCTCAGTCTCTCAGTCTCTCAGTGTCTCAGTTTCTCAGTGTCTCAGGGTCTCAGCGTCTCAGTGTCTCAGTGCCTCAGGGTCTCAAGGTCTTAGGGTCTCAGGGTCTCAGAGTCTCAGGGTCTCAGTCTCTCAGTGTCTCAGTCTCTCAGTGTCCAAGTCTCTCAGTCTCTCAGTGTATCAGTCTCTCATTCTCTCAGTGTCTCAGTGTCTCAGAGTCTCAGGGTCTCAGTGTCTCAGTGTCTCAGTTTCTCAGAGTTTCATTATCTCAGTGTCTCAGTGTCTCAGGGTCTCAGGTTCTCAGGGTCTTATTCTCTCAGTCACTCAGTCTCTCAGTGTCTCAGTCTCTCGGTGTCTCAGTGTCTCAGGGTCTCAGTGTCTCAGTCTCTCAATTTCTCAGTGTCTCAGTCTCTGAGTCTCTGAGTCGCTCAGTCTCTCAGTCACTCTGTCTCTCATTGTATCATTCTCTCAGTCTCTCAGTCTCTCAGGGTCTCAGTGTCTCAGGGTCTCAGTGTCTCAGTGTCTCAGGGTCTCAGTGTGTCAGAGCCTTAGTCTCTCAGGCCCTCAGTCTCTCAGGGTCTCTGGGTCTCTGGCTCTCTGGCTCTCTGGGTCTCAGTCTCTCAGTCTCTCAGTGTCTCAGTGTCTCAGTGTCTCAGGGTTTCAGTGTCTCAGAATCTCAGGATCTCAGTGTCTCAGGGTCTCGGTGTCTCAGGGTCTCAGGGTCTCAGTCTCTCAGTCTCTCAGTGTCTCAGTTTCTCAGGGTCACAGGGTCTCAGTCTCTCAGTCTCTCATTCTCTAATACTCTCAGTCTCTCAGTCTCTCAGTGTCTCAGTGTCTCAGTTTCTCAGTGTCTCAGGGTCTCAGTGTCTCAGTGTCTCAGGGTCTCAGGGTCTCAGTGTCTCAGGATCTCAGGGCCTTTGTCTCTCAGCCCTCAGTCTCTCAGTCTCTCTGTGTCTCTGGGTCTCTGGGTCTCTGGGTCTCAATGTCTCAGTGTCTCATTGACTCAGTGTCTCAGTGTCTCAGGGTCTCTGTGTCTCAGTGTCTCAGGGTCTCTGGGTCTCAGTGTCGCAGGGTCTCAGAGTCTCAGTGTTTCAGGGTCTCAGTGTCTTAGTATCTCAGGGTCTCAGTGTCTCAGGGTCCCAGCGTCTCAGTGTCTCCGTGACTCAGGGTCTCAGGTCTCAGTGACTCAGTGTCTCAGGGTCTCAGGGTCTCAGGGTCTCAGGGTCTCAGGGTCTCAGTGTCTCAGAGTCTCAGTCTCTCAGTCACTCAGTGTCTCAGGGTCTCAGTCTCTCAGTGTCTCAGTCTCTCAGTCTCTCAGTCTCTCAGGGTCTCATAGTCTCAGTCTCTCAGGGTCTCAGTGTCTCAGTCTCTCAGTCTCTGAGTCGCTCAGTCTCTCACTCTCTCAGTCTCTCAGTCTCTCAGGGTCTCAGTGTCACAGATTCTCAGAGTCTCAGTGTCTCAGTGTCTCAGGGTCTCTTGGTCTCAGGGTCACTGGGTCTCTGGTTCTCAGTGTCTCAGGGTCTCCGTCCGGGTCCCCGGGTCTCAGGGTCTCAGTGTCTCATGTCCCAGTATCTCAGGGGCTCAGGGGCTCAGTTTTCAGTGTCTCAGGGTCTCAGTGTCTCAGTCTCTCCATCTCTCAGTGTCTCAGTCGCTCAGTATCTCAGTCTCTCAGTCTTTCAGTGTATCAGTCTCTCAATCTCTCAGTCTCTCAGTCTCAGTCTCTCAGTGTCTCAGTGTCTCAGGGTCTCAGTGTCTTCGTGTCTCATAGCCTCAATGTCTCAGTCTCTCAGTCTCTCAGTGTCTCAGTCTCTCAGTCTCTGAGTCGCTCAGTCTCTCAGTCTCTCTGTCTCTCAGTGTATCATTCTCTCAGTCTCTCAGTCTCTCAGTCTCTCAGGGTCTCAGTGTCTCAGGGTCTCAGGGTCTCAGTGTGTCAGAGCCTTAGTCTCTCAGGCCCTCAGTCTCTCAGGGTCTCTGGGTCTCTGGGTCTCTGGGTCTCTGGGTCTCTGGGTCTCAGTCTCTCAGTCTCTCAGTCGTTCAGTGTCTCAGGGTTTCAGTGTCTCAGAATCGCAGGATCTCAGTGTCTCAGGGTCTCAGTGTCTCAGGCTCTCTGGGTCTCTGGGGCTCTGTCTCTCAGTCTCTCAGTGTCTCAGTTTCTCAGGGTCACAGGGTCTCAGTCTCTCAGTCTCTCATTCTCTAATGCTCTCAGTCTCTCAGTGTCTGAGGTTCTCAGTGTCTCAGGGTCTCAGTGTCTCAGTGTCTCAGGGTCTCAGGGTCTCAGTGTCTCAGGATCTCAGGGCCTTTGTCTCTCAGCCCTCAGTCTCTCAGTCTCTCTGCGTCTCTGGGTCTCTGGATCTCAGTGCCTCAGTGTCTCATTGACTCAGTGTCTCAGTGTCTCAGAGTCTCAGTGTCTCAGTGTCTCAGGGTCTCTTGGTCTCAGGGTCACTGGGTCTCTGGTTCTCAGTGTCTCAGGGTCTCCGTCCGGGTCCCCGGGTCTCAGGGTCTCAGTGTCTCATGTCCCAGTATCTCAGGGGCTCAGGGGCTCAGTTTTCAGTGTCTCAGGGTCTCAGTGTCTCAGTCTCTCCATCTCTCAGTGTCTCAGTCGCTCAGTATCTCAGTCTCTCAGTCTTTCAGTGTATCAGTCTCTCAATCTCTCAGTCTCTCAGTCTCAGTCTCTCAGTGTCTCAGTGTCTCAGGGTCTCAGTGTCTTCGTGTCTCATAGCCTCAATGTCTCAGTCTCTCAGTCTCTCAGTGTCTCAGTCTCTCAGTCTCTGAGTCGCTCAGTCTCTCAGTCTCTCTGTCTCTCAGTGTATCATTCTCTCAGTCTCTCAGTCTCTCAGTCTCTCAGGGTCTCAGTGTCTCAGGGTCTCAGGGTCTCAGTGTGTCAGAGCCTTAGTCTCTCAGGCCCTCAGTCTCTCAGGGTCTCTGGGTCTCTGGGTCTCTGGGTCTCTGGGTCTCAGTCTCTCAGTCTCTCAGTCGTTCAGTGTCTCAGGGTTTCAGTGTCTCAGAATCGCAGGATCTCAGTGTCTCAGGGTCTCAGTGTCTCAGGCTCTCTGGGTCTCTGGGGCTCTGTCTCTCAGTCTCTCAGTGTCTCAGTTTCTCAGGGTCACAGGGTCTCAGTCTCTCAGTCTCTCATTCTCTAATGCTCTCAGTCTCTCAGTGTCTCAGGTTCTCAGTGTCTCAGGGTCTCAGTGTCTCAGTGTCTCAGGGTCTCAGGGTCTCAGTGTCTCATGGTCTCAGTGTCTCAGGTTCCCAGGGTCTCAGGGTCTTAGTCTCTCAGTCTCTCAGTGTCTCAGTGTCTCAGGGTCCCAGGGTCTCAGTGTCTCAGGGTCTCAGGGTCTCAGTCTCTCAGTCTCTTAGTCTTTCAGTCCCTCAGTGTCTCAGTATTTCAGGTTCTCAGTGTCTCAGGGTCTCAGTGTCTCAGTGCCTCAGGGTCTCAGTGTCTCAGTGTCTCAGTATCTCAGTGTCTCAGGGTCTCTGGGTATCTGGGTCTCAGTCTCTCAGTGTCTCAGTGTTTCAGGGTCTCAGGGTCTCAGTGTCTCAGTGTCTCAGGGTCTCAGTGTCTCAGTGTCAGAGGGTCTGAGGGTCTCAGAGACTCAGGGTGTCAGTCTCTCAGTGTCTCAGTGTCTCAGTGTCTCAGTCTCTCAGGGTCTCAGTGTCTCAGTTTCTCAGGGTCTCAGTGTCCCAGTTTCTCAGTCTCTCAGTCTCTGAGTCGCTCAGTCTCTCAGTCTCTCAGTGTCTCAGTGTCTCAGTCTCTCAGGGTCTCAGTGTCTCAGTTTCTCAGGGTCTCAGTGTCCCAGTGTCTCAGTCTCTCAGTCTCTGAGTCGCTCAGTCTCTCAGTCTCTCAGTCTCTCAGTGTATCAGTCTCTCAGTCTCTCAGTGTCTCAGTGTCTCAGGGTCTCAGTGTCTCACTGTCTCAGTGTCTCAGGGTCTCCGTGTCTCAGGGTCTCCGTGTCTCAGTCTCTCAAACTCTCAGTCTCTCAGTCTCTCAGTCGCTCAGTCTCTCAGTCTCGCAGTCTTTCATTGTATCAGTCTCTCAGTCTCCCAACATCTCAGTGTTTCAGTGTCTCAGGGTCTCAGTGTCTCAGGGTCTCAGTGTCTCAGTGTCTCAGGGCCTCTGGGTCTCTGGGTCTCAGGGTCTCAGTCTCTCAGTCTCTCAGAGTCTCAGTGTCTCAGGGTCTCAGTCTATGAGTGTCGCAGTGTCTCAGGCTCTCAGGGTCTCAGGATCTCAATGTCTCAGGGTCTCAGTGTCTCAGCGTCTTAGGGTCTCAGGGTTTCAGTCTCTCAGTTTCTCAGGGTCTCAGTGACTCAGTGTCTCAGTGTCTGAGGGTCTCAGTGTCTCAGGATCTCAGTGTCTCAGGGTCTCAGGATCTCACTGTCTCACTGTCTCAGTGTCTCAGGGCCTCAGTGTCTCAGGGTCTCAGTGTCTCAGTCTCTCAAACTCTCAGTCTCTCAGTCTCTCAGTCGCTCAGTCTCTCAGTCTCTCAGTCTCACATTGTATCAGTCTCTCAGTCCCCCAACGTCTCAGTGTCTCAGGGTCTCAGTGTCTAAGGGTCTCAGTGTCTCAGTGTCTCAGGTTCTCTGGGTCTCTGGGTCTCAGTCTCTCAGTCTCTCAGTGTCTCAGCGTCTCAGGGTCTCAGTCTCTCAGTGTCTCAGGGTCTCAGGATCTCAGAGTCTCAGTGACTCAGTGTCTCAGTGTCTCAGGGTCTCAGGGCCTTAGTCTCTCAGGCCCTCAGTCTCTCAGTCTCTCAGGGTCTCTGGGTCACTGGGTCTCTGGGTCTCAGTCTCATAGTCCCTCAGTCTCTCAGTCTCTCAGTGTCTCGGTGTCTCAGGCTCTCTTAGTCTCTGGGTCTCAGTCTCTCAGTCTCTCACTTTCTCAGGATCTCAGGGTCTCAGGGTCTCAGTGTCTCAGTGTCTCATTGTCTTAGGGTCTCAGTGTCTCAGTGTCTCTGTGTCTCAGGGTCTCAGGGTCTCAGTCTCTCAGTCTCTCAGTGTCTCAGTGTCTCAGGGTCTCAGTGTCTCAGGGTCTCAGGGTCTTATTCTCTCAGTCACTCAGTCTCTCAGTGTCTCAGTCTCTCGGTGTCTCAGTGTCTCAGGCTCTCTGGGTCTCAGTCTCTCAGTCTCTCAGTGTCTCAGTTTCTCAGTGTCTCAGGGTCTCAGCGTCTCAGTGTCTCAGTGCCTCAGGGTCTCAAGGTCTTAGGGTCTCAGGGTCTCAGAGTCTCAGGGTCTCAGTCTCTCAGTGTCTCAGTCTCTCAGTGTCCAAGTCTCTCAGTCTCTCAGTGTATCAGTCTCTCATTCTCTCAGTGTCTCAGTGTCTCAGAGTCTCAGGGTCTCAGTGTCTCAGTGTCTCAGTTTCTCAGAGTTTCATTATCTCAGTGTCTCAGTGTCTCAGGGTCTCAGGTTCTCAGGGTCTTATTCTCTCAGTCACTCAGTCTCTCAGTGTCTCAGTCTCTCGGTGTCTCAGTGTCTCAGGGTCTCAGTGTCTCAGTCTCTCAGTGTCTCAGTGTCTCAGGGTCTCAGTGTCTCAGTGTCTCAGTGCCTCAGGGTCTCAAGGTCTTAGGGTGTCAGGGTCTCAGAGTCTCAGGGTCTCAGTCTCTCAGTGTCTCAGTCTCTCAGTGTCTCAGTCTCTCAGTCTCTCAGTGTATCAGTCTCTCAGTGTCTCAGTGTCTCAGAGTCTCAGGCTCTCAGTGTCTCAGTTTCTCAGGGTCTCATTATCTCAGTGTCTCAGGGTCTCAGTGTCTCAGGGTCCCAGGGTCTCAGGGACTTAGTCTCTCAGTCTCTCAGTGTCTCAGTGTCTCAGTGCCTCAGGGTCTCTGGGTCACAGTGTCTCAGTCTCTCAGTGTCTCAGTGTCTCAGGGTCTCAGTTTCTCAGGGTCTCATTATCTCAGTGTCTCAGGGTCTCAGGGTCTCAGGGTCTCAGGGTCTTATTCTCTCAGTCACTCAGTCTCTCAGTGTCTCAGTCTCTCGGTGTCTCAGTGTCTCAGGGTCTCTGGGTCTCAGTGTCTCAGTCTCTCAGTGTCTCAGTGTCTCAGTGTCTCAGTGTCTCAGTGTCTCAGTGCCTCAGGGTCTCAAGGTCTTAGGGTCTCAGGGTCTCAGAGTCTCAGGGTCTCAGTCTCTCAGTGACTCAGTCTCTCAGTGTCTCAGTTTCTCAGTCTCTCAGTGTATCAGTCTCTCAGTGTCTCAGTGTCTCAGTGTCTCAGAGTCTCAGGCTCTCAGTGTCTCAGTGTCTCAGTTTCTCAGGGTCTCATTATCTCAGTGTCTCAGGGTCTCAGTGTCTCAGGGTCCCAGGGTCTCAGGGACTTAGTCTCACAGTCTCTTAGTCTCTCAGTCTCTCAGTGTCTCAGTGTCTCAGGTTCTCAGTGTCTTAGGGTCTCAGTGTCTCAGTGTCTCAGGGTCTCAGGGTCTCAGTGTCTCAGGGTCTCAGGGTCTCAGTCTCTCAGTTCCTTAGTCTCTCAGTCTCTCAGTGTCTCAGTGTCTCAGGTTCTCAGTGTCTCAGGGTCTCAGTGTCTCAGTGTCTCAGGGTCTCAGGGTCTCAGGATCTCAGGGCCTTATCTCTCATGCCCTCCGTCTCTCAGTCTCTCTGGGTCTCAGTGTCTCAGTGTCTTAGTGTCTCAGTGTCTCAGTGTATCAGTGTCTCAGGGTCTCAGGGTCTCAGGGTCTCAGGGTCTCACTCTCTCAGTGTCTCAGTGTTTCCGGGTCTCAGGGTCTCTCTGTCTCAGTGTCTCAGGGTCACAGGGTCTCAGTGTTTCAGGGTCTCAGAGTCTCAGGGTGTAAGTTTCTCAGTGTCTCTGTCTCTCAGTCTCTCAGGGTCTCAGTGTCTCAGTTTCTCAGTGTCTCAGTGTCCCAGTGTCTCAGTCTCTCAGTCTCTCAGTGTATCAGTCTCTCAGTCTCTCAGTGTCTCAGTGTCTCAGGGTCTCAGGGTCTCAGTGTCTCACTGTCTCAGGGTCTCAGGGTCTCAGGGTCTCAGTGTCTCAGTGTCTCAGGGTCTCAGGGTCTCAGGGTCTCAGACTCTCAGTCTCTTAGTCTCTCAGTCTCTCAGTCTCTCAGTCTCTCAGTGTCTCAGTGTCTCAGGTTCTCAGTGTCTCAGGGTCTCAGTGTCTCAGTGTCTCAGGGTCTCAAGGCCTTAGTCTCTCATGCCTTCAGTCTCTCAGTCTCTCTGGGTCTCTGGGTCTCAGTGTCTCAGTGTCTCAGGGACTCAGGGTCTCAGTGTCTCAGGGTCTCTGGGTCTCAGTCTCTCTGTGTCTCAGTGTTTCAGGGTCTCAGTGTCTCAGTGTTTCAGGGTCTCAGTGTCTCAGTGTCACAGGGTCTCAGGGTCTCAGAGTCTCAGGGTGTCAGTCTCTCAGTGTCTCAGTCTCTCAGTCTCTCTGGGTCTCAGTGTCTCAGGTTCTCAGGGTCTCAGTGTCCCAGTGTCTCAGTCTCTCAGTCTCTCAGTCTCTGAGTCGCTCAGTCTCTCAGTGTATCAGTCTCTCAGTGTCTCAGTGTCTCCGGGACTCAGGGACTCAGTGTCTCACTGTCTCAGTGTCTCAGGGCCTCAGTGTCTCAGGGTCTCCGTGTCTCAGTCTCTCAAACTAACAGTCTCTCAGTCTCTCAGTCGCTCAGTCTCTTAGTCTCTCAGTCTCTCATTGTACCAGTCTCTCAGTCTCCCAGCGTCTCAGTGTCTCAGTGACTCAGGGTCTCAGTGTCTCAGGGTCTCAGTGTCTCAGTGTCTCAGGGTCTCAGGATCTCTGGGTCTCTGTTTCTCAGTCTCTCAGTCTCTCAGTGTCTCAGTGTCTCAGGGTCTCAGTCTCTCAGTGTCACAGTGTCTCAGGGTCTCAGGATCTCAGAGTCTCAGGGTCTCAGTGTCGCAGTGTCTCAGGGTCTCAGTTTCTCAGGGTCTCAGTGACTCAGTGTCTCAGGGTCTCAGTGTCTCAGGATCTCAGTGTCTCAGTGTCTCAGGATCTCAGTGTCTCAGGGTCTCAGGGTCTCAGTGTCTCACTGTCTCAGTGTCTCAGGGCCTCAGTGTCTCAGGGTCTCAGTGTCTCAGTCTCTCAGTCTCTCAAACTCTCAGTCTCTCAGTCGCTCAGTCTCTCAGTCTCTCATTGTATCAGTCTCTCAGTCTCCCAGCGTCTCAGTGTCTCAGTGTCTCAGTGTCTCAGGGTCTCTGGGTCTCTGGGTCTCAGTCTCTCAGTCTCTCAGTGTCTCAGCGTCTCAGGGTCTCAGTCTCTCAGTGTCTCAGGGTCTCAGTATCTCAGCGTCTCAGTGACTCAGTGTCTCAGCATCTTAGGGTCTCAGGGTTTCAGTCTTTCAGTTTCTCAGGGTCTCAGTGACTCAGTGTCTCAGGGTCACAGGGCCTTAGTCTCTCAGGCCCTCAGTCTCTCAGTCTCTCAGGGTCTCTGGGTCACTGGGTCTCTGGGTCTCAGTCACTAAGTCTCTCAGTCTCTCAGTCTCTCAGTGTCTCGGTGTCTCAGGCTCTCTGGTTCTCTGGGTCTCAGTCTCTCAGTCTCTCACTGTCTCAGTGTCTTAGGGTCTCAGGGTCTCAGGGTCTCAGTGTCTCAGGGTCTCAGGGTCTCAGGGTCTTATTCTCTCAGTCACTCAGTCTCTCAGTGTCTCAGTCTCTCGGTGTCTCAGTGTCTCAGTGTCTCTGGGTCTCAGTCTCTCACTCTCTCAGTGTCTCAGTGCCTCAGGGTCTCAAGGTCTTAGGGTCTCAGGGTCTCAGTGTCTCAGTCTCTCAGTGTCTCAGTCTCTCAGTGTCTCAGGGTCTCTGGGTCTCAGTCTCTCACTCTCTCAGTGTCTCAGTGTCTCAGGGTCTCAGTGTCTCAGTGTCTCAGGTTCTCAAAGTCTTAGGGTCTCAGAGTCTCAGAGTCTCAGGGTCTCATTCTGTCAGCGTCTCAGTCTCTCAGTCTCTCAGGGTCTCAGTGTCTCAGTCTCTCAGGGTCTCAGTGTCTCAGTCTCTCAGTCTCTCAGGGTCTCAGTGTCTCAATGTCTCAGTCTCTCAGTGTCTCAGGGTCTCCGCGTCTCAGAGTCTCAGGGTCTCAGAGTCTCAGGGTCTCAGTCTCTCAGTGTCTCTGTCTCTCAGTGTCTCAGTCTCTCAGTCTCCCAGTCTCTGAGTCGCTCAGTCTCTCAGTCTCTCAGTCTCTCAGTGTATCAGTGTCACAGTGTCTCAGTGTTTCATGGTCTCATTGTCACTGTGTCTCAGTGTCTCAGGGTCTCAGTCTCTCAGTCTCTCAGTCTCTCAGTCTCTCAGTGTCTCAGTGTCTCAGTGTATCAGGGTCTCAGGGTCTCAGGGTCCCCGTGTCTCAGTCTCTCCGTCTCTCAGTCTCTCAGTCTCTCAGTCTCTCTGTCTTTCAGTGTATCAGTCTCTCAGTCTCATTCTCTCAGTGTCTCACTGTCTCAGGGTCTCAGTGTCTCAGTGTCTCAGGGTCACAGTTTCTCAGTCTCTCAGTCACTCAGTCGCTCAGTCGCTCAGTCTCTCAGTCTCTCAGTGTCTCAATGTGTCAGTGTCTCTGGGTCTCAACGTCTCAGTGTCTCAGTGTCTCAGGGTCTCAGTGTCTCAGTGTCTCAGTGTCTCAGTGTCTCAGTGTCTCAGGGTCTCAGGGTCTCAGGGCCTCAGTGTCTCACTGTCTCAGTGTCTCAGGTCTCAGTGTCTCAGGATCTAAGTGTCTCAGTCTCTCATTCACTCAGTCGCTCAGTCTCTCAGTCCCTCAGTGTATCAGTGTCTCAGGGTCACAGGTCTCTGGGTCTCTGGTTCTCTGGGTCTCAGTCCCTCATTCTCTCATTCTCTCAGTTTCTCAGTGTCTCAGTGTCTCAGTGTCTCAGGGTCACAGGGTCTCAGTGTCTCACTGTCTCAGTATCGCAGGTTCTCAGTGTCTCAGGGTCTCAATCTCTCAGTCTCTCATTGTATCAGTCTCTCAGTCTCTCATTGTATCAGTGTCTCAGTGTCTCAGGGTCTCAGTGTCTAAGGGTCTCAGTGTCTCAGTGTCTCAGGTTCTCTGGGTCTCTGGGTCTCTGGGTCTCAGTCTCTCAGTCTCTCAGTGTCTCAGCGTCTCAGGGTCTCAGTCTCTCAGTGTCTCAGGGTCTCAGGATCTCAGAGTCTCAGTGTCTCAGTGTCTCAGCGTCTTAGGGTCTCAGGGTTTCAGTCTCTCAGTTTCTCAGGGTCTCAGTGACTCAGTGTCTCAGTGTCTCAGGGTCTCAGGGCCTTAGTCTCTCAGGCCCTGAGTCTCTCAGTCTCTCAGGGTCTCTGGGTCACTGGGTCTCTGGGTCTCAGTCTCATAGTCCCTCAGTCTCTCAGTGTCTCGGTGTCTCAGGCTCTCTTAGTCTCTGGGTCTCAGTCTCTCAGTCTCTCACTTTCTCAGGATCTCAGGGTCTCAGGGTCTCAGTGTCTCAGTGTCTCAGTGTCTCATTGTCTTAGGGTCTCAGTGTCTCAGTGTCTCTGTGTCTCAGGGTCTCAGGGTCTTATTCTCTCAGTCACTCAGTCTCTCAGTGTCTCAGTCTCTCGGTATCTCAGTGTCTCAGGGTCTCTGGGTCTCAGTCTCTCAGTCTCTCAGTGTCTCAGTGTCTCAGGGTCTCAGTGTCTCAGGGTCTCAGGGTCTTATTCTCTCAGTCACTCAGTCTCTCAGTGTCTCAGTCTCTCGGTGTCTCAGTGTCTCAGGCTCTCTGGGTCTCAGTCTCTCAGTGTCTCAGTTTCTCAGTGTCTCAGGGTCTCAGCGTCTCAGTGTCTCAGTGCCTCAGGGTCTCAAGGTCTTAGGGTCTCAGGGTCTCAGAGTCTCAGGGTCTCAGTCTCTCAGTGTCTCAGTCTCTCAGTGTCCAAGTCTCTCAGTCTCTCAGTGTATCAGTCTCTCATTCTCTCAGTGTCTCAGTGTCTCAGTTTCTCAGAGTTTCATTATCTCAGTGTCTCAGGGTCTCAGTGTCTCAGGGTCTCAGGGTCTCAGGGTCTTATTCTCTCAGTCACTCAGTCTCTCAGTGTCTCAGTCTCTCGGTGTCTCAGTGTCTCAGGGTCTCAGTGTCTCAGTCTCTCAGTGTCTCAGTGTCTCAGTGTCTCAGGGTCTCAGTGTCTCAGTGTCTCAGTGCCTCAGGGTCTCAAGGTCTTAGGGTCTCAGGGTCTCAGAGTCTCAGGGTCTCAGTCTCTCAGTGTCTCAGTCTCTCAGTGTCTCAGTCTCTCAGTCTCTCAGTGTATCAGTCTCTCAGTGTCTCAGTGTCTCAGAGTCTCAGGCTCTCAGTGTCTCAGATTCTCAGGGTCTCATTATCTCAGTGTCTCAGGGTCTCAGTGTCTCAGGGTCCCAGGGTCTCAGGGACTTAGTCTCTCAGTCTCTCAATGTCTCAGTGTCTCATTGACTCAGTGTCTCAGTGTCTCAGGGTCTCTGTGTCTCAGTGTCTCAGGGTCTCTGGGTCTCAGTGTCGCAGGGTCTCAGAGTCTCAGTGTTTCAGGGTCTCAGTGTCTTAGTATCTCAGGGTCTCAGTGTCTCAGGGTCCCAGCGTCTCAGTGTCTCCGTGACTCAGGGTCTCAGGTCTCAGTGACTCAGTGTCTCAGGGTCTCAGGGTCTCAGGGTCTCAGGGTCTCAGGGTCTCAGTGTCTCAGAGTCTCAGTCTCTCAGTCACTCAGTGTCTCAGGGTCTCAGTCTCTCAGTGTCTCAGTCTCTCAGTCTCTCAGTCTCTCAGGGTCTCATAGTCTCAGTCTCTCAGGGTCTCAGTGTCTCAGTCTCTCAGTCTCTGAGTCGCTCAGTCTCTCACTCTCTCAGTCTCTCAGTCTCTCAGGGTCTCAGTGTCACAGATTCTCAGAGTCTCAGTGTCTCAGTGTCTCAGGGTCTCTTGGTCTCAGGGTCACTGGGTCTCTGGTTCTCAGTGTCTCAGGGTCTCCGTCCGGGTCCCCGGGTCTCAGGGTCTCAGTGTCTCATGTCCCAGTATCTCAGGGGCTCAGGGGCTCAGTTTTCAGTGTCTCAGGGTCTCAGTGTCTCAGTCTCTCCATCTCTCAGTGTCTCAGTCGCTCAGTATCTCAGTCTCTCAGTCTTTCAGTGTATCAGTCTCTCAATCTCTCAGTCTCTCAGTCTCAGTCTCTCAGTGTCTCAGTGTCTCAGGGTCTCAGTGTCTTCGTGTCTCATAGCCTCAATGTCTCAGTCTCTCAGTCTCTCAGTGTCTCAGTCTCTCAGTCTCTGAGTCGCTCAGTCTCTCAGTCTCTCTGTCTCTCAGTGTATCATTCTCTCAGTCTCTCAGTCTCTCAGTCTCTCAGGGTCTCAGTGTCTCAGGGTCTCAGGGTCTCAGTGTGTCAGAGCCTTAGTCTCTCAGGCCCTCAGTCTCTCAGGGTCTCTGGGTCTCTGGGTCTCTGGGTCTCTGGGTCTCAGTCTCTCAGTCGTTCAGTGTCTCAGGGTTTCAGTGTCTCAGAATCGCAGGATCTCAGTGTCTCAGGGTCTCAGTGTCTCAGGCTCTCTGGGTCTCTGGGGCTCTGTCTCTCAGTCTCTCAGTGTCTCAGTTTCTCAGGGTCACAGGGTCTCAGTCTCTCAGTCTCTCATTCTCTAATGCTCTCAGTCTCTCAGTGTCTGAGGTTCTCAGTGTCTCAGGGTCTCAGTGTCTCAGTGTCTCAGGGTCTCAGGGTCTCAGTGTCTCAGGATCTCAGGGCCTTTGTCTCTCAGCCCTCAGTCTCTCAGTCTCTCTGCGTCTCTGGGTCTCTGGATCTCAGTGCCTCAGTGTCTCATTGACTCAGTGTCTCAGTGTCTCAGAGTCTCAGTGTCTCAGTGTCTCAGGGTCTCTTGGTCTCAGGGTCACTGGGTCTCTGGTTCTCAGTGTCTCAGGGTCTCCGTCCGGGTCCCCGGGTCTCAGGGTCTCAGTGTCTCATGTCCCAGTATCTCAGGGGCTCAGGGGCTCAGTTTTCAGTGTCTCAGGGTCTCAGTGTCTCAGTCTCTCCATCTCTCAGTGTCTCAGTCGCTCAGTATCTCAGTCTCTCAGTCTTTCAGTGTATCAGTCTCTCAATCTCTCAGTCTCTCAGTCTCAGTCTCTCAGTGTCTCAGTGTCTCAGGGTCTCAGTGTCTTCGTGTCTCATAGCCTCAATGTCTCAGTCTCTCAGTCTCTCAGTGTCTCAGTCTCTCAGTCTCTGAGTCGCTCAGTCTCTCAGTCTCTCTGTCTCTCAGTGTATCATTCTCTCAGTCTCTCAGTCTCTCAGTCTCTCAGGGTCTCAGTGTCTCAGGGTCTCAGGGTCTCAGTGTGTCAGAGCCTTAGTCTCTCAGGCCCTCAGTCTCTCAGGGTCTCTGGGTCTCTGGGTCTCTGGGTCTCTGGGTCTCAGTCTCTCAGTCTCTCAGTCGTTCAGTGTCTCAGGGTTTCAGTGTCTCAGAATCGCAGGATCTCAGTGTCTCAGGGTCTCAGTGTCTCAGGCTCTCTGGGTCTCTGGGGCTCTGTCTCTCAGTCTCTCAGTGTCTCAGTTTCTCAGGGTCACAGGGTCTCAGTCTCTCAGTCTCTCATTCTCTAATGCTCTCAGTCTCTCAGTGTCTCAGGTTCTCAGTGTCTCAGGGTCTCAGTGTCTCAGTGTCTCAGGGTCTCAGGGTCTCAGTGTCTCATGGTCTCAGTGTCTCAGGTTCCCAGGGTCTCAGGGTCTTAGTCTCTCAGTCTCTCAGTGTCTCAGTGTCTCAGGGTCCCAGGGTCTCAGTGTCTCAGGGTCTCAGGGTCTCAGTCTCTCAGTCTCTTAGTCTTTCAGTCCCTCAGTGTCTCAGTATTTCAGGTTCTCAGTGTCTCAGGGTCTCAGTGTCTCAGTGCCTCAGGGTCTCAGTGTCTCAGTGTCTCAGTATCTCAGTGTCTCAGGGTCTCTGGGTATCTGGGTCTCAGTCTCTCAGTGTCTCAGTGTTTCAGGGTCTCAGGGTCTCAGTGTCTCAGTGTCTCAGGGTCTCAGTGTCTCAGTGTCAGAGGGTCTGAGGGTCTCAGAGACTCAGGGTGTCAGTCTCTCAGTGTCTCAGTGTCTCAGTGTCTCAGTCTCTCAGGGTCTCAGTGTCTCAGTTTCTCAGGGTCTCAGTGTCCCAGTTTCTCAGTCTCTCAGTCTCTGAGTCGCTCAGTCTCTCAGTCTCTCAGTGTCTCAGTGTCTCAGTCTCTCAGGGTCTCAGTGTCTCAGTTTCTCAGGGTCTCAGTGTCCCAGTGTCTCAGTCTCTCAGTCTCTGAGTCGCTCAGTCTCTCAGTCTCTCAGTCTCTCAGTGTATCAGTCTCTCAGTCTCTCAGTGTCTCAGTGTCTCAGGGTCTCAGTGTCTCACTGTCTCAGTGTCTCAGGGTCTCCGTGTCTCAGGGTCTCCGTGTCTCAGTCTCTCAAACTCTCAGTCTCTCAGTCTCTCAGTCGCTCAGTCTCTCAGTCTCGCAGTCTTTCATTGTATCAGTCTCTCAGTCTCCCAACATCTCAGTGTTTCAGTGTCTCAGGGTCTCAGTGTCTCAGGGTCTCAGTGTCTCAGTGTCTCAGGGCCTCTGGGTCTCTGGGTCTCAGGGTCTCAGTCTCTCAGTCTCTCAGAGTCTCAGTGTCTCAGGGTCTCAGTCTATGAGTGTCGCAGTGTCTCAGGCTCTCAGGGTCTCAGGATCTCAATGTCTCAGGGTCTCAGTGTCTCAGCGTCTTAGGGTCTCAGGGTTTCAGTCTCTCAGTTTCTCAGGGTCTCAGTGACTCAGTGTCTCAGTGTCTGAGGGTCTCAGTGTCTCAGGATCTCAGTGTCTCAGGGTCTCAGGATCTCACTGTCTCACTGTCTCAGTGTCTCAGGGCCTCAGTGTCTCAGGGTCTCAGTGTCTCAGTCTCTCAAACTCTCAGTCTCTCAGTCTCTCAGTCGCTCAGTCTCTCAGTCTCTCAGTCTCACATTGTATCAGTCTCTCAGTCCCCCAACGTCTCAGTGTCTCAGGGTCTCAGTGTCTAAGGGTCTCAGTGTCTCAGTGTCTCAGGTTCTCTGGGTCTCTGGGTCTCAGTCTCTCAGTCTCTCAGTGTCTCAGCGTCTCAGGGTCTCAGTCTCTCAGTGTCTCAGGGTCTCAGGATCTCAGAGTCTCAGTGACTCAGTGTCTCAGTGTCTCAGGGTCTCAGGGCCTTAGTCTCTCAGGCCCTCAGTCTCTCAGTCTCTCAGGGTCTCTGGGTCACTGGGTCTCTGGGTCTCAGTCTCATAGTCCCTCAGTCTCTCAGTCTCTCAGTGTCTCGGTGTCTCAGGCTCTCTTAGTCTCTGGGTCTCAGTCTCTCAGTCTCTCACTTTCTCAGGATCTCAGGGTCTCAGGGTCTCAGTGTCTCAGTGTCTCATTGTCTTAGGGTCTCAGTGTCTCAGTGTCTCTGTGTCTCAGGGTCTCAGGGTCTCAGTCTCTCAGTCTCTCAGTGTCTCAGTGTCTCAGGGTCTCAGTGTCTCAGGGTCTCAGGGTCTTATTCTCTCAGTCACTCAGTCTCTCAGTGTCTCAGTCTCTCGGTGTCTCAGTGTCTCAGGCTCTCTGGGTCTCAGTCTCTCAGTCTCTCAGTGTCTCAGTTTCTCAGTGTCTCAGGGTCTCAGCGTCTCAGTGTCTCAGTGCCTCAGGGTCTCAAGGTCTTAGGGTCTCAGGGTCTCAGAGTCTCAGGGTCTCAGTCTCTCAGTGTCTCAGTCTCTCAGTGTCCAAGTCTCTCAGTCTCTCAGTGTATCAGTCTCTCATTCTCTCAGTGTCTCAGTGTCTCAGAGTCTCAGGGTCTCAGTGTCTCAGTGTCTCAGTTTCTCAGAGTTTCATTATCTCAGTGTCTCAGTGTCTCAGGGTCTCAGGTTCTCAGGGTCTTATTCTCTCAGTCACTCAGTCTCTCAGTGTCTCAGTCTCTCGGTGTCTCAGTGTCTCAGGGTCTCAGTGTCTCAGTCTCTCAGTGTCTCAGTGTCTCAGGGTCTCAGTGTCTCAGTGTCTCAGTGCCTCAGGGTCTCAAGGTCTTAGGGTGTCAGGGTCTCAGAGTCTCAGGGTCTCAGTCTCTCAGTGTCTCAGTCTCTCAGTGTCTCAGTCTCTCAGTCTCTCAGTGTATCAGTCTCTCAGTGTCTCAGTGTCTCAGAGTCTCAGGCTCTCAGTGTCTCAGTTTCTCAGGGTCTCATTATCTCAGTGTCTCAGGGTCTCAGTGTCTCAGGGTCCCAGGGTCTCAGGGACTTAGTCTCTCAGTCTCTCAGTGTCTCAGTGTCTCAGTGCCTCAGGGTCTCTGGGTCACAGTGTCTCAGTCTCTCAGTGTCTCAGTGTCTCAGGGTCTCAGTTTCTCAGGGTCTCATTATCTCAGTGTCTCAGGGTCTCAGGGTCTCAGGGTCTTATTCTCTCAGTCACTCAGTCTCTCAGTGTCTCAGTCTCTCGGTGTCTCAGTGTCTCAGGGTCTCTGGGTCTCAGTGTCTCAGTCTCTCAGTGTCTCAGTGTCTCAGTGTCTCAGTGTCTCAGTGTCTCAGTGCCTCAGGGTCTCAAGGTCTTAGGGTCTCAGGGTCTCAGAGTCTCAGGGTCTCAGTCTCTCAGTGACTCAGTCTCTCAGTGTCTCAGTTTCTCAGTCTCTCAGTGTATCAGTCTCTCAGTGTCTCAGTGTCTCAGTGTCTCAGAGTCTCAGGCTCTCAGTGTCTCAGTGTCTCAGTTTCTCAGGGTCTCATTATCTCAGTGTCTCAGGGTCTCAGTGTCTCAGGGTCCCAGGGTCTCAGGGACTTAGTCTCACAGTCTCTTAGTCTCTCAGTCTCTCAGTGTCTCAGTGTCTCAGGTTCTCAGTGTCTTAGGGTCTCAGTGTCTCAGTGTCTCAGGGTCTCAGGGTCTCAGTGTCTCAGGGTCTCAGGGTCTCAGTCTCTCAGTTCCTTAGTCTCTCAGTCTCTCAGTGTCTCAGTGTCTCAGGTTCTCAGTGTCTCAGGGTCTCAGTGTCTCAGTGTCTCAGGGTCTCAGGGTCTCAGGATCTCAGGGCCTTATCTCTCATGCCCTCCGTCTCTCAGTCTCTCTGGGTCTCAGTGTCTCAGTGTCTTAGTGTCTCAGTGTCTCAGTGTATCAGTGTCTCAGGGTCTCAGGGTCTCAGGGTCTCAGGGTCTCACTCTCTCAGTGTCTCAGTGTTTCCGGGTCTCAGGGTCTCTCTGTCTCAGTGTCTCAGGGTCACAGGGTCTCAGTGTTTCAGGGTCTCAGAGTCTCAGGGTGTAAGTTTCTCAGTGTCTCTGTCTCTCAGTCTCTCAGGGTCTCAGTGTCTCAGTTTCTCAGTGTCTCAGTGTCCCAGTGTCTCAGTCTCTCAGTCTCTCAGTGTATCAGTCTCTCAGTCTCTCAGTGTCTCAGTGTCTCAGGGTCTCAGGGTCTCAGTGTCTCACTGTCTCAGGGTCTCAGGGTCTCAGGGTCTCAGTGTCTCAGTGTCTCAGGGTCTCAGGGTCTCAGGGTCTCAGACTCTCAGTCTCTTAGTCTCTCAGTCTCTCAGTCTCTCAGTCTCTCAGTGTCTCAGTGTCTCAGGTTCTCAGTGTCTCAGGGTCTCAGTGTCTCAGTGTCTCAGGGTCTCAAGGCCTTAGTCTCTCATGCCTTCAGTCTCTCAGTCTCTCTGGGTCTCTGGGTCTCAGTGTCTCAGTGTCTCAGGGACTCAGGGTCTCAGTGTCTCAGGGTCTCTGGGTCTCAGTCTCTCTGTGTCTCAGTGTTTCAGGGTCTCAGTGTCTCAGTGTTTCAGGGTCTCAGTGTCTCAGTGTCACAGGGTCTCAGGGTCTCAGAGTCTCAGGGTGTCAGTCTCTCAGTGTCTCAGTCTCTCAGTCTCTCTGGGTCTCAGTGTCTCAGGTTCTCAGGGTCTCAGTGTCCCAGTGTCTCAGTCTCTCAGTCTCTCAGTCTCTGAGTCGCTCAGTCTCTCAGTGTATCAGTCTCTCAGTGTCTCAGTGTCTCCGGGACTCAGGGTCTCAGTGTCTCACTGTCTCAGTGTCTCAGGGCCTCAGTGTCTCAGGGTCTCCGTGTCTCAGTCTCTCAAACTAACAGTCTCTCAGTCTCTCAGTCGCTCAGTCTCTTAGTCTCTCAGTCTCTCATTGTACCAGTCTCTCAGTCTCCCAGCGTCTCAGTGTCTCAGTGACTCAGGGTCTCAGTGTCTCAGGGTCTCAGTGTCTCAGTGTCTCAGGGTCTCAGGATCTCTGGGTCTCTGTTTCTCAGTCTCTCAGTCTCTCAGTGTCTCAGTGTCTCAGGGTCTCAGTCTCTCAGTGTCACAGTGTCTCAGGGTCTCAGGATCTCAGAGTCTCAGGGTCTCAGTGTCGCAGTGTCTCAGGGTCTCAGTTTCTCAGGGTCTCAGTGACTCAGTGTCTCAGGGTCTCAGTGTCTCAGGATCTCAGTGTCTCAGTGTCTCAGGATCTCAGTGTCTCAGGGTCTCAGGGTCTCAGTGTCTCACTGTCTCAGTGTCTCAGGGCCTCAGTGTCTCAGGGTCTCAGTGTCTCAGTCTCTCAGTCTCTCAAACTCTCAGTCTCTCAGTCGCTCAGTCTCTCAGTCTCTCATTGTATCAGTCTCTCAGTCTCCCAGCGTCTCAGTGTCTCAGTGTCTCAGTGTCTCAGGGTCTCTGGGTCTCTGGGTCTCAGTCTCTCAGTCTCTCAGTGTCTCAGCGTCTCAGGGTCTCAGTCTCTCAGTGTCTCAGGGTCTCAGTATCTCAGCGTCTCAGTGACTCAGTGTCTCAGCATCTTAGGGTCTCAGGGTTTCAGTCTTTCAGTTTCTCAGGGTCTCAGTGACTCAGTGTCTCAGGGTCACAGGGCCTTAGTCTCTCAGGCCCTCAGTCTCTCAGTCTCTCAGGGTCTCTGGGTCACTGGGTCTCTGGGTCTCAGTCACTAAGTCTCTCAGTCTCTCAGTCTCTCAGTGTCTCGGTGTCTCAGGCTCTCTGGTTCTCTGGGTCTCAGTCTCTCAGTCTCTCACTGTCTCAGTGTCTTAGGGTCTCAGGGTCTCAGGGTCTCAGTGTCTCAGGGTCTCAGGGTCTCAGGGTCTTATTCTCTCAGTCACTCAGTCTCTCAGTGTCTCAGTCTCTCGGTGTCTCAGTGTCTCAGTGTCTCTGGGTCTCAGTCTCTCACTCTCTCAGTGTCTCAGTGCCTCAGGGTCTCAAGGTCTTAGGGTCTCAGGGTCTCAGTGTCTCAGTCTCTCAGTGTCTCAGTCTCTCAGTGTCTCAGGGTCTCTGGGTCTCAGTCTCTCACTCTCTCAGTGTCTCAGTGTCTCAGGGTCTCAGTGTCTCAGTGTCTCAGGTTCTCAAAGTCTTAGGGTCTCAGAGTCTCAGAGTCTCAGGGTCTCATTCTGTCAGCGTCTCAGTCTCTCAGTCTCTCAGGGTCTCAGTGTCTCAGTCTCTCAGGGTCTCAGTGTCTCAGTCTCTCAGTCTCTCAGGGTCTCAGTGTCTCAATGTCTCAGTCTCTCAGTGTCTCAGGGTCTCCGCGTCTCAGAGTCTCAGGGTCTCAGAGTCTCAGGGTCTCAGTCTCTCAGTGTCTCTGTCTCTCAGTGTCTCAGTCTCTCAGTCTCCCAGTCTCTGAGTCGCTCAGTCTCTCAGTCTCTCAGTCTCTCAGTGTATCAGTGTCACAGTGTCTCAGTGTTTCATGGTCTCATTGTCACTGTGTCTCAGTGTCTCAGGGTCTCAGTCTCTCAGTCTCTCAGTCTCTCAGTCTCTCAGTGTCTCAGTGTCTCAGTGTATCAGGGTCTCAGGGTCTCAGGGTCCCCGTGTCTCAGTCTCTCCGTCTCTCAGTCTCTCAGTCTCTCAGTCTCTCTGTCTTTCAGTGTATCAGTCTCTCAGTCTCATTCTCTCAGTGTCTCACTGTCTCAGGGTCTCAGTGTCTCAGTGTCTCAGGGTCACAGTTTCTCAGTCTCTCAGTCACTCAGTCGCTCAGTCGCTCAGTCTCTCAGTCTCTCAGTGTCTCAATGTGTCAGTGTCTCTGGGTCTCAACGTCTCAGTGTCTCAGTGTCTCAGGGTCTCAGTGTCTCAGTGTCTCAGTGTCTCAGTGTCTCAGTGTCTCAGGGTCTCAGGGTCTCAGGGCCTCAGTGTCTCACTGTCTCAGTGTCTCAGGTCTCAGTGTCTCAGGATCTAAGTGTCTCAGTCTCTCATTCACTCAGTCGCTCAGTCTCTCAGTCCCTCAGTGTATCAGTGTCTCAGGGTCACAGGTCTCTGGGTCTCTGGTTCTCTGGGTCTCAGTCCCTCATTCTCTCATTCTCTCAGTTTCTCAGTGTCTCAGTGTCTCAGTGTCTCAGGGTCACAGGGTCTCAGTGTCTCACTGTCTCAGTATCGCAGGTTCTCAGTGTCTCAGGGTCTCAATCTCTCAGTCTCTCATTGTATCAGTCTCTCAGTCTCTCATTGTATCAGTGTCTCAGTGTCTCAGGGTCTCAGTGTCTAAGGGTCTCAGTGTCTCAGTGTCTCAGGTTCTCTGGGTCTCTGGGTCTCTGGGTCTCAGTCTCTCAGTCTCTCAGTGTCTCAGCGTCTCAGGGTCTCAGTCTCTCAGTGTCTCAGGGTCTCAGGATCTCAGAGTCTCAGTGTCTCAGTGTCTCAGCGTCTTAGGGTCTCAGGGTTTCAGTCTCTCAGTTTCTCAGGGTCTCAGTGACTCAGTGTCTCAGTGTCTCAGGGTCTCAGGGCCTTAGTCTCTCAGGCCCTGAGTCTCTCAGTCTCTCAGGGTCTCTGGGTCACTGGGTCTCTGGGTCTCAGTCTCATAGTCCCTCAGTCTCTCAGTGTCTCGGTGTCTCAGGCTCTCTTAGTCTCTGGGTCTCAGTCTCTCAGTCTCTCACTTTCTCAGGATCTCAGGGTCTCAGGGTCTCAGTGTCTCAGTGTCTCAGTGTCTCATTGTCTTAGGGTCTCAGTGTCTCAGTGTCTCTGTGTCTCAGGGTCTCAGGGTCTTATTCTCTCAGTCACTCAGTCTCTCAGTGTCTCAGTCTCTCGGTATCTCAGTGTCTCAGGGTCTCTGGGTCTCAGTCTCTCAGTCTCTCAGTGTCTCAGTGTCTCAGGGTCTCAGTGTCTCAGGGTCTCAGGGTCTTATTCTCTCAGTCACTCAGTCTCTCAGTGTCTCAGTCTCTCGGTGTCTCAGTGTCTCAGGCTCTCTGGGTCTCAGTCTCTCAGTGTCTCAGTTTCTCAGTGTCTCAGGGTCTCAGCGTCTCAGTGTCTCAGTGCCTCAGGGTCTCAAGGTCTTAGGGTCTCAGGGTCTCAGAGTCTCAGGGTCTCAGTCTCTCAGTGTCTCAGTCTCTCAGTGTCCAAGTCTCTCAGTCTCTCAGTGTATCAGTCTCTCATTCTCTCAGTGTCTCAGTGTCTCAGTTTCTCAGAGTTTCATTATCTCAGTGTCTCAGGGTCTCAGTGTCTCAGGGTCTCAGGGTCTCAGGGTCTTATTCTCTCAGTCACTCAGTCTCTCAGTGTCTCAGTCTCTCGGTGTCTCAGTGTCTCAGGGTCTCAGTGTCTCAGTCTCTCAGTGTCTCAGTGTCTCAGTGTCTCAGGGTCTCAGTGTCTCAGTGTCTCAGTGCCTCAGGGTCTCAAGGTCTTAGGGTCTCAGGGTCTCAGAGTCTCAGGGTCTCAGTCTCTCAGTGTCTCAGTCTCTCAGTGTCTCAGTCTCTCAGTCTCTCAGTGTATCAGTCTCTCAGTGTCTCAGAGTCTCAGGCTCTCAGTGTCTCAGATTCTCAGGGTCTCATTATCTCAGTGTCTCAGGGTCTCAGTGTCTCAGGGTCCCAGGGTCTCAGGGACTTAGTCTCTCAGTCTCTCAGTGTCTCAGTGTCTCAGTGCCTCAGGGTCTCTGGGTCACAGTGTCTCAGTCTCTCAGTGTCTCAGTGTCTCAGGGTCTCAGTTTCTCAGGGTCTCATTATCTCAGTGTCTCAGGGTCTCAGGGTCTCAGGGTCTTATTCTCTCAGTCACTCAGTCTCTCAGTGTCTCAGTCTCTCGGTGTCTCAGTGTCTCAGGGTCTCTGGGTCTCAGTGTCTCAGTCTCTCAGTGTCTCAGTGTCTCAGTGTCTCAGTGCCTCAGGGTCTCAAGGTCTTAGGGTCTCAGGGTCTCAGAGTCTCAGGGTCTCAGTCTCTCAGTGACTCAGTCTCTCAGTGTCTCAGTTTCTCAGTCTCTCAGTGTATCAGTCTCTCAGTGTCTCAGTGTCTCAGTGTCTCAGAGTCTCAGGCTCTCAGTGTCTCAGTGTCTCAGTTTCTCAGGGTCTCATTATCTCAGTGTCTCAGGGTCTCAGTGTCTCAGGGTCCCAGGTTCTCAGGGACTTAGTCTCACAGTCTCTCAGTCTCTCAGTGTCTCAGTGTCTCAGTGCCTCAGGGTCTCAGGGTTTCAGTGTCTCAGGGTCTCAGGGTCTCAGTCTCTCAGTCTCTTAGTCTCTCAGTCTCTCAGTGTCTCAGTGTCTCAGGTTCTCAGTGTCTTAGGGTCTCAGTGTCTCAGTGTCTCAGGGTCTCAGTGTCTCAGGGTCTCAGGGTCTCAGTCTCTCAGTCCCTTAGTCTCTCAGTCTCTCAGTGTCTCAGTGTCTCAGGGTCCCAGCGTCTCAGTGTCTCCGTGACTCAGGGTCTCAGGTCTCAGTGACTCAGTGTCTCAGGGTCTCAGGGTCTCAGGGTCTCAGGGTCTCAGTGTCTCAGTGTCTCAGTCTCTCAGTCTCTCAGTGTCTCAGGGTCTCAGTCTCTCAGTGTCTCAGTCTCTCAGTCTCTCAGGGTCTCATAGTCTCAGTCTCTCAGGGTCTCAGTGTCTCAGTCTCTGAGTCGCTCAGTCTCTCACTCTCTCAGTCTCTCAGTCTCTCAGGGTCTCAGTGTCGCAGATTCTCAGAGTCTCAGTGTCTCAGTGTCTCAGGGTCTCTTGGTCTCAGGGTCACTGGGTCTCTGGTTCTCAGTGTCTCAGGGTCTCCGTCCGGGTCCCTGGGTCTCAGGGTCTCAGTGTCTCATGTCCCAGTATCTCAGGGGCTCAGTTTTCAGTGTCTCAGGGTCTCAGTGTCTCAGTCTCTCCATCTCTCAGTGTCTCAGTCGCTCAGTCTCTCAGTCTCTCAGTCTTTCAGTGTATCAGTCTCTCAGTCTCTCAGTCTCTCAGTCTCAGTCTCTCAGTGTCTCAGTGTCTCAGGGTCTCAGTGTCTCCGTGTCTCAGGGTCTCAGTGCCTCAATGTCTCAGTCTCTCAGTCTCTCAGTCACTCAGTCGCTCAGTCTCTCAGTCTCTGAGTGTATCAGTCTCTCAGTCTCTCAGTATCTCAGTGTCTCAAGGTCTCAGGGTGTCAGTGTCTCAGTGTCTCAGGGTCTCAGTGTCTCTGGGTCTCAGTCTCAGTCTCTCAGTCTTTCAGTCTCTCAGTCTCTCAGTGTCTCAGTCTCAAAGTGTCTCAGTGTCTCAGGGCCTCTGGGTCTCTGGGTCTCAGTGTGTCTGTGTCTCAGAGTCTCAGGGTCCCAGGTTCTCAGGGTCTCTGGGTCTCAGTGTCGAAGTCTCTCTGTCTCTCAGTTTCTCAGTGTCTCAGTGTCTCAGGGCCTCTGGGTCTCTGGGTCTCTGGGTCTCAGTGTCTCAGTGTCTCGGGGTCTCAGGGCCTTAGTCTCTCATGCCCTCAGTCTCTCAGTCTCTCTGGGTCTCTGGGTCTCAGTGTCTCAGTGTCTCAGTGTCTCAGGGTCTCAGTGTCTCAGTGTCTCAGGATCTCAGGGTCTCAGGGTCACAGTGTCTCAGGGTCTCAGTGTCTCAGGGTCTCAGTGTCTCAGGGTCTCAGTGTCTCAGACTGTCAGGGTCTCTGGGTCTCTGGCTCTCTGGGTCTCAGTCTCTCAGTCTCTCAGTCTCTCAGCCTCACAGTCTCTCAGTGTCTCAGTGTTTCAGGGTCTCAGTGTCTCAGGATCTCAGGATCTCAGGATCTCAGTGTCTCAGTGTCTCAGTGTCTCGGGGTCTCAGGGTCTTAGTCTCTCAGCCCTCAGTCTCTCAGTCTCTCTGCGTCTCTGTGTCTCTGGGTCTCAGTGTCTCAGGTTCTCAGTATCTCAGGGTCTCAGTGTCTCAGTGTCTCAGTGTCTCAGGGTCTCAGGGTCTTAGTCTCTCAGTCACTCAGTCCCTCAGTCTCTCAGTGTCTCAGGCTCTCTGGGTCTCTGGATCTCAGTCTCTCAGTCTCTCAGTGTCTCAGTGTCTCAGGGTCTCAGGGTCTCAGTGTCTCAGTGTCTCAGTGTCTCAGAGCCTTAGTCTCTCAGGCCCTCAGTCTCTCAGGGTCTCAGTGTCTCAGTCTCTCAGGGTCTTAGTTTCTCAGTGTCTCAGTCGCTCAGTCTCTCAGGGTCTCAGTCTCTCAGTCTCTCAGGGTCTCTGGGTCTCTGGGTCTCTGGCTCTCTGGGTCTCAGTCTCTCAGTCTCTCAGTCTCTCATTGTCTCAGTGTCTCAGTGTCTCAGGGTCTCAGGGTCTCAGGGCCTCAGTGTCTCACTGTCTCAGTGTCTCATGTCTCAGTGTCTCAGGATCTAAGTGTCTCAGTCTCTCATTCACTCAGTCGCTCAGTCTCTCAGTCCCTCAGTTTATCAGTGTCTCAGGGTCACAGGGTCTCTGGGTCTCTGGGTCTCTGTGTCTCAGTCCCTCATTCTCTCAGTTTCTTAGTGTCTCAGTGTCTCAGTGTCTCGGGGTCACAGGGTCTCAGTGTCTCACTGTCTCAGTATCGCAGGTTCTCAGTGTCTCAGGGTCTCAATCTCTCAGTCTCTCATTGTATCAGTCTCTCAGTCTCTCATTGTATCAGTCTCTCAGTCTCTCGGTGTCTCAGGTTCTCAGTGTCTCAGTGTCTCAGTCTCTCAGTCTCTCAGGGTCTCAGTGTCTCAATGTCTCAGTCTCTCAGTGTCTCAGGGTCTCCGCGTCTCAGAGTCTCAGGGTCTCAGAGTCTCAGGGTCTCAGTCTCTCAGTGTCTCTGTCTCTCAGTGTCTCAGTCTCTCAGTCTCTCAGTCTCTCAGTCTCTCAGTGTCTCAGTGTCTCAGTCTCTCAGTCTCCCAGTCTCTGAGTCGCTCAGTCTCTCAGTCTCGCAGTGTATCAGTGTCTCAGTGTCTCAGTGTCTCAGTGTTTCATGGTCTCAGGGTCACTGTGTCTCAGTGTCTCAGGGTCTCAGTCTCTCAGTCTCTCAGTCTCTCAGTGTCTCAGTGTCTCATTGTATCAGGGTCTCAGGGTCTCAGGGTCCCAGTGTCTTAGTCTCTCCGTCTCTCAGTCTCTCAGTCTCTCAGTCTCTCAGTCTTTCAGTGTATCAGTCTCTCAGTCTCATTCTCTCAGTGTCTCACTGTCTCAGGGTCTCAGTGTCTCAGTGTCTCAGGGTCACAGTTTCTCAGTCTCTCAGGCTCTCAGTCTCTCAGTCACTCAGTCGCTCAGTCTCTCAGTCTCTCAGTGTCTCAATGTGTCAGTGTCTCTGGGTCTCAATGTCTCAGTGTCTCAGTGTCTCAGGGTCTCAGGGTCTCAGTGTCTCAGTGTCTCAGTGTCTCAGGGTCTCAGGGTCTCAGGGCATCAGTGTCTCACTGTCTCAGTGTCTCAGGTCTCAGTGTCTCAGGATCTAAGTGTCTCAGTCTCTCATTCACTCAGTCGCTCAGTCTCTCAGTCCCTCGGTGTATCAGTGTCTCAGGGTCACAGGTCTCTGGGTCTCTGGGTCTCTGGGTCTCTGTGTCTCAGTCCCTCATTCTCTCATTCTCTCAGTTTCTCAGTGTCTCAGTGTCTCAGTGTCTCAGGGTCACAGGGTCTCAGTGTCTCACTGTCTCAGTATCGCAGGTTCTCAGTGTCTCAGGGTCTCAATCTCTCAGTCTCTCATTGTATCAGTCTCTCAGTCTCTCATTGTATCAGTCTCTCAGTCTCTCAGTGTCTCAGGTTCTCAGTGTCTCAGGGTCTCAGTGTCTCCGAGTCTCAGGGTCTCAGGGTCTCAGAGTCTCAGGGTCTCAGGGCCTTCGTCTCTCATGCCCTCAGTCTCTCAGTCTCTCTGGGTCTCTGGGTCTCCGGGTCTCTGGGTCTCTGGGTCTCAGTCTCTCAGTCTCTCAGTGTCTCAGTGTCTCAGGGTCTCAGTGTCTCAGTGTCTCAGGATCTCAGGGTCTCAGGGTCTCAGTGTCTCAGGGTCTCAGTGACTCAGGGTCTCAGTGTCTCAGGGTCTCAGTGTCTTACTCTCTCAGTCACTCAGTCTCTGAGTCTCTCAGTCTCGCAGTGTCTCAGTGTCTCAGGCTCTCTGGGTCTCTGGGTCTCAGTCTCTCAGTGCCTCAGTGTCTGAGGGTCTCAGTCTCTCAGTCTCTCAGTCTCTCATTCTCTCATTCTCTCAGTCTTTCAGTGTCTCAGTGTCTCAGGTTCTCAGTGTGTCAGGGTCTCAGTGTCTCAGTGTCTCAGGGCGTCTGGGTCTCTGGGTCTCAGTGTGTCAGTGTCCCAGTGTCTCAGCGTCTCAGTGTCTCTGGGTCTCAGTCTCTCATTCTCTCTGTCTCTCAGTGTCTCAGTGTCTCCGTGTCTCAGTTTCTCAGTGTCTCAGGGTCTCAGGGTCTCAGTGTCTCACTGTCTCAGTATCTCAGGGTCTCAGTGTCTCAGGGTCTCAGTCTCTCAGTCTCTCAATCTCTCAGTCTCTCATTGTATCAGTCTCTCAGTCTCTCAGGGTCTCAGGGTCTCAGTGTCTCACTGTCTCAGGGTCTCAGTGTCTCTGGGTCTCAGTCTCAGTCTCTCAGTCTCTCAGTCTCTCAGTGTCTCAGGGTCTCAGTATCTCAGTGTCTAAGTCTTTCAGTCTCTCAATGTCTCAGTGTCTCAGTGTCTCAGGGCCTCTGGGTCTCTGGGTCTCAGTGTGTCAGTGTCTCAGAGTCTCAGGGTCCCAGGTTCTCAGGGTCTCTGGGTCTCAGTGTCGAAGTCTCTCAGTCTCTCAGTTTCTGAGTGTCTCAGTTACTCAGTGTCTCAGGGCCAATGGGTCTCTGGGTCTCTGGGTCTCAGGGTCTCAGGGTCTCAGTGTCTCAGTGTCTCAGGGTCTCTGGCTCTATGGGTCTCAGTCTCTCATTCTCTCTGTCTCTCAGTTTCTCAGTGTCTCAGTGTCTCAGTGTCTCAGGGTCAGAGGGTCTCAGTGTCTCACTGTCTCAGTATCGCAGGGTCTCAGTGTCTCAGGGTCTCAGGGTCTCTGGGTCTCAGTCACTCAGTCTCTCAGTCTCTCAGTCTCTCAGTCTCTCAGTCTCTCAGTCTCTCAGGGTCTCAGTGTCTCAGTCTCTCAGTTTCTCAGTGTCTCAGTCTCTGAGTCTCTGAGTCGCTCAGTCTCTCAGTCACTCTGTCTCTCATTGTATCATTCTCTCAGTCTCTCAGTCTCTCAGGGTCTCAGTGTCTCAGGGTCTCAGTGTCTCAGTGTCTCAGGGTCTCAGTGTGTCAGAGCCTTAGTCTCTCAGGCCCTCAGTCTCTCAGGGTCTCTGGGTCTCTGGCTCTCTGGCTCTCTGGGACTCAGTCTCTCAGTCTCTCAGTGTCTCAGTGTCTCAGTGTCTCAGGGTTTCAGTGTCTCAGAATCTCAGGATCTCAGTGTCTCAGGGTCTCGGTGTCTCAGGGTCTCAGGGTCTCAGTCTCTCAGTCTCTCAGTGTCTCAGTTTCTCAGGGTCACAGGGTCTCAGTCTCTCAGTCTCTCATTCTCTAATACTCTCAGTCTCTCAGTCTCTCAGTGTCTCAGTGTCTCAGTTTCTCAGTGTCTCAGGGTCTCAGTGTCTCAGTGTCTCAGGGTCTCAGGGTCTCAGTGTCTCAGGATCTCAGGGCCTTTGTCTCTCAGCCCTCAGTCTCTCAGTCTCTCTGTGTCTCTGGGTCTCTGGGTCTCTGGGTCTCAATGTCTCAGTGTCTCATTGACTCAGTGTCTCAGTGTCTCAGGGTCTCTGTGTCTCAGTGTCTCAGGGTCTCTGGGTCTCAGTGTCGCAGGGTCTCAGAGTCTCAGTGTTTCAGGGTCTCAGTGTCTTAGTATCTCAGGGTCTCAGTGTCTCAGGGTCCCAGCGTCTCAGTGTCTCCGTGACTCAGGGTCTCAGGTCTCAGTGACTCAGTGTCTCAGGGTCTCAGGGTCTCAGGGTCTCAGGGTCTCAGTGTCTCAGAGTCTCAGTCTCTCAGTCACTCAGTGTCTCAGGGTCTCAGTCTCTCAGTGTCTCAGTCTCTCAGTCTCTCAGTCTCTCAGGGTCTCATAGTCTCAGTCTCTCAGGGTCTCAGTGTCTCAGTCTCTCAGTCTCTGAGTCGCTCAGTCTCTCACTCTCTCAGTCTCTCAGTCTCTCAGGGTCTCAGTGTCACAGATTCTCAGAGTCTCAGTGTCTCAGTGTCTCAGGGTCTCTTGGTCTCAGGGTCACTGGGTCTCTGGTTCTCAGTGTCTCAGGGTCTCCGTCCGGGTCCCCGGGTCTCAGGGTCTCAGTGTCTCATGTCCCAGTATCTCAGGGGCTCAGGGGCTCAGTTTTCAGTGTCTCAGGGTCTCAGTGTCTCAGTCTCTCCATCTCTCAGTGTCTCAGTCGCTCAGTATCTCAGTCTCTCAGTCTTTCAGTGTATCAGTCTCTCAATCTCTCAGTCTCTCAGTCTCAGTCTCTCAGTGTCTCAGTGTCTCAGGGTCTCAGTGTCTTCGTGTCTCATAGCCTCAATGTCTCAGTCTCTCAGTCTCTCAGTGTCTCAGTCTCTCAGTCTCTGAGTCGCTCAGTCTCTCAGTCTCTCTGTCTCTCAGTGTATCATTCTCTCAGTCTCTCAGTCTCTCAGTCTCTCAGGGTCTCAGTGTCTCAGGGTCTCAGGGTCTCAGTGTGTCAGAGCCTTAGTCTCTCAGGCCCTCAGTCTCTCAGGGTCTCTGGGTCTCTGGGTCTCTGGGTCTCTGGGTCTCAGTCTCTCAGTCTCTCAGTCGTTCAGTGTCTCAGGGTTTCAGTGTCTCAGAATCGCAGGATCTCAGTGTCTCAGGGTCTCAGTGTCTCAGGCTCTCTGGGTCTCTGGGGCTCTGTCTCTCAGTCTCTCAGTGTCTCAGTTTCTCAGGGTCACAGGGTCTCAGTCTCTCAGTCTCTCATTCTCTAATGCTCTCAGTCTCTCAGTGTCTCAGGTTCTCAGTGTCTCAGGGTCTCAGTGTCTCAGTGTCTCAGGGTCTCAGGGTCTCAGTGTCTCAGGATCTCAGGGCCTTTGTCTCTCAGCCCTCAGTCTCTCAGTCTCTCTGCGTCTCTGGGTCTCTGGATCTCAGTGCCTCAGAGTCTCATTGACTCAGTGTCTCAGTGTCTCAGAGTCTCAGTGTCTCAGTGTCTCAGGGTCTCTTGGTCTCAGGGTCACTGGGTCTCTGGTTCTCAGTGTCTCAGGGTCTCCGTCCGGGTCCCCGGGTCTCAGGGTCTCAGTGTCTCATGTCCCAGTATCTCAGGGGCTCAGGGGCTCAGTTTTCAGTGTCTCAGGGTCTCAGTGTCTCAGTCTCTCCATCTCTCAGTGTCTCAGTCGCTCAGTATCTCAGTCTCTCAGTCTTTCAGTGTATCAGTCTCTCAATCTCTCAGTCTCTCAGTCTCAGTCTCTCAGTGTCTCAGTGTCTCAGGGTCTCAGTGTCTCAGTGTCTCAGGGTCTCTGTGTCTCAGTGTCTCAGGGTCTCTGGGTCTCAGTGTCGCAGGGTCTCAGAGTCTCAGTGTTTCAGGGTCTCAGTGTCTTAGTGTCTCAGGGTCTCAGTGTCTCAGTGTCTCAGGGTCCCAGCTTCTCAGTGTCTCCGTGACTCAGGGTCTCAGGTCTCAGTGACTCAGTTTCTCAGGGTCTCAGGGTCTCAGGGTCTCAGTGTCTCAGGGTCTCAGTCTCTCAGTGTCTCAGTGTCTCAGTCTCTCAGTCTCTCAGTCTTTCAGGGTCTCATAGTCTCAGTCTCTCAGGGTCTCAGTGTCTCAGTCTCTGAGTCGCTCAGTCTCTCACTCTCTCAGTCTCTCAGTCTCTCAGGGTCTCAGTGTCGCAGATTCTCAGAGTCTCAGTGTCTCAGTGTCTCAGTGTCTCAGTGTCTCAGTTTCTCAGGGTCTCTTGGTCTCAGGGTCACTGGGTCTCTGGTTCTCAGTGTCTCAGGGTCTCCGTCCGGGTCCCCGGGTCTCAGGGTCTCAGTGTCTCATGTCCCAGTATCTCAGGGGCTCAGGGGCTCAGTTTTCAGTGTCTCAGGGTCTCAGGGTCTCAGTGTCTCAGTCTCTCCATCTCTCAGTGTCTCAGTCGCTCAGTCTCTCAGTCTCTCAGTCTTTCAGTGTATCAGTCTCTCAGTCTCTCAGTCTTAGTCTCTCAGTGTCTCAGTGTCTCAGGGTCTCAGTGTCTCCGTGTCTCAGGGTCTCAGTGCCTCAATGTCTCAGTCTCTCAGTCTCTCAGTCACTCAGTCGCTCAGTCTTTCAGTCTCTGAGTGTATATGTCTCTCAGTCTCTCAGTGTCTCAGGGTCTCAGGGTTTCAGTGTCTCAGGGTCTCAGTGTCTCAGGGTCTCAGTGTGTCAGAGCCTTAGTCTCTCAGGCCCTCAGTCTCTCAGGGTCTCTGGGTCTCTGGGTCTCTGGGTCTCTGGCTCTCTGGGTCTCAGTCTCTCAGTCTCTCAGTGTCTCAGTGTCTCAGTGTCTCAGTGTCTCAGGGTTTCAGTGTCTCAGAATCTCAGGATCTCAGTGTCTCAGGGTCTCGGTGTCTCAGGGTCTCAGGGTCTCAGGGTCTTAGTCTCTCAGTCTCACAGTGTCTCAGTGTCTCAGGCTCTCTGGGTCTCTGGGGCTCAGTCTCTCAGTCTCTCAGTGTCTCAGTTTCTCAGGGTCACAGGGTCTCAGTCTCTCAGTCTCTCATTCTCTAATACTCTCAGTCTCTCAGTCTCTCAGTGTCTCAGTGTCTCAGTTTCTCAGTGTCTCAGGGTCTCAGTGTCTCAGGGTCTCAGGGTCTCAGTGTCTCAGGATCTCAGGGCCTTTGTCTCTCAGTCCTCAGTCTCTCAGTCTCTCTGCGTCTCTGGGTCTCTGGGTCTCAATGTCTCAGTGTCTCATTGACTCAGTGTCTCAGGGTCTCTGTGTCTCAGTGTCTCAGGGTCTCTGGGTCTCAGTGTCGCAGGGTCTCAGAGTCGCAGGGTCTCAGAGTCTCAGTGTTTCAGGGTGTCAGTGTCTTAGTGTCTCAGGGTCTCAGTGTCTCAGTGTCTCAGGGTCCCAGCGTCTCAGTGTCTCCGTGACTCAGGGTCTCAGGTCTCAGTGACTCAGTGTCTCAGGGTCTCAGGGTCTCAGGGTCTCAGTGTATCAGGGTCTCAGTCTCTCAGTCTCTCAGTGTCTCAGGGTCTCAGTCTCTCAGTGTCTCAGTCTCTCAGTCTCTCAGGGTCTCATAGTCTCAGTCTCTCAGGGTCTCAGTGTCTCAGTCTCTGAATCGCTCAGTCTCTCACTCTCTCAGTCTCTCAGTCTCTCAGGGTCTCAGTGTCACAGATTCTCAGAGTCTCAGTGTCTCAGTGTCTCAGGGTCTCTTGGTCTCAGGGTCACTGGGTCTCTGGTTCTCAGTGTCTCAGGGTCTCTGTCCGGGTCCCCGGGTCTCAGGGTCTCAGTGTCTCACGTCCCAGTATCTCAGGGGCTCAGGGGCTCAGTTTTCAGTGTCTCAGGGTCTCAGTGTCTCAGTCTCTCCATCTCTCAGTGACTCAGTCGCTCAGTCTCTCAGTCTCTCAGTCTTTCAGTGTATCAGTCTCTGATTCTCTCAGTCTCTCAGTCTCAGTCTTTCAGTGTCTCAGTGTCTCAGGGTCTCAGTGTCTCCTTGTCTCAGGGTCTCAGTGCCTCAATGTCTCAGTCTCTCAGTCTCTCAGTCTCTCAGTCTCTCAGTGTCTCAGTCTCTCAGTCTCTGAGTCGCTCAGTCTCTCAGTCTCTCTGTCTCTCAGTGTATCATTCTCTCAGTCTCTCAGTCTCTCAGGGTCTCAGTGTCTCAGGGTCTCAGTATCTCAGTGTCTCAGGGTCTCAGTGTGTCAGAGCCTTAGTCTCTCAGGCCCTCAGTCTCTCAGGGTCTCTGGGTCTCTGGGTCTCTGGGTCTCTGGGTCTCAGTCTCTCAGTCTCTCAGACTCTCAGTCTTTCAGTGTCTCAGGGTTTCAGTGTCTCAGAATCGCAGGATCTCAGTGTCTCAGGGTCTCAGTGTCTCAGGCTCTCTGGGTCTCTGGGGCTCTGTCTCTCAGTCTCTCAGTGTCTCAGTTTCTCAGGGTCACAGGGTCTCAGTCTCTCAGTCTCTCATTCTCTAATGCTCTCAGTCTCTCAGTGTCTCAGGTTCTCAGTGTCTCAGGGTCTCAGTGTCTCAGTGTCTCAGGGTCTCAGGGTCTCAGTGTCTCAGGATCTCAGGGCCTTTGTCTCTCAGCCCTCAGTCTCTCAGTCTCTCTGCGTCTCTGGGTCTCAGTGTCTCAGTGTCTCATTGACTCAGTGTCTCAGTGTCTCAGGGTCACAGTTTCTCAGTCTCTCAGGCTCTCAGTCTCTCAGTCACTCAGTCGCTCAGTCTCTCAGTCTCTCAGTGTCTCAATGTGTCAGTGTCTCTGGGTCTCAATGTCTCAGTGTCTCAGTGTCTCAGGGTCTCAGGGTCTCAGTGTCTCAGTGTCTCAGTGTCTCAGTGTCTCAGGGTCTCAGGGTCTCAGGGCATCAGTGTCTCACTGTCTCAGTGTCTCAGGTCTCAGTGTCTCAGGATCTAAGTGTCTCAGTCTCTCATTCACTCAGTCGCTCAGTCTCTCAGTCCCTCGGTGTATCAGTGTCTCAGGGTCACAGGTCTCTGGGTCTCTGGGTCTCTGGGTCTCTGTGTCTCAGTCCCTCATTCTCTCATTCTCTCAGTTTCTCAGTGTCTCAGTGTCTCAGTGTCTCAGGGTCACAGGGTCTCAGTGTCTCACTGTCTCAGTATCGCAGGTTCTCAGTGTCTCAGGGTCTCAATCTCTCAGTCTCTCATTGTATCAGTCTCTCAGTCTCTCATTGTATCAGTCTCTCAGTCTCTCAGTGTCTCAGGTTCTCAGTGTCTCAGGGTCTCAGTGTCTCCGAGTCTCAGGGTCTCAGGGTCTCAGAGTCTCAGGGTCTCAGGGCCTTCGTCTCTCATGCCCTCAGTCTCTCAGTCTCTCTGGGTCTCTGGGTCTCCGGGTCTCTGGGTCTCTGGGTCTCAGTCTCTCAGTCTCTCAGTGTCTCAGTGTCTCAGGGTCTCAGTGTCTCAGTGTCTCAGGATCTCAGGGTCTCAGGGTCTCAGTGTCTCAGGGTCTCAGTGACTCAGGGTCTCAGTGTCTCAGGGTCTCAGTGTCTTACTCTCTCAGTCACTCAGTCTCTGAGTCTCTCAGTCTCGCAGTGTCTCAGTGTCTCAGGCTCTCTGGGTCTCTGGGTCTCAGTCTCTCAGTGCCTCAGTGTCTGAGGGTCTCAGTCTCTCAGTCTCTCAGTCTCTCATTCTCTCATTCTCTCAGTCTTTCAGTGTCTCAGTGTCTCAGGTTCTCAGTGTGTCAGGGTCTCAGTGTCTCAGTGTCTCAGGGCGTCTGGGTCTCTGGGTCTCAGTGTGTCAGTGTCCCAGTGTCTCAGCGTCTCAGTGTCTCTGGGTCTCAGTCTCTCATTCTCTCTGTCTCTCAGTGTCTCAGTGTCTCCGTGTCTCAGTTTCTCAGTGTCTCAGGGTCTCAGGGTCTCAGTGTCTCACTGTCTCAGTATCTCAGGGTCTCAGTGTCTCAGGGTCTCAGTCTCTCAGTCTCTCAATCTCTCAGTCTCTCATTGTATCAGTCTCTCAGTCTCTCAGGGTCTCAGGGTCTCAGTGTCTCACTGTCTCAGGGTCTCAGTGTCTCTGGGTCTCAGTCTCAGTCTCTCAGTCTCTCAGTCTCTCAGTGTCTCAGGGTCTCAGTATCTCAGTGTCTAAGTCTTTCAGTCTCTCAATGTCTCAGTGTCTCAGTGTCTCAGGGCCTCTGGGTCTCTGGGTCTCAGTGTGTCAGTGTCTCAGAGTCTCAGGGTCCCAGGTTCTCAGGGTCTCTGGGTCTCAGTGTCGAAGTCTCTCAGTCTCTCAGTTTCTGAGTGTCTCAGTTACTCAGTGTCTCAGGGCCAATGGGTCTCTGGGTCTCTGGGTCTCAGGGTCTCAGGGTCTCAGTGTCTCAGTGTCTCAGGGTCTCTGGCTCTATGGGTCTCAGTCTCTCATTCTCTCTGTCTCTCAGTTTCTCAGTGTCTCAGTGTCTCAGTGTCTCAGGGTCAGAGGGTCTCAGTGTCTCACTGTCTCAGTATCGCAGGGTCTCAGTGTCTCAGGGTCTCAGGGTCTCTGGGTCTCAGTCACTCAGTCTCTCAGTCTCTCAGTCTCTCAGTCTCTCAGTCTCTCAGTCTCTCAGGGTCTCAGTGTCTCAGTCTCTCAGTTTCTCAGTGTCTCAGTCTCTGAGTCTCTGAGTCGCTCAGTCTCTCAGTCACTCTGTCTCTCATTGTATCATTCTCTCAGTCTCTCAGTCTCTCAGGGTCTCAGTGTCTCAGGGTCTCAGTGTCTCAGTGTCTCAGGGTCTCAGTGTGTCAGAGCCTTAGTCTCTCAGGCCCTCAGTCTCTCAGGGTCTCTGGGTCTCTGGCTCTCTGGCTCTCTGGGACTCAGTCTCTCAGTCTCTCAGTGTCTCAGTGTCTCAGTGTCTCAGGGTTTCAGTGTCTCAGAATCTCAGGATCTCAGTGTCTCAGGGTCTCGGTGTCTCAGGGTCTCAGTCTCTCAGTCTCTCAGTGTCTCAGTTTCTCAGGGTCACAGGGTCTCAGTCTCTCAGTCTCTCATTCTCTAATACTCTCAGTCTCTCAGTCTCTCAGTGTCTCAGTGTCTCAGTTTCTCAGTGTCTCAGGGTCTCAGTGTCTCAGTGTCTCAGGGTCTCAGGGTCTCAGTGTCTCAGGATCTCAGGGCCTTTGTCTCTCAGCCCTCAGTCTCTCAGTCTCTCTGTGTCTCTGGGTCTCTGGGTCTCTGGGTCTCAATGTCTCAGTGTCTCATTGACTCAGTGTCTCAGTGTCTCAGGGTCTCTGTGTCTCAGTGTCTCAGGGTCTCTGGGTCTCAGTGTCGCAGGGTCTCAGAGTCTCAGTGTTTCAGGGTCTCAGTGTCTTAGTATCTCAGGGTCTCAGTGTCTCAGGGTCCCAGCGTCTCAGTGTCTCCGTGACTCAGGGTCTCAGGTCTCAGTGACTCAGTGTCTCAGGGTCTCAGGGTCTCAGGGTCTCAGGGTCTCAGTGTCTCAGAGTCTCAGTCTCTCAGTCACTCAGTGTCTCAGGGTCTCAGTCTCTCAGTGTCTCAGTCTCTCAGTCTCTCAGGGTCTCATAGTCTCAGTCTCTCAGGGTCTCAGTGTCTCAGTCTCTCAGTCTCTGAGTCGCTCAGTCTCTCACTCTCTCAGTCTCTCAGTCTCTCAGGGTCTCAGTGTCACAGATTCTCAGAGTCTCAGTGTCTCAGTGTCTCAGGGTCTCTTGGTCTCAGGGTCACTGGGTCTCTGGTTCTCAGTGTCTCAGGGTCTCCGTCCGGGTCCCCGGGTCTCAGGGTCTCAGTGTCTCATGTCCCAGTATCTCAGGGGCTCAGGGGCTCAGTTTTCAGTGTCTCAGGGTCTCAGTGTCTCAGTCTCTCCATCTCTCAGTGTCTCAGTCGCGCAGTATCTCAGTCTCTCAGTCTTTCAGTGTATCAGTCTCTCAATCTCTCAGTCTCTCAGTCTCAGTCTCTCAGTGTCTCAGTGTCTCAGGGTCTCAGTGTCTTCGTGTCTCATAGCCTCAATGTCTCAGTCTCTCAGTCTCTCAGTGTCTCAGTCTCTCAGTCTCTGAGTCGCTCAGTCTCTCAGTCTCTCTGTCTCTCAGTGTATCATTCTCTCAGTCTCTCAGTCTCTCAGTCTCTCAGGGTCTCAGTGTCTCAGGGTCTCAGGGTCTCAGTGTGTCAGAGCCTTAGTCTCTCAGGCCCTCAGTCTCTCAGGGTCTCTGGGTCTCTGGGTCTCTGGGTCTCAGTCTCTCAGTCTCTCAGTCGTTCAGTGTCTCAGGGTTTCAGTGTCTCAGAATCGCAGGATCTCAGTGTCTCAGGGTCTCAGTGTCTCAGGCTCTCTGGGTCTCTGGGGCTCTGTCTCTCAGTCTCTCAGTGTCTCAGTTTCTCAGGGTCACAGGGTCTCAGTCTCTCAGTCTCTCATTCTCTAATGCTCTCAGTCTCTCAGTGTCTCAGGTTCTCAGTGTCTCAGGGTCTCAGTGTCTCAGTGTCTCAGGGTCTCAGGGTCTCAGTGTCTCAGGATCTCAGGGCCTTTGTCTCTCAGCCCTCAGTCTCTCAGTCTCTCTGCGTCTCTGGGTCTCTGGATCTCAGTGCCTCAGAGTCTCATTGACTCAGTGTCTCAGTGTCTCAGAGTCTCAGTGTCTCAGTGTCTCAGGGTCTCTTGGTCTCAGGGTCACTGGGTCTCTGGTTCTCAGTGTCTCAGGGTCTCCGTCCGGGTCCCCGGGTCTCAGGGTCTCAGTGTCTCATGTCCCAGTATCTCAGGGGCTCAGTTTTCAGTGTCTCAGGGTCTCAGTGTCTCAGTCTCTCCATCTCTCAGTGTCTCAGTCGCTCAGTATCTCAGTCTCTCAGTCTTTCAGTGTATCAGTCTCTCAATCTCTCAGTCTCTCAGTCTCAGTCTCTCAGTGTCTCAGTGTCTCAGGGTCTCAGTGTCTCAGTGTCTCAGGGTCTCTGTGTCTCAGTGTCTCAGGGTCTCTGGGTCTCAGTGTCGCAGGGTCTCAGAGTCTCAGTGTTTCAGGGTCTCAGTGTCTTAGTGTCTCAGGGTCTCAGTGTCTCAGTGTCTCAGTGTCTCAGGGTCCCAGCTTCTCAGTGTCTCCGTGACTCAGGGTCTCAGGTCTCAGTGACTCAGTTTCTCAGGGTCTCAGGGTCTCAGGGTCTCAGTGTCTCAGGGTCTCAGTCTCTCAGTGTCTCAGTGTCTCAGTCTCTCAGTCTCTCAGTCTTTCAGGGTCTCATAGTCTCAGTCTCTCAGGGTCTCAGTGTCTCAGTCTCTGAGTCGCTCAGTCTCTCACTCTCTCAGTCTCTCAGTCTCTCAGGGTCTCAGTGTCGCAGATTCTCAGAGTCTCAGTGTCTCAGTGTCTCAGTGTCTCAGTGTCTCAGTTTCTCAGGGTCTCTTGGTCTCAGGGTCACTGGGTCTCTGGTTCTCAGTGTCTCAGGGTCTCCGTCCGGGTCCCCGGGTCTCAGGGTCTCAGTGTCTCATGTCCCAGTATCTCAGGGGCTCAGGGGCTCAGTTTTCAGTGTCTCAGGGTCTCAGGGTCTCAGTGTCTCAGTCTCTCCATCTCTCAGTGTCTCAGTCGCTCAGTCTCTCAGTCTCTCAGTCTTTCAGTGTATCAGTCTCTCAGTCTCTCAGTCTTAGTCTCTCAGTGTCTCAGTGTCTCAGGGTCTCAGTGTCTCCGTGTCTCAGGGTCTCAGTGCCTCAATGTCTCAGTCTCTCAGTCTCTCAGTCACTCAGTCGCTCAGTCTTTCAGTCTCTGAGTGTATATGTCTCTCAGTCTCTCAGTGTCTCAGGGTCTCAGGGTTTCAGTGTCTCAGGGTCTCAGTGTCTCAGGGTCTCAGTGTGTCAGAGCCTTAGTCTCTCAGGCCCTCAGTCTCTCAGGGTCTCTGGGTCTCTGGGTCTCTGGGTCTCTGGCTCTCTGGGTCTCAGTCTCTCAGTCTCTCAGTGTCTCAGTGTCTCAGTGTCTCAGTGTCTCAGGGTTTCAGTGTCTCAGAATCTCAGGATCTCAGTGTCTCAGGGTCTCGGTGTCTCAGGGTCTCAGGGTCTCAGGGTCTTAGTCTCTCAGTCTCACAGTGTCTCAGTGTCTCAGGCTCTCTGGGTCTCTGGGGCTCAGTCTCTCAGTCTCTCAGTGTCTCAGTTTCTCAGGGTCACAGGGTCTCAGTCTCTCAGTCTCTCATTCTCTAATACTCTCAGTCTCTCAGTCTCTCAGTGTCTCAGTGTCTCAGTTTCTCAGTGTCTCAGGGTCTCAGTGTCTCAGGGTCTCAGGGTCTCAGTGTCTCAGGATCTCAGGGCCTTTGTCTCTCAGTCCTCAGTCTCTCAGTCTCTCTGCGTCTCTGGGTCTCTGGGTCTCAATGTCTCAGTGTCTCATTGACTCAGTGTCTCAGGGTCTCTGTGTCTCAGTGTCTCAGGGTCTCTGGGTCTCAGTGTCGCAGGGTCTCAGAGTCGCAGGGTCTCAGAGTCTCAGTGTTTCAGGGTGTCAGTGTCTTAGTGTCTCAGGGTCTCAGTGTCTCAGTGTCTCAGGGTCCCAGCGTCTCAGTGTCTCCGTGACTCAGGGTCTCAGGTCTCAGTGACTCAGTGTCTCAGGGTCTCAGGGTCTCAGGGTCTCAGTGTCTCAGGGTCTCAGTCTCTCAGTCTCTCAGTGTCTCAGGGTCTCAGTCTCTCAGTGTCTCAGTCTCTCAGTCTCTCAGTCTCTCAGGGTCTCATAGTCTCAGTCTCTCAGGGTCTCAGTGTCTCAGTCTCTGAATCGCTCAGTCTCTCACTCTCTCAGTCTCTCAGTCTCTCAGGGTCTCAGTGTCACAGATTCTCAGAGTCTCAGTGTCTCAGTGTCTCAGGGTCTCTTGGTCTCAGGGTCACTGGGTCTCTGGTTCTCAGTGTCTCAGGGTCTCTGTCCGGGTCCCCGGGTCTCAGGGTCTCAGTGTCTCACGTCCCAGTATCTCAGGGGCTCAGGGGCTCAGTTTTCAGTGTCTCAGGGTCTCAGTGTCTCAGTCTCTCCATCTCTCAGTGACTCAGTCGCTCAGTCTCTCAGTCTCTCAGTCTTTCAGTGTATCAGTCTCTCATTCTCTCAGTCTCTCAGTCTCAGTCTTTCAGTGTCTCAGTGTCTCAGGGTCTCAGTGTCTCCTTGTCTCAGGGTCTCAGTGCCTCAATGTCTCAGTCTCTCAGTCTCTCAGTCTCTCAGTGTCTCAGTCTCTCAGTCTCTGAGTCGCTCAGTCTCTCAGTCTCTCTGTCTCTCAGTGTATCATTCTCTCAGTCTCTCAGTCTCTCAGGGTCTCAGTGTCTCAGGGTCTCAGTATCTCAGTGTCTCAGGGTCTCAGTGTGTCAGAGCCTTAGTCTCTCAGGCCCTCAGTCTCTCAGGGTCTCTGGGTCTCTGGGTCTCTGGGTCTCTGGGTCTCAGTCTCTCAGTCTCTCAGACTCTCAGTCTTTCAGTGTCTCAGGGTTTCAGTGTCTCAGAATCGCAGGATCTCAGTGTCTCAGTCTCTCAGTGTCTCAGTTTCTCAGGGTCACAGGGTCTCAGTCTCTCAGTCTCTCATTCTCTAATGCTCTCAGTCTCTCAGTGTCTCAGGTTCTCAGTGTCTCAGGGTCTCAGTGTCTCAGTGTCTCAGGGTCTCAGGGTCTCAGTGTCTCAGGATCTCAGGGCCTTTGTCTCTCAGCCCTCAGTCTCTCAGTCTCTCTGCGTCTCTGTGTCTCAGTGTCTCAGTGTCTCATTGACTCAGTGTGTCAGTGTCTCAGGGTCTCTGTGTCTCAGTGTCTCAGGGTCTCTGGGTCTCAGTGTCGCAGGGTCTCAGAGTCTCAGTGTTTCAGGGTCTCAGTGTCTTAGTGTCTCAGGGTCTCAGTGTCTCAGTGTCTCAGGGTCCCAGCGTCTCAGTGTCTCCGTGACTCAGGGTCTCAGGTCTCAGTGACTCAGTTTCTCAGGGTCTCAGGGTCTCAGTCTCTCAGTGTCTCAGTGTCTCAGTCTCTCAGTCTCTCAGTCTTTCAGGGTCTCATAGTCTCAGTCTCTCAGGGTCTCAGTGTCTCAGTCTGTGAGTCGCTCAGTCTCTCACTCTCTCAGTCTCTCAGTCTCTCAGGGTCTCAGTGTCGCAGATTCTCAGAGTCTCAGTGTCTCAGTGTCTTAGGGTCTCTTGGTCTCAGGGTCACTGGGTCTCTGGTTCTCAGTGTCTCAGGGTCTCCGTCCGGGTCCCCGGGTCTCAGGGTCTCAGTGTCACATGTCCCAGTATCTCAGGGGCTCAGGGGCTCAGTTTTCAGTGTCTCAGGGTCTCAGGGTCTCAGTGTCTCAGTCTCTCCATCTCTCAGTGTCTCAGTCGCTCAGTCTCTCAGTCTTTCAGTGTATCAGTCTCTCAGTCTCTCAGTCTCTCAGTCTCAGTCTCTCAGTGTCTCAGTGTCTCAGGGTCTCAGTGTCTCCGTGTCTCAGGGTCTCAGTGCCTCAATGTCTCAGTCTCTCAGTCTCTCAGTCACTCAGTCGCTCAGTCTCTCAGTCTCTGAGTGTATCAGTCTCTCAGTCTCTCAGTGTCTCAGTGTCTCAGGGTTTCAGTGTCTCAGGGTCTCAGTGTCTCTGGGTCTCAGTCTCAGTCTCTCAGTCTCTCAGTCTTTCAGTCTCTCAGTCTCTCAGTGTCTCAGTCTCAAAGTGTCTCAGTGTCTCAGGGCCTCTGGGTCTCAGTGTGTCTGTGTCTCAGAGTCTCAGGGTCAAAGGTTCTCAGGGTCTCTGGGTCTCAGTGTCAAAGTCTCTCTGTCTCTCAGTTTCTCAGTGTCTCAGTGTCTCAGTGTCTCACGGCCTCTGGGTCTCTGGGTCTCAGTGTCTCAGGGTCTCAGGGTCTCAGTGTCTCGGGGTCTCAGGGACATAGTCTCTCATGCCCTCAGTCTCTCAGTCTCTCTGGGTCTCTGGGTCTCAGTCTCAGTGTCTCAGTGTCTCAGGGTCTCAGGGTCTCAGTGTCTCAGTGTCTCAGGATCTCAGGGTCTCAGTGTCTCAGGGTCTCAGTGTCTCAGGGTCTCAGTGTCTCAGGGTCTCAGTGTCTCAGTGTCTCAGTGTATCAGGGTCCCAGCGTCTCAGTGTCTCCGTGACTCAGGGTCTCTCCATCTCTCAGTCTCTCAGTCGCTCAGTCTCTCAATCTCTCAGTCTTTCAGTGTATCAGTCTCTCAGTCTCTCAGACTCTCAGTCTCTCAGTCTCAGTCTCTCAGTGTCTCAGGGTCTCAGGGTCTCAGTGTCTCCGTGTCTCAGGGTCTCAGTGCCTCAATGTCTCAGTCTCTCAGTCTCTCAGTCACTCAGTCGCTCAGTCTCTCAGTCTCTGAGTGTATCAGTCTCTCAGTCTCTCAGGGTCTCAGGGTCTCAGGGTCTCAGGGTCTCAGTGTCTCAGTGTCTCAGGGTCTCAGTGTCTCTGGGTCTCAGTCTCAGTCTCTCAGTCTCTCAGTCCCTCAGTGTCTCAGTTTCTCAGTGTCTCAGGGCCTCTGGGTCTCTGGGTCTCAGTGTGTCAGTGTCTCAGAGTCTCAGGTCCCAGGTTCTCAGGGTCTCTGGGTCTCAGTGTCGAAGTCTCTCAGTCTCTCAGTCTCTCAGTTTCTCAGTGTCTCAGTGTCTCAGTGTCGCAGGGACTCTGGGTCTCAGGGTCTCAGGGTCTCAGTGTCTCAGTGTCTCGAGGTCTCAGTGTCTCTGGGTCTCAGTGTCTCATTCTCTCTGTCTCTCAGTTTCTCAGTGTCTCAGTGTCTCAGGGTCACAGTTTCTCAGTGTCTCAGTGTCTCAGGTTCTCAGTGTCTCAGTGTCTCAGGGTCTCAGGGTCTCAGTGTCTCAGGGTCTCAGGGCCTTAGTCTCTCATGCCCTCAGTCTCTCAGTCTCTCTGGGTCTCTGGGTCTCTGGGTCTCAGTCTCTCAGTCTCTCAGGGTCTCAGTGTCTCAGTGTCTCAGGATCTCAGGGTCTCAGGGTCTCAGTGTCTCAGTGTCTCATTGTCTCAGGGTCACAGTGTCTCAGGGTCACAGGGTCTCAGTGTCTCAGGGTCTCAGGGTCTCTGGGTCACAGTCTCTCAGTGTCTCAGTGTCTCAGGGTCTCAGGGTCTCAGTGTCTCAGGGTCTCAGTGTCTCGTGTCTCAGTGTCTCAGTGTCTCAGTCTCTCAGGGTCTCAGTGTCTCAGGGTCTCAGTGTCTCAGTGTCTCAGAGCCTTAGTCTCTCAGGCCCTCAGTCTCTCAGTGTCTCAGTGTCTCAGTCTCTCAGGGTCTTAGTTTCTCAGTGTCTCAGTGTCTCAGTCTCTCAGGGTCTCAGTCTCTCAGTCTCTCAGGGTCTCTGGGTCTCTGGCTCTCTGGGTCTCAGTCTCTCAGTCTCTCAGTCTCTCATTGTCTCAGTGTCTCAGTGTCTCAGGGTCTCAGGGCCTCAGTGTCTCACTGTCTCAGTGTCTCAGGTCTCAGTGTCTCAGGATCTAAGTGTCTCAGTCTCTCATTCACTCAGTCGCTCAGTCTCTCAGTCCCTCAGTGTATCAGTGTCTCAGGGTCACAGGGTCTCTGGGTCTCTGGGTCTCAGTCCCTCATTCACTCATTCTCTCAGTTTCTCAGTGTCTCAGTGTCTCAGTGTTTCTGGGTCACAGGGTCTCAGTGTCTTACTGTCTCAGTATCGCAGGTTCTCAGTGTCTCAGGGTCTCAATCTCTCAGTCTCTCATTGTATCAGTCTCTCAGTCTCTCATTGTATCAGTCTCTCAGTGTCTCAGTGTATCAGGTTCTCAGTGTCTCAGGGTCTCAGTGTCTCAGAGTCTCAGAGTCTCAGGGTCTCAGAGTCTCAGGGTCTCAGGGCCTTCGTCTCTCATGCCCTCAGTCTCTCAGTCTCTCTGGGTCTCTGGGTCTCCGGGTCTCTGGGTCTCTGTGTCTCAGTCTCTCAGTCTCTCAGTGTCTCAGTGTCTCAGGGTCTCAGTGTCTCAGTGTCTCAGGATCTCAGGGTCTCAGGGTCTCAGGGTCTCAGTGTCTCAGGGTCTCAGTGTCTCAGGGTCTCAGTGTCTCAGGGTCTCAGGGTCTTAGTCTCTCAGTCACTCAGTCTCTGAGTCTCTCAGTCTCGCAGTGTCTCAGTGTCTCAGGCTCTCTGGGTCTCTGGGTCTCAGTCTCTCAGTCTCTCAGTGCCTCAGTGTCTGAGGGTCTCAGTCTCTCAGTTTCTCAGTCTCTCAGTCTCTCAGTCTCTCATTCTCTCATTCTCTCAGTCTTTCAGTGTCTCAGTGTCTCAGGTTCTTAGTGTCTCAGGGTCTCAGTGTCTCAGGGCGTCTGGTTCTCTGGGTCTCTGGGTCTCAGTGTGTCAGTGTCCCAGTGTCTCAGGGTCTCAGTGTCTCTGGGTCTCAGTCTCTCATTCTCTCTGTCTCTCAGTTTCTCAGTGTCTCCGTGTCTCAGTGTCTCAGTGTCTCAGGGTCTCAGGGTCTCAGTGTCTCACTGTCTCAGTATCTCAGGGTCTCAGTGTCTCAGGGTCTCAGTCTCTCAGTCTCTCAATCTCTCAGTCTCTCAGTCTCTCATTGTATCAGTCTCTCAGTCTCTCAGGGTCTCAGGGTCTCAGTGTCTCACTGTCTCAGGGTCTCAGTGTCTCTGGGTCTCAGTCTCAGTCTCAGTCTCTAAGTCTCTCAGTCTCTCAGTGTCTCAGGGTCTCAGTATCTCAGTGTCTAAGTCTTTCAGTCTCTCAATGTCTCAGTGTCTCAGTGTCTCAGGGCCTCTGGGTCTCTGGGTCTCAGTGTGTCAGTGTCTCAGAGTCTCAGGGTCCCAGGTTCTCAGGGTCTCTGGGTCTCAGTGTCGAAGTCTCTCAGTCTCTCAGTTTCTGAGTGTCTCAGTTACTCAGTGTCTCAGGGCCAATGGGTCTCTGGGTCTCTGGGTCTCAGGGTCTCAGGGTCTCAGTGTCTCAGTGTCTCAGGGTCTCTGGCTCTATGGGTCTCAGTCTCTCATTCTCTCTGTCTCTCAGTCTCTCTGGGTCTCTGGGTCTGTCTCTCCATCTCTCAGTGTCTCAGTCGCTCAGTCTCTCAGTCTCTCAGTCTTTCAGTGTATCAGTCTCTCATTCTCTCAGTCTCTCAGTCTCAGTCTCTCAGTGTCTCAGTGTCTCAGGGTCTCAGTGTCTCCGTGTCTCAGGGTCTCAGTGCCTCAATGTCTCAGTCTCTCAGTCTCTCAGTCTCTCAGTGTCTCAGTCTCTCAGTCTCTGAGTCGCTCAGTCTCTCAGTCTCTCTGTCTCTCAGTGTATCATTCTCTCAGTCTCTCAGTCTCTCAGGGTCTCAGTGTCTCAGGGTCTCAGTGTCTCAGTGTCTCAGGGTCTCAGTGTGTCAGAGCCGTAGTCTCTCAGGCCCTCAGTCTCTCAGGGTCTCAGTCTCTCAGTCTCTCAGTCTTTCAGTGTCTCAGGGTTTCAGTGTCTCAGAATCGCAGGATCTCAGTGTCTCAGGGTCTCAGTGTCTCAGGCTCTCTGGGTCTCTGGGGCTCTGTCTCTCAGTCTCTCAGTGTCTCAGTTTCTCAGGGTCACAGGGTCTCAGTCTCTCAGTCTCTCATTCTCTAATGCTCTCAGTCTCTCAGTGTCTCAGGTTCTCAGTGTCTCAGGGTCTCAGTGTCTCAGTGTCTCAGGGTCTCAGGGTCTCAGTGTCTCAGGATCTCAGGGCCTTTGTCTCTCAGCCCTCAGTCTCTCAGTCTCTCTGGGTCTCTGGGTCTCTGGGTCTCAGTGTCTCAGTGTCTCATTGACTCAGTGTCTCAGTGTCTCAGGGTCTCTGTGTCTCAGTGTCTCAGGGTCTCTGGGTCTCAGTGTCGCAGGGTCTCAGAGTCTCAGTGTTTCAGGGTCTCAGTGTCTTAGTGTCTCAGGGTCTCAGTGTCTCCGTGACTCAGGGTCTCAGGTCTCAGTGACACAGTTTCTCAGGGTCTCATGGTCTCAGGGTCTCAGTGTCACAGGGTCTCAGTCTCTCAGTGTCTCAGTGTCTCAGTGTCTCAGTCTCTCAGTCTTTCAGGGTCTCATAGTCTCAGTCTCTCAGGGTCTCAGTGTCTCAGTCTCTGAGTCGCTCAGTCTCTCACTCTCTCAGTCTCTCAGTCTCTCAGGGTCTCAGTGTCGCAGATTCTCAGAGTCTCAGTGTCTCAGTGTCTCAGAGTCTCTTGGTCTCAGGGTCACTGGGTCTCTGGTTCTCAGTGTCTCAGGGTCTCCGTCCGGGTCCCCGGGTCTCAGTGTCTCATGTCCCAGTATCTCAGGGGCTCAGGGTCTCAGTGTCTCCGTGTCTCAGAGTCTCAGTGCCTCAATGTCTCAGTCTCTCAGTCTCTCAGTCACTCAGTCGCTCAGTCTCTCAGTCTCTGAGTGTATCAGTCTCTCAGTCTCTCAGTGTCTCAGGGTCTCAGGGTCTCAGTGTCTCAGGGTCTCAGTGTCTCTGGGTCTCAGTCTCAGTCTCTCAGTCTTTCAGTCTCTCAGTCTCTCAGTGTCTCAGTCTCAAAGTGTCTCAGTGTCTCAGGGCCTCTGGGTCTCAGTGTGTCTGTGTCTCAGAGTCTCAGGGTCCCAGGTTCTCAGGGTCTCTGGGTCTCAGTGTCGAAGTCTCTCTGTCTCTCAGTTTCTCAGTGTCTCAGTGTCTCAGTGTCTCAGGGCCTCTGGGTCTGTGGGTCTCTGGGTCTCAGTGTCTCAGGGTCTCAGGGTCTCAGTGTCTCGGGGTCTCAGGGCCTTAGTCTCTCATGCCCTCAGTCTCTCACTCTCTCTGTGTCTCTGGGTCTCAGTGTCTCAGGGTCTCAGTGTCTCAGTGTCTCAGGACCTCAGGGTCTCAGTGTCTCAGGGTCTCAGTGTCACAGGGTCTCAGTGTCTCAGGGTCTCAGTGTCTCAGTGTATCAGGGTCCCAGCGTCTCAGTGTCTCCGTGACTCAGGGTCTCTCCATCTCTCAGTCTCTCAGTCGCTCAGTCTCTCAATCTCTCAGTCGTTCAGTGTATCAGTCTCTCAGTCTCTCAGTCTCTCAGTCTCAGTCTCTCAGTGTCTCAGGGTCTCAGGGTCTCAGTGTCTCCGTGTCTCAGGGTCTCAGTGCCTCAATGTCTCAGTCTCTCAGTCTCTCAGTCACTCAGTTGCTCAGTCTCTCAGTCTCTGAGTGTATCAGTCTCTCAGTCTCTCAGTCTCTCAGGGTCTCAGGGTCTCATGGTCTCAGGGTCTCAGTGTCTCAGTGTCTCAGGGTCTCAGTGTCTCTGGGTCTCAGTCTCAGTCTCTCAGTCTCTGTGTCTCAGGGTCTCAGTGTCTCAGTGTCTAAGTCTCTCAGTCTCTCAGTCTCTCAGTGTCTCAGTTTCTCAGTGTCTCAGGGCCTCTGGGTCTCTGGGTCTCAGTGTGTCAGTGTCTCAGAGTCTCAGGTCCCAGGTTCTCAGGGTCTCTGGGTCTCAGTGTCGAAGTCTCTCAGTCTCTCAGTCTCTCAGTTTCTCAGTGTCTCAGTGTCTCAGGGACTCTGGGTCTCAGGGTCTCAGTGTCTCAGTGTCTCGAGGTCTCAGTGTCTCTGGGTCTCTGGGTCTCAGTGTCTCATTCTCTCTGTCTCTCAGTTTCTCAGTGTCTCAGTGTCTCAGTGTCTCAGGGTCACAGTTTCTCAGTGTCTCAGTGTCTCAGGTTTGCAGTGTCTCAGTGTCTCAGGGTCTCAGGGTCTTAGTGTCTCAGGGTCTCAGGGCCTTAGTCTCTCATGCCCTCAGTCTCTCAGTCTCTCTGGGTCTCTGGGTCTCAGTCTCTCAGTCTCTCAGGGTCTCAGTGTCTCAGTGTCTCAGGATCTCAGGGTCTCAGGGTCTCAGTGTCTCAGTGTCTCATTGTCTCAGGGTCACAGTATCTCAGGGTCACAGGGTCTCAGTGTCTCAGGGTCTCAGGGTCTCTGGGTCTCAGTCTCTCAGTGCCTCAGTGTCTCAGGGTCTCAGGGTCTCAGTTTCTCAGGGTCTCAGTGTCTCAGTGTCTCAGTGTCTCAGTCTCTCAGGGTCTCAGTGTCTCAGGGTCTCAGTGTCTCAGTGTCTCAGAGCCTTAGTCTCTCAGGCCCTCAGTCTCTCAGGGTCTCAGTGTCTCAGTGTCTCAGTCTCTCAGGGTCTTAGTTTCTCAGTGTCTCAGTGTCTCAGTCTCTCAGGGTCTCAGTCTCTCAGTCTCCCAGGGTCTCTGGGTCTCTGGCTCTCTGGGTCTCAGTCTCTCAGTCTCTCAGTCTCTCATTGTCTCAGTGTCTCAGTGTCTCAGGGTCTCAGGGCCTCAGTGTCTCACTGTCTCAGTGTCACAGGTCTCAGTGTCTCAGGATCTAAGTGTCTCAGTCTCTCATTCACTCAGTCGCTCAGTCTCTCAGTCCCTCAGTGTATCAGTGTCTCAGGGTCACAGGGTCTCTGGGTCTCTGGGTCTCAGTCCCTCATTCTCTCATTCTCTCAGTTTCTCAGTGTCTCAGTGTCTCAGTGTTTCAGGGTCACAGGGTCTCAGTGTCTCACTGTCTCAGTATCGCAGGTTCTCAGTGTCTCAGGGTCTCAATCTCTCAGTCTCTCATTGTATCAGTCTCTCAGTCTCTCATTGTATCAGTCTCTCAGTCTCTCAGTGTCTCAGGTTCTCAGTGTCTCAGGGTCTCAGTGTCTCAGAGTCTCAGAGTCTCAGGGTCTCAGAGTCTCAGGGTCTCAGGGCCTTCGTCTCTCATGCCCTCAGTCTCTCAGTCTCTCTGGGTCTCTGGGTCTCCGGGTCTCTGGGTCTCAGTGTCTCAGAGTCTCAGTGTCTCAGTGTCTCAGGATCTCAGGGTCTCAGTGTCTCAGGGTCTCAGTGTCACTGGGTCTCAGTGTCTCAGGGTCTCAGTGTCTCAGTGTATCAGGGTCCCAGCGTCTCAGTGTCTCCGTGACTCAGGGTCTCTCCATCTCTCAGTCTCTCAGTCGCTCAGTCTCTCAATCTCTCAGTCTTTCAGTGTATCAGTCTCTCAGTCTCTCAGTCTCTCAGTCTCTCAGTCTCAGTCTCTCAGTGTCTCAGGGTCTCAGGGTCTCAGTGTCTCCGTGTCTCAGGGTCTCAGTGCCTCAATGTCTCAGTCTCTCAGTCTCTCAGTCACTCAGTCGCTCAGTCTCTCAGTCTCTGAGTGTATCAGTCTCTCAGTCTCTCAGTCTCTCAGCTTCTCAGGGTCTCATGGTCTCAGGGTCTCAGTGTCTCAGTGTCTCAGGGTCTCAGTGTCTCTGTGTCTCAGTCTCAGTCTCTCAGTCTCTGTGTCTCAGGGTCTCAGTGTCTCAGTGTCTAAGTCTCTCAGTCTCTCAGTCTCTCAGTGTCTCAGTTTCTCAGTGTCTCAGGGCCTCTGGGTCTCAGTGTGTCAGTGTCTCAGAGTCTCAGGTCCCAGGTTCTCAGGGTCTCTGGGTCTCAGTGTCGAAGTCTCTCAGTCTCTCAGTCTCTCAGTTTCTCAGTGTCTCAGTGTCTCAGTGTCTCAGGGACTCTGGGTCTCAGGGTCTCAGTGTCTCAGTGTCTCGAGGTCTCAGTGTCTCTGGGTCTCTGGGTCTCAGTGTCTCATTCTCTCTGTCTCTCAGTTTCTCAGTGTCTCAGTGTCTCAGTGTCTCAGGGTCACAGTTTCTCAGTGTCTCAGTGTCTCAGGTTTGCAGTGTCTCAGTGTCTCAGTGTCTCAGAGTCTCAGGGCCTTAGTCTCTCATGCCCTCAGTCTCTCAGTCTCTCTGGGTCTCTGGGTCTCTGGGTCTCAGTCTCTCAGTCTCTCAGTCTCTCAGGGTCTCAGTGTCTCAGTGTCTCAGGATCTCAGGGTCTCAGGGTCTCAGTGTCTCAGTGTCTCATTGTCTCAGGGTCACAGTATCTCAGGGTCACAGGGTCTCAGTGTCTCAGGGTCTCAGGGTCTCTGGGTCTCAGTCTCTGAGTGCCTCAGTGTCTCAGGGTCTCAGGGTCTCAGTGTCTCAGGGTCTCAGTGTCTCAGTGTCTCAGTGTCTCAGTCTCTCTGGGTCTCAGTGTCTCAGGGTCTCAGTGTCTCAGTGTCTCAGAGCCTTAGTCTCTCAGGCCCTCAGTCTCTCAGGGTCTCAGTGTCTCAGTGTCTCAGTCTCTCAGGGTCTTAGTTTCTCAGTGTCTCAGTGTCTCAGTCTCTCAGGGTCTCAGTCTCTCAGTCTCCCATGGTCTCTGGGTCTCTGGCTCTCTGGGTCTCAGTCTCTCAGTCTCTCATTGTCTCAGTGTCTCAGTGTCTCAGGGTCTCAGGGCCTCAGTGTCTCACTGTCTCAGTGTCACAGGTCTCAGTGTCTCAGGATCTAAGTGTCTCAGTCTGTCATTCACTCAGTCGCTCAGTCTCTCATTCCCTCAGTGTATCAGTGTCTCAGGGTCACAGGGTCTCTGGGTCTCTGGGTCTCTGGGTCTCAGTCCCTCATTCTCTCATTCTCTCAGTTTCTCAGTGTCTCAGTGTCTCAGTGTTTCAGGGTCACAGGGTCTCAGTGTCTCACTGTCTCAGTATCGCAGGTTCTCAGTGTCTCAGGGTCTCAATCTCTCAGTCTCTCATTGTATCAGTCTCTCAGTCTCTCATTGTATCAGTCTCTCAGTGTCTCAGGTTCTCAGTGTCTCAGGGTCTCAGTGTCTCAGAGTCTCAGAGTCTCAGGGTCTCAGAGTCTCAGGGTCTCAGGGCCTTCGTCTCTCATGCCCTCAGTCTCTCAGTCTCTCTGGGTCTCTGGGTCTCCGGGTCTCTGGGTCTCAGTCTCTCAGTCTCTCAGTGTCTCAGTGTCCCAGGGTCTCAGTGTCTCAGTGTCTCAGGATCTCAGGGTCTCAGGGTCTCAGTGTCTCAGGGTCTCAGTGTCTCAGGGTCCCAGTGTCTCAGGGTCTCAGGGTCTTAGTCTCTCAGTCACTCAGTCTCTGAGTCTCTCAGTCTCGCAGTGTCTCAGTGTCTCAGGCTCTCTGGGTCTCTGTCTCTCAGTCTCTCAGTGCCTCAGTGTCTGAGGGTCTCAGTCTCTCAGTCTCTCAGTCTCTCATTCTCTCATTCTCTCAGTCTTTCAGTGTCTCAGTGTCTCAGGGTCTCAGTGTCTCAGGGCGTCTGGGTCTCTGGGTCTCAGTGTGTCAGTGTCCCAGGGTCTCAGGGTCTCAGTGTCTCTGGGTCTCAGTCTCTCATTCTCTCTGTCTCTCAGTTTCTCAGTGTCTCAGTGTCTCAGTGTCTCAGTGTCTCAGGGTCTCAGTGTCTCACTGTCTCAGTATCTCAGGGTCTCAGTGTCTCAGGGTCTCAGTCTCTCAGTCTCTCAATCTCTCAGTCTCTCAGTCTCTCATTGTATCAGTCTCTCAGTCTCTCAGGGTCTCAGGGTCTCAGTGTCTCACTGTCTCAGGGTCTCAGTGTCTCTGGGTCTCAGTCTCAGTCTCTCAGTCTCTCAGTGTCTCAGGGTCTCAGTATCTCAGTGTCTAAGTCTTTCAGTCTCTCAATGTCTCAGTGTCTCAGTGTCTCAGTGTCTCAGGGCCTCTGGGTCTCTGGGTCTCAGTGTGTCAGTGTCTCAGAGTCTCAGGGTCCCAGGTTCTCAGGGTCTCTGGGTCTCAGTGTCGAAGTCTCTCAGTCTCTCAGTTTCTCAGTGTCTCAGTTACTCAGTGTCTCAGGGCCAATGGGTCTCTGGGTCTCTGGGTCTCAGGGTCTCAGGGTCTCAGGGTCTCAGTGTCTCAGTGTCTCAGGGTCTCTGGGTCTATGGGTCTCAGTCTCTCATTCTCTCTGTCTCTCAGTTTCTCAGTGTCTCACTGTCTCAGTATCGCAGGGTCTCAGTGTCTCAGGGTCTCAGTCTCTCATTGTATCAGTCTCTCAGTCTCTCAGTGTCTCAGGTTCTCAGTGTCTCAGGGTCTCAGTGTCTCAGGGTCTCAGGGTCTCAGTGTCTCAGGGTCTCAGGGCCTCAGTCTCTCATGCCCTCAGTCTCTCAGTCTCTCTGGGTCTCTGCGTCTCTGGGTCTCTGGGTCTCAATCTCTCAGTCTCTCAGTGTCTCAGTGTCTCAGCGTCTCAGTGAGTCAGTGTCTCAGGATCTCAGGGTCTCAGTGTCTCAGCGTCTCATTGACTCAGGGTCTCAGTGTCTCAGGGTCTCAGTGTCTCAGTCTCTCAGTGTCTCAGTCTCTCAGTCTCTCATTCTCTCATTCTCTCAGTCTTTCAGTGTCTCAGTGTGTCAGTGTCCCAGTGTCTCAGGGTCTCAGTGTCTCTGGGTCTCAGTCTCTCATTCTCTCTGTCTCTCAGTTTCTCAGTGTCTCCGTGTCTCAGTGTCTCAGTGTCTCAGGGTCTCAGGGTCTCAGGGTCTCACTGTCTCAGTATCTCAGGGTCTCAGTGTCTCAGGGTCTCAGTCTCTCAGTCTCTGAATCTCTCAGTCTCTCATTGTATCAGTCTCTCAGTCTCTCAGGGTCTCAGGGTCTCAGTGTCTCACTGTCTCAGGGTCTCAGTGTCTCTGGGTCTCAGTCTCAGTCTCTCAGTCTCTCAGTCTCTCAGTGTCTCAGGGTCTCAGTATCTCAGTGTCTAAGTCTTTCAGTCTCTCAATGTCTCAGTGTCTCAGGGACTCTGGGTCTCTGGGGCTCAGTGTGTCAGTGTCTCAGAGTCTCAGGGTCCCAGGTTCTCAGGGTCTCTGGGTCTCAGTGTCGAAGTCTCTCAGTCTCTCAGTTTCTCATTGTCTCAGTTACTCAGTGTCTCAGGGCCAATGGGTCTCTGGGTCTCTGGGTCTCAGGGTCTCAGGGTCTCAGTGTCTCAGGGTCTCTGGGTCTATGGGTCTCAGTCTCTCATTCTCTCTGTCTCTAAGTGTCTCAGTGTCTCAGTGTCTCAGTGTCACAGGGTCACAGGGTCTCAGTGTCTCACTGTCTCAGTATCGCAGGGTCTCAGTGTCTCAGGGTCTCAGTTTCTCATTGTATCAGTCTCTCAGTGTCTCATTGTATCAGTCTCTCAGTCTCTCAGTGTCTCAGGTTCTCAGTGTCTCAGGGTCTCAGTGTCTCAGTGTCTCAGGGTCTCAGGGTCTCAGTGTCTCAGGGTCTCAGGGCCTTAGTCTCTCATGCCCTCAGTCTCTCAGTCTCTCTGGGTCTCTGCGTCTCTAGGTCTCTGGGTCTCTGGGTCTCAATCTCTCAGTCTCTCAGTGTCTCAGTGTCTCAGGCTCTCAGTGCCTCAGTGTCTCAGGATCTCAGGGTCTCAGGGTCTCAGCGTCTCATTGACTCAGGGTCTCAGTGTCTCAGGGTCACATGGTCTCAGGGTCTCAGTGTCTCAGGGTCTCAGGGTCTCTGGGTCTCAGTCTCTCAGTCTCTCAGTCTCTCAGTCTCTCAGTCTCTCAGGGTCTCAGTGTCTCAGTCTCTCAGTGTCTCAGTGTTTCAGTCTCTGAGTCTCTGAGTCGTTCAGTCACTCAGTCACTCTGTCTCTCAGTGTATCATTCTCTCAGTCTCTCAGTCTCTCAGGGTCTCAGTGTCTCAGGGTCTCAGTGTCTCAGTGTCTCAGGTTCTCAGTGTGTCAGAGCCTTAGTCTCTCAGGCCCTCAGTCTCTCAGGGTCTCTGGGTCTCTGGGTCTCTGGCTCTCTGGGTCTCAGTCTCTCAGTCTCTCAGTGTCTCAGTGTCTCAGTGTCTCAGGGTTTCAGTGTCTCAGAATCTCAGGATCTCAGTGTCTCAGGGTCTCGGTGTCTCAGGGTCTCAGGGTCTCAGGGTCTTAGTCTCTCAGTCTCTCAGTGTCTCAGGCTCTCTGGGTCTCTGGGGATCAGTCTCTCAGTCTCTCAGTTTCTCAGGGTCACAGGGTCTCAGTCTCTCAGTCTCTCATTCTCTAATACTCCCAGTCTCTCAGTCTCTCAGTGTCTCAGTGTCTCAGGTTCTCAGTGTCTCAGTGTCTCAGTGTCTCAGTGTCTCAGGATCTCAGGGCCTTTGTCTCTCAGCCCTCAGTCTCTCAGTCTCTCTGCGTCTCTGGGTCTCTGGGTCTCAGTGTTTCAGGGTCTCAGTGTCTTAGTGTCTCAGGGTCTCAGTGTCTCAGTGTCTCAGGGTCCCAGCGTCTCAGTGTCTCCGTTACTCAGGGTCTCAGGTCTCAGTGACTCAGTGTCTCAGGGTCTCAGGGTCTCAGTGTCTCAGTCTCTCAGTCTCTCAGTCTCTGAGTCGCTCAGTCTCTCACTCTCTCAGTCTCTCAGTCTCTCAGGGTCTCAGTGTCACAGATTCTCAGAGTCTCAGTGTCTCAGTGTCTCAGGGTCTCTTGGTCTCAGGGTCACTGGGTCTCTGGTTCTCAGTGTCTCAGGGTGTCCGTCCGGGTCCCCGGGTCTCAGGGTCTCAGTGTCTCATGTCCCAGTATCTCAGGGGCTCAGGGGCTCAGTTTTCAGTGTCTCAGGGTCTCAGTGTCTCAGTCTCTCCATCTCTCAGTGTCTCAGTCGCTCAGTCTCTCAGTCTCTCAGTCTTTCAGTGTATCAGTCTCTCATTCTCTCAGTCTCTCAGTCTCAGTCTCTCAGTGTCTCAGTGTCTCAGGGTCTCAGTGTCTCCGTGTCTCAGGGTATCAGTGCCTCAATGTCTCAGTCTCTCAGTCTCTCAGTCTCTCAGTGTCTCAGTGTCTCAGTCTCTCAGTCTCTGAGTCGCTCAGTCTCCCAGTCTCTCTGTCTCTCAGTGTATCATTCTCTCAGTCTCTCAGTCGCTCAGGGTCTCAGTGTCTCACGGTCTCAATGTCTCAGTGTCTCAGGGTCTCAGTGTGTCAGAGCCTTAGTCTCTCAGGCCCTCAGTCTCTCAGGGTCTCTGGGTCTCTGGGTCTCTGGCTCTCTGGGTCTCAGTCTCTCAGTCTCTCAGTCTCTCAGTCTCTCAGTGTCTCAGTGTCTCAGTGTCTCAGGGTTTCAGTGTCTCAGAATCGCAGGATCTCAGTGTCTCAGGGTCTCGGTGTCTCAGGGTCTCAGGGTCTCAGGGTCTTAGTCTCTAGTCTCGCAGTGTCTCAGGCTCTCTGGGTCTCTGGGGCTCTGTCTCTCAGTCTCTTAGTCTCTCAGTGTCTCAGTTTCTCAGGGTCACAGGGACTCAGTCTCTCAGTCTCTCGTTCTCTAATGCTCTCAGTCTCTCAGTGTCTCAGGTTCTCAGTGTCTCAGGGTCTCAGTGTCTCAGTGTCTCAGGGTCTCAGGGTCTCAGTGTCTCAGGATCTCAGGGCCTTTGTCTCTCAGCCCTCAATCTCTCAGTCTCTCTGCGTCTCTGGGTCTCAGTGTCTCAGTGTCTCAGTGTCTCATTGACTCAGTGTCTCAGTGTCTCAGGGTCTCTGTGTCTCAGGGTCTCTGGGTCTCAGTGTCGCAGGGTCTCAGAGTCTCAGTGTTTCAGGGTCTCAGTGTCTTAGTGTCTCAGGGTCTCAGTGTCTCAGTGTCTCAGGGTCTCAGTGTCTTAGTGTCTCAGGGTCTCAGTGTCTCAGTGTCTCAGGGTCCCAGCGCCTCAGTGTCTCCGTGACTCAGGGTCTCAGGTCTCAGTGACTCAGTGTCTCAGGGTCTCAGGGTCTCAGGGTCTCAGGGTCTCAGGGTCTCAGGGTCTCAGTGTCTCAGGGTCTCAGTCTATCAGTCTCTCAGTGTCTCAGGGTCTCAGTCTCTCAGTTTCTCAGTGTCTCAGTCTCTCAGTCTCTCAGTCTTTCAGAGTCTCATAGTCTCAGTCTCTCAGGGTCTCAGTGTCTCAGTCTCTGAGTCGCTCAGTCTCTCACTCTCTCAGTCTCTCAGTCTCTCAGTCTCTCAGGGTCTCAGTGTCACAGATTCTCAGAGTCTCAGTGTCTCAGTGTCTCAGGGTCTCTTGGTCTCAGGGTCACTGGGTCTCTGGTTCTCAGTGTCTCAGGGTCTCCGTCCGGGTCCCCGGGTCTCAGGGTCTCAATGTCTCATGTCCCAGTATCTCAGCGGCTCAGGGGCTCAGTTTTCAGTGTCTCAGGGTCTCAGTGTCTCAGTCTCTCCATCTCTCAGTGTCTCAGTCGCTCAGTCTCTCAGTCTTTCAGTGTATCAGTCTCTCAGTCTCTCAGTCACTCAGTCTCAGTCTCTCAGTGTCTCAGTGTCTCAGGGTCTCAGTGTCTCCGTGTCTCAGGGTCTCAGTGCCTCAATGTCTCAGTCTCTCAGTCTCTCAGTCACTCAGTTGCTCAGTCTCTCAGTCTCTGAGTGTATCAGTCTCTCAGTCTCTCAGTGTCTCAGGGTCTCAGGGTCTCAGTGTCTCAGGGTCTCAGTGTCTCTGGGTCTCAGTCTCAGTCTCTCAGTCTTTCAGTCTCTCAGTCTCTCAGTGTCTCAGTCTCAAAGTGTCTCAGTGTCTCAGGTCCTCTGGGTCTCAGTGTGTCTGTGTCTCAGAGTCTCAGGGTCCCAGGTTCTCAGGGTCTCTGGGTCTCAGTGTCGAAGTCTCTCTGTCTCTCAGTTTCTCAGTGTCTCAGTTTCTCAGTGTCTCAGTGTCTCAGGGCCTCTGGGTCTCTGGGTCTCTGGGTCTCAGTGTCTCAGGGTCTCAGTGTCTCGGGGTCTCAGGGCCTTAGTCTCTCATGCCCTCAGTCTCTCAGTCTCTCTGGGTCTCTGGGTCTCAGTCTCTCAGTGTCTCAGTGTCTCAGTGTCTCAGTGTCTCAGTGTCTCAGGGTCTCAGTGTCTCAGTGTCTCAGGATCTCAGGGTCTCAGTGTCTCAGGGTCTCAGTGTCTCAGGGTCTCAGTGTCTCAGGGTCTCAGTGTCTCAGTGTATCAGGGTCCCAGCGTCTTGGTGTCTCCGTGACTCAGGGTCTCTCCATCTCTCAGTCTCTCAGTCGCTCTGTCTCTCAATCTCTCAGTCTCTCAGTCTCTCACTCTCAGTCTCTCAGTGTCTCAGGGTCTCAGGGTCTCAGTGTCTCCGTGTCTCAGCGTCTCAGTGCCTCAATGTCTCAGTCTCTCAGTCTCTCAGTCACTCAGTCGCTCAGTCTCTCAGTCTCTCAGTCTCTCAGTGTCTCAGGGTCTCAGGGTCTCAGGGACTCAGTGTCTCAGTGTCTCAGGGTCTCAGTGTCTCTGGGTCTCAGTCTCAGTCTCTCAGTCTCTCAGTGTCTCAGGGTCTCAGTGTCTCAGTGTGTAAGTCTCTCAGTCTCTCAGTGTCTCAGTTTCTCAGTGTCTCAGGGCCTCTGGGTCTCTGGGTCTCAGTGTGTCAGTGTCTCAGAGTCTCAGGTCCCAGGTTCTCAGGGTCTCTGGGTCTCAGTGTCGAAGTCTCTCAGTCTCTCAGTCTCTCAGTTTCTCAGTGTCTCAGTGTCTCAGTGTCTCAGGGACTCTGGGTCTCAGGGTCTCAGGGTCTCTGCGACTCAGTGTCTCGAGGTCTCAGTGTCTCTTGGTCTCTGGGTCTCAGTGTCTCATTCTCTCTGTCTCACAGTTTCTCAGTGTCTCAGTGTCTCAGGGTCACAGTTTCTCAGTGTCTCAGTGTCTCAGGTTCTCAGTGTCTCAGTGTCTCAGGGTCTCAGGGTCTCAGTGTCTCAGGGTCTCAGGGCCTTTTTCTCTCATGCCCTCAGTCTCTCAGTCTCTCGGGGTCTCTGGGTCTCTGGGTCTCAGTCTCTCAGTCTCTCAGGGTCTCAGTGTCTCAGTGTCTCAGGATCTCAGGGTCTCAGGGTCTCAGTCTCTCAGTCTCCCAGGGTCTCTGGGTCTCTGGCTCTCTGGGTCTCAGTCTCTCAGTCTCTCAGTCTCTCATTGTCTCAGTGTCTCAGTGTCTCAGGGTCTCAGGGCCTCAGTGTCTCACTGTCTCAGTGTCACAGGTCTCAGTGTCTCAGGATCTAAGTGTCTCAGTCTCTCATTCACTCAGTCGCTCAGTCTCTCAGTCCCTCAGTGTATCAGTGTCTCAGGGTCACAGGGTCTCTGGGTCTCTGGGTCTCTGGGTCTCAGTCCCTCATTCTCTCATTCTCTCAGTTTCTCAGTGTCTCAGTGTCTCAGTGTCTCAGGGTCACAGGGTCTCAGTGTCTCACTGTCTCAGTATCGCAGGTTCTCAGTGTCTCAGGGTCTCAATCTCTCAGTCTCTCATTGTATCAGTCTCTCAGTCTCTCATTGTATCAGTCTCTCAGTGTCTCAGGTTCTCAGGGTCTCAGTGTCTCAGAGTCTCAGAGTCTCAGGGTCTCAGAGTCTCAGGGTCTCAGGGCCTTCGTCTCTCATGCCCTCAGTCTCTCAGTCTCTCTGGGTCTCTGGGTCTCCGGGTCTCTGGGTCTCAGTCTCTCAGTCTCTCAGTGTCTCAGTGTCCCAGGGTCTCAGTGTCTCAGTGTCTCAGGATCTCAGGGTCTCAGGGTCTCAGTGTCTCAGGGTCTCAGTGTCTCAGGGTCCCAGTGTCTCAGGGTCTCAGGGTCTTAGTCTCTCAGTCACTCAGTCTCTGAGTCTCTCAGTCTCGCAGTGTCTCAGTGTCTCAGGCTCTCTGGGTCTCTGTCTCTCAGTCTCTCAGTGCCTCAGTGTCTGAGGGTCTCAGTCTCTCAGTCTCTCAGTCTCTCATTCTCTCATTCTCTCAGTCTTTCAGTGTCTCAGTGTCTCAGGTACTCAGTGTCTCAGGGTCTCAGTGTCTCAGGGCGTCTGGGTCTCTGGGTCTCAGTGTGTCAGTGTCCCAGGGTCTCAGGGTCTCAGTGTCTCTGGGTCTCAGTCTCTCATTCTCTCTGTCTCTCAGTTTCTCAGTGTCTCCGTGTCTCAGTGTCTCAGTGTCTCAGGGTCTCAGTGTCTCACTGTCTCAGTATCTCAGGGTCTCAGTGTCTCAGGGTCTCAGTCTCTCAGTCTCTCAATCTCTCAGTGTCTCAGGGTCTCAGTGTCTCAGGGTTTCAGTGTCTCAGAATCTCAGGATCTCAGTGTCTCAGGGTCTCGGTGTCTCAGGGTCTCAGGGTCTCAGGGTCTCAGTGTCTCACTGTCTCAGGGTCTCAGTGTCTCTGGGTCTCAGTCTCAGTCTCTCAGTCTCTCAGTCTCTCAGTGTCTCAGGGTCTCAGTATCTCAGTGTCTAAGTCTTTCAGTCTCTCAATGTCTCAGTGTCTCAGTGTCTCAGTGTCTCAGGGCCTCTGGGTCTCTGGGTCTCAGTGTGTCAGTGTCTCAGAGTCTCAGGGTCCCAGGTTCTCAGGGTCTCTGGGTCTCAGTGTCGAAGTCTCTCAGTCTCTCAGTTTCTCAGTGTCTCAGTTACTCAGTGTCTCAGGGCCAATGGGTCTCTGGGTCTCTGGGTCTCAGGGTCTCAGGGTCTCAGGGTCTCAGTGTCTCAGTGTCTCAGGGTCTCTGGGTCTATGGGTCTCAGTCTCTCATTCTCTCTGTCTCTCAGTTTCTCAGTGTCTCACTGTCTCAGTATCGCAGGGTCTCAGTGTCTCAGGGTCTCAGTCTCTCATTGTATCAGTCTCTCAGTCTCTCAGTGTCTCAGGTTCTCAGTGTCTCAGGGTCTCAGTGTCTCAGGGTCTCAGGGTCTCAGTGTCTCAGGGTCTCAGGGCCTCAGTCTCTCATGCCCTCAGTCTCTCAGTCTCTCTGGGTCTCTGCGTCTCTGGGTCTCTGGGTCTCAATCTCTCAGTCTCTCAGTGTCTCAGTGTCTCAGCGTCTCAGTGAGTCAGTGTCTCAGGATCTCAGGGTCTCAGTGTCTCAGCGTCTCATTGACTCAGGGTCTCAGTGTCTCAGGGTCTCAGTGTCTCAGTCTCTCAGTGTCTCAGTCTCTCAGTCTCTCAGTCTCTCATTCTCTCATTCTCTCAGTCTTTCAGTGTCTCAGTGTGTCAGTGTCCCAGTGTCTCAGGGTCTCAGTGTCTCTGGGTCTCTGTCTCTCATTCTCTCTGTCTCTCAGTTTCTCAGTGTCTCCGTGTCTCAGTGTCTCAGTGTCTCAGGGTCTCAGGGTCTCAGGGTCTCACTGTCTCAGTATCTCAGGGTCTCAGTGTCTCAGGGTCTCAGTCTCTCAGTCTCTGAATCTCTCAGTCTCTCATTGTATCAGTCTCTCAGTCTCTCAGGGTCTCAGGGTCTCAGTGTCTCACTGTCTCAGGGTCTCAGTGTCTCTGGGTCTCAGTCTCAGTCTCTCAGTCTCTCAGTCTCTCAGTGTCTCAGGGTCTCAGTATCTCAGTGTCTAAGTCTTTCAGTCTCTCAATGTCTCAGTGTCTCAGTGTCTCAGGGACTCTGGGTCTCTGGGGCTCAGTGTGTCAGTGTCTCAGAGTCTCAGGGTCCCAGGTTCTCAGGGTCTCTGGGTCTCAGTGTCGAAGTCTCTCAGTCTCTCAGTTTCTCAGTGTCTCAGTTACTCAGTGTCTCAGGGCCAATGGGTCTCTGGGTCTCTGGGTCTCAGGGTCTCAGGGTCTCAGTGTCTCAGGGTCTCTGGGTCTATGGGTCTCAGTCTCTCATTCTCTCTGTCTCTAAGTTTCTCAGTGTCTCAGTGTCTCAGTGTCACAGGGTCACAGGGTCTCAGTGTCTCACTGTCTCAGTATCGCAGGGTCTCAGTGTCTCAGGGTCTCAGTTTCTCATTGTATCAGTCTCTCAGTGTCTCATTGTATCAGTCTCTCAGTCTCTCAGTGTCTCAGGTTCTCAGTGTCTCAGGGTCTCAGTGTCTCAGTGTCTCAGGGTCTCAGGGTCTCAGTGTCTCAGGGTCTCAGGGCCTTAGTCTCTCATGCCCTCAGTCTCTCAGTCTCTCTGGGTCTCTGCGTCTCTAGGTCTCTGGGTCTCTGGGTCTCAATCTCTCAGTCTCTCAGTGTCTCAGTGTCTCAGGCTCTCAGTGCCTCAGTGTCTCAGGATCTCAGGGTCTCAGGGTCTCAGCGTCTCATTGACTCAGGGTCTCAGTGTCTCAGGGTCAGATGGTCTCAGGGTCTCAGGGTCTCTGGGTCTCAGTCTCTCAGTCTCTCAGTCTCTCAGTCTCTCAGGGTCTCAGTGTCTCAGTCTCTCAGTGTCTCAGTGTCTCAGTCTCTGAGTCTCTGAGTCGTTCAGTCACTCAGTCACTCTGTCTCTCAGTGTATCATTCTCTCAGTCTCTCAGTCTCTCAGGGTCTCAGTGTCTCAGGGTCTCAGTGTCTCAGTGTCTCAGGTTCTCAGTGTGTCAGAGCCTTAGTCTCTCAGGCCCTCAGTCTCTCAGGGTCTCTGGGTCTCTGGGTCTCTGGCTCTCTGGGTCTCAGTCTCTCAGTCTCTCAGTGTCTCAGTGTCTCAGTGTCTCAGTGTCTCAGGGTTTCAGTGTCTCAGAATCTCAGGATCTCAGTGTCTCAGGGTCTCGGTGTCTCAGGGTCTCAGGGTCTCAGGGTCTTAGTCTCTCAGTCTCGCAGTGTCTCAGTGTCTCAGGCTCTCTGGGTCTCTGGGGATCAGTCTCTCAGTCTCTCAGTCTCTCAGTTTCTCAGGGTCACAGGGTCTCAGTCTCTCAGTCTCTCATTCTCTAATACTCCCAGTCTCTCAGTCTCTCAGTGTCTCAGTGTCTCAGGTTCTCAGTGTCTCAGTGTCTCAGTGTCTCAGTGTCTCAGGATCTCAGGGCCTTTGTCTCTCAGCCCTCAGTCTCTCAGTCTCTCTGCGTCTCTGGGTCTCTGGGTCTCAGTGTTTCAGGGTCTCAGTGTCTTAGTGTCTCAGGGTCTCAGTGTCTCAGTGTCTCAGGGTCCCAGCGTCTCAGTGTCTCCGTTACTCAGGGTCTCAGGTCTCAGTGACTCAGTGTCTCAGGGTCTCAGGGTCTCAGTGTCTCAGTCTCTCAGTCTCTCAGTCTCTGAGTCGCTCAGTCTCTCACTCTCTCAGTCTCTCAGTCTCTCAGGGTCTCAGTGTCACAGATTCTCAGAGTCTCAGTGTCTCAGTGTCTCAGGGTCTCTTGGTCTCAGGGTCACTGGGCCTCTGGTTCTCAGTGTCTCAGGGTCTCCGTCCGGGTCCCCGGGTCTCAGGGTCTCAGTGTCTCATGTCCCAGTATCTCAGGGGCTCAGGGGCTCAGTTTTCAGTGTCTCAGGGTCTCAGTGTCTCAGTCTCTCCATCTCTCAGTGTCTCAGTCGCTCAGTCTCTCAGTCTCTCAGTCTTTCAGTGTATCAGTCTCTCATTCTCTCAGTCTCAGTCTCTCAGTGTCTCAGTGTCTCAGGGTCTCAGTGTCTCCGTGTCTCAGGGTATCAGTGCCTCAATGTCTCAGTCTCTCAGTCTCTCAGTCTCTCAGTGTCTCAGTGTCTCAGTCTCTCAGTCTCTGAGTCGCTCAGTCTCCCAGTCTCTCTGTCTCTCAGTGTATCATTCTCTCAGTCTCTCAGTCGCTCAGGGTCTCAGTGTCTCACGGTCTCAATGTCTCAGTGTCTCAGGGTCTCAGTGTGTCAGAGCCTTAGTCTCTCAGGCCCTCAGTCTCTCAGGGTCTCTGGGTCTCTGGGTCTCTGGCTCTCTGGGTCTCAGTCTCTCAGTCTCTCAGTCTCTCAGTCTCTCAGTCTCTCAGTGTCTCAGTGTCTCAGTGTCTCAGTGTCTCAGGGTTTCAGTGTCTCAGAATCGCAGGATCTCAGTGTCTCAGGGTCTCGGTGTCTCAGGGTGTCAGGGTCTCAGGGTCTTAGTCTCTAGTCTCGCAGTGTCTCAGGCTCTCTGGGTCTCTGGGGCTCTGTCTCTCAGTCTCTTAGTCTCTCAGTGTCTCAGTTTCTCAGGGTCATAGGGTCTCAGTCTCTCAGTCTCTCGTTCTCTAATGCTCTCAGTCTCTCAGTGACTCAGGTTCTCAGTGTCTCAGGGTCTCAGTGTCTCAGTGTCTCAGGGTCTCAGGGTCTCAGTGTCTCAGGATCTCAGGGCCTTTGTCTCTCAGCCCTCAGTCTCTCAGTCTCTCTGCGTCTCTGGGTCTCAGTGTCTCAGTGTCTCATTGACTCAGTGTCTCAGTGTCTCAGGGTCTCTGTGTCTCAGGGTCTCTGGGTCTCAGTGTCGCAGGGTCTCAGAGTCTCAGTGTTTCAGGGTCTCAGTGTCTTAGTGTCTCAGGGTCTCAGTGTCTCAGTGTCTCAGGGTCTCAGTGTCTTAGTGTCTCAGGGTCTCAGTGTCTCAGTGTCTCAGGGTCCCAGCGCCTCAGTGTCTCCGTGACTCAGGGTCTCAGGTCTCAGTGACTCAGTGTCTCAGGGTCTCAGGGTCTCAGGGTCTCAGGGTCTCAGTGTCTCAGGGTCTCAGTCTGTCAGTCTCTCAGTGTCTCAGGGTCTCAGTCTCTCAGTTTCTCAGTGTCTCAGTCTCTCAGTCTTTCAGAGTCTCATAGTCTCAGTCTCTCAGGGTCTCAGTGTCTCAGTCTCTGAGTCGCTCAGTCTCTCACTCTCTCAGTCTCTCAGTCTCTCAGTCTCTCAGGGTCTCAGTGTCACAGATTCTCAGAGTCTCAGTGTCTCAGTGTCTCAGGGTCTCTTGGTCTCAGGGTCACTGGGTCTCTGGTTCTCAGTGTCTCAGGGTCTCCGTCCGGGTCCCCGGGTCTCAGGGTCTCAGTGTCTCATGTCCCAGTATCTCAGCGGCTCAGGGGCTCAGTTTTCAGTGTCTCAGGGTCTCAGGGTCTCAGTGTCTCAGTCTCTCCATCTCTCAGTCTCTCAGTCACTCAGTCTCAGTCTCTCAGTGTCTCAGTGTCTCAGGGTCTCAGTGTCTCCGTGTCTCAGGGTCTCAGTGCCTCAATGTCTCAGTCTCTCAGTCTCTCAGTCACTCAGTCGCTCAGTCTCTCAGTCTCTGAGTGTATCAGTCTCTCAGTCTCTCAGTGTCTCAGGGTCTCAGGGTCTCAGTGTCTCAGGGTCTCAGTGTCTCTGGGTCTCAGTCTCAGTCTCTCAGTCTTTCAGTCTCTCAGTCTCTCAGTGTCTCAGTCTCAAAGTGTCTCAGTGTCTCAGGTCCTCTGGGTCTCAGTGTGTCTGTGTCTCAGAGTCTCAGGGTCCCAGGTTCTCAGGGTCTCTGGGTCTCAGTGTCGAAGTCTCTCTGTCTCTCAGTTTCTCAGTGTCTCAGTTTCTCAGTGTCTCAGTGTCTCAGGGCCTCTGGGTCTCTGGGTCTCTGGGTCTCAGTGTCTCAGGGTCTCAGTGTCTCGGGGTCTCAGGGCCTTAGTCTCTCATGCCCTCAGTCTCTCAGTCTCTCTGGGTCTCTGGGTCTCTGGGTCTCAGTCTCTCAGTGTCTCAGTGTCTCAGTGTCTCAGTGTCTCAGTGTCTCAGGGTCTCAGTGTCTCAGTGTCTCAGGATCTCAGGGTCTCAGTGTCTCAGGGTCTCAGTGTCTCAGGGTCTCAGTGTCTCAGGGTCTCAGTGTCTCAGTGTATCAGGGTCCAGGCGTCTTGGTGTCTCCGTGACTCAGGGTCTCTCCATCTCTCAGTCTCTCAGTCGCTCAGTCTCTCAATCTCTCAGTCTCTCAGTCTCTCACTCTCAGTCTCTCAGTGTCTCAGGGTCTCAGTGTCTCCGTGTCTCAGGGTCTCAGTGCCTCAATGTCTCAGTCTCTCAGTCTCTCAGTCACTCAGTCGCTCAGTCTCTCAGTATCTCAGTCTCTCAGTGTCTCAGGGTCTCAGGGTCTCAGGGACTCAGTGTCTCAGTGTCTCAGGGTCTCAGTGTCTCTGGGTCTCAGTCTCAGTCTCTCAGTCTCTCAGTGTCTCAGGGTCTCAGTGTCTCAGTGTGTAAGTCTCTCAGTCTCTCAGTGTCTCAGTTTCTCAGTGTCTCAGGGCCTCTGGGTCTCTGGGTCTCAGTGTGTCAGTGTCTCAGAGTCTCAGGTCCCAGGTTCTCAGGGTCTATGGGTCTCAGTGTCGAAGTCTCTCAGTCTCTCAGTCTCTCAGTTTCTCAGTGTCTCAGTGTCTCAGTGTCTCAGGGACTCTGGGTCTCAGGGTCTCAGGGTCTCAGCGTCTCAGTGTCTCGAGGTCTCAGTGTCTCTTGGTCTCTGGGTCTCAGTGTCTCATTCTCTCTGTCTCACAGTTTCTCAGTGTCTCAGTGTCTCAGTGTCTCAGGGTCACAGTTTCTCAGTGTCTCAGTGTCTCAGGTTCTCAGTGTCTCAGTGTCTCAGGGTCTCAGGGTCTCAGTGTCTCAGGGTCTCAGTGTATCAGTGTCTCAGTCTCTCAGGCCCTCAGTCGCTCAGGGTCTCAGTGTCTCAGTCTCTCAGTCTCTCAGGGTCTTAGTTTCTCAGTGTCTCAGTGTCTCAGTCTCTCAGGGTCTCAGTCTCTCAGTCTCTCAGGGTCTCTGGGTCTCTGGCTCTCTGGGTCTCAGTCTCTCAGTCTCTCAGTCTCTCATTGTCTCAGGGTCTCAGGGTCTCAGGGCCTCAGTGTCTCACTGTCTCAGTGTCTCAGGTCTCAGTGTCTCAGGATCTAAGTGTCTCAGTCTCTCATTCACTCAGTCGCTCAGTCTCTCAGTCCCTCAATGTATCAGTGTCTCAGGGTCACAGGGTCTCTGGGTCTCTGGGTCTCAGTCCCTCATTCTCTCATTCTCTCAGTTTCTCAGTGTCTCAGGGTCTCAGTGTCTTACTGTCTCAGTATCGCAGGTTCTCAGTGTCTCAGGGTCTCAATCTCTCAGTCTCTCATTGTATCAGTCTCTCAGTCTCTCATTGTATCAGTCTATCAGTCTCTCAGTGTCTCAGGTTCTCAGTGTCTCAGGGTCTCAGTGTCTCAGAGTCTCAGAGTCTCAGGGTCTCAGAGTCTCAGGGTCTCAGGGCCTTCGTCTCTCATGCCCTCAGTCTCTCAGTGTCTTTGGGTCTCTGGGTCTCCGGGTCTCTGGGTCTCTGGGTCTCAGTCTCTCAGTCTCTCAGTGTCTCAGTGTCTCAGGGTCTCAGTGTCTCAGTGTCTCAGGATCTCAGGGTCTCAGTGTCTCAGTCTCTCAGTGTCTCAGTGTCTCAGTCTCTGAGTCTCTGAGTCGCTCAGTCTCTCAGTCACTCTGTCTCTCAGTGTATCATTCTCTCAGTCTCTCAGTCTCTCAGTCTCTCAGGGTCTCAGTGTCTCAGGGTCTCAGTGTCTCAGTGTCTCAGGGTCTCAGTGTGTCAGAGCCTTAGTCTCTCAGGCCCTCAGTCTCTCAGGGTCTCTGGGTCTCTGGCTCTCTGGGTCTCAGTCTCTCAGTCTCTCAGTCTCTCAGTGTCTCAGTGTCTCAGTGTCTCAGGGTTTCAGTGTCTCAGAATCTCAGGATCTCAGTGTCTCAGGGTCTCGGTGTCTCAGGGTCTCACGGTCTCAGGGTCTTCGTCTCTAGTCTCGCAGTGTCTCAGTGTCTCAGGCTCTCTGGGTCTCTGGGGCTCTGTCTCTCAGTCTCTCAGTCTCTCAGTGTCTCAGTTTCTCAGGGTCACAGGGTCTCAGTCTCTCAGTCTCTCATTCTCTAATGCTCTCAGTCTCTCAGTGTCTCAGGTTCTCAGTGTCTCAGGGTCTCAGTGTCTCAGTGTCTCAGGGTCTCAGGGTCTCAGTGTCTCAGGATCTCAGGGCCTTTGTCTCTCAGCCCTCAGTCTCTCAGTCTCTCTGCGTCTCTGGGTCTCTGGGTCTCAGTGTCTCAGTGTCTCATTGACTCAGTGTCTCAGTGTCTCAGGGTCTCTGTGTCTCAGGGTCTCTGGGTCTCAGTGTCGCAGGGTCTCAGAGTCTCAGTGTTTCAGGGTCTCAGTGTCTTAGTGTCTCAGGGTCTCAGTGTCTCAGTGTCTCAGGGTCTCAGTGTCTTAGTGTCTCAGGGTCTCAGGGTCTCAGTGTCTCAGTGTCTCAGCGTCCCAGCGTCTCAGTGTCTCCGTGACTCAGGGTCTCAGGTCTCAGTGACTCAGTGTCTCAGGGTCTCAGGGTCTCAGGGTCTCAGGGTCTCAGGGTCTCAGTGTCTCAGGGTCTCAGTCTCTCAGTCTCTCAGTGTCTCAGGGTCTCAGTCTCTCAGTGTCTCAGTGTCTCAGTGTCTCAGTCTCTCAGTCTCTCAGTCTTTCAGGGTCTCATAGTCTCAGTCTCTCAGGGTCTCAGTGTCTGAGTCTCTGAGTCGCTCAGTCTCTCACACTATCAGTCTCTCAGTCTCTCAGTCTCTCAGGGTCTCCGTGTCGCAGATTCTCAGAGTCTCAGTGTCTCAGAGTCTCAGTGTCTCAGTGTCTCAGGGTCTCTTGGTCTCAGGGTCACTGGGTCTCTGGTTCTCAGTGTCTCAGGGTCTCCGTCCGGGTCCCCGGGTCTCAGGGTCTCAGTGTCTCATGTCCCAGTATCTCAGGGGCTCAGGGGCTCAGTTTTCAGTGTCTCAGGGTCTCAGGGTCTCAGTGTCTCAGTCTCTCTGTCTCTCAGTTTCTCAGTGTCTCAGTGTCTCAGGGCCTCTGGGTCTCTGGGTCTCTGGGTCTCAGTGTCTCAGGGTCTCAGTGTCTCGGGGTCTCAGGGCCTTAGTCTCTCATGCCCTCAGTCTCTCAGTCTCTCTGGGTCTCTGGGTCTCAGTCTCTAAGTGTCTCAGTGTCTCAGGGTCTCAGTGTCTCAGTGTCTCAGGATCTCAGGGTCTCAGTGTCTCAGTGTCTCAGTGTCTCAGGGTCTCAGTGTCTCAGGGTCTCAGTGTCTCAGTGTATCAGGGTCCCTGTGTCTCGGTGTCTCCGTGACTCAGGGTCTCTCCATCTCTCAGTCTCTCAGTCGCTCAGTCTCTCAATCTCTCAGTCTTTCAGTGTATCAGTCTCTCAGTCTCTCAGTCTCTCAGTCTCAGTCTCTCAGTGTCTCAGGGTCTCAGTGTCTCCGTGTCTCAGGGTGTCAGTGCCTCAATGTCTCAGTCTCTCAGTCTCTCAGTCACTCAGTCGCTCAGTCTCTCAGTCTCTCAGTCTCTCAGTGTCTCAGGGTCTCAGGGTCTCAGGGTCTCAGGGTCTCAGTGTCCCAGTGTCTCAGGGTCTCAGTGTCTCAGGGTCTCAGTCTCAGTGTCTCAGTTTCTCAGTGTCTCAGGGCCTCTGGGTCTCTGGGTCTCAGTGTGTCAGTGTCTCAGAGTCTCAGGTCCCAGGTTCTCAGGGTCTCTGGGTCTCAGTGTCGAAGTCTCTCAGTCTCTCAGTCTCTCAGTTTCTCAGTGTCTCAGTGTCTCAGTGTCTCAGGGACTCTGGGTCTCAGGGTCTCAGGGTCTCAGTGTCTCAGTGTCTCGAGGTCTCAGTGTCTTTTGGTCTCTGGGTCTCAGTGTCTCATTCTCTCTGTCTCTCAGTTTCTCAGTGTCTCAGTGTCTCAGGGTCACAGTTTCTCAGTGTCTCAGGTTCTCAGTGTCTCAGTGTCTCAGGGTCTCAGGGTCTCAGTGTCTCAGGGTCTCAGGGCCTTAGTCTCTCATGCCCTCAGTCTCTCAGTCTCTCTGGGTCTCTGGGTCTCTGGGTCTCAGTCTCTCAGTCTCTCAGGGTCTCAGTGTCTCAGTGTCTCAGGATCTCAGGGTCTCAGGGTCTCAGTGTCTCAGTGTCTCATTGTCCCAGGGTCACAGTGTCTCAGGGTCACAGGGTCTCAGTGTCTCAGGGTCTCAGGGTCTCTGGGTCTCAGTCTCTCAGTGTCTCAGTGTCTCAGGGTCTCAGGGTCTCAGGTTCTCAGTGTCTCAGGGTCTCAGTGTCTCAGTGTCTCAGTCTCTCAGGCCCTCAGTCTCTCAGGGTCTCAGTGTCTCAGTCTCTCAGGGTCTTAGTTTCTCAGTGTCTCAGTGTCTCAGTCTCTCAGGGTCTCAGTCTCTCAGTCTCTCAGGGTCTCTGGGTCTCTGGCTCTCTGGGTCTCAGTCTCTCAGTCTCTCAGTCTCTCATTGTCTCAGTGTCTCAGTGTCTCAGGTTCTCAGGGTTTCAGGGCCTCAGTGTCTCACTGTCTCAGTGTCTCAGGTCTCAGTGTCTCAGGATCTAAGTGTCTCAGTCTCTCATTCACTCAGTCGCTCAGTCTCTCAGTCCCTCAGTGTATCAGTGTCTCAGGGTCACAGGGTCTCTGGGTCTCTGGGTCTCTGGGTCTCAGTCCCTCATTCTCTCATTCTCTCAGTTTCTCAGTGTCTCAGTGTCTCAGTGTCTCAGGGTCACAGGGTCTCAGTGTCTCACTGTCTCAGTATCGCAGGTTCTCAGTGTCTCAGGGTCTCAATCTCTCAGTCTCTCATTGTATCAGTCTCTCAGTCTCTCATTGTATCAGTCTCTCAGTCTCTCAGTGTCTCAGGTTCTCAGTGTCTCAGTGTCTCAGAGTCTCAGAGTCTCAGGGTCTCAGAGTCTCAGGGTCTCAGGGCCTTCGTCTCTCATGCCCTCAGTCTGTCAGTCTCTCTGGGTCTCTGGGTCTCCGGGTCTCTGGGTCTCTGGGTCTCAGTCTCTCAGTCTCTCAGTGTCTCAGTGTCTCAGGGTCTCAGTGTCTCAGTGTCTCAGGATCTCAGGGTCTCAGGGTCTCAGTGTCTCAGGGTCTCAGTGTCTCAGGGTCTCAGTGTCTCTGGGTCTCAGTCTCTCATTCTCTCTGTCTCTCAGTTTCTCAGTGTCTCCGTGTCTCAGTGTCTCAGGGTCTCAGAGTCTCAGTGTCTCACTGTCTCAGTATCTCAGGGTCTCAGTGTCTCAGGGTCTCAGTCTCTCAGTCTCTCAATCTCTCAGTCTCTCAGTCTCTCATTGTATCAGTCTCTCAGTCTCTCAGGGTCTCAGGGTCTCAGTGTCTCACTGTCTCAGGGTCTCAGTGTCTCTGGGTCTCAGTCTCAGTCTCTCAGTCTCTCAGTCTCTCAGTGTCTCAGGGTCTCAGTATCTCAGTGTCTAAGTCTTTCAGTCTCTCAATGTCTCAGTGTCTCAGTGTCTCAGTGTCTCAGGGCCTCTGGGTCTCTGGGTCTCAGTGTGTCAGTGTCTCAGAGTCTCAGGGTCCCAGGTTCTCAGGGTCTCTGGGTCTCAGTGTCGAAGTCTCTCAGTCTCTCAGTTTCTCAGTGTCTCAGTTACTCAGTGTTTCAGGGCCAATGGGTCTCTGGGTCTCTGGGTCTCAGGGTCTCAGGGTCTCAGTGTCTCAGTGTCTCAGGGTCTCTGGGTCTATGGGTCTCAGTCTCTCATTCTCTCTGTCTCTCAGTTTCTCAGTGTCTCAGTGTCTCAGTGTCTCAGGGTCACAGGGTCTCAGTGTCTCAGGGTCTCAGTCTCTCATTGTATCAGTCTCAGTCTCTCATTGTATCAGTCTCTCAGTCTCTCAGTGTCTCAGGTTCTCAGTGTCTCAGGGTCTCAGTGTCTCAGTGTCTCAGGGTCTCAGGGTCTCAGTGTCTCAGGGTCTCAGGGCCTCAGGGCCTTAGTCTCTCATGCCCTCAGTCTCTCAGTCTCTCTGGGTCTCTGCGTCTCTGGGTCTCTGGGTCTCAATCTATCAGTCTCTCAGTGTCTCAGTGTCTCAGGGCCTCAGTGTCTCAGTGTCTCAGGATCTCAGGGTCTCAGGGTCTCAGCGTCTCATTGACTCAGGGTCTCAGTGTCTCAGGGTCACATGGTCTCAGGGTCTCAGTGTCTCAGGGTCTCAGTCTCTCAGTCTCTCAGTCTCTCAGGGTCTCAGTGTCTCAGACTCTCAGTGTCTCAGTCTCTCAGTCTCTCAGTCTCTCAGTCTCTCATTCTCTCATTCTCTCAGTCTTTCAGTGTCTCAGTGGCTCAGGTTCTCAGTGTCTCAGGGTCTCAGTGTCTCAGTGTCTCAGGGCGTCTGGGTCTCTGGGTCTCTGGGTCTCAGTGTGTCAGTGTCCCAGTGTCTCAGGGTCTCAGTGTCTCTGGGTCTCAGTCTCTCATTCTCTCTGTTTCTCAGTTTCTCAGTGTCTCCGTGTCTCAGTGTCTCAGTGTCTCAGGGTCTCCGTCCGGGTCCCCGGGTCTCAGGGTCTCAGTGTCTCATGTCCCAGTATCTCAGCGGCTCAGGGGCTCAGTTTTCAGTGTCTCAGGGTCTCAGGGTCTCAGTGTCTCAGTCTCTCCATCTCTCAGTGTCTCAGTCGCTCAGTCTCTCAGTCTCTCAGTCTTTCAGTGTATCAGTCTCTCAGTCTCTCAGTCACTCAGTCTCAGTCTCTCAGTGTCTCAGTGTCTCAGGGTCTCAGTGTCTCCGTGTCTCAGGGTCTCAGTGCCTCAATGTCTCAGTCTCTCAGTCTCTCAGTCACTCAGTCGCTCAGTCTCTCAGTCTCTGAGTGTATCAGTCTCTCAGTCTCTCAGTGTCTCAGGGCCTCAGGGTCTCAGTGTCTCAAGGTCTCAGTGACTCTGGGTCTCAGTCTCAGTCTCTCAGTCTTTCAGTCTCTCAGTCTCTCAGTGTCTCAGTCTCAAAGTGTCTCAGTGTCTCAGGTCCTCTGGGTCTCAGTGTGTCTGTGTCTCAGAGTCTCAGGGTCCCAGGTTCTCAGGGTCTCTGGGTCTCAGTGTCGAAGTCTCTCTGTCTCTCAGTTTCTCAGTGTCTCAGTTTCTCAGTGTCTCAGTGTCTCAGGGCCTCTGGGTCTCTGGGTCTCTGGGTCTCAGTGTCTCAGGGTCTCAGTGTCTCGGGGTCTCAGGGCCTTAGTCTCTCATGCCCTCAGTCTCTCTGGGTCTCTGGGTCTCTGGGTCTCAGTCTCTCAGTGTCTCAGTGTCTCAGTGTCTCAGTGTCTCAGGGTCTCAGTGTCTCAGTGTCTCAGGATCTCAGGGTCTCAGTGTCTCAGGGTCTCAGTGTCTCAGGGTCTCAGTGTCTCAGGGTCTCAGTGTCTCAGTGTATCAGGGTCCCAGCGTCTCGGTGTCTCCGTGACTCAGGGTCTCTCCATCTCTCAGTCTCTCAGTCGCTCAGTCTCTCAATCTCTCAGTCTTTCAGTGTAACAGTCTCTCAGTCTCTCAGTCTCTCAGTCTCTCACTCTCAGTCTCTCAGTGTCTCAGGGTCTCAGGGTCTCAGTGTCTCCGTGTCTCAGGGTCTCAGTGCCTAATTGTCTCAGTCTCTCAGTCTCTCAGTCACTCAGTCGCTCAGTCTCTCAGTCTCTCAGTCTCTCAGTGTCTCAGGGTCTCAGGGTCTCAGGGACTCAGTGTCTCAGTGTCTCAGGGTCTCAGTGTCTCTGGGTCTCAGTCTCAGTCTCTCAGTCTCTCTGTGTCTCAGTTTCTCAGTGTCTCAGGGCCTCTGGGTCTCTGGGTCTCAGTGTGTCAGTGTCTCAGAGTCTCAGGTCCCAGGTTCTCAGGGTCTCTGGGTCTCAGTGTCGAAGTCTCTCAGTCTCTCAGTTTCTCAGTGTCTCAGTGTCTCAGTGTCTCAGGGACTCTGGGTCTCAGGGTCTCAGGGTCTCAGTGTCTCAGTGTCTCGAGGTCTCAGTGTCTCTTGGTCTCTGGGTCTCAGTGTCTCATTCTCTCTGTCTCTCAGTTTCTCAGTGTCTCAGTGTCTCAGTGTCTCAGGGTCACAGTTTCTCAGTGTCTCAGTGTCTCAGGTTCTCAGTGTCTCAGTGTCTCAGGGTCTCAGGGTCTCAGTGTCTCAGGGCCTTAGTCTCTCATGCCCTCTGTCTCTCAGTCTCTCGGGGTCTCTGGGTCTCTGGGTCTCTGGGTCTCAGTCTCTCAGTCTCTCAGGGTCTCAGTGTCTCAGTGTCTCAGGATCTCAGGGTCTCAGGGTCTCAGTGTCTCAGTGTCTCATTGTCTCAGGGTCACAGTGTCTCAGGATCACAGGGTCTCAGTGTCTCAGGGTCTCAGGGTCTCTGGGTCTTAGTCTCTCAGTGTCTCAGGGTCTCAGGGTCTCAGTGTCTCAGGGTCTCAGTGTATCAGTGTCTCAGTCTCTCAGGCCCTCAGTCGCTCAGGGTCTCAGTGTCTCAAACTCTCAGTCTCTCAGGGTCTTAGTTTCTCAGTGTCTTAGTCTCTCAGGGTCTCAGTCTCTCAGTCTCTCAGGGTCTCTGGGTCTCTGGCTCTCTGGGTCTCAGTCTCTCAGTCTCTCAGTCTCTCAGTCTCTCAGTCTCTCATTGTCTCAGGGTCTCAGGGTCTCAGGGCCTCAGTGTCTCACTGTCTCAGTGTCTCAGGTCTCAGTGTCTCAGGATCTAAGTGTCTCAGTCTCTCATTCACTCAGTCGCTCAGTCTCTCAGTCCCTCAGTGTATCAGTGTCTCAGGGTCACAGGGTCTCTGGGTCTCTGGGTCTCTGGGTCTCAGTCCCTCATTCTCTCATTCTCTCAGTTTCTCAGTGTCTCAGTTTCTCAGTGTCTCAGGGTCTCAGTGTCTTACTGTCTCAGTATCGCAGGTTCTCAGTGTCTCAGGGTCTCAATCTCTCATTGTATCAGTCTCTCAGTCTCTCATTGTATCAGTCTATCAGTGTCTCAGGTTCTCAGTGTCTCAGGGTCTCAGTGTCTCAGAGTCTCAGAGTCTCAGGGTCTCAGAGTCTCAGGGTCTCAGGGCCTTCGTCTCTCATGCCCTCAGTCTCTCAGTGTCTTTGGGTCTCTGGGTCTCCGGGTCTCTGGGTCTCTGGGTCTCAGTCTCTCAGTCTCTCAGTGTCTCAGTGTCTCAGGGTCTCAGTGTCTCAGTGTCTCAGGATCTCAGGGTCTCAGTGTCTCAGTCTCTCAGTGTCTCAGTGTCTCAGTCTCTGAGTCTCTGAGTCGCTCAGTCTCTCAGTCACTCTGTCTCTCAGTGTATCATTCTCTCAGTCTCTCAGTCTCTCAGGGTCTCAGTGTCTCAGGGTCTCAGTGTCTCAGTGTCTCAGGGTTTCAGCGTGTCAGAGCCTTAGTCTCTCAGGCCCTCAGTCTCTCAGGGTCTCTGGGTCTCTGGGTCTCTGGCTCTCTGGGTCTCAGTCTCTCAGTCTCTCAGTGTCTCAGTGTCTCAGTGTCTCAGGGTTTCAGTGTCTCAGAATCTCAGGATCTCAGTGTCTCAGGGTCTCGGTGTCTCAGGGTCTCACGGTCTCAGGGTCTTCGTCTCTAGTCTCGCAGTGTCTCAGTGTCTCAGGCTCTCTGGGTCTCTGGGGCTCTGTCTCTCAGTCTCTCAGTCTCTCAGTGTCTCAGTTTCTCAGGGTCACAGGGTCTCAGTCTCTCAGTCTCTCATTCTCTAATGCTCTCAGTCTCTCAGTGTCTCAGGTTCTCAGTGTCTCAGGGTCTCAGTGTCTCAGTGTCTCAGGGTCTCAGGGTCTCAGTGTCTCAGGATCTCAGGGCCTTTGTCTCTCAGCCCTCAGTCTCTCAGTCTCTCTGCGTCTCTGGGTCTCAGTGTCTCAGTGTCTCATTGACTCAGTGTCTCAGTGTCTCAGTGTCTCAGGGTCTCTGTGTCTCAGGGTCTCTGGGTCTCAGTGTCGCAGGGTCTCAGAGTCTCAGTGTTTCAGGGTCTCAGTGTCTTAGTGTCTCAGGGTCTCAGTGTCTCAGTGTCTCAGGGTCTCAGTGTCTTAGTGTCTCAGGGTCTCAGGGTCTCAGTGTCTCAGTGTCTCAGGGTCCCAGCGTCTCAGTGTCTCCGTGACTCAGGGTCTCAGGTCTCAGTGACTCAGTGTCTCAGGGTCTCAGGGTCTCAGGGTCTCAGGGTCTCAGGGTCTCAGTGTCTCAGGGTCTCAGTCTCTCAGTCTCTCAGTGTCTCAGTGTCTCAGTCTCTCAGTGTCTCAGTGTCTCAGTGTCTCAGTGTCTCAGTCTCTCAGTCTTTCAGGGTCTCATAGTCTCAGTCTCTCAGGGTCTCAGTGTCTGAGTCTCTGAGTCGCTCAGTCTCTCACACTATCAGTCTCTCAGTCTCTCAGTCTCTCAGGGTCTCCGTGTCGCAGATTCTCAGAGTCTCAGTGTCTCAGAGTCTCAGTGTCTCAGTGTCTCAGGGTCTCTTGGTCTCAGGGTCACTGGGTCTCTGGTTCTCAGTGTCTCAGGGTCTCCGTCCGGGTCCCTGGGTCTCAGGGTCTCAGTGTCTCATGTCCCAGTATCTCAGGGGCTCAGGGGCTCAGTTTTCAGTGTCTCAGGGTCTCAGGGTCTCAGTGTCTCAGTCTCTCCATCTCTCAGTGTCTCAGTCTCTCAGTCTCTCAGTCACTCTGTCTCTCAGTTTCTCAGTGTCTCAGTGTCTCAGGGCCTCTGGGTCTCTGGGTCTCTGGGTCTCAGTGTCTCAGGGTCTCAGTGTCTCGGGGTCTCAGGGCCTTAGTCTCTCATGCCCTCAGTCTCTCTGGGTCTCTGGGTCTCAGTCTCTCAGTGTCTCAGTGTCTCAGGGTCTCAGTGTCTCAGTGTCTCAGGATCTCAGGGTCTCAGTGTCTCAGGGTCTCAGTGTCTCAGGGTCTCAGTGTCTGAGGGTCTCAGTGTCTCAGTGTATCAGGGTCCCTGTGTCTCGGTGTCTCCGTGACTCAGGGTCTCTCCATCTCTCAGTCTCTCAGTCGCTCAGTCTCTCAATCTCTCAGTCTTTCAGTGTATCAGTCTCTCAGTCTCTCAGTCTCTCAGTCTCAGTCTCTCAGTGTCTCAGGGTCTCAGTGTCTCCGTGTCTCAGGGTATCAGTGCCTCAATGTCTCAGTCTCTCAGTCTCTCAGTCACTCAGTCGCTCAGTCTCTCAGTCTCTCAGTCTCTCAATGTCTCTGGGTCTCAGGGTCTCAGGGTCTCAGGGTCTCAGTGTCCCAGTGTCTCAGGGTCTCAGTGTCTCAGGGTCTCAGTCTCAGTCTCTCAGTCTCTCAGTGTCTCAGGGTTTCAGTGTCTCAGTGTGTAAGTCTTTCAGTCTCTCAGTCTCTCAGTGTCTCAGTTTCTCAGTGTCTCAGGGCCTCTGGGTCTCTGGGTCTCAGTGTGTCAGTGTCTCAGAGTCTCAGGTCCCAGGTTCTCAGGGTCTCTGGGTCTCAGTGTCGAAGTCTCTCAGTCTCTCAGTCTCTCAGTTTCTCAGTGTCTCAGTGTCTCAGGGACTCTGGGTCTCAGGGTCTCAGTGTCTCAGTGTCTCGAGGTCTCAGTGTCTTTTGGTCTCTGGGTCTCAGTGTCTCATTCTCTCTGTCTCTCAGTTTCTCAGTGTCTCAGTGTCTCAGTGTCTCAGGGTCACAGTTTCTCAGTGTCTCAGTGTCTCAGGTTCTCAGTGTCTCAGTGTCTCAGGGTCTCAGGGTCTCAGTGTCTCAGGGTCTCAGGGCCTTAGTCTCTCATGCCCTCAGTCTCTCAGTCTCTCTGGGTCTCTGGGTCTCTGGGTCTCTGGGTCTCAGTCTCTCAGTCTCTCAGGGTCTCAGTGTCTCAGTGTCTCAGGATCTCAGGGTCTCAGGGTCTCAGTGTCTCAGTGTCTCATTGTCTCAGGGTCACAGTGTCTCAGGGTCACAGGGTCTCAGTGTCTCAGGGTCTCTGGGTCTCAGTCTCTCAGTGTCTCAGTGTCTCAGGGTCTCAGGGTCTCAGGGTCTCAGTGTCTCAGGGTCTCAGTGTCTCAGTGTCTCAGTCTCTCAGGCCCTCAGTCTCTCAGGGTCTCAGTGTCTCAGTGTCTCAGTCTCTCAGGGTCTTAGTTTCTCAGTGTCTCAGTGTCTCAGTCTCTCAGGGTCTCAGTCTCTCAGTCTCTCAGGGTCTCTGGGTCTCTGGCTCTCTGGGTCTCAGTCTCTCAGTCTCTCAGTCTCTCATTGTCTCAGTGTCTCAGTGTCTCAGGGTCTCAGGGTTTCAGGGCCTCAGTGTCTCACTGTCTCAGTGTCTCAGGTCTCAGTGTCTCAGGATCTAAGTGTCTCAGTCTCTCATTCACTCAGTCGCTCATTCTCTCAGTCCCTCAGTGTATCAGTGTCACAGGGTCACAGGGTCTCTGGGTCTCTGGGTCTCTGGGTCTCAGTCCCTCATTCTCTCATTCTCTCAGTTTCTCAGTGTCTCAGTGTCTCAGTGTCTCAGGGTCACAGGGTCTCAGTGTCTCACTGTCTCAGTATCGCAGGTTCTCAGTGTCTCAGGGTCTCAATCTCTCAGTCTCTCATTGTATCAGTCTCTCAGTCTCTCATTGTATCAGTCTTTCAGTCTCTCAGTGTCTCAGGTTCTCAGTGTCTCAGTGTCTCAGAGTCTCAGAGTCTCTGGGTCTCAGAGTCTCAGGGTCTCAGGGCCTTCATCTCTCATGCCCTCAGTCTGTCAGTCTCTCTGGGTCTCTGGGTCTCCGGGTCTCTGGGTCTCTGGGTCTCAGTCTCTCAGTCTCTCAGTGTCTCAGTGTCTCAGGGTCTCAGTGTCTCAGTGTCTCAGGATCTCAGGGTCTCAGGGTCTCAGTGTCTCAGGGTCTCAGTGTCTCAGGGTCTCAGTGTCTCTGGGTCTCAGTCTCTCATTCTCTCTGTCTCTCAGTTTCTCAGTGTCTCCGTGTCTCAGTGTCTCAGGGTCTCAGGGTCTCAGTGTCTCACTGTCTCAGTATCTCAGGGTCTCAGTGTCTCAGGGTCTCAGTCTCTCAGTCTCTCAATCTCTCAGTCTCTCAGTCTCTCATTGTATCAGTCTCTCAGTCTCTCAGGGTCACAGGGTCTCAGTGTCTCACTGTCTCAGGGTCTCAGTGTCTCTGGGTCTCAGTCTCAGTCTCTCAGTCTCTCAGTCTCTCAGTCTCTCAGTGTCTCAGGGTCTCAGTATCTCAGTGTCTAAGTCTTTCAGTCTCTCAATGTCTCAGTGTCTCAGTGTCTCAGGGCCTCTGGGTCTCTGGGTCTCAGTGTGTCAGTGTCTCAGACTCTCAGGGTCCCAGGTTCTCAGGGTCTCTGGGTCTCAGTGTCGAAGTCTCTCAGTCTCTCAGTTTCTCAGTGTCTCAGTTACTCAGTGTTTCAGGGCCAATGGGTCTCTGGGTCTCTGGGTCTCAGGGTCTCAGGGTCTCAGTGTGTCAGTGTCTCAGGGTCTATGGGTCTCAGTCTCTCATTCTCTCTGTCTCTCAGTTTCTCAGTGTCTCAGGGTCTCAGTATCTCAGTGTCTAAGTCTTTCAGTCTCTCAATGTCTCAGTGTCTCAGTGTCTCAGTGTCTCAGGGTCACAGGGACTCAGTGTCTCACTGTCTCAGTATCGCAGGGTCTCTGTGTCTCAGGGTCTCAGTCTCTCATTGTATCAGTCTCAGTCTCTCATTGTATCAGTCTCTCAGTCTCTCAGTGTCTCAGGTTCTCAGTGTCTCAGGGTCTCAGTGTCTCAGTGTCTCAGGGTCTCAGGGTCTCAGTGTCTCAGGGTCTCAGGGCCTCAGGGCCTTAGTCTCTCATGCCCTCAGTCTCTCAGTCTCTCTGGGTCTCTGCGTCTCTGGGTCTCTGGGTCTCTGGGTCTCAATCTATCAGTCTCTCAGTGTCTCAGTGTCTCAGGGTCTCAGTGTCTCAGTGTCTCAGGATCTCAGGGTCTCAGGGTCTCAGCGTCTCATTGACTCAGGGTCTCAGTGTCTCAGGGTCACATGGTCTCAGGGTCTCAGTGTCTCAGGGTCTCAGTCTCTCAGTCTCTCAGGGTCTCAGTGTCTCAGACTCTCAGTGTCTCAGTCTCTCAGTCTCTCAGTCTCTCAGTCTCTCATTCTCTCATTCTCTCAGTCTTTCAGTGTCTCAGTGGCTCAGGTTCTCAGTGTCTCAGGGTCTCAGTGTCTCAGGGCGTCTGGGTCTCTGGGTCTCTGGGTCTCAGTGTGTCAGTGTCCCAGTGTCTCAGGGTCTCAGTGTCTCTGGGTCTCAGTCTCTCATTCTCTCTGTTTCTCAGTTTCTCAGTGTCTCCGTGTCTCAGTGTCTCAGTGTCTCAGGGTCTCCGTCCGGGTCCCCGGGTCTCAGGGTCTCAGTGTCTCATGTCCCAGTATCTCAGCGGCTCAGGGGCTCAGTTTTCAGTGTCTCAGGGTCTCAGGGTCTCAGTGTCTCAGTCTCTCCATCTCTCAGTGTCTCAGTCGCTCAGTCTCTCAGTTTCTCAGTCTTTCAGTGTATCAGTCTCTCAGTCTCTCAGTCACTCAGTCTCAGTCTCTCAGTGTCTCAGTGTCTCAGGGTCTCAGTGTCTCCGTGTCTCAGGGTCTCAGTGCCTCAATGTCTCAGTCTCTCAGTCTCTCAGTCACTCAGTCGCTCAGTCTCTCAGTCTCTCAGTGTATCAGTCTCTCAGTCTCTCAGTGTCTCAGGGTCTCAGGGTCTCAGTGTCTCAGGGTCTCAGTGTCTCTGGGTCTCAGTCTCAGTCTCTCAGTCTTTCAGTCTCTCAGTCTCTCAGTGTCTCAGTCTCAAAGTGTCTCAGTGTCTCAGGTCCTCTGGGTCTCAGTGTGTCTGTGTCTCAGAGTCTCAGGGTCCCAGGTTCTCAGGGTCTCTGGGTCTCAGTGTCGAAGTCTCTCTGTCTCTCAGTTTCTCAGTGTCTCAGTTTCTCAGTGTCTCAGTGTCTCAGGGCCTCTGGGTCTCTGGGTCTCTGGGTCTCAGTGTCTCAGGGTCTCAGTGTCTCGGGGTCTCAGGGCCTTAGTCTCTCATGCCCTCAGTCTCTCAGTCTCTCTGGGTCTCTGGGTCTCTGGGTCTCAGTCTCTCAGTGTCTCAGTGTCTCAGTGTCTCAGTGTCTCAGGGTCTCAGTGTCTCAGTGTCTCAGGATCTCAGGGTCTCAGTGTCTCAGGGTCTCAGTGTCTCAGGGTCTCAGTGTCTCAGGGTCTCAGTGTCTCAGTGTATCAGGGTCCCAGCGTCTCGGTGTCTCCGTCACTCAGGGTCTCTCCATCTCTCAGTCTCTCAGTCGCTCAGTCTCTCAATCTCTCAGTCTTTCAGTGTATCAGTCTCTCAGTCTCTCAGTCTCTCAGTCTCTCACTCTCAGTCTCTCAGTGTCTCAGGGTCTCAGGGTCTCAGTGTCTCCGTGTCTCAGGGTCTCAGTGCCTCAATGTCTCAGTCTCTCAGTCTCTCAGTCACTCAGTCGCTCAGTCTCTCAGTCTCTCAGTCTCTCAGTGTCTCAGGGTCTCAGGGTCTCAGGGACTCAGTGTCTCAGTGTCTCAGGGTCTCAGTGTCTCTGGGTCTCAGTCTCAGTCTCTCAGTCTCTCAGTGTCTCAGGGTCTCAGTGTCTCAGTGTGTAAGTCTCTCAGTCTCTCAGTCTCTCAGTGTCTCAGTTTCTCAGTGTCTCAGGGCCTCTGGGTCTCTGGGTCTCAGTGTGTCAGTGTCTCAGAGTCTCAGGTCCCAGGTTCTCAGGGTCTCTGGGTCTCAGTGTCGAAGTCTCTCAGTCTCTCAGTCTCTCAGTTTCTCAGTGTCTCAGTGTCTCAGTGTCTCAGGGACTCTGGGACTCAGGGTCTCAGGGTCTCAGTGTCTCAGTGTCTCGAGGTCTCAGTGTCTCTTGGTCTCTGGGTCTCAGTGTCTCATTCTCTCTGTCTCTCAGTTTCTCAGTGTCTCAGTGTCTCAGTGTCTCAGGGTCACAGTTTCTCAGTGTCTCAGGATCTCAGGGTCTCAGGGTCTCAGTGTCTCAGTGTCTCATTGTCTCAGGGTCACAGTGTCTCAGGGTCACAGGGTCTCAGTGTCTCAGGGTCTCAGGGTTTCTGGGTCTCAGTCTCTCAGTCTCTCAGGGTCTCAGTGTCTCAGTGTCTCAGGATCTCAGGGTCTCAGTGTCTCAGTGTCTCAGTGTCTCATTGTCTCAGGGTCACAGTGTCTCAGGGTCACAGGGTCTCAGTGTCTCAGGGTCTCAGGGTCTCTGGGTCTTAGTCTCTCAGTGTCTCAGTGTCTCAGGGTCTCAGGGTCTCAGTGTCTCAGGGTCTCAGTGTATCAGTGTCTCAGTCTCTCAGGCCCTCAGTCGCTCAGGGTCTCAGTGTCTCAGTCTCTCAGTCTCTCAGGGTCTTAGTTTCTCAGTGTCTCAGTCTCTCAGGGTCTCAGTCTCTCAGTCTCTCAGGGTCTCTTGGTCTCTGGCTCTCTGGGTCTCAGTCTCTCAGTCTCTCAGTCTCTCAGTCTCTCATTGTCTCAGGGTCTCAGGGTCTCAGGGCCTCAGTGTCTCACTGTCTCAGTGTCTCAGGTCTCAGTGTCTCAGGATCTAAGTGTCTCAGTCTCTCATTCACTCAGTCGCTCAGTCTCTCAGTCCCTCAGTGTATCAGTGTCTCAGGGTCACAGGGTCTCTGGGTCTCTGGGTCTCTGGGTCTCAGTCCCTCATTCTCTCATTCTCTCAGTTTCTCAGTGTCTCAGTTTCTCAGTGTCTCAGGGTCTCAGTGTCTTACTGTCTCAGTATCGCAGGTTTTCAGTGTCTCAGGGTCTCAATCTCTCAGTCTCTCATTGTATCATTCTCTCAGTCTCTCATTGTATCAGTCTATCAGTCTCTCAGTGTCTCAGGTTCTCAGTGTCTCAGGGTCTCAGTGTCTCAGAGTCTCAGAGTCTCAGGGTCTCAGAGTCTCAGGGTCTCAGGGCCTTCGTCTCTCATGCCCTCAGTCTCTCAGTGTCTTTGGGTCTCTGGGTCTCCAGGTCTCTGGTCTCTGGGTCTCAGTCTCTCAGTCTCTCAGTGTCTCAGTGTCTCAGGGTCTCAGTGTCTCAGTGTCTCAGGATCTCAGGGTCTCAGTGTCTCAGTCTCTCAGTGTCTCAGTGTCTCAGTCTCTGAGTCTCTGAGTCGCTCAGTCTCTCAGTCACTCTGTCTCTCAGTGTATCATTCTCTCAGTCTCTCAGTCTCTCAGGGTCTCAGTGTCTCAGGGTCTCAGTGTCTCAGTGTCTCAGGGTCTCAGTGTGTCAGAGCCTTAGTCTCTCAGGCCCTCAGTCTCTCAGGGTCTCTGGGTCTCTGGGTCTCTGGCTCTCTGGGTCTCAGTCTCTCAGTCTCTCAGTCTCTCAGTGTCTCAGTGTCTCAGGGTTTCAGTGTCTCAGAATCTCAGGATCTCAGTGTCTCAGGGTCTCGGTGTCTCAGGGTCTCACGGTCTCAGGGTCTTCGTCTCTAGTCTCGCAGTGTCTCAGTGTCTCAGGCTCTCTGGGTCTCTGGGGCTCTGTCTCTCAGTCTCTCAGTCTCTCAGTTTCTCAGTGTCTCCGTGTCTCAGTGTCTCAGTGTCTCAGGGTCTCCGTCCGGGTCCCCGGGTCTCAGGGTCTCAGTGTCTCATGTCCCAGTATCTCAGCGGCTCAGGGGCTCAGTTTTCAGTGTCTCAGGGTCTCAGGGTCTCAGTGTCTCAGTCACTCCATCTCTCAGTGTCTCAGTCGCTCAGTCTCTCAGTCTCTCAGTCTTTCAGTGTATCAGTCTCTCAGTCTCTCAGTCACTCAGTCTCAGTCTCTCAGTGTCTCAGTGTCTCAGGGTCTCAGTGTCTCCGTGTCTCAGGGTCTCAGTGCCTCAATGTCTCAGTCTCTCAGTCTCTCAGTCACTCAGTCGCTCAGTCTCTCAGTCTCTCAGTGTATCAGTCTCTCAGTCTCTCAGTGTCTCAGGGTCTCAGGGTCTCAGTGTCTCAGGGTCTCAGTGTCTCTGGGTCTCAGTCTCAGTCTCTCAGTCTTTCAGTCTCTCAGTCTCTCAGTGTCTCAGTCTCAAAGTGTCTCAGTGTCTCAGGTCCTCTGGGTCTCAGTGTGTCTGTGTCTCAGAGTCTCAGGGTCCCAGGTTCTCAGGGTCTCTGGGTCTCAGTGTCGAAGTCTCTCTGTCTCTCAGTTTCTCAGTGTCTCAGTTTCTCAGTGTCTCAGTGTCTCAGGGCCTCTGGGTCTCTGGGTCTCTGGGTCTCAGTGTCTCAGGGTCTCAGTGTCTCGAGGTCTCAGGGCCTTAGTCTCTCATGCCCTCAGTCTCTCAGTCTCTCTGGGTCTCTGGGTCTCTGGGTCTCAGTCTCTCAGTGTCTCAGTGTCTCAGTGTCTCAGGGTCTCAGTGTCTCAGTGTCTCAGGATCTCAGGGTCTCAGTGTCTCAGGGTCTCAGTGTCTCAGGGTCTCAGTGTCTCAGGGTCTCAGTGTCTCAGTGTATCAGGGTCCCAGCGTCTCGGTGTCTCCGTGACTCAGGGTCTCTCCATCTCTCAGTCTCTCAGTCGCTCAGTCTCTCAATCTCTCAGTCTTTCAGTGTATCAGTCTCTCAGTCTCTCAGTCTCTCAGTCTCTCACTCTCAGTCTCTCAGTGTCTCAGGGTCTCAGGGTCTCAGTGCCTCCGTGTCTCAGTGTCTCAGTGCCTCAATGTCTCAGTCTCTCAGTCTCTCAGTCACTCAGTCGCTCAGTCTCTCAGTCTCTCAGTCTCTCAGTGTCTCAGGGTCTCAGGGTCTCAGGGACTCAGTGTCTCAGTGTCTCAGGGTCTCAGTGTCTCTGGGTCTCAGTCTCAGTCTCTCAGTCTCTCAGTGTCTCAGGGTCTCAGTGTCTCAGTGTGTAAGTCTCTCAGTCTCTCAGTCTCTCAGTGTCTCAGTTTCTCAGTGTCTCAGGTCCTCTGGGTCTCTGGGTCTCAGTGTGTCAGTGTCTCAGAGTCTCAGGTCCCAGGTTCTCAGGGTCTCTGGGTCTCAGTGTCGAAGTCTCTCAGTCTCTCAGTCTCTCAGTTTCTCAGTGTCTCAGTGTCTCAGTGTCTCAGGGACTCTGGGTCTCAGGGTCTCAGGGTCTCAGTGTCTCAGTGTCTCGAGGTCTCAGTGTCTCTTGGTTTCTGGGTCTCAGTGTCTCATTCTCTCTGTCTCTCAGTTTCTCAGTGTCTCAGTGTCTCAGGGTCACAGTTTCTCAGTGTCTCAGTGTCTCAGGTTCTCAGTGTCTCAGTGTCTCAGGGTCTCAGGGTCTCAGTGTCTCAGGGTCTCAGGGCCTTAGTCTCTCATGCCCTCAGTCTCTCAGTCTCCCGGGGTCTCTGGGTCTCTGGGTCTCAGTCTCTCAGTCTCTCAGGGTCTCAGTGTCTCAGTGTCTCAGGATCTCAGGGTCTCAGGGTCTCAGTGTCTCAGTGTCTCATTGTCTCAGGGTCACAGTGTCTCAGGGTCACAGGGTCTCAGTGTCTCAGGGTCTCAGGGTCTCTGGGTCTTAGTCTCTCAGTGTCTCAGTGTCTCAGGGTCTCAGGGTCTCAGTGTCTCAGGGTCTCAGTGTATCAGTGTCTCAGTCTCTCAGGCCCTCAGTCGCTCAGGGTCTCAGTGTCTCAGTCTCTCAGTCTCTCAGGGTCTTAGTTTCTCAGTGTCTCAGTGTCTCAGTCTCTCAGGGTCTCAGTCTCTCAATCTCTCAGGGTCTCTTGGTCTCTGGCTCTCTGGGCCTCAGTCTCTCAGTCTCTCAGTCTCTCAGTCTCTCATTGTCTCAGGTCTCAGTGTCTCAGGATCTAAGTGTCTCAGTCTCTCATTCACTCAGTCGCTCAGTCTCTCAGTCCCTCAGTGTATCAGTGTCTCAGGGTCACAGGGTCTCTGGGTCTCTGGGTCTCTGGGTCTCAGTCCCTCATTCTCTCATTCTCTCAGTTTCTCAGTGTCTCAGTTTCTCAGTGTCTCAGGGTCTCAGTGTCTTACTGTCTCAGTATCGCAGGTTCTCAGTGTCTCAGGGTCTCAATCTCTCAGTCTCTCATTGTATCAGTCTCTCAGTCTCTCATTGTATCAGTCTATCAGTCTCTCAGTGTCTCAGGTTCTCAGTGTCTCAGGGTCTCAGTGTCTCAGAGTCTCAGAGTCTCAGGGTCTCAGAGTCTCGGGGTCTCAGGGCCTTCGTCTCTCATGCCCTCAGTCTCTCAGTGTCTTTGGGTCTCTGGGTCTCCGGGTCTCTGGGTCTCTGGGTCTCAGTCTCTCAGTCTCTCAGTGTCTCAGTGTCTCAGGATCTCAGTGTCTCAGTGTCTCAGGATCTCAGGGTCTCAGTGTCTCAGTCTCTCAGTGTCTCAGTCTCTGAGTCTCTGAGTCGCTCAGTCTCTCAGTCACTCTGTCTCTCAGTGTATCATTCTCTCAGTCTCTCAGTCTCTCAGGCCCTCAGTCTCTCAGGGTCTCTGGGTCTCTGGCTCTCTGGCTCTCTGGGTCTCAGTCTCTCAGTCTCTCAGTCTCTCAGTGTCTCAGTGTCTCAGTGTCTCAGGGTTTCAGTGTCTCAGAATCTCAGGATCTCAGTGTCTCAGGGTCTCGGTGTCTCAGGGTCTCACGGTCTCAGGGTCTTCGTCTCTAGTCTCGCAGTGTCTCAGTGTCTCAGGCTCTCTGGGTCTCTGGGGCTCTGTCTCTCAGTCTCTCAGTCTCTCAGTGTCTCAGTTTCTCAGGGTCACAGGGTCTCAGTCTCTCAGTCTCTCATTCTCTAATGCTCTCAGTCTCTCATGCTCTCAGTCTCTCTGGGTCTCTGGGTCTCTGGGTCTCAGTCTCTCAGTGTCTCAGTGTCTCAGGGTCTCAGTGTCTCAGTGTCTCAGGATCTCAGGGTCTCAGTGTCTCAGGGTCTCAGTGTCTCAGGGTCTCAGTGTCTCAGGGTCTCAGTGTCTCAGTGTATCAGGGTCCCAGCGTCTCGGTGTCTCCGTGACTCAGGGTCTCTCCATCTCTCAGTCTCTCAGTCGCTCAGTCTCTCAATCTCTCAGTCTTTCAGTGTATCAGTCTCTCAGTCTCTCAGTCTCTCACTCTCAGTCTCTCAGTGTCTCAGGGTCTCAGGGTCTCAGTGTCTCCGTGTCTCAGTGTCTCAGTGCCTCAATGTCTCAGTCTCTCAGTCTCTCAGTCACTCAGTCGCTCAGTCTCTCAGTCTCTCAGTCTCTCAGTGTCTCAGGGTCTCAGGGTCTCAGTGTCTCAGTGTCTCAGGGTCTCAGTGTGTCAGAGCCTTAGTCTCTCAGGCCCTCAGTCTCTCAGGGTCTCTGGGTCTCTGGGTCTCTGGCTCTCTGGGTCTCAGTCTCTCAGTCTCTCAGTCTCTCAGTGTCTCAGTGTCTCAGTGTCTCAGGGTTTCAGTGTCTCAGAATCTCAGGATCTCAGTGTCTCAGTGTCTCAGGGTCTCACGGTCTCAGGGTCTTCGTCTCTAGTCTCGCAGTGTCTCAGTGTCTCAGGCTCTCTGGGTCTCTGGGGCTCTGTCTCTCAGTCTCTCAGTCTCTCAGTTTCTCAGTGTCTCCGTGTCTCAGTGTCTCAGTGTCTCAGGGTCTCCGTCCGGGTCCCCGGGTCTCAGGGTCTCAGTGTCTCATGTCCCAGTATCTCAGCGGCTCAGGGGCTCAGTTTTCAGTGTCTCAGGGTCTCAGGGTCTCAGTGTCTCAGTCTCTCCATCTCTCAGTGTCTCAGTCGCTCAGTCTCTCAGTCTCTCAGTCTTTCAGTGTATCAGTCTCTCAGTCTCTCAGTCACTCAGTCTCAGTCTCTCAGTGTCTCAGTGTCTCAGGGTCTCAGTGTCTCCGTGTCTCAGGGTCTCAGTGCCTCAATGTCTCAGTCTCTCAGTCTCTCAGTCACTCAGTCGCTCAGTCTCTCAGTCTCTGAGTGTATCAGTCTCTCAGTCTCTCAGTGTCTCAGGGTCTCAGGGTCTCAGTGTCTCAGGGTCTCAGTGTCTCTGGGTCTCAGTCTCAGTCTCTCAGTCTTTCAGTCTCTCAGTCTCTCAGTGTCTCAGTCTCAAAGTGTCTCAGTGTCTCAGGTCCTCTGGGTCTCAGTGTGTCTGTGTCTCAGAGTCTCAGGGTCCCAGGTTCTCAGGGTCTCTGGGTCTCAGTGTCGAAGTCTCTCTGTCTCTCAGTTTCTCAGTGTCTCAGTTTCTCAGTGTCTCAGTGTCTCAGGGCCTCTGGGTCTCTGGGTCTCTGGGTCTCAGTGTCTCAGGGTCTCAGTGTCTCGAGGTCTCAGGGCCTTAGTCTCTCATGCCCTCAGTCTCTCAGTCTCTCTGGGTCTCTGGGTCTCTGGGTCTCAGTCTCTCAGTGTCTCAGTGTCTCAGTGTCTCAGGGTCTCAGTGTCTCAGTGTCTCAGGATCTCAGGGTCTCAGTGTCTCAGGGTCTCAGTGTCTCAGGGTCTCAGTGTCTCAGGGTCTCAGTGTCTCAGTGTATCAGGGTCCCAGCGTCTCGGTGTCTCCGTGACTCAGGGTCTCTCCATCTCTCAGTCTCTCAGTCGCTCAGTCTCTCAATCTCTCAGTCTTTCAGTGTATCAGTCTCTCAGTCTCTCAGTCTCTCAGTCTCTCACTCTCAGTCTCTCAGTGTCTCAGGGTCTCAGGGTCTCAGTGTCTCCGTGTCTCAGTGTCTCAGTGCCTCAATGTCTCAGTCTCTCAGTCTCTCAGTCACTCAGTCGCTCAGTCTCTCAGTCTCTCAGTCTCTCAGTGTCTCAGGGTCTCAGGGTCTCAGGGACTCAGTGTCTCAGTGTCTCAGGGTCTCAGTGTCTCTGGGTCTCAGTCTCAGTCTCTCAGTCTCTCAGTGTCTCAGGGTCTCAGTGTCTCAGTGTGTAAGTCTCTCAGTCTCTCAGTCTCTCAGTGTCTCAGTTTCTCAGTGTCTCAGGTCCTCTGGGTCTCTGGGTCTCAGTGTGTCAGTGTCTCAGAGTCTCAGGTCCCAGGTTCTCAGGGTCTCTGGGTCTCAGTGTCGAAGTCTCTCAGTCTCTCAGTCTCTCAGTTTCTCAGTGTCTCAGTGTCTCAGTGTCTCAGGGACTCTGGGTCTCAGGGTCTCAGGGTCTCAGTGTCTCAGTGTCTCGAGGTCTCAGTGTCTCTTGGTTTCTGGGTCTCAGTGTCTCATTCTCTCTGTCTCTCAGTTTCTCAGTGTCTCAGTGTCTCAGGGTCACAGTTTCTCAGTGTCTCAGTGTCTCAGGTTCTCAGTGTCTCAGGGTCTCAGGGTCTCAGTGTCTCAGGGTCTCAGGGCCTTAGTCTCTCATGCCCTCAGTCTCTCAGTCTCCCGGGGTCTCTGGGTCTCTGGGTCTCAGTCTCTCAGTCTCTCAGGGTCTCAGTGTCTCAGTGTCTCAGGATCTCAGGGTCTCAGGGTCTCAGTGTCTCAGTGTCTCATTGTCTCAGGGTCACAGTGTCTCAGGGTCACAGGGTCTCAGTGTCTCAGGGTCTCAGGGTCTCTGGGTCTTAGTCTCTCAGTGTCTCAGTGTCTCAGGGTCTCAGGGTCTCAGTGTCTCAGGGTCTCAGTGTATCAGTGTCTCAGTCTCTCAGGCCCTCAGTCGCTCAGGGTCTCAGTGTCTCAGTCTCTCAGTCTCTCAGGGTCTTAGTTTCTCAGTGTCTCAGTGTCTCAGTCTCTCAGGGTCTCAGTCTCTCAATCTCTCAGGGTCTCTTGGTCTCTGGCTCTCTGGGCCTCAGTCTCTCAGTCTCTCAGTCTCTCAGTCTCTCATTGTCTCAGGTCTCAGTGTCTCAGGATCTAAGTGTCTCAGTCTCTCATTCACTCAGTCGCTCAGTCTCTCAGTCCCTCAGTGTATCAGTGTCTCAGGGTCACAGGGTCTCTGGGTCTCTGGGTCTCTGGGTCTCAGTCCCTCATTCTCTCATTCTCTCAGTTTCTCAGTGTCTCAGTTTCTCAGTGTCTCAGGGTCTCAGTGTCTTACTGTCTCAGTATCGCAGGTTCTCAGTGTCTCAGGGTCTCAATCTCTCAGTCTCTCATTGTATCAGTCTCTCAGTCTCTCATTGTATCAGTCTATCAGTCTCTCAGTGTCTCAGGTTCTCAGTGTCTCAGGGTCTCAGTGTCTCAGAGTCTCAGAGTCTCAGGGTCTCAGAGTCTCGGGGTCTCAGGGCCTTCGTCTCTCATGCCCTCAGTCTCTCAGTGTCTTTGGGTCTCTGGGTCTCCGGGTCTCTGGGTCTCTGGGTCTCAGTCTCTCAGTCTCTCAGTGTCTCAGTGTCTCAGGATCTCAGTGTCTCAGTGTCTCAGGATCTCAGGGTCTCAGTGTCTCAGTCTCTCAGTGTCTCAGTCTCTGAGTCTCTGAGTCGCTCAGTCTCTCAGTCACTCTGTCTCTCAGTGTATCATTCTCTCAGTCTCTCAGTCTCTCAGGCCCTCAGTCTCTCAGGGTCTCTGGGTCTCTGGCTCTCTGGCTCTCTGGGTCTCAGTCTCTCAGTCTCTCAGTCTCTCAGTGTCTCAGTGTCTCAGTGTCTCAGGGTTTCAGTGTCTCAGAATCTCAGGATCTCAGTGTCTCAGGGTCTCGGTGTCTCAGGGTCTCACGGTCTCAGGGTCTTCGTCTCTAGTCTCGCAGTGTCTCAGTGTCTCAGGCTCTCTGGGTCTCTGGGGCTCTGTCTCTCAGTCTCTCAGTCTCTCAGTGTCTCAGTTTCTCAGGGTCACAGGGTCTCAGTCTCTCAGTCTCTCATTCTCTAATGCTCTCAGTCTCTCATGCTCTCAGTCTCTCTGGGTCTCTGGGTCTCTGGGTCTCAGTCTCTCAGTGTCTCAGTGTCTCAGGGTCTCAGTGTCTCAGTGTCTCAGGATCTCAGGGTCTCAGTGTCTCAGGGTCTCAGTGTCTCAGGGTCTCAGTGTCTCAGGGTCTCAGTGTCTCAGTGTATCAGGGTCCCAGCGTCTCGGTGTCTCCGTGACTCAGGGTCTCTCCATCTCTCAGTCTCTCAGTCGCTCAGTCTCTCAATCTCTCAGTCTTTCAGTGTATCAGTCTCTCAGTCTCTCAGTCTCTCACTCTCAGTCTCTCAGTGTCTCAGGGTCTCAGGGTCTCAGTGTCTCCGTGTCTCAGTGTCTCACTGCCTCAATGTCTCAGTCTCTCAGTCTCTCAGTCACTCAGTCGCTCAGTCTCTCAGTCTCTCAGTCTCTCAGTGTCTCAGGGTCTCAGGGTCTCAGTGTCTCAGTGTCTCAGGGTCTCAGTGTGTCAGAGCCTTAGTCTCTCAGGCCCTCAGTCTCTCAGGGTCTCTGGGTCTCTGGGTCTCTGGCTCTCTGGGTCTCAGTCTCTCAGTCTCTCAGTCTCTCAGTGTCTCAGTGTCTCAGTGTCTCAGGGTTTCAGTGTCTCAGAATCTCAGGATCTCAGTGTCTCAGTGTCTCAGGGTCTCACGGTCTCAGGGTCTTCGTCTCTAGTCTCGCAGTGTCTCAGTGTCTCAGGCTCTCTGGGGCTCTGTCTCTCAGTCTCTCAGTCTCTCAGTTTCTCAGTGTCTCCGTGTCTCAGTGTCTCAGTGTCTCAGGGTCTCCGTCCGGGTCCCCGGGTCTCAGGGTCTCAGTGTCTCATGTCCCAGTATCTCAGCGGCTCAGGGGCTCAGTTTTCAGTGTCTCAGGGTCTCAGGGTCTCAGTGTCTCAGTCTCTCCATCTCTCAGTGTCTCAGTCGCTCAGTCTCTCAGTCTCTCAGTCTTTCAGTGTATCAGTCTCTCAGTCTCTCAGTCACTCAGTCTCAGTCTCTCAGTGTCTCAGTGTCTCAGGGTCTCAGTGTCTCCGTGTCTCAGGGTCTCAGTGCCTCAATGTCTCAGTCTCTCAGTCTCTCAGTCACTCAGTCGCTCAGTCTCTCAGTCTCTGAGTGTATCAGTCTCTCAGTCTCTCAGTGTCTCAGGGTCTCAGGGTCTCAGTGTCTCAGGGTCTCAGTGTCTCTGGGTCTCAGTCTCAGTCTCTCAGTCTTTCAGTCTCTCAGTCTCTCAGTGTCTCAGTCTCAAAGTGTCTCAGTGTCTCAGGTCCTCTGGGTCTCAGTGTGTCTGTGTCTCAGAGTCTCAGGGTCCCAGGTTCTCAGGGTCTCTGGGTCTCAGTGTCGAAGTCTCTCTGTCTCTCAGTTTCTCAGTGTCTCAGTTTCTCAGTGTCTCAGTGTCTCAGGGCCTCTGGGTCTCTGGGTCTCTGGGTCTCAGTGTCTCAGGGTCTCAGTGTCTCGGGGTCTCAGGGCCTTAGTCTCTCATGCCCTCAGTCTCTCAGTCTCTCTGGGTCTCTGGGTCTCTGGGTCTCAGTCTCTCAGTGTCTCAGTGTCTCAGGGTCTCAGTGTCTCAGTGTCTCAGGATCTCAGGGTCTCAGTGTCTCAGGGTCTCAGTGTCTCAGGGTCTCAGTGTCTCAGGGTCTCAGTGTCTCAGTGTATCAGGGTCCCAGCGTCTCGGTGTCTCCGTGACTCAGGGTCTCTCCATCTCTCAGTCTCTCAGTCGCTCAGTCTCTCAATCTCTCAGTCTTTCAGTGTATCAGTCTCTCAGTCTCTCAGTCTCTCAGTCTCTCAGTCTCTCAGTCTCTCAGTGTCTCAGGGTCTCAGGGTCTCAGTGTCTCCGTGTCTCAGTGTCTCAGTGCCTCAATGTCTCAGTCTCTCAGTCTCTCAGTCACTCAGTCGCTCAGTCTCTCAGTCTCTCAGTGTCTCAGGGTCTCAGGGTCTCAGGGACTCAGTGTCTCAGTGTCTCAGGGTCTCAGTGTCTCTGGGTCTCAGTCTCAGTCTCTCAGTCTCTCAGTGTCTCAGGGTCTCAGTGTCTCAGTGTGTAAGTCTCTCAGTCTCTCAGTCTCTCAGTGTCTCAGTTTCTCAGTGTCTCAGGGCCTCTGGGTCTCTGGGTCTCAGTGTGTCAGTGTCTCAGAGTCTCAGGTCCCAGGTTCTCAGGGTCTCTGGGTCTCAGTGTCGAAGTCTCTCAGTCTCTCAGTCTCTCAGTTTCTCAGTGTCTCAGTGTCTCAGTGTCTCAGGGACTTTGGGTCTCAGGGTCTCAGGGTCTCAGTGTCTCAGTGTCTCGAGGTCTCAGTGTCTCTTGGTCTCTGGGTCTCAGTGTCTCATTCTCTCTGTCTCTCAGTTTCTCAGTGTCTCAGTGTCTCAGGGTCACAGTTTCTCAGTGTCTCAGTGTCTCAGGTTCTCAGTGTCTCAGTGTCTCAGGGTCTCAGGGTCTCAGTGTCTCAGGGTCTCAGGGCCTTAGTCTCTCATGCCCTCAGTCTCTCAGTCTCCCGGGGTCTCTGGGTCTCTGGGTCTCAGTCTCTCAGTCTCTCAGGGTCTCAGTGTCTCAGTGTCTCAGGATCTCAGGGTCTCAGGGTCTCAGTGTCTCAGTGTCTCATTGTCTCAGGGTCACAGTGTCTCAGGGTCACAGGGTCTCAGTGTCTCAGGGTCTCAGGGTCTCTGGGTCTTAGTCTCTCAGTGTCTCAGTGTCTCAGGGTCTCAGGGTCTCAGTGTCTCAGGGTCTCAGTGTATCAGTGTCTCAGTCTCTCAGGCCCTCAGTCGCTCAGGGTCTCAGTGTCTCAGTCTCTCAGTCTCTCAGGGTCTTAGTTTCTCAGTGTCTCAGTGTCTCAGTCTCTCAGGGTCTCAGTCTCTCAATCTCTCAGGGTCTCTTGGTCTCTGGCTCTCTGGGCCTCAGTCTCTCAGTCTCTCAGTCTCTCAGTCTCTCATTGTCTCAGGGTCTCAGGGTCTCAGGGCCTCAGTGTCTCACTGTCTCAGTGTCTCAGGTCTCAGTGTCTCAGGATCTAAGTGTCTCAGTCTCTCATTCACTCAGTCGCTCAGTCTCTCAGTCCCTCAGTGTATCAGTGTCTCAGGGTCACAGGGTCTCTGGGTCTCTGGGTCTCTGGGTCTCAGTCCCTCATTCTCTCATTCTCTCAGTTTCTCAGTGTCTCAGTTTCTCAGTGTCTCAGGGTCTCAGTGTCTTACTGTCTCAGTATCGCAGGTTCTCAGTGTCTCAGGGTCTCAATCTCTCAGTCTCTCATTGTATCAGTCTCTCAGTCTCTCATTGTATCAGTCTATCAGTCTCTCAGTGTCTCAGGTTCTCAGTGTCTCAGGGTCTCAGTGTCTCAGAGTCTCAGAGTCTCAGGGTCTCAGAGTCTCGGGGTCTCAGGGCCTTCGTCTCTCATGCCCTCAGTCTCTCAGTGTCTTTGGGTCTCTGGGTCTCCGGGTCTCTGGGTCTCTGGGTCTCAGTCTCTCAGTCTCTCAGTGTCTCAGTGTCTCAGGGTCTCAGTGTCTCAGTGTCTCAGGATCTCAGGGTCTCAGTGTCTCAGGCTCTCAGTGTCTCAGTGTCTCAGTCTCTGAGTCTCTGAGTCGCTCAGTCTCTCAGTCACTCTGTCTCTCAGTGTATCATTCTCTCAGTCTCTCAGTCTCTCAGTCTCTCAGGGTCTCTGGGTCTCTGGGTCTCTGGCTCTCTGGGTCTCAGTCTCTCAGTCTCTCAGTCTCTCAGTGTCTCAGTGTCTCAGTGTCTCAGGGTTTCAGTGTCTCAGAATCTCAGGATCTCATTGTCTCAGGGTCTCGGTGTCTCAGGGTCTCACGGTCTCAGGGTCTTCGTCTCTAGTCTCGCAGTGTCTCAGGCTCTCTGGGTCTCTGGGGCTCTGTCTCTCAGTCTCTCAGTCTCTCAGTGTCTCAGTTTCTCAGGGTCACAGGGTCTCAGTCTCTCAGTCTCTCATTCTCTAATGCTCTCAGTCTCTCAGTGTCTCAGGTTCTCAGTGTCTCAGGGTCTCAGTGTCTCAGTGTCTCAGGGTCTCAGGGTCTCAGTGTCTCAGGATCTCAGGGCCTTTGTCTCTCAGCCCTCAGTCTCTCAGTCTCTCTGCGTCTCTGGGTCTCTGGGTCTCAGTGTCTCAGTGTCTCATTGACTCAGTGTCTCAGTGTCTCAGTGTCTCAGGGTCACTGTGTTACAGGGTCTCTGGGTCTCAGTGTCGCAGGGTCTCAGAGTCTCAGTGTTTCAGGGTCTCAGTGTCTTAGTGTCTCAGGGTCTCAGTGTCTCAGTGTCTCAGGGTCTCAGTGTCTTAGTGTCTCAGGGTCTCAGGGTCTCAGTGTCTCAGTGTCTCAGGGTCCCAGCGTCTCAGTGTCTCCGTGACTCAGGGTCTCAGGTCTCAGTGACTCAGTGTCTCAGGGTCTCAGGGTCTCAGGGTCTCAGGGTCTCAGTGTCTCAGGGTCTCAGTCTCTCAGTCTCTCAGTGTCTCAGGGTCTCAGTCTCTCAGTGTCTCAGTGTTTCAGTGTCTCAGGGTCTCAGTGTCTCAGTGTCTCAGGATCTCAGGGTCTCAGTGTCTCAGGGTCTCAGTGTCTCAGGGTCTCAGTGTCTCAGGGTCTCAGTGTCTCAGTGTATCAGGGTCCCAGCGTCTCGGTGTCTCCGTGACTCAGGGTCTCTCCATCTCTCAGTCTCTCAGTCGCTCAGTCTCTCAATCTCTCAGTCTTTCAGTGTATCAGTCTCTCAGTCTCTCAGTCTCTCACTCTCAGTCTCTCAGTGTCTCAGGGTCTCAGGGTCTCAGTGTCTCCGTGTCTCAGGGTCTCAGTGCCTCAATGTCTCAGTCTCTCAGTCTCTCAGTCACTCAGTCGCTCAGTCTCTCAGTCTCTCAGTCTCTCAGTGTCTCAGGGTCTCAGGGTCTCAGGGACTCAGTGTCTCAGTGTCTCAGGGTCTCAGTGTCTCTGGGTCTCAGTCTCAGTCTCTCAGTCTCTCAGTGTCTCAGGGTCTCAGTGTCTCAGTGTGTAAGTCTCTCAGTCTCTCAGTCTCTCAGTGTCTCAGTTTCTCAGTGTCTCAGGGCCTCTGGGTCTCTGGGTCTCAGTGTGTCAGTGTCTCAGAGTCTCAGGTCCCAGTTTCTCAGGGTCTCTGGGTCTCAGTGTCGAAGTCTCTCAGTCTCTCAGTCTCTCAGTTTCTCAGTGTCTCAGTGTCTCAGTGTCTCAGGGACTCTGGGTCTCAGGGTCTCAGGGTCTCAGTGTCTCAGTGTCTCGAGGTCTCAGTGTCTCTTGGTCTCTGGGTCTCAGTGTCTCATTCTCTCTGTCTCTCAGTTTCTCAGTGTCTCAGTGTCTCAGTGTCTCAGGGTCACAGTTTCTCAGTGTCTCAGTATCTCAGGGTCTCAGGGTCTCAGTGTCTCAGTGTCTCAGGGTCACAGTTTCTCAGTGTCTCAGGATCTCAGGGTCTCAGGGTCTCAGTGTCTCAGTGTCTCATTGTCTCAGGGTCACAGTGTCTCAGGGTCACAGGGTCTCAGTGTCTCAGGGTCTCAGGGTCTCTGGGTCTCAGTCTCTCAGTCTCTCAGGGTCTCAGTGTCTCAGTGTCTCAGGATCTCAGGGTCTCAGGGTCTCAGTGTCTCAGTGTCTCATTGTCTCAGGGTCACAGTGTCTCAGGGTTACAGGGTCTCAGTGTCTCAGGGTCTCAGGGTCTCTGGGTCTTAGTCTCTCAGTGTCTCAGTGTCTCAGGGTCTCAGGGTCTCAGTGTCTCAGGGTCTCAGTGTATCAGTGTCTCAGTCTCTCAGGCCCTCAGTCGCTCAGGGTCTCAGTGTCTCAGTCTCTCAGTCTATCAGGGTCTTAGTTTCTCAGTGTCTCAGTGTCTCAGTCTCTCAGGGTCTCAGTCTCTCAGTCTCTCAGGGTCTCTTGGTCTCTGGCTCTCTGGGTCTCAGTCTCTCAGTCTCTCAGTCTCTCATTGTCTCAGGGTCTCAGGGTCTCAGGGCCTCAGTGTCTCACTGTCTCAGTGTCTCAGGTCTCAGTGTCTCAGGATCTAAGTGTCTCAGTCTCTCATTCACTCAGTCGCTCAGTCTCTCAGTCCCTCAGTGTATCAGTGTCTCAGGGTCACAGGGTCTCTGGGTCTCTGGGTCTCTGGGTCTCAGTCCCTCATTCTCTCATTCTCTCAGTTTCTCAGTGTCTCAGTTTCTCAGTGTCTCAGGGTCTCAGTGTCTTACTGTCTCAGTATCGCAGGTTCTCAGTGTCTCAGGGTCTCAATCTCTCAGTCTCTCATTGTATCAGTCTCTCAGTCTCTCATTGTATCAGTCTATCAGTCTCTCAGTGTCTCAGGTTCTCAGTGTCTCAGGGTCTCAGTGTCTCAGAGTCTCAGAGTCTCAGGGTCTCAGAGTCTCAGGGTCTCAGGGCCTTCGTCTCTCATGCCCTCAGTCTCTCAGTGTCTTTGGGTCTCTGGGTCTCCGGGTCTCTGGGTCTCTGGGTCTCAGTCTCTCAGTCTCTCAGTGTCTCAGTGTCTCAGGGTCTCAGTGTCTCAGTGTCTCAGGATCTCAGGGTCTCAGTGTCTCAGTCTCTCAGTGTCTCAGTGTCTCAGTCTCTGAGTCTCTGAGTCGCTCAGTCTCTCAGTCACTCTGTCTCTCAGTGTATCATTCTCTCAGTCTCTCAGTCTCTCAGGGTCTCAGTGTCTCAGGGTCTCAGTGTCTCAGTGTCTCAGGGTCTCAGTGTGTCAGAGCCTTAGTCTCTCAGGCCCTCAGTCTCTCAGGGTCTCTGGGTCTCTGGGTCTCTGGCTCTCTGGGTCTCAGTCTCTCAGTCTCTCAGTGTCTCAGTGTCTCAGTGTCTCAGGGTTTCAGTGTCTCAGAATCTCAGGATCTCAGTGTCTCAGGGTCTCGGTGTCTCAGGGTCTCACGGTCTCAGGGTCTTCGTCTCTAGTCTCGCAGTGTCTCAGTGTCTCAGGCTCTCTGGGTCTCTGTCTCTCAGCCTCTCAGTCTCTCAGTTTCTCAGTGTCTCCGTGTCTCAGTGTCTCAGTGTCTCAGGGTCTCCGTCCGGGTCCCCGGGTCTCAGGGTCTAGGTGTCTCATGTCCCAGTATCTCAGCGGCTCAGGGGCTCAGTTTTCAGTGTCTCAGGGTCTCAAGGTCTCAGTGTCACAGTCTCTCCATCTCTCAATGTCTCAGTCGCTCAGTCTCTCAGTCTCTCAGTCTTTCAGTGTATCAGTCTCTCAGTCACTCAGTCTCAGTCTCTCAGTGTCTCAGTGTCTCAGGGTCTCAGTGTCTCCGTGTCTCAGGGTCTCAGTGCCTCAATGTCTCAGTCTCTCAGTCTCTCAGTCACTCAGTCGCTCAGTCTCTCAGTCTCTGAGTGTATCAGTCTCTCAGTCTCTCAGTGTCTCAGGGTCTCAGGGTCTCAGTGTCTCAGGGTCTCAGTGTCTCTGGGTCTCAGTCTCAGTCTCTCAGTCTTTCAGTCTCTCAGTCTCTCAGTGTCTCAGTCTCAAAGTGTCTCAGTGTCTCAGGTCCTCTGGGTCTCAGTGTGTCTGTGTCTCAGAGTCTCAGGGTCCCAGGTTCTCAGGGTCTCTGGGTCTCAGTGTCGAAGTCTCTCTGTCTCTCAGTTTCTCAGTGTCTCAGTTTCTCAGTGTCTCAGTGTCTCAGGGCCTCTGGGTCTCTGGGTCTCTGGGGCTCAGTGTCTCAGGGTCTCAGTGTCTCGGGGTCTCAGGGCCTTAGTCTCTCATGCCCTCAGTCTCTCAGTCTCTCTGGGTCTCTGGGTCTCTGGGTCTCAGTCTCTCAGTGTCTCAGTGTCTCAGTGTCTCAGGGTCTCAGTGTCTCAGTGTCTCAGGATCTCAGGGTCTCAGTGTCTCAGGGTCTCAGTGTCTCAGGGTCTCAGTGTCTCAGGGTCTCAGTGTCTCAGTGTATCAGGGTCCCAGCGTCTCGGTGTCTCCGTGACTCAGGGTCTCTCCATCTCTCAGTCTCTCAGTCTCTCAATCTCTCAGTCTTTCAGTGTATCAGTCTCTCAGTCTCTCAGTCTCTCAGTCTCTCACTCTCAGTCTCTCAGTGTCTCAGGGTCTCAGGGTCTCAGTGTCTCCGTGTCTCAGGGTCTCAGTGCCTCGATGTCTCAGTCTCTCAGTCTCTCAGTCACTCAGTCGCTCAGTCTCTCAGTCTCTCAGTCTCTCAGTGTCTCAGGGTCTCAGGGTCTCAGGGACTCAGTGTCTCAGTGTCTCAGGGTCTCAGTGTCTCTGGGTCTCAGTCTCAGTCTCTCAGTCTCTCAGTCTCTCAGTGTCTCAGGGTCTCAGTGTCTCAGTGTGTAAGTCTCTCAGTCTCTCAGTCTCTCAGTGTCTCAGTTTCTCAGTGTCTCAGGGCCTCTGGGTCTCTGGGTCTCAGTGTGTCAGTGTCTCAGAGTCTCAGGTCCCAGGTTCTCAGGGTCTCTGGGTCTCAGTGTCGAAGTCTCTCAGTCTCTCAGTCTCTCAGTTTCTCAGTGTCTCAGTGTCTCAGTGTCTCAGGGACTCTGGGTCTCAGGGTCTCAGGGTCTCAGTGTCTCAGTGTCTCGAGGTCTCAGTGTCTCTTGGTCTCTGGGTCTCAGTGTCTCATTCTCTCTGTCTCTCAGTTTCTCAGTGTCTCAGTGTCTCAGTGTCTCAGGGTCACAGTTTCTCAGTGTCTCAGTGTCTCAGGTTCTCAGTGTCTCAGTGTCTCAGGGTCTCAGGGTCTCAGTGTCTCAGGGTCTCAGGGCCTTAGTCTCTCATGCCCTCAGTCTCTCAGTCTCTCGGGGTCTCTGGGTCTCTGGGTCTCTGGGTCTCAGTCTCTCAGTCTCTCAGGGTCTCAGTGTCTCAGTGTCTCAGGATCTCAGGGTCTCAGGGTCTCAGTATCTCAGTGTCTCATTGTCTCAGGGTCACAGTGTCTCAGGGTCACAGGGTCTCAGTGTCTCAGGGTCTCAGGGTCTCTGGGTCTTAGTCTCTCAGTGTCTCAGTGTCTCAGGGTCTCAGGGTCTCAGTGTCTCAGGGTCTCAGTGTATCAGTGTCTCAGTCTCTCAGGCCCTCAGTCGCTCAGGGTCTCAGTGTCTCAGTCTCTCAGGGTCTTAGTTTCTCAGTGTCTCAGTGTCTCAGTCTCTCAGGGTCTCAGTCTCTCAGTCTCTCAGGGTCTCTTGGTCTCTGGCTCTCTGGGTCTCAGTCTCTCAGTCTCTCAGTCTCTCAGTCTCTCATTGTCTCAGGGTCTCAGGGTCTCAGGGCCTCAGTGTCTCACTGTCTCAGTGTCTCAGGTCTCAGTGTCTCAGGATCTAAGTGTCTCAGTCTCTCATTCACTCAGTCGCTCAGTCTCTCAGTCCCTCAGTGTATCAGTGTCTCAGGGTCACAGGGTCTCTGGGTCTCTGGGTCTCTGGGTCTCAGTCCCTCATTCTCTCATTCTCTCAGTTTCTCAGTGTCTCAGTTTCTCAGTGTCTCAGGGTCTCAGTGTCTTACTGTCTCAGTATCGCAGGTTCTCAGTGTCTCAGGGTCTCAATCTCTCAGTCTCTCATTGTATCAGTCTCTCAGTCTCTCATTGTATCAGTCTATCAGTCTCTCAGTGTCTCAGGTTCTCAGTGTCTCAGGGTCTCAGTGTCTCAGAGTCTCAGAGTCTCAGGGTCTCAGAGTCTCAGGGTCTCAGGGCCTTCGTCTCTCATGCCCTCAGTCTCTCAGTGTCTTTGGGTCTCTGGGTCTCCGGGTCTCTGGGTCTCTGGGTCTCAGTCTCTCAGTCTCTCAGTGTCTCAGTGTCTCAGGGTCTCAGTGTCTCAGTGTCTCAGAATCTCAGGGTCTCAGTCTCTCAGTCTCTCAGTGTCTCAGTGTCTCAGTCTCTGAGTCGCTCAGTCTCTCAGTCACTCTGTCTCTCAGTGTATCATTCTCTCAGTCTCTCAGTCTCTCAGGGTCTCAGTGTCTCAGGGTCTCAGTGTCTCAGTGTCTCAGGGTCTCAGTGTGTCAGAGCCTTAGTCTCTCAGGCCCTCAGTCTCTCAGGGTCTCTGGGTCTCTGGCTCTCTGGGTCTCAGTCTCTCAGTCTCTCAGTCTCTCAGTGTCTCAGTGTCTCAGTGTCTCAGTGTCTCAGGGTTTCAGTGTCTCAGAATCTCAGGATCTCAGTGTCTCAGGGTCTCGGTGTCTCAGGGTCTCACGGTCTCAGGGTCTTCGTCTCTAGTCTCGCAGTGTCTCAGTGTCTCAGGCTCTCTGGGTCTCTGGGGCTCTGTCTATCAGTCTCTCAGTCTCTCAGTGTCTCAGTTTCTCAGGGTCACAGGGTCTCAGTCTCTCAGTCTCTCATTCTCTAATGCTCTCAGTCTCTCAGTGTCTCAGGTTCTCAGTGTCTCAGGGTCTCAGTGTCTCAGGATCTCAGGGCCTTTGTCTCTCAGCCCTCAGTCTCTCAGTCTCTCTGCGTCTCTGGGTCTCTGGGTCTCAGTGTCTCAGTGTCTCATTGACTCAGTGTCTCAGTGTCTCAGTGTCTCAGGGTCTCTGTGTCTCAGGTTCTCTGGGTCTCAGTGTCGCAGGGTCTCAGAGTCTCAGTGTTTCAGGGTCTCAGTGTCTTAGTGTCTCAGGGTCTCAGTGTCTCAGTGTCTCAGGGTCTCAGTGTCTTAGTGTCTCAGGGTCTCAGGGTCTCAGTGTCTCAGTGTCTCAGGGTCCCAGCGTCTCAGTGTCTCCGTGACTCAGGGTCTCAGGTCTCAGTGACTCAGTGTCTCAGGGTCTCAGGGTCTCAGGGTCTCAGTGTCTCAGGGTCTCAGTCTCTCAGTGTCTCAGGGTCTCAGTCTCTCAGTGTCTCAGTGTCTCAGTGTCTCAGGGTCTCAGTGTCTCAGTGTCTCAGGATCTCAGGGTCTCAGTGTCTCAGGGTCTCAGTGTCTCAGGTTCTCAGTGTCTCAGGGTCTCAGTGTCTCAGTGTATCAGGGTCCCAGCGTCTCGGTGTCTCCGTGACTCAGGGTCTCTCCATCTCTCAGTCTCTCAGTCGCTCAGTCTCTCAATCTCTCAGTCTTTCAGTGTATCAGTCTCTCAGTCTCTCAGTCTCTCACTCTCAGTCTCTCAGTGTCTCAGGGTCTCAGTGTCTCCGTGTCTCAGGGTTTCAGTGCCTCAATGTCTCAGTCTCTCAGTCTCTCAGTCACTCAGTCGCTCAGTCTCTCAGTCTCTCAGTCTCTCAGTGTCTCAGGGTCTCAGGGTCTCAGGGACTCAGTGTCTCAGTGTCTCAGGGTCTCAGTGTCTCTGGGTCTCAGTCTCAGTCTCTCAGTCTCTCAGTGTCTCAGGGTCTCAGTGTCTCAGTGTGTAAGTCTCTCAGTCTCTCAGTCTCTCAGTGTCTCAGTTTCTCAGTGTCTCAGGGCTTCTGGGTCTCTGGGTCTCAGTGTGTCAGTGTCTCAGAGTCTCAGGTCCCAGGTTCTCAGGGTCTCTGGGTCTCAGTGTCGAAGTCTCTCAGTCTCTCAGTCTCTCAGTTTCTCAGTGTCTCAGTGTCTCAGTGTCTCAGGGACTCTGGGTCTCAGGGTCTCAGGGTCTCAGTGTCTCAGTGTCTCGAGGTCTCAGTGTCTCTTGGTCTCTGGGTCTCAGTGTCTCATTCTCTCTGTCTCTCAGTTTCTCAGTGTCTCAGTGTCTCAGTGTCTCAGGGTCACAGTTTCTCAGTGTCTCAGGATCTCAGGGTCTCAGGGTCTCAGTGTCTCAGTGTCTCATTGTCTCAGGGTCACAGTGTCTCAGGGTCACAGGGTCTCAGTGTCTCAGGGTCTCAGGGTCTCTGGGTCTCAGTCTCTCAGTCTCTCAGGGTCTCAGTGTCTCAGTGTCTCAGGATCTCAGGGTCTCAGGGTCTCAGTGTCTCAGTGTCTCATTGTCTCAGGGTCACAGTGTCTCAGGGTCTCAGGGTCTCAGTGTCTCAGGGTCTCAGGGTCTCTGGGTCTTAGTCTCTCAGTGTCTCAGTGTCTCAGGGTCTCAGGGTCTCAGTGTCTCAGGGTCTCAGGGTCTCTGGGTCTTAGTCTCTCAGTGTCTCAGTGTCTCAGGGTCTCAGGGTCTCAGTGTCTCAGGGTCTCAGTGTATCAGTGTCTCAGTCTCTCAGGCCCTCAGTCGCTCAGGGTCTCAGTGTCTCAGTCTCTCAGTCTCTCAGGGTCTTAGTTTCTCAGTGTCTCAGTGTCTCAGTCTCTCAGGGTCTCAGTCTCTCAGTCTCTCAGGGTCTCTTGGTCTCTGGCTCTCTGGGTCTCAGTCTCTCAGTCTCTCAGTCTCTCATTGTCTCAGGGTCTCAGGGTCTCAGGGCCTCAGTGTCTCACTGTCTCAGTGTCTCAGGTCTCAGTGTCTCAGGATCTAAGTGTCTCAGTCTCTCATTCACTCAGTCGCTCAGTCTCTCAGTCCCTCAGTGTATCAGTGTCTCAGGGTCACAGGGTCTCTGGGTCTCTGGGTCTCTGGGTCTCAGTCCCTCATTCTCTCATTCTCTCAGTTTCTCAGTGTCTCAGTTTCTCAGTGTCTCAGGGTCTCAGTGTCTTACTGTCTCAGTATCGCAGGTTCTCAGTGTCTCAGGGTCTCAATCTCTCAGTCTCTCATTGTATCAGTCTCTCAGTCTCTCATTGTATCAGTCTATCAGTCTCTCAGTGTCTCAGGTTCTCAGTGTCTCAGGGTCTCAGTGTCTCAGAGTCTCAGAGTCTCAGGGTCTCAGAGTCTCAGGGTCTCAGGGCCTTCGTCTCTCATGCCCTCAGTCTCTCAGTGTCTTTGGGTCTCTGGGTCTCCGGGTCTCTGGGTCTCTGGGTCTCAGTCTCTCAGTCTCTCAGTGTCTCAGTGTCTCAGGGTCTCAGTGTCTCAGTGTCTCAGGATCTCAGGGTCTCAGTGTCTCAGTCTCTCAGTGTCTCAGTGTCTCAGTCTCTGAGTCTCTGAGTCGCTCAGTCTCTCAGTCACTCTGTCTCTCAGTGTATCATTCTCTCAGTCTCTCAGTCTCTCAGGGTCTCAGTGTCTCAGGGTCTCAGTGTCTCAGTGTCTCAGGGTCTCAGTGTGTCAGAGCCTTAGTCTCTCAGGCCCTCAGTCTCTCAGGGTCTCTGGGTCTCTGGGTCTCTGGCTCTCTGGGTCTCAGTCTCTCAGTGTCTCAGGGTTTCAGTGTCTCAGAATCTCAGGATCTCAGTGTCTCAGGGTCTCGGTGTCTCAGGGTCTCACGGTCTCAGGGTCTCCGTCTCTAGTCTCGCAGTGTCTCAGTGTCTCAGGCTCTCTGGGTCTCTGGGGCTCTGTCTCTCAGTCTCTCAGTCTCTCAGTTTCTCAGTGTCTCCGTGTCTCAGTGTCTCAGTGTCTCAGGGTCTCCGTCCGGGTCCCCGGGTCTCAGGGTCTCAGTGTCTCATGTCCCAGTATCTCAGCGGCTCAGGGGCTCAGGTTTCAGTGTCTCAGGGTCTCAGGGTCTCAGTGTCTCAGTCTCTCCATCTCTCAGTGTCTCAGTCGCTCAGTCTCTCAGTCTCTCAGTCACTCAGTCTCAGTCTCTCAGTGTCTCAGTGTCTCAGGGTCTCAGTGTCTCCGTGTCTCAGGGTCTCAGTGCCTCAATGTCTCAGTCTCTCAGTCTCTCAGTCACTCAGTCGCTCAGTCTCTCAGTCTCTGAGTGTATCAGTCTCTCAGTCTCTCAGTGTCTCAGGGTCTCAGGGTCTCAGTGTCTCAGGGTCTCAGTGTCTCTGGGTCTCAGTCTCAGTCTCTCAGTCTTTCAGTCTCTCAGTCTCTCAGTGTCTCAGTCTCAAAGTGTCTCAGTGTCTCAGGTCCTCTGGGTCTCAGTGTGTCTGTGTCTCAGAGTCTCAGGGTCCCAGGTTCTCAGGGTCTCTGGGTCTCAGTGTCGAAGTCTCTCTGTCTCTCAGTTTCTCAGTGTCTCAGTTTCTCAGTGTCTCAGTGTCTCAGGGCCTCTGGGTCTCTGGGTCTCTGGGTCTCAGTGTCTCAGGGTCTCAGTGTCTCGGGGTCTCAGGGCCTTAGTCTCTCATGCCCTCAGTCTCTCAGTCTCTCTGGGTCTCTGGGTCTCTGGGTCTCAGTCGCTCAGTGTCTCAGTGTCTCAGTGTCTCAGTGTCTCAGTGTCTCAGGGTCTCAGTGTCTCAGTGTCTCAGGATCTCAGGGTCTCAGTGTCTCAGGGTCTCAGTGTCTCAGGGTCTCAGTGTCTCAGGGTCTCAGTGTCTCAGTGTATCAGGGTCCCAGCGTCTCGGTGTCTCCGTGACTCAGGGTCTCTCCATCTCTCAGTCTCTCAGTCGCTCAGTCTCTCAATCTCTCAGTCTTTCAGTGTATCAGTCTCTCAGTCTCTCAGTCTCTCACTCTCAGTCTCTCAGTGTCTCAGGGTCTCAGGGTCTCAGTGTCTCCGTGTCTCAGGGTCTCAGTGCCTCAATGTCTCAGTCTCTCAGTCTCTCAGTCACTCAGTCGCTCAGTCTCTCAGTCTCTCAGTCTCTCAGTGTCTCAGGGTCTCAGGGTCTCAGGGACTCAGTGTCTCACTGTCTCAGGGTCTCAGTGTCTCTGGGTCTCAGTCTCAGTCTCTCAGTCTCTCAGTGTCTCAGGGTCTCAGTGTCTCAGTGTGTAAGTCTCTCAGTCTCTCAGTCTCTCAGTGTCTCAGTTTCTCAGTGTCTCAGGGCCTCTGGGTCTCTGGGTCTCAGTGTGTCAGTGTCTCAGAGTCTCAGGTCCCAGGTTCTCAGGGTCTCTGGGTCTCAGTGTCGAAGTCTCTCAGTCTCTCAGTCTCTCAGTTTCTCAGTGTCTCAGTGTCTCAGTGTCTCAGGGACTCTGGGTCTCAGGGTCTCAGGGTCTCAGTGTCTCAGTGTCTCGAGGTCTCAGTGTCTCTTGGTCTCTGGGTCTCAGTGTCTCATTCTCTCTGTCTCTCAGTTTCTCAGTGTCTCAGGGTCACAGTTTCTCAGTGTCTCAGTGTCTCAGGTTCTCAGTGTCTCAGTGTCTCAGGGTCTCAGGGTCTCAGTGTCTCAGGGTCTCAGGGCCTTAGTCTCTCATGCCCTCAGTCTCTCAGTCTCCCGGGGTCTCTGGGTCTCTGGGTCTCAGTCTCTCAGTCTCTCAGGGTCTCAGTGTCTCAGTGTCTCAGGATCTCAGGGTCTCAGGGTCTCAGTGTCTCAGTGTCTCATTGTCTCAGGGTCACAGTGTCTCAGGGTCACAGGGTCTCAGTGTCTCAGGGTCTCAGGGTCTCTGGGTCTTAGTCTCTCAGTGTCTCAGTGTCTCAGGGTCTCAGGGTCTCAGTGTCTCAGGGTCTCAGTGTATCAGTGTCTCAGTCTCTCAGGCCCTCAGTCGCTCAGGGTCTCAGTGTCTCAGTCTCTCAGTCTCTCAGGGTCTTAGTTTCTCAGTGTCTCAGTGTCTCAGTCTCTCAGGGTCTCAGTCTCTCAATCTCCAGGGTCTCTTGGTCTCTGGCTCTCTGGGCCTCAGTCTCTCAGTCTCTCAGTCTCTCAGTCTCTCATTGTCTCAGGGTCTCAGGGTCTCAGGGCCTCAGTGTCTCACTGTCTCAGTGTCTCAGGTCTCAGTGTCTCAGGATCTAAGTGTCTCAGTCTCTCATTCACTCAGTCGCTCAGTCTCTCAGTCCCTCAGTGTATCAGTGTCTCAGGGTCACAGGGTCTCTGGGTCTCTGGGTCTCTGGGTCTCAGTCCCTCATTCTCTCATTCTCTCAGTTTCTCAGTGTCTCAGTTTCTCAGTGTCTCAGGGTCTCAGTGTCTTACTGTCTCAGTATCGCAGGTTCTCAGTGTCTCAGGGTCTCAATCTCTCAGTCTCTCATTGTATCAGTCTCTCAGTCTCTCATTGTATCAGTCTATCAGTCTCTCAGTGTCTCAGGTTCTCAGTGTCTCAGGGTCTCAGTGTCTCAGAGTCTCAGAGTCTCAGGGTCTCAGAGTCTCGGGGTCTCAGGGCCTTCGTCTCTCATGCCCTCAGTCTCTCAGTGTCTTTGGGTCTCTGGGTCTCCGGGTCTCTGGGTCTCTGGGTCTCAGTCTCTCAGTCTCTCAGTGTCTCAGTGTCTCAGGGTCTCAGTGTCTCAGTGTCTCAGGATCTCAGGGTCTCAGTGTCTCAGTCTCTCAGTGTCTCAGTCTCTGAGTCTCTGAGTCGCTCAGTCTCTCAGTCACTCTGTCTCTCAGTGTATCATTCTCTCAGTCTCTCAGTCTCTCAGTCTCTCAGGGTCTCTGGGTCTCTGGGTCTCTGGCTCTCTGGGTCTCAGTCTCTCAGTCTCTCAGTCTCTCAGTGTCTCAGTGTCTCAGTGTCTCAGGGTTTCAGTGTCTCAGAATCTCAGGATCTCATTGTCTCAGGGTCTCGGTGTCTCAGGGTCTCACGGTCTCAGGGTCTTCGTCTCTAGTCTCGCAGTGTCTCAGGCTCTCTGGGTCTCTGGGGCTCTGTCTCTCAGTCTCTCAGTCTCTCAGTGTCTCAGTTTCTCAGGGTCACAGGGTCTCAGTCTCTCAGTCTCTCATTCTCTAATGCTCTCAGTCTCTCAGTGTCTCAGGTTCTCAGTGTCTCAGGGTCTCAGTGTCTCAGTGTCTCAGGGTCTCAGGGTCTCAGTGTCTCAGGATCTCAGGGCCTTTGTCTCTCAGCCCTCAGTCTCTCAGTCTCTCTGCGTCTCTGGGTCTCTGGGTCTCAGTGTCTCAGTGTCTCATTGACTCAGTGTCTCAGTGTCTCAGTGTCTCAGGGTCACTGTGTTACAGGGTCTCTGGGTCTCAGTGACGCAGGGTCTCAGAGTCTCAGTGTTTCAGGGTCTCAGTGTCTTAGTGTCTCAGGGTCTCAGTGTCTCAGTGTCTCAGGGTCTCAGTGTCTTAGTGTCTCAGGGTCTCAGGGTCTCAGTGTCTCAGTGTCTCAGGGTCCCAGCGTCTCAGTGTCTCCGTGACTCAGGGTCTCAGGTCTCAGTGACTCAGTGTCTCAGGGTCTCAGGGTCTCAGGGTCTCAGGGTCTCAGTGTCTCAGGGTCTCAGTCTCTCAGTCTCTCAGTGTCTCAGGGTCTCAGTCTCTCAGTGTCTCAGTGTTTCAGTGTCTCAGGGTCTCAGTGTCTCAGTGTCTCAGGATCTCAGGGTCTCAGTGTCTCAGGGTCTCAGTGTCTCAGGGTCTCAGTGTCTCAGGGTCTCAGTGTCTCAGTGTATCAGGGTCCCAGCGTCTCGGTGTCTCCGTGACTCAGGGTCTCTCCATCTCTCAGTCTCTCAGTCGCTCAGTCTCTCAATCTCTCAGTCTTTCAGTGTATCAGTCTCTCAGTCTCTCAGTCTCTCACTCTCAGTCTCTCAGTGTCTCAGGGTCTCAGGGTCTCAGTGTCTCCGTGTCTCAGGGTCTCAGTGCCTCAATGTCTCAGTCTCTCAGTCTCTCAGTCACTCAGTCGCTCAGTCTCTCAGTCTCTCAGTCTCTCAGTGTCTCAGGGTCTCAGGGTCTCAGGGACTCAGTGTCTCAGTGTCTCAGGGTCTCAGTGTCTCTGGGTCTCAGTCTCAGTCTCTCAGTCTCTCAGTGTCTCAGGGTCTCAGTGTCTCAGTGTGTAAGTCTCTCAGTCTCTCAGTCTCTCAGTGTCTCAGTTTCTCAGTGTCTCAGGGCCTCTGGGTCTCTGGGTCTCAGTGTGTCAGTGTCTCAGAGTCTCAGGTCCCAGTTTCTCAGGGTCTCTGGGTCTCAGTGTCGAAGTCTCTCAGTCTCTCAGTCTCTCAGTTTCTCAGTGTCTCAGTGTCTCAGTGTCTCAGGGACTCTGGGTCTCAGGGTCTCAGGGTCTCAGTGTCTCAGTGTCTCGAGGTCTCAGTGTCTCTTGGTCTCTGGGTCTCAGTGTCTCATTCTCTCTGTCTCTCAGTTTCTCAGTGTCTCAGTGTCTCAGGGTCACAGTTTCTCAGTGTCTCAGGATCTCAGGGTCTCAGGGTCTCAGTGTCTCAGTGTCTCAGTGTCTCAGGGTCACAGTTTCTCAGTGTCTCAGGATCTCAGGGTCTCAGGGTCTCAGTGTCTCAGTGTCTCATTGTCTCAGGGTCACAGTGTCTCAGGGTCACAGGGTCTCAGTGTCTCAGGGTCTCAGGGTCTCTGGGTCTCAGTCTCTCAGTCTCTCAGGGTCTCAGTGTCTCAGTGTCTCAGGATCTCAGGGTCTCAGGGTCTCAGTGTCTCAGTGTCTCATTGTCTCAGGGTCACAGTGTCTCAGGGTTACAGGGTCTCAGTGTCTCAGGGTCTCAGGGTCTCTGGGTCTTAGTCTCTCAGTGTCTCAGTGTCTCAGGGTCTCAGGGTCTCAGTGTCTCAGGGTCTCAGTGTATCAGTGTCTCAGTCTCTCAGGCCCTCAGTCGCTCAGGGTCTCAGTGTCTCAGTCTCTCAGTCTATCAGGGTCTTAGTTTCTCAGTGTCTCAGTGTCTCAGTCTCTCAGGGTCTCAGTCTCTCAGTCTCTCAGGGTCTCTTGGTCTCTGGCTCTCTGGGTCTCAGTCTCTCAGTCTCTCAGTCTCTCAGTCTCTCATTGTCTCAGGGTCTCAGGGTCTCAGGGCCTCAGTGTCTCACTGTCTCAGTGTCTCAGGTCTCAGTGTCTCAGGATCTAAGTGTCTCAGTCTCTCATTCACTCAGTCGCTCAGTCTCTCAGTCCCTCAGTGTATCAGTGTCTCAGGGTCACAGGGTCTCTGGGTCTCTGGGTCTCTGGGTCTCAGTCCCTCATTCTCTCATTCTCTCAGTTTCTCAGTGTCTCAGTTTCTCAGTGTCTCAGGGTCTCAGTGTCTTACTGTCTCAGTATCGCAGGTTCTCAGTGTCTCAGGGTCTCAATCTCTCAGTCTCTCATTGTATCAGTCTCTCAGTCTCTCATTGTATCAGTCTTTCAGTCTCTCAGTGTCTCAGGTTCTCAGTGTCTCAGGGTCTCAGTGTCTCAGAGTCTCAGAGTCTCAGGGTCTCAGAGTCTCAGGGTCTCAGGGCCTTCGTCTCTCATGCCCTCAGTCTCTCAGTGTCTTTGGGTCTCTGGGTCTCCGGGTCTCTGGGTCTCTGGGTCTCAGTCTCTCAGTCTCTCAGTGTCTCAGTGTCTCAGGGTCTCAGTGTCTCAGTGTCTCAGGATCTCAGGGTCTCAGTGTCTCAGTCTCTCAGTGTCTCAGTGTCTCAGTCTCTGAGTCTCTGAGTCGCTCAGTCTCTCAGTCACTCTGTCTCTCAGTGTATCATTCTCTCAGTCTCTCAGTCTCTCAGGGTCTCAGTGTCTCAGGGTTTCAGTGTCTCAGTGTCTCAGGGTCTCAGTGTGTCAGAGCCTTAGTCTCTCAGGCCCTCAGTCTCTCAGGGTCTCTGGGTCTCTGGGTCTCTGGCTCTCTGGGTCTCAGTCTCTCAGTCTCTCAGTGTCTCAGTGTCTCAGTGTCTCAGGGTTTCAGTGTCTCAGAATCTCAGGATCTCAGTGTCTCAGGGTCTCGGTGTCTCAGGGTCTCACGGTCTCAGGGTCTTCGTCTCTAGTCTCGCAGTGTCTCAGTGTCTCAGGCTCTCTGGGTCTCTGGGGCTCTGTCTCTCAGCCTCTCAGTCTCTCAGTTTCTCAGTGTCTCCGTGTCTCAGTGTCTCAGTGTCTCAGGGTCTCCGTCCGGGTCCCCGGGTCTCAGGGTCTAGGTGTCTCATGTCCCAGTATCTCAGCGGCTCAGGGGCTCAGTTTTCAGTGTCTCAGGGTCTCAAGGTCTCAGTGTCACAGTCTCTCCATCTCTCAATGTCTCAGTCGCTCAGTCTCTCAGTCTCTCAGTCTTTCAGTGTATCAGTCTCTCAGTCACTCAGTCTCAGTCTCTCAGTGTCTCAGTGTCTCAGGGTCTCAGTGTCTCCGTGTCTCAGGGTCTCAGTGCCTCAATGTCTCAGTCTCTCAGTCTCTCAGTCACTCAGTCGCTCAGTCTCTCAGTCTCTGAGTGTATCAGTCTCTCAGTCTCTCAGTGTCTCAGGGTCTCAGGGTCTCAGTGTCTCAGGGTCTCAGTGTCTCTGGGTCTCAGTCTCAGTCTCTCAGTCTTTCAGTCTCTCAGTCTCTCAGTGTCTCAGTCTCAAAGTGTCTCAGTGTCTCAGGTCCTCTGGGTCTCAGTGTGTCTGTGTCTCAGAGTCTCAGGGTCCCAGGTTCTCAGGGTCTCTGGGTCTCAGTGTCGAAGTCTCTCTGTCTCTCAGTTTCTCAGTGTCTCAGTTTCTCAGTGTCTCAGTGTCTCAGGGCCTCTGGGTCTCTGGGTCTCTGGGGCTCAGTGTCTCAGGGTCTCAGTGTCTCGGGGTCTCAGGGCCTTAGTCTCTCATGCCCTCAGTCTCTCAGTCTCTCTGGGTCTCTGGGTCTCAGTCTCTCAGTGTCTCAGTGTCTCAGTGTCTCAGTGTCTCAGGGTCTCAGTGTCTCAGTGTCTCAGGATCTCAGGGTCTCAGTGTCTCAGGGTCTCAGTGTCTCAGGGTCTCAGTGTCTCAGGGTCTCAGTGTCTCAGTGTATCAGGGTCCCAGCGTCTCGGTGTCTCCGTGACTCAGGGTCTCTCCATCTCTCAGTCTCTCAGTCTCTCAATCTCTCAGTCTTTCAGTGTATCAGTCTCTCAGTCTCTCAGTCTCTCAGTCTCTCACTCTCAGTCTCTCAGTGTCTCAGGGTCTCAGGGTCTCAGTGTCTCCGTGTCTCAGGGTCTCAGTGCCTCGATGTCTCAGTCTCTCAGTCTCTCAGTCACTCAGTCGCTCAGTCTCTCAGTCTCTCAGTCTCTCAGTGTCTCAGGGTCTCAGGGTCTCAGGGACTCAGTGTCTCAGTGTCTCAGGGTCTCAGTGTCTCTGGGTCTCAGTCTCAGTCTCTCAGTCTCTCAGTGTCTCAGGGTCTCAGTGTCTCAGTGTGTAAGTCTCTCAGTCTCTCAGTCTCTCAGTGTCTCAGTTTCTCAGTGTCTCAGGGCCTCTGGGTCTCTGGGTCTCAGTGTGTCAGTGTCTCAGAGTCTCAGGTCCCAGGTTCTCAGGGTCTCTGGGTCTCAGTGTCGAAGTCTCTCAGTCTCTCAGTCTCTCAGTTTCTCAGTGTCTCAGTGTCTCAGTGTCTCAGGGACTCTGGGTCTCAGGGTCTCAGGGTCTCAGTGTCTCAGTGTCTCGAGGTCTCAGTGTCTCTTGGTCTCTGGGTCTCAGTGTCTCATTCTCTCTGTCTCTCAGTTTCTCAGTGTCTCAGTGTCTCAGTGTCTCAGGGTCACAGTTTCTCAGTGTCTCAGTGTCTCAGGTTCTCAGTGTCTCAGTGTCTCAGGGTCTCAGGGTCTCAGTGTCTCAGGGTCTCAGGGCCTTAGTCTCTCATGCCCTCAGTCTCTCAGTCTCTCGGGGTCTCTGGGTCTCTGGGTCTCTGGGTCTCAGTCTCTCAGTCTCTCAGGGTCTCAGTGTCTCAGTGTCTCAGGATCTCAGGGTCTCAGGGTCTCAGTATCTCAGTGTCTCATTGTCTCAGGGTCACAGTGTCTCAGGGTCACAGGGTCTCAGTGTCTCAGGGTCTCAGGGTCTCTGGGTCTTAGTCTCTCAGTGTCTCAGTGTCTCAGGGTCTCAGGGTCTCAGTGTCTCAGGGTCTCAGTGTATCAGTGTCTCAGTCTCTCAGGCCCTCAGTCGCTCAGGGTCTCAGTGTCTCAGTCTCTCAGGGTCTTAGTTTCTCAGTGTCTCAGTGTCTCAGTCTCTCAGGGTCTCAGTCTCTCAGTCTCTCAGGGTCTCTTGGTCTCTGGCTCTCTGGGTCTCAGTCTCTCAGTCTCTCAGTCTCTCATTGTCTCAGGGTCTCAGGGTCTCAGGGCCTCAGTGTCTCACTGTCTCAGTGTCTCAGGTCTCAGTGTCTCAGGATCTAAGTGTCTCAGTCTCTCATTCACTCAGTCGCTCAGTCTCTCAGTCCCTCAGTGTATCAGTGTCTCAGGGTCACAGGGTCTCTGGGTCTCTGGGTCTCTGGGTCTCAGTCCCTCATTCTCTCATTCTCTCAGTTTCTCAGTGTCTCAGTTTCTCAGTGTCTCAGGGTCTCAGTGTCTTACTGTCTCAGTATCGCAGGTTCTCAGTGTCTCAGGGTCTCAATCTCTCAGTCTCTCATTGTATCAGTCTCTCAGTCTCTCATTGTATCAGTCTATCAGTCTCTCAGTGTCTCAGGTTCTCAGTGTCTCAGGGTCTCAGTGTCTCAGAGTCTCAGAGTCTCAGGGTCTCAGAGTCTCAGGGTCTCAGGGCCTTCGTCTCTCATGCCCTCAGTCTCTCAGTGTCTTTGGGTCTCTGGGTCTCCGGGTCTCTGGGTCTCTGGGTCTCAGTCTCTCAGTCTCTCAGTGTCTCAGTGTCTCAGTGTCTCAGTGTCTCAGAATCTCAGGGTCTCAGTCTCTCAGTCTCTCAGTGTCTCAGTGTCTCAGTCTCTGAGTCGCTCAGTCTCTCAGTCACTCTGTCTCTCAGTGTATCATTCTCTCAGTCTCTCAGTCTCTCAGGGTCTCAGTGTCTCAGGGTCTCAGTGTCTCAGTGTCTCAGGGTCTCAGTGTGTCAGAGCCTTAGTCTCTCAGGCCCTCAGTCTCTCAGGGTCTCTGGGTCTCTGGGTCTCTGGCTCTCTGGGTCTCAGTCTCTCAGTCTCTCAGTCTCTCAGTGTCTCAGTGTCTCAGTGTCTCAGTGTCTCAGGGTTTCAGTGTCTCAGAATCTCAGGATCTCAGTGTCTCAGGGTCTCGGTGTCTCAGGGTCTCACGGTCTCAGGGTCTTCGTCTCTAGTCTCGCAGTGTCTCAGTGTCTCAGGCTCTCTGGGTCTCTGGGGCTCTGTCTATCAGTCTCTCAGTCTCTCAGTGTCTCAGTTTCTCAGGGTCACAGGGTCTCAGTCTCTCAGTCTCTCATTCTCTAATGCTCTCAGTCTCTCAGTGTCTCAGGTTCTCAGTGTCTCAGGGTCTCAGTGTCTCAGGATCTCAGGGCCTTTGTCTCTCAGCCCTCAGTCTCTCAGTCTCTCTGCGTCTCTGGGTCTCTGGGTCTCAGTGTCTCAGTGTCTCATTGACTCAGTGTCTCAGTGTCTCAGTGTCTCAGGGTCTCTGTGTCTCAGGGTCTCTGGGTCTCAGTGTCGCAGGGTCTCAGAGTCTCAGTGTTTCAGGGTCTCAGTGTCTTAGTGTCTCAGGGTCTCAGTGTCTCAGTGTCTCAGGGTCTCAGTGTCTTAGTGTCTCAGGGTCTCAGGGTCTCAGTGTCTCAGTGTCTCAGGGTCCAAGCGTCTCAGTGTCTCCGTGACTCAGGGTCTCAGGTCTCAGTGACTCAGTGTCTCAGGGTCTCAGGGTCTCAGGGTCTCAGGGTCTCAGTGTCTCAGGGTCTCAGTCTCTCAGTGTCTCAGGGTCTCAGTCTCTCAGTGTCTCAGTGTCTCAGTGTCTCAGGGTCTCAGTGTCTCAGTGTCTCAGGATCTCAGGGTCTCAGTGTCTCAGGGTCTCAGTGTCTCAGGTTCTCAGTGTCTCAGGGTCTCAGTGTCTCAGTGTATCAGGGTCCCAGCGTCTCGGTGTCTCCGTGACTCAGGGTCTCTCCATCTCTCAGTCTCTCAGTCGCTCAGTCTCTCAATCTCTCAGTCTTTCAGTGTATCAGTCTCTCAGTCTCTCAGTCTCTCACTCTCAGTCTCTCAGTGTCTCAGGGTCTCAGTGTCTCCGTGTCTCAGGGTTTCAGTGCCTCAATGTCTCAGTCTCTCAGTCTCTCAGTCACTCAGTCGCTCAGTCTCTCAGTCTCTCAGTCTCTCAGTGTCTCAGGGTCTCAGGGTCTCAGGGACTCAGTGTCTCAGTGTCTCAGGGTCTCAGTGTCTCTGGGTCTCAGTCTCAGTCTCTCAGTCTCTCAGTGTCTCAGGGTCTCAGTGTCTCAGTGTGTAAGTCTCTCAGTCTCTCAGTGTCTCAGTTTCTCAGTGTCTCAGGGCTTCTGGGTCTCTGGGTCTCAGTGTGTCAGTGTCTCAGAGTCTCAGGTCCCAGGTTCTCAGGGTCTCTGGGTCTCAGTGTCGAAGTCTCTCAGTCTCTCAGTCTCTCAGTTTCTCAGTGTCTCAGTGTCTCAGTGTCTCAGGGACTCTGGGTCTCAGGGTCTCAGGGTCTCAGTGTCTCAGTGTCTCGAGGTCTCAGTGTCTCTTGGTCTCTGGGTCTCAGTGTCTCATTCTCTCTGTCTCTCAGTTTCTCAGTGTCTCAGTGTCTCAGTGTCTCAGGGTCACAGTTTCTCAGTGTCTCAGGATCTCAGGGTCTCAGGGTCTCAGTGTCTCAGTGTCTCATTGTCTCAGGGTCACAGTGTCTCAGGGTCACAGGGTCTCAGTGTCTCAGGGTCTCAGGGTCTCTGGGTCTCAGTCTCTCAGTCTCTCAGGGTCTCAGTGTCTCAGTGTCTCAGGATCTCAGGGTCTCAGGGTCTCAGTGTCTCAGTGTCTCATTGTCTCAGGGTCACAGTGTCTCAGGGTCTCAGGGTCTCAGTGTCTCAGGGTCTCAGGGTCTCTGGGTCTTAGTCTCTCAGTGTCTCAGTGTCTCAGGGTCTCAGGGTCTCAGTGTCTCAGGGTCTCAGGGTCTCTGGGTCTTAGTCTCTCAGTGTCTCAGTGTCTCAGGGTCTCAGGGTCTCAGTGTCTCAGGGTCTCAGTGTATCAGTGTCTCAGTCTCTCAGGCCCTCAGTCGCTCAGGGTCTCAGTGTCTCAGTCTCTCAGTCTCTCAGGGTCTTAGTTTCTCAGTGTCTCAGTGTCTCAGTCTCTCAGGGTCTCAGTCTCTCAGTCTCTCAGGGTCTCTTGGTCTCTGGCTCTCTGGGTCTCAGTCTCTCAGTCTCTCAGTCTCTCATTGTCTCAGGGTCTCAGGGTCTCAGGGCCTCAGTGTCTCACTGTCTCAGTGTCTCAGGTCTCAGTGTCTCAGGATCTAAGTGTCTCAGTCTCTCATTCACTCAGTCGCTCAGTCTCTCAGTCCCTCAGTGTATCAGTGTCTCAGGGTCACAGGGTCTCTGGGTCTCTGGGTCTCTGGGTCTCAGTCCCTCATTCTCTCATTCTCTCAGTTTCTCAGTGTCTCAGTTTCTCAGTGTCTCAGGGTCTCAGTGTCTTACTGTCTCAGTATCGCAGGTTCTCAGTGTCTCAGGGTCTCAATCTCTCAGTCTCTCATTGTATCAGTCTCTCAGTCTCTCATTGTATCAGTCTATCAGTCTCTCAGTGTCTCAGGTTCTCAGTGTCTCAGGGTCTCAGTGTCTCAGAGTCTCAGAGTCTCAGGGTCTCAGAGTCTCAGGGTCTCAGGGCCTTCGTCTCTCATGCCCTCAGTCTCTCAGTGTCTTTGGGTCTCTGGGTCTCCGGGTCTCTGGGTCTCTGGGTCTCAGTCTCTCAGTCTCTCAGTGTCTCAGTGTCTCAGGGTCTCAGTGTCTCAGTGTCTCAGGATCTCAGGGTCTCAGTGTCTCAGTCTCTCAGTGTCTCAGTGTCTCAGTCTCTGAGTCTCTGAGTCGCTCAGTCTCTCAGTCACTCTGTCTCTCAGTGTATCATTCTCTCAGTCTCTCAGTCTCTCAGGGTCTCAGTGTCTCAGGGTCTCAGTGTCTCAGTGTCTCAGGGTCTCAGTGTGTCAGAGCCTTAGTCTCTCAGGCCCTCAGTCTCTCAGGGTCTCTGGGTCTCTGGGTCTCTGGCTCTCTGGGTCTCAGTCTCTCAGTCTCTCAGTGTCTCAGTGTCTCAGGGTTTCAGTGTCTCAGAATCTCAGGATCTCAGTGTCTCAGGGTCTCGGTGTCTCAGGGTCTCACGGTCTCAGGGTCTTCGTCTCTAGTCTCGCAGTGTCTCAGTGTCTCAGGCTCTCTGGGTCTCTGGGGCTCTGTCTCTCAGTCTCTCAGTCTCTCAGTTTCTCAGTGTCTCCGTGTCTCAGTGTCTCAGTGTCTCAGGGTCTCCGTCCGGGTCCCCGGGTCTCAGGGTCTCAGTGTCTCATGTCCCAGTATCTCAGCGGCTCAGGGGCTCAGGTTTCAGTGTCTCAGGGTCTCAGGGTCTCAGTGTCTCAGTCTCTCCATCTCTCAGTGTCTCAGTCGCACAGTCTCTCAGTCTTTCAGTGTATCAGTCTCTCAGTCTCTCAGTCACTCAGTCTCAGTCTCTCAGTGTCTCAGTGTCTCAGGGTCTCAGTGTCTCCGTGTCTCAGGGTCTCAGTGCCTCAATGTCTCAGTCTCTCAGTCTCTCAGTCACTCAGTCGCTCAGTCTCTCAGTCTCTGAGTGTATCAGTCTCTCAGTCTCTCAGTGTCTCAGGGTCTCAGGGTCTCAGTGTCTCAGGGTCTCAGTGTCTCTGGGTCTCAGTCTCAGTCTCTCAGTCTTTCAGTCTCTCAGTCTCTCAGTGTCTCAGTCTCAAAGTGTCTCAGTGTCTCAGGTCCTCTGGGTCTCAGTGTGTCTGTGTCTCAGAGTCTCAGGGTCCCAGGTTCTCAGGGTCTCTGGGTCTCAGTGTCGAAGTCTCTCTGTCTCTCAGTTTCTCAGTGTCTCAGTTTCTCAGTGTCTCAGTGTCTCAGGGCCTCTGGGTCTCTGGGTCTCTGGGTCTCAGTGTCTCAGGGTCTCAGTGTCTCGGGGTCTCAGGGCCTTAGTCTCTCATGCCCTCAGTCTCTCAGTCTCTCTGGGTCTCTGGGTCTCTGGGTCTCAGTCGCTCAGTGTCTCAGTGTCTCAGTGTCTCAGTGTCTCAGGGTCTCAGTGTCTCAGTGTCTCAGGATCTCAGGGTCTCAGTGTCTCAGGGTCTCAGTGTCTCAGGGTCTCAGTGTCTCAGGGTCTCAGTGTCTCAGTGTATCAGGGTCCCAGCGTCTCGGTGTCTCCGTGACTCAGGGTCTCTCCATCTCTCAGTCTCTCAGTCGCTCAGTCTCTCAATCTCTCAGTCTTTCAGTGTATCAGTCTCTCAGTCTCTCAGTCTCTCACTCTCAGTCTCTCAGTGTCTCAGGGTCTCAGGGTCTCAGTGTCTCCGTGTCTCAGGGTCTCAGTGCCTCAATGTCTCAGTCTCTCAGTCTCTCAGTCACTCAGTCGCTCAGTCTCTCAGTCTCTCAGTCTCTCAGTGTCTCAGGGTCTCAGGGTCTCAGGGACTCAGTGTCTCACTGTCTCAGGGTCTCAGTGTCTCTGGGTCTCAGTCTCAGTCTCTCAGTCTCTCAGTGTCTCAGGGTCTCAGTGTCTCAGTGTGTAAGTCTCTCAGTCTCTCAGTCTCTCAGTGTCTCAGTTTCTCAGTGTCTCAGGGCCTCTGGGTCTCTGGGTCTCAGTGTGTCAGTGTCTCAGAGTCTCAGGTCCCAGGTTCTCAGGGTCTCTGGGTCTCAGTGTCGAAGTCTCTCAGTCTCTCAGTCTCTCAGTTTCTCAGTGTCTCAGTGTCTCAGTGTCTCAGGGACTCTGGGTCTCAGGGTCTCAGGGTCTCAGTGTCTCAGTGTCTCGAGGTCTCAGTGTCTCTTGGTCTCTGGGTCTCAGTGTCTCATTCTCTCTGTCTCTCAGTTTCTCAGTGTCTCAGTGTCTCAGTGTCTCAGGGTCACAGTTTCTCAGTGTCTCAGTGTCTCAGGTTCTCAGTGTCTCAGTGTCTCAGGGTCTCAGGGTCTCAGTGTCTCAGGGTCTCAGGGCCTTAGTCTCTCATGCCCTCAGTCTCTCAGTCTCTCGGGGTCTCTGGGTCTCTGGGTCTCTGGGTCTCAGTCTCTCAGTCTCTCAGGGTCTCAGTGTCTCAGTGTCTCATTGTCTCAGGGTCACAGTGTCTCAGGGTCACAGGGTCTCAGTGTCTCAGGGTCTCAGGGTCTCTGGGTCTTAGTCTCTCAGTGTCTCAGTGTCTCAGGGTCTCGGGGTCTCAGTGTCTCAGGGTCTCAGTGTATCAGTGTCTCAGTCTCTCAGGCCCTCAGTCGCTCAGGGTCTCAGTGTCTCAGTCTCTCAGTCTCTCAGGGTCTTAGTTTCTCAGTGTCTCAGTGTCTCAGTCTCTCAGGGTCTCAGTCTCTCAGTCTCTCAGGGTCTCTTGGTCTCTGGCTCTCTGGGTCTCAGTCTCTCAGTCTCTCAGTCTCTCAGTCTCTCATTGTCTCAGGGTCTCAGGGTCTCAGGGCCTCAGTGTCTCACTGTCTCAGTGTCTCAGGTCTCAGTGTCTCAGGATCTAAGTGTCTCAGTCTCTCATTCACTCAGTCGCTCAGTCTCTCAGTCCCTCAGTGTATCAGTGTCTCAGGGTCACAGGGTCTCTGGGTCTCTGGGTCTCTGGGTCTCAGTCCCTCATTCTCTCATTCTCTCAGTTTCTCAGTGTCTCAGTTTCTCAGTGTCTCAGGGTCTCAGTGTCTTACTGTCTCAGTATCGCAGGTTCTCAGTGTCTCAGGGTCTCAATCTCTCAGTCTCTCATTGTATCAGTCTCTCAGTCTCTCATTGTATCAGTCTATCAGTCTCTCAGTGTCTCAGGTTCTCAGTGTCTCAGGGTCTCATTGTCTCAGAGTCTCAGAGTCTCAGGGTCTCAGAGTCTCAGGGTCTCAGGGCCTTCGTCTCTCATGCCCTCAGTCTCTCAGTGTCTTTGGGTCTCTGGGTCTCCGGGTCTCTGGGTCTCTGGGTCTCAGTCTCTCAGTCTCTCAGTGTCTCAGTGTCTCAGGGTCTCAGTGTCTCAGTGTCTCAGGATCTCAGGGTCTCAGTGTCTCAGTCTCTCAGTGTCTCAGTGTCTCAGTCTCTGAGTCTCTGAGTCGCTCAGTCTCTCAGTCACTCTGTCTCTCAGTGTATCATTCTCTCAGTCTCTCAGTCTCTCAGGGTCTCAGTGTCTCAGGGTCTCAGTGTCTCAGTGTCTCAGGGTCTCAGTGTGTCAGAGCCTTAGTCTCTCAGGCCCTCAGTCTCTCAGGGTCTCTGGGTCTCTGGGTCTCTGGCTCTCTGGGTCTCAGTCTCTCAGTCTCTCAGTCTCTCAGTGTCTCAGTGTCTCAGTGTCTCAGGGTTTCAGTGTCTCAGAATCTCAGGATCTCAGTGTCTCAGGGTCTCGGTGTCTCAGGGTCTCACGGTCTCAGGGTCTTCGTCTCTAGTCTCGCAGTGTCTCAGTGTCTCAGGCTCTCTGGGTCTCTGGGGCTCTGTCTCTCAGTCTCTCAGTCTCTCAGTGTCTCAGTTTCTCAGGGTCACAGGGTCTCAGTCTCTCAGTCTCTCATTCTCTAATGCTCTCAGTCTCTCAGTGTCTCAGGTTCTCAGTGTCTCAGGGTCTCAGTGTCTCAGTGTCTCAGGGTCTCAGGGTCTCAGTGTCTCAGGATCTCAGGGCCTTTGTCTCTCAGCCCTCAGTCTCTCAGTCTCTCTGCGTCTCTGGGTCTCTGGGTCTCAGTGTCTCAGTGTCTCATTGACTCAGTGTCTCAGTGTCTCAGTGTCTCAGGGTCTCTGTGTCTCAGGGTCTCTGGGTCTCAGTGTCGCAGGGTCTCAGAGTCTCAGTGTTTCAGGGTCTCAGTGTCTTAGTGTCTCAGGGTCTCAGTGTCTCAGTGTCTCAGGGTCTCAGTGTCTTAGTGTCTCAGGGTCTCAGGGTCTCAGTGTCTCAGTGTCTCAGGGTCCCAGCGTCTCAGTGTCTCCGTGACTCAGGGTCTCAGGTCTCAGTGACTCAGTGTCTCAGGGTCTCAGGGTCTCAGGGTCTCAGGGTCTCAGTGTCTCAGGGTCTCAGTCTCTCAGTCTCTCAGTGTCTCAGGGTCTCAGTCTCTCAGTGTCTCAGTGTCTCAGTGTCTCAGTGTCTCAGTCTCTCAGTCTCTCAGTCTTTCAGGGTCTCATAGTCTCAGTCTCTCAGGGTCTCAGTGTCTGAGTCTCTGAGTCGCTCAGTCTCTCACACTATCAGTCTCTCAGTCTCTCAGGGTCTCCGTGTCGCAGATTCTCAGAGTCTCAGTGTCTCAGAGTCTCAGTGTCTCAGTGTCTCAGGGTCTCTTGGTCTCAGGGTCACTGGGTCTCTGGTTCTCAGTGTCTCAGGGTCTCCGTCCGGGTCCCCGGGTCTCAGGGTCTCAGTGTCTCATGTCCCAGTATCTCAGGGGCTCAGGGGCTCAGTTTTCAGTGTCTCAGGGTCTCAGGGTCTCAGTGTCTCAGTATCTCTGTCTCTCAGTTTCTCAGTGTCTCAGTGTCTCAGGGCCTCTGGGTCTCTGGGTCTCTGGGTCTCAGTGTCTCAGGGTCTCAGTGTCTCGGGGTCTCAGGGCCTTAGTCTCTCATGCCCTCAGTCTCTCAGTCTCTCTGGGTCTCTGGGTCTCAGTCTCTCAGTGTCTCAGTGTCTCAGTGTCTCAGGGTCTCAGTGTCTCAGTGTCTCACAATCTCAGTGTCTCAGGGTCTCAGTGTCTCAGGGTCTCAGTGTCTCAGGGTCTCAGTGTCTCAGTGTATCAGGGTCCCTGTGTCTCGGTGTCTCCGTGACTCAGGGTCTCTCCACCTCTCAGTGTATCAGTCTCTCAGTCTCTCAGTCTCTCAGTCTCAGTCTCTCAGTGTCTCAGGGTCTCAGTGTCTCCGTGTCTCAGGGTGTCAGTGCCTCAATGTCTCAGTCTCTCAGTCTCTCAGTCACTCAGTCGCTCAGTCTCTCAGTCTCTCAGTCTCTCAGTGTCTCAGGGTCTCAGGGTCTCAGGGTCTCAGTGTCCCAGTGTCTCAGGGTCTCAGTGTCTCAGGGTCTCAGTCTCAGTCTCTCAGTCTCTCAGTGTCTCAGGGTTTCAGTGTCTCAGTGTGTAAGTCTCTCAGTCTCTCAATCTCTCAGTGTCTCAGTTTCTCAGTGTCTCAGGGCCTCTGGGTCTCTGGGTCTCAGTGTGTCAGTGTCTCAGAGTCTCAGGTCCCAGGTTCTCAGGGTCTCTGGGTCTCAGTGTCGAAGTCTCTCAGTCTCTCAGTCTCTCAGTTTCTCAGTGTCTCAGTGTCTCAGGGACTCTGGGTCTCAGGGTCTCAGGGTCTCAGTGTCTCAGTGTCTCGAGGTCTCAGTGTCTTTTGGTCTCTGGGTCTCAGTGTCTCATTCTCTCTGTCTCTCAGTTTCTCAGTGTCTCAGTGTCTCAGTGTCTCAGGGTCACAGTTTCTCAGTGTCTCAGTGTCTCAGGTTCTCAGTGTCTCAGTGTCTCAGGGTCTCAGGGTCTCAGGGTCTCAGTGTCTCAGGGTCTCAGGGCCTTAGTCTCTCATGCCCTCAGTCTCTCAGTCTCTCTGGGTCTCTGGGTCTCTGGGTCTCAGTCTCTCAGTCTCTCAGGGTCTCAGTGTCTCAGTGTCTCAGGATCTCAGGGTCTCAGGGTCTCAGTGTCTCAGTGTCTCATTGTCTCAGGGTCACAGTGTCTCAGGGTCACAGGGTCTCAGTGTCTCAGGGTCTCAGGGTCTCTGGGTCTCAGTCTCTCAGTGTCTCAGTGTCTCAGGGTCTCAGGGTCTCAGTGTCTCAGGGTCTCAGTGTCTCAGTGTCTCAGTCTCTCAGGCCGTCAGTCTCTCAGGGTCTCAGTGTCTCAGTGTCTCAGTCTCTCAGGGTCTTAGTTTCTCAGTGTCTCAGTGTCTCAGTCTCTCAGGGTCTCAGTCTCTCAGTCTCTCAGGGTCTCTGGGTCTCTGGCTCTCTGGGTCTCAGTCTCTCAGTCTCTCAGTCTCTCATTGTCTCAGTGTCTCAGTGTCTCAGGGTCTCAGGGTTTCAGGGCCTCAGTGTCTCACTGTCTCAGTGTCTCAGGTCTCAGTGTCTCAGGATCTAAGTGTCTCAGTCTCTCATTCACTCAGTCGCTCAGTCTCTCAGTCCCTCAGTGTACCTTTGTCTCAGGGTCACAGGGTCTCTGGGTCTCTGGGTCTCTGGGTCTCAGTCCCTCATTCTCTCATTCTCTCAGTTTCTCAGTGTCTCAGTGTCTCAGTGTCTCAGGGTCACAGGGTCTCAGTGTCTCACTGTCTCAGTATCGCAGGTTCTCAGTGTCTCAGGGTCTCAATCTCTCAGTCTCTCATTGTATCAGTCTCTCAGTCTCTCATTGTATCAGTCTCTCAGTCTCTCAGTGTCTCAGGTTCTCAGTGTCTCAGTGTCTCAGAGTCTCAGAGTCTCAGGGTCTCAGAGTCTCAGGGTCTCAGGGCCTTCGTCTCTCATGCCCTCAGTCTGTCAGTCTCTCTGGGTCTCTGGGTCTCCGGGTCTCTGGGTCTCTGGGTCTCAGTCTCTCAGTCTCTCAGTGTCTCAGTGTCTCAGGGTCTCAGTGTCTCAGTGTCTCAGGATCTCAGGGTCTCAGTGTCTCAGGGTCTCAGTGTCTCAGGGTCTCAGTGTCTCTGGGTCTCAGTCTCTCATTCTCTCTGTCTCTCAGTTTCTCAGTGTCTCCGTGTCTCAGTGTCTCAGGGTCTCAGGGTCTCAGTGTCTCACTGTCTCAGTATCTCAGGGTCTCAGTGTCTCAGGGTCTCAGTCTCTCAGTCTCTCAATCTCTCAGTCTCTCAGTCTCTCATTGTATCAGTCTCTCAGTCTCTCAGGGTCTCAGGGTCTCAGTGTCTCACTGTCTCAGGGTCTCAGTGTCTCTGGGTCTCAGTCTCAGTCTCTCAGTCTCTCAGTCTCTCAGTCTCTCAGTGTCTCAGGGTCTCAGTATCTCAGTGTCTAAGTCTTTCAGTCTCTCAATGTCTCAGTGTCTCAGTGTCTCAGTGTCTCAGGGCCTCTGGGTCTCTGGGTCTCAGTGTGTCAGTGTCTCAGAGTCTCAGGGTCCCAGGTTCTCAGGGTCTCTGGGTCTCAGTGTCGAAGTCTCTCAGTCTCTCAGTTTCTCAGTGTCACAGTTACTCAGTGTTTCAGGGCCAATGGGTCTCTGGGTCTCTGGGTCTCAGGGTCTCAGGGTCTCAGTGTCTCAGTGTCTCGGGGTCTCTGGGTCTATGGGTCTCAGTCTCTCATTCTCTCTGTCTCTCAGTTTCTCAGTGTCTCAGTGTCTCAGTGTCTCAGGGTCACAGGGTCTCAGTGTCTCACTGTCTCAGTATCGCAGGGTCTCAGTGTCTCAGGGTCTCAGTCTCTCATTGTATCAGTCTCAGTCTCTCATTGTATCAGTCTCTCAGTCTCTCAGTGTCTCAGGTTCTCAGTGTCTCAGGGTCTCAGTGTCTCAGTGTCTCAGGGTCTCAGGGTCTCAGTGTCTCAGGGTCTCAGGGCCTCAGGGCCTTAGTCTCTCATGCCCTCAGTCTCTCAGTCTCTCTGGGTCTCTGCGTCTCTGGGTCTCTGGGTCTCAATCTATCAGTCTCTCAGTGACTCAGTGTCTCAGGGTCTCAGTGTCTCAGTGTCTCAGGATCTCAGGGTCTCAGGGTCTCAGCGTCTCATTGACTCAGGGTCTCAGTGTCTCAGGGTCACATGGTCTCAGGGTCTCAGTGTCTCAGGGTCTCAGTCTCTCAGTCTCTCAGTCTCTCAGGGTCTCAGTGTCTCAGACTCTCAGTGTCTCAGTCTCTCAGTCTCTCAGTCTCTCAGTCTCTCATTCTCTCATTCTCTCAGTCTTTCAGTGTCTCAGTGGCTCAGGTTCTCAGTGTCTCAGGGTCTCAGTGTCTCAGTGTCTCAGGGCGTCTGGGTCTCTGGGTCTCTGGGTCTCAGTGTGTCAGTGTCCCAGTGTCTCAGGGTCTCAGTGTCTCTGGGTCTCAGTCTCTCATTCTCTCTGTTTCTCAGTTTCTCAGTGTCTCCGTGTCTCAGTGTCTCAGTGTCTCAGTGTCTCAGGGTCTCAGTGTCTCACTGTCTCAGTATCTCAGGGTCACAGTGTCTCAGTCTCTCAGTCTCTCAATCTCTCAGTCTCTCAGTGTCTCATTGTATCAGTCTCTCAGTCTCTCAGTCTCTCAGTGTCTCAGGGTCTCAGTATCTCAGTGTCTAAGTCTTTCAGTCTCCCAATGTCTCAGTGTCTCAGTGTCTCAGGGCCTCTGGGTCTCTGGGTCTCAGTGTGTCAGTGTCTCAGAGTCTCTGGGTCCCAGGTTCTCAGGGTCTCTGGGTCTCAGTGTCGAAGTCTCTCAGTCTCTCAGTTTCTCAGTGTCTCAGTTACTCAGTGTCTCAGGGCCAATGGGTCTCTGGGTCTCTGGGTCTCAGGGTCTCAGGGTCTCAGTGTCTCAGTGTCTCAGGGTCTCTGGGTCTATGGATCTCAGTCCCTCATTCTCTCTGTCTCTCAGTTTCTCAGTGTCTCAGTGTCTCAGGGTCACAGGGTCTCAGTGTCTCACTGTCTCAGTATCGCAGGGTCTCAGTGTCTCAGGGTCTCAGTCTCTCATTGTATCAGTCTCTCAGTCTCTCAGTGTCTCAGGTTCTCAGTGTCTCAGGGTCTCAGTGTCTCAGTGTCTCAGTGTCTCAGGGTCTCAGGGTCTCAGTGTCTCAGGGTCTCAGGGCCTTAGTCTCTCATGCCCTCAGTCTCTCAGTCTCTCTGGGTCTCTGCGTCTCTGGGTCTCAATCTCTCAGTCTCTCAGTGTCTCAGTGTCTCAGGGTCTCAGTGTCTCAGTGTCTCAGGATCTCAGGGTCTCTGGGTCTCTGGGTCTCAGTCTCTCAGTCTCTCAGTCTCTCAGGGACTCAGTGTCTCAGTCTCTCAGTGTCTCAGTCTCTCAGTCTCTCAGTCTCTCAATCTCTCATTCTCTCAGTCTTTCAGTGTCTCAGTGTCTCAGGTTCTCAGTGTCTCAGGGTCTCAGTGTCTCAGTGTCTCAGGGCGTCTGGGTCTCTGGGTCTCTGGGTCTCAGTGTGTCAGTGTCCCAGTGTCTCAGGGTCTCAGTGTCTCTGGGTCTCAGTCTCTCATTCTCTCTGTCTCTCAGTTTCTCAGTGTCTCAGTGTCTCAGGGTCTCTGTGTCTCAGGGTCTCTGGGTCTCAGTGTCGCAGGGTCTCAGAGTCTCAGTGTTTCAGGGTCTCAGTGTCTTAGTGTCTCAGGGTCTCAGTGTCTCAGTGTCTCAGGGTCTCAGTGTCTTAGTGTCTCAGGGTCTCAGGGTCTCAGTGTCTCAGTGTCTCAGGGTCCCAGCGTCTCAGTGTCTCCGTGACTCAGGGTCTCAGGTCTCAGTGACTCAGTGTCTCAGGGTCTCAGGGTCTCAGGGTCTCAGTGTCTCAGGGTCTCAGTCTCTCAGTCTCTCAGTCTCTCAGGGTCTCAGTGTCTCAGACTCTCAGTGTCTCAGTCTCTCAGTCTCTCAGTCTCTCAGTCTCTCATTCTCTCATTCTCTCAGTCTTTCAGTGTCTCAGTGGCTCAGGTTCTCAGTGTCTCAGGGTCTCAGTGTCTCAGTGTCTCAGGGCGTCTGGGTCTCTGGGTCTCTGGGTCTCAGTGTGTCAGTGTCCCAGTGTCTCAGGGTCTCAGTGTCTCTGGGTCTCAGTCTCTCATTCTCTCTGTTTCTCAGTTTCTCAGTGTCTCCGTGTCTCAGTGTCTCAGTGTCTCAGTGTCTCAGGGTCTCAGTGTCTCACTGTCTCAGTATCTCAGGGTCACAGTGTCTCAGTCTCTCAGTCTCTCAATCTCTCAGTCTCTCAGTGTCTCATTGTATCAGTCTCTCAGTCTCTCAGTCTCTCAGTGTCTCAGGGTCTCAGTATCTCAGTGTCTAAGTCTTTCAGTCTCCCAATGTCTCAGTGTCTCAGTGTCTCAGGGCCTCTGGGTCTCTGGGTCTCAGTGTGTCAGTGTCTCAGAGTCTCTGGGTCCCAGGTTCTCAGGGTCTCTGGGTCTCAGTGTCGAAGTCTCTCAGTCTCTCAGTTTCTCAGTGTCTCAGTTACTCAGTGTCTCAGGGCCAATGGGTCTCTGGGTCTCTGGGTCTCAGGGTCTCAGGGTCTCAGTGTCTCAGTGTCTCAGGGTCTCTGGGTCTATGGGTCTCAGTCCCTCATTCTCTCTGTCTCTCAGTTTCTCAGTGTCTCAGTGTCTCAGGGTCACAGGGTCTCAGTGTCTCACTGTCTCAGTATCGCAGGGTCTCAGTGTCTCAGGGTCTCAGTCTCTCATTGTATCAGTCTCTCAGTCTCTCAGTGTCTCAGGTTCTCAGTGTCTCAGGGTCTCAGTGTCTCAGTGTCTCAGTGTCTCAGGGTCTCAGGGTCTCAGTGTCTCAGGGTCTCAGGGCCTTAGTCTCTCATGCCCTCAGTCTCTCAGTCTCTCTGGGTCTCTGCGTCTCTGGGTCTCAATCTCTCAGTCTCTCAGTGTCTCAGTGTCTCAGGGTCTCAGTGTCTCAGTGTCTCAGGATCTCAGGGTCTCTGGGTCTCTGGGTCTCAGTCTCTCAGTCTCTCAGTCTCTCAGGGACTCAGTGTCTCAGTCTCTCAGTGTCTCAGTCTCTCAGTCTCTCAGTCTCTCATTCTCTCATTCTCTCAGTCTTTCAGTGTCTCAGTGTCTCAGGTTCTCAGTGTCTCAGGGTCTCAGTGTCTCAGTGTCTCAGGGCGTCTGGGTCTCTGGGTCTCTGGGTCTCAGTGTGTCAGTGTCCCAGTGTCTCAGGGTCTCAGTGTCTCTGGGTCTCAGTCTCTCATTCTCTCTGTCTCTCAGTTTCTCAGTGTCTCAGTGTCTCAGGGTCTCTGTGTCTCAGGGTCTCTGGGTCTCAGTGTCGCAGGGTCTCAGAGTCTCAGTGTTTCAGGGTCTCAGTGTCTTAGTGTCTCAGGGTCTCAGTGTCTCAGTGTCTCAGGGTCTCAGTGTCTTAGTGTCTCAGGGTCTCAGGGTCTCAGTGTCTCAGTGTCTCAGGGTCCCAGCGTCTCAGTGTCTCCGTGACTCAGGGTCTCAGGTCTCAGTGACTCAGTGTCTCAGGGTCTCAGGGTCTCAGGGTCTCAGGGTCTCAGTGTCTCAGGGTCTCAGTCTCTCAGTCTCTCAGTGTCTCAGGGTCTCAGTCTCTCAGTGTCTCAGTGTCTCAGTGTCTCAGTGTCTCAGTCTCTCAGTCTTTCAGGGTCTCATAGTCTCAGTCTCTCAGGGTCTCAGTGTCTGAGTCTCTGAGTCGCTCAGTCTCTCACACTATCAGTCTCTCAGTCTCTCAGGGTCTCCGTGTCGCAGATTCTCAGAGTCTCAGTGTCTCAGAGTCTCAGTGTCTCAGTGTCTCAGGGTCTCCTGGTCTCAGGGTCACTGGGTCTCTGGTTCTCAGTGTCTCAGGGTCTCCATCCGGGTCCCCGGGTCTCAGGGTCTCAGTGTCTCATGTCCCAGTATCTCAGGGGCTCAGGGGCTCAGTTTTCAGTGTCTCAGGGTCTCAGGGTCTCAGTGTCTCAGTATCTCTGTCTCTCAGTTTCTCAGTGTCTCAGTGTCTCAGGGCCTCTGGGTCTCTGGGTCTCTGGGTCTCAGTGTCTCAGGGTCTCAGTGTCTCGGGGTCTCAGGGCCTTAGTCTCTCATGCCCTCAGTCTCTCAGTCTCTCTGGGTCTCTGGGTCTCAGTCTCTCAGTGTCTCAGTGTCTCAGTGTCTCAGGGTCTCAGTGTCTCAGTGTCTCAGGATCTCAGTGTCTCAGGGTCTCAGTGTCTCAGGGTCTCAGTGTCTCAGGGTCTCAGTGTCTCAGTGTATCAGGGTCCCTGTGTCTCGGTGTCTCCGTGACTCAGGGTCTCTCCACCTCTCAGTCTCTCAGTCGCTCAGTCTCTCAATCTCTCAGTCTTTCAGTGTATCAGTCTCTCAGTCTCTCAGTCTCTCAGTCTCAGTCTCTCAGTGTCTCAGGGTCTCAGTGTCTCCGTGTCTCAGGGTGTCAGTGCCTCAATGTCTCAGTCTCTCAGTCTCTCAGTCACTCAGTCGCTCAGTCTCTCAGTCTCTCAGTCTCTCAGTGTCTCAGGGTCTCAGGGTCTCAGTGTCCCAGTGTCTCAGGGTCTCAGTGTCTCAGGGTCTCAGTCTCAGTCTCTCAGTCTCTCAGTGTCTCAGGGTTTCAGTGTCTCAGTGTGTAAGTCTCTCAGTCTCTCAGTCTCTCAGTGTCTCAGTTTCTCAGTGTCTCAGGGCCTCTGTGTCTCTGGGTCTCAGTGTGTCAGTGTCTCAGAGTCTCAGGTCCCAGGTTCTCAGGGTCTCTGGGTCTCAGTGCCGAAGTCTCTCAGTCTCTCAGTCTCTCAGTTTCTCAGTGTCTCAGTGTCTCAGTGTCTCAGGGACTCTGGGTCTCAGGGTCTCAGGGTCTCAGTGTCTCAGTGTCTCGAGGTCTCAGTGTCTTTTGGTCTCTGGGTCTCAGTGTCTCATTCTCTCTGTCTCTCAGTTTCTCAGTGTCTCAGTGTCTCAGTGTCTCAGGGTCACAGTTTCTCAGTGTCTCAGTGTCTCAGGTTCTCAGTGTCTCAGTGTCTCAGGGTCTCAGGGTCTCAGTGTCTCAGGGCCTTAGTCTCTCATGCCCTCAGTCTCTCAGTCTCTCTGGGTCTCTGGGTCTCTGGGTCTCAGTCTCTCAGTCTCTCAGGGTCTCAGTGTCTCAGTGTCTCACTGTCTCAGGATCTCAGGGTCTCAGGGTCTCAGTGTCTCAGTGTCTCATTGTCTCAGGGTCACAGTGTCTCAGGGTCACAGGGTCTCAGTGTCTCAGGGTCTCAGGGTCTCTGGGTCTCAGTCTCTCAGTGTCTCAGTGTCTCAGGGTCTCAGGGTCTCAGTGTCTCAGGGTCTCAGTGTCTCAGTGTCTCAGTCTCTCAGGCCCTCAGTCTCTCAGGGTCTCAGTGTCTCAGTCTCTCAGGGTCTTAGTTTCTCAGTGTCTCAGTGTCTCAGTCTCTCAGGGTCTCAGTCTCTCAGTCTCTCAGGGTCTCTGGGTCTCTGGCTCTCTGGGTCTCAGTCTCTCAGTCTCTCATTGTCTCAGTGTCTCAGTGTCTCAGGGTCTCAGGGTTTCAGGGCCTCAGTGTCTCACTGTCTCAGTGTCTCAGGTCTCAGTGTCTCAGGATCTAAGTGTCTCAGTCTCTCATTCACTCAGTCGCTCAGTCTCTCAGTCCCTCAGTGTACCTTTGTCTCAGGGTCACAGGGTCTCTGGGTCTCTGGGTCTCAGTCCCTCATTCTCTCATTCTCTCAGTTTCTCAGTGTCTCAGTGTCTCAGTGTCTCAGGGTCACAGGGTCTCAGTGTCTCACTGTCTCAGTATCGCAGGTTCTCAGTGTCTCAGGGTCTCAATCTCTCAGTCTCTCATTGTATCAGTCTCTCAGTCTCTCATTGTATCAGTCTCTCAGTCTCTCAGTGTCTCAGGTTCTCAGTGTCTCAGTGTCTCAGAGTCTCAGAGTCTCAGGGTCTCAGAGTCTCAGGGTCTCAGGGCCTTCGTCTCTCATGCCCTCAGTCTGTCAGTCTCTCTGGGTCTCTGGGTCTCCGGGTCTCTGGGTCTCTGGGTCTCAGTCTCTCAGTCTCTCAGTGTCTCAGTGTCTCAGGGTCTCAGTGTCTCAGTGTCTCAGGATCTCAGGGTCTCAGGGTCTCAGTGTCTCAGGGTCTCAGTGTCTCAGGGTCTCAGTGTCTCTGGGTCTCAGTCTCTCATTCTCTCTGTCTCTCAGTTTCTCAGTGTCTCCGTGTCTCAGTGTCTCAGGGTCTCAGGGTCTCAGTGTCTCACTGTCTCAGTATCTCAGGGTCTCAGTGTCTCAGGGTCTCAGTCTCTCAGTCTCTCAATCTCTGATGTCTCTCAGTCTCTCATTGTATCAGTCTCTCAGTCTCTCAGGGTCTCAGGGTCTCAGTGTCTCACTGTCTCAGGGTCTCAGTGTCTCTGGGTCTCAGTCTCAGTCTCTCAGTCTCTCAGTCTCTCAGTCTCTCAGTCTCTCAGTGTCTCAGGGTCTCAGTATCTCAGTGTCTAAGTCTTTCAGTCTCTCAATGTCTCAGTGTCTCAGTGTCTCAGTGTCTCAGGGCCTCTGGGTCTCTGGGTCTCAGTGTGTCAGTGTCTCAGAGTCTCAGGGTCCCAGGTTCTCAGGGTCTCTGGGTCTCAGTGTCGAAGTCTCTCAGTCTCTCAGTTTCTCAGTGTCACAGTTACTCAGTGTTTCAGGGCCAATGGGTCTCTGGGTCTCTGGGTCTCAGGGTCTCAGGGTCTCAGTGTCTCAGTGTCTCGGGGTCTCTGGGTCTATGGGTCTCAGTCTCTCATTCTCTCTGTCTCTCAGTTTCTCAGTGTCTCAGTGTCTCAGTGTCTCAGGGTCACAGGGTCTCAGTGTCTCACTGTCTCAGTATCGCAGGGTCTCAGTGTCTCAGGGTCTCAGTCTCTCATTGTATCAGTCTCAGTCTCTCATTGTATCAGTCTCTCAGTCTCTCAGTGTCTCAGGTTCTCAGTGTCTCAGGGTCTCAGTGTCTCAGTGTCTCAGGGTCTCAGGGTCTCAGTGTCTCAGGGTCTCAGGGCCTCAGGGCCTTAGTCTCTCATGCCCTCAGTCTCTCAGTCTCTCTGGGTCTCTGCGTCTCTGGGTCTCTGGGTCTCAATCTATCAGTCTCTCAGTGACTCAGTGTCTCAGGGTCTCAGTGTCTCAGTGTCTCAGGATCTCAGGGTCTCAGGGTCTCAGCGTCTCATTGACTCAGGGTCTCAGTGTCTCAGGGTCACATGGTCTCAGGGTCTCAGTGTCTCAGGGTCTCAGTCTCTCAGTCTCTCAGTCTCTCAGGGTCTCAGTGTCTCAGACTCTCAGTGTCTCAGTCTCTCAGTCTCTCAGTCTCTCAGTCTCTCATTCTCTCATTCTCTCAGTCTTTCAGTGTCTCAGTGGCTCAGGTTCTCAGTGTCTCAGGGTCTCAGTGTCTCAGTGTCTCAGGGCGTCTGGGTCTCTGGGTCTCTGGGTCTCAGTGTGTCAGTGTCCCAGTGTCTCAGGGTCTCAGTGTCTCTGGGTCTCAGTCTCTCATTCTCTCTGTTTCTCAGTTTCTCAGTGTCTCCGTGTCTCAGTGTCTCAGTGTCTCAGGGTCTCAGTGTCTCACTGTCTCAGTATCTCAGGGTCACAGTGTCTCAGTCTCTCAGTCTCTCAATCTCTCAGTCTCTCAGTGTCTCATTGTATCAGTCTCTCAGTCTCTCAGTTTCTCAGTGTCTCAGGGTCTCAGTATCTCAGTGTCTAAGTCTTTCAGTCTCCCAATGTCTCAGTGTCTCAGTGTCTCAGGGCCTCTGGGTCTCTGGGTCTCAGTGTGTCAGTGTCTCAGAGTCTCTGGGTCCCAGGTTCTCAGGGTCTCTGGGTCTCAGTGTCGAAGTCTCTCAGTCTCTCAGTTTCTCAGTGTCTCAGTTACTCAGTGTCTCAGGGCCAATGGGTCTCTGGGTCTCTGGGTCTCAGGGTCTCAGGGTCTCAGTGTCTCAGTGTCTCAGGGTCTCTGGGTCTATGGGTCTCAGTCCCTCATTCTCTCTGTCTCTCAGTTTCTCAGTGTCTCAGTGTCTCAGGGTCACAGGGTCTCAGTGTCTCACTGTCTCAGTATCGCAGGGTCTCAGTGTCTCAGGGTCTCAGTCTCTCATTGTATCAGTCTCTCAGTCTCTCAGTGTCTCAGGTTCTCAGTGTCTCAGGGTCTCAGTGTCTCAGTGTCTCAGTGTCTCAGGGTCTCAGGGTCTCAGTGTCTCAGGGTCTCAGGGCCTTAGTCTCTCATGCCCTCAGTCTCTCAGTCTCTCTGGGTCTCTGCGTCTCTGGGTCTCTGGGTCTCAATCTCTCAGTGTCTCAGTGTCTCAGTGTCTCAGGATCTCAGGGTCTCTGGGTCTCTGGGTCTCAGTCTCTCAGTCTCTCAGTCTCTCAGGGACTCAGTGTCTCAGTCTCTCAGTGTCTCAGTCTCTCAGTCTCTCAGTCTCTCATTCTCTCATTCTCTCAGTCTTTCAGTGTCTCAGTGTCTCAGGTTCTCAGTGTCTCAGGGTCTCAGTGTCTCAGTGTCTCAGGGCGTCTGGGTCTCTGGGTCTCAGTGTGTCAGTGTCCCAGTGTCTCAGGGTCTCAGTGTCTCTGGGTCTCAGTCTCTCATTCTCTCTGTCTCTCAGTTTCTCAGTGTCTCCGTGTCTCAGTGTCTCAGTGTCTCAGTGTCTCAGGGTCTCAGTGTCTCACTGTCTCAGTATCTCAGGGTCTCAGTGTCTCAGGGTCTCAGTCTCTCACTCTCTCAATCTCTCAGTCTCTCATTGTATCAGTCTCTCAGGGTCTCAGGGTCTCAGTGTCTCACTGTCTCAGGGTCTCAGTGTCTCTGGGTCTCAGTCTCAGTCTCTCAGTCTCTCAGTGTCTCAGGGTCTCAGTACCTCAGTGTCTAAGTCTTTCAGTCTCTCAATGTCTCAGTGTCTCAGGGCCTCTGGGTCTCTGGGTCTCAGTGTGTCAGTGTCTCAGAGTCTCAGGTTCTCAGGGTCTCTGGGTCTCAGTGTCGAAGTCTCTCAGTCTCTCAGTTTCTCAGTGTCTCAGTTACTCATTGTCTCAGGGCCAATGGGTCTCTGGGTCTCTGGGTCTCAGGGTCTCAGGGTCTCAGTGTCTCAGTGTCTCAGGGTCTCTGGGTCTATGGGTCTCAGTCTCTCATTCTCTCTGTCTCTCAGTTTCTCAGTGTCTCAGTGTCTCAGTGTCTCAGGGTCACAGGGTCTCAGTGTCTCACTGTCTCAGTATCGCAGGGTCTCAGTGTCTCAGGGTCTCAGTCTCTCATTGTATCAGTCTCTCAGTCTCTCAGTGTCTCAGGTTCTCAGTGTCTCAGGGTCTCAGTGTCTCAGTGTCTCAGGGTCTCAGGGTCTCAGTGTCTCAGGGTCTCAGGGCCTTAGTCTCTCATGCCCTCAGTCTCTCAGTCTCTCTGGGTCTCTGCGTCTCTGGGTCTCTGGGTCTCAATCTCTCAGTCTCTCAGTGTCTCAGTGTCTCAGGGTCTCAGTGTCTCAGTGTCTCAGGATCTCAGGTTCTCAGGGTCTCAGCGTCTCATTGACTCAGGGTCTCAGTGTCTCAGGGTCTCAGGGTCTCTGGGTCTCAGTCTCTCAGTCTCTCAGTATCTCAGTCTCTCAGGGTCTCAGTGTCTCAGTCTCTCAGGGTCTCAGTGTCTCAGGGTCTCAGTGTCTCAGTGTCTCAGGGTCTCAGTGTCTCAGGATCTCAGGGCCTTTGTCTCTCAGCCCTCAGTCTCTCAGTCTCTCTGCGTCACTGGGTCTCTGGGTCTCAGTGTCTCAGTGTCTCATTGACTCAGTGTCTCAGTGTCTCTGTGTCTCAGTGTCTCAGGGTCTCTGGGTCTCAGTGTTGCAGGGTCTCAGAGTCTCAGTGTTTCAGGGTCTCAGTGTCTTAGTGTCTCAGGGTCTCAGTGTCTCAGTGTCTCAGGGTCCCAGCGTCTCAGTGTCTCCGTGACTCAGGGTCTCAGGTCTCAGTGACTCAGTGTCTCAGGGTCTCAGGGTCTCAGGGTCTCAGGGTCTCAGGGTCTCAGTGTCTCAGGGTCTCAGTCTCTCAGTCTCTCAGTGTCTCACGGTCTCAGTCTCTCAGTGTCTCAGTCTCTCAGTCTCTCAGTCTCTCACGGTCTCATAGTCTCAGTCACTCAGGGTCTCAGTGTCTCAGTCTCTCAGTCTCTCACTCTCTCAGTCTCTCAGTCTCTCAGGTTCTCAGTGTCACAGATTCTCAGAGTCTCGGTGTCTCAGGGTCTCTTGGTCTCAGGGTCACTGGGTCTCTGGTTCTCAGTGTCTCAGGGTCTCCGTCCGGGTCCCCGGGTCTCAGGGTCTCAGTGTCTCATGTCCCAGTATCTCAGGGGCTCAGGGGCTCAGTTTTCAGTGTCTCAGGGTCTCAGTGTCTCAGTCTCTCCATCTCTCAGTGTCTCAGTCGCTCAGTCTCTCAGTCTCTCAGTCTTTCAGTGTATCAGTCTCTCATTCTCTCAGTCTCTCAGTCTCAGTCTCTCAGTGTCTCAGTGTCTCAGGGTCTCAGTGTCTCCGTGTCTCAGGGTCTCAGTGCCTCAATGTCTCAGTCTCTCAGTCTCTCAGTGTCTCAGTGTCTCAGTCTCTCAGTCTCTGAGTCGCTGAGTCTCTCAGTCTCTCTGTCTCTCAGTGTATCATTCTCTCAGTCTCTCAGTCTCTCAGGGTCTCAGTGTCTCAGGGTCTCAGTGTCTCAGTGTCTCAGGGTCTCAGTGTGTCAGAGCCTTAGTCTCTCAGGCCCTCAGTCTCTCAGAGTCTCTGGGTCTCTGGCTCTCTGGGTCTCAGTCTCTCAGTCTCTCAGTCTCTCAGTGTCTCAGTGTCTCAGGGTTTCAGTGTCTCAGAATCGCAGGATCTCAGTGTCTCAGGGTCTCGGTGTCTCAGGGTCTCAGGGTCTTAGTCTCTCAGTCTCGCAGTGTCTCAGTGTCTCAGGCTCTCTGGGTCTCTGGGGCTCTGTCTCTCAGTCTCTCAGTGTCTCAGTTTCTCAGGGTCACAGGGTCTCAGTCTCTCAGTCTCTCATTCTCTAATGCTCTCAGTCTCTCAGTGTCTCAGGTTCTCAGTGTCTCAGGGTCTCAGTGTCTCAGTGTCTCAGGGTCTCAGTGTCTCAGGATCTCAGGGCCTTTGTCTCTCAGCCCTCAGTCTCTCAGTCTCTCTGCGTCTCTGGGTCTCTGGGTCTCAGTGTCTCAGTGTCTCATTGACTCAGTGTCTCAGTGTCTCAGTGTCTCAGGGTCTCTGTGTCTCAGGGTCTCTGGGTCTCAGTGTCGCAGGGTCTCAGAGTCTCAGTGTTTCAGGGTCTCAGTGTCTTAGTGTCTCAGCGTCTCAGTGTCTCTGTGTCTCAGTGTCTCTGTGTCTCAGTTTCTCTGTGTCTCAGTGTCTCTGTGTCTCTGAGCCTCAGTGCCTCTGTCATAGAGTTGCAGTGTCTAGAGTCTCTGTGTCTTGATGCCTCAGTGTCTCAGTGTCTCTGTGCTTCAGTCTATCAGACTCTCAGTGTCTCAGTGTCTCTGTGTCTGAGAGGCTCAGTGTCTCTGTGTCTCAGTGTCTCTGTGTCTCAGGGCCTCAGTGTCTCAGAGTTTCATTGTCTCAGTGTCTCAGCGTCTCAGAGCCTCAGTGTCTCTTTGTTTCAGTGTCTCTGCGCCTCAGTGACTCTGTGTCTCTGTGTCTCAGTTTCTCAGAGTCTCAGAGTCTCAGTGTCTCTGTGTCTCAGTGTCTCAGTGTCTCTGTGCCTCAGTGTCTCTGTGTCTCTGTGTCTCAGTGTCTCAAAGTCTTTGTGTATCAGTGGCTCAGAGTCTCAGTGAGTCTGTGTCTGTCTCTTAGTGTCACACAGTCTCAGTGTCCCAGAGACTCAGTGTCTCCAAGTCTCTGTGTCTCTGTGTCTCAGTTTCTCTGTGCCTCAGTGTATCTGTGTCTCAGTGTCTCAGAGTTTCAGTGTCTCTATGTCTCTGTGTCTCAGTGTCTCAGAGTCTCAGTGAGTCTGTGTCTGTGTCTTAGTGTCACACAGTCTCAGAGTTCCAGAGACTCAGTGTCTCCAAGTCTCTGTGTCTCTGTGTCTCTGTGCCTCAGTGTATCTGTGTCTCAGTGTTTCAGAGTTTCAGTGTCTCTATGTCTCTGTGTCTCAGTGTCTCAGAGTCTCAGTGTCTCTGTGTCTCAGTGCCTCAGTGTCTCTCTGTCTCAGTGTCTCTGTGCCTCAGTGTCTCTTTGTCTCAGTATCTCAGAGTTTCAGTGTCTCTCTGCCTCTGTGTCTCTGTGCCTCAGTGTCTATTTGTCTCTGTGTCTCAGTGTCTCTGAGTCTCAGTGTCTCTGTGCCTCCGTGTCTCAGAGTCTCATTGAGTCTGTGTCTCAGTGTCTCTGTGTCTCAGTGCCTCAGTGTCTCAGTGTCTAAGAATCTCAGTGTCTCTGTGTCTCAGTGTCTGTGTCTCAGTGTCTCAGTGTCTCCGCGTCTCTGTGTCTCAGTGTATCTGTTTCTCTGTGTCTCTGTGTCTCAGTGTCTCTGTGTCTCAGTGTCTCTGTGTCTCAGTGACTCAGTGTCTCTGTGTCTCAGTGTCTCAGAGTCTCAGTGTCTCTGTGTCCCAGTGTCTCAGAGTCTCAGTGTCTCCGTGTCTCTGTGTCTCATTGTCTCAGAGTCTCAGTGACTCAGTGTCTCAGAGTCTCAGTGTCTCAGAGTCTCAGTGTCTCTGTGTCTCAGTGCCTCAGTGTCTCTGTGTCTCAGTGTCTCAGAGTCTCAGTGTCTCTGTGGCTCAGTGTCTCAGTGTCTCAGAGTCTCACTGTCTCTGTGTCTCAGTGTCTCTGTGTCTCTGTGCCTCAGAGTCTCAGTGAGTCTGTGTCTCTGTGTCTCAGTGTCTCTGTGTCTCTGTTTCTCTGTGTCTCAGTGTCTCTGTGTTTCAGTGTCTCTGCGCCTCAGTGACTCTGTGTCTCTGTGTCACTGTGTCTCAGTGTCTCAGAGTCTCAGAGTCTCAGTGTCTCTGTGTCTCAGTGTCTCAGTGTCTTAGTGTCTCTGTGGCTCAGTGTCTCTGTGTCTCTGTGTCTCAGTGTCACAAAGTCTTTGTGTCTCAGTGTCTCAGAGTCTCAGTGAGTCTGTGTCTGTGTCTTAGTGTCACACAGTCTCAGTGTCCCAGAGACTCAGTGTCTCTGTGTCTCTGTGTCTCAGTGTCTCTGTGCCTCAGTGTATCTGTGTCTCAGTGTCTCAGAGTTTCAGTGTCTCTATGTCTCTGTGTCTCAGTGTCTCTGTGCCTCAATGTCTCAGAGTCTCTGTGTCTCTGTGTCTCAGTGCCTCAGTGTCTCTCTGTCTCAGTGTCTCTGTGCCTCAGTGTCTCAGTGCCTCAGTGTCTCAGTGCCTCAGTGACTGTCTGTCTCAGTGTCTCTGTGTCTCAGTGTCTCTGTGCCTCAGTGTCTCTGTGTTTCAGTGTCTCTGTCTCTCAGAGACTCACTGTCTCTTTGTCTCTGTGTCTGAGTGTCTCTGTGCATCAGTGTCACAGTGTCTCTGTGTCTCAGTTTCGCTGTGTCTCAGTGTATCAGTGTCTCAAAGACTCAGTGTCTCTTTGTCTCGGTGTCTGAGTTTCTCTGTGCCTCAGTGTCACAGTGTAACCGTGTCTCTGTGACTCACTGTCTCAGTGTCTCAGTATCTCTGTGTCTTAGTGTATCAGCATCTCAGAGAATCAGTGTCTCTGTGTCTGAGTTTCTCTGTGCCTCAATGGCACAGTGTCTCAGTGTCTCTGTGTCTCAGTACCTCAGTGTTTTTCTATCTGTGTCTCTGTGTCTCAGTGTCTCTGTGTCTCAGTGTCTCTGTGTTTCTGTGCCTCAGTGTCTCTGTATCTCAGGTTCTCTGTGTCTCAGTGTCTCTGCGCCTCAGTGCCTCTGTGTCTCTGTGTCTCAGTGTCTCTGTGTTTCTGTGCAAAAGAGTCTCTGTGTCTCTGTGTCTCAGTGTCTCAGAGTCTCAGAGTCTCAGTGTCTCTTTGTCTCAGTGTCTCTGTGTTTCAGTGTCTCTGTGCCTCAGTGTCTCTGTGTCTCAGTGTCTCAATGTCTTTGTGTCTCAGTGTCTCAGAGTCTCAGTGAGTCTGTGTCTCTGTGTCTTAGAGTCTCAGTGTCCCAGAGCCTCAGTTTATTCACGTCTCTGTCTCTCTGTGTCTCAGTGTCTCTGTGCCTCAGTGTATCTGTGTCACAGTGTCTCAGAGTTTCTGTATCTCTATGGCTCTGTGTCTCAGTGTCTCAGTGTCTCTGTGTCTCAGTGTCTCTGTGTCTCAGTTTCTCTGTGTCTCTGTGTCTCAGTGTCTCTGTGACCCAGTGTATCTGTGTCTCAGTGTCTCAGTGTCTCAGAATCTCAGTGACTCTGTGTCACAGTGCCAAAGTGTCTCTGTGTCTCAGTGTCTCAGAGTTCAGTGTCTCTATGTCTCTGGGTCTCAGTGTCTCTTTGCCTCAGTGTCTCAGTGCCTCAGATTCTCAGAGTCTCACTGTCTCTGTGTCTCAGTGACTCAGCGGCTCAGAGTCGCAGTGTCTCTGTGTTTCAGTGTCTCTGTGCCTCAGTGTCTCAGTGTCTCTGTGTCTCAGTGTTTCTGTGTCTCAGTTTCTCTGTGTCTCAGTGTCTCTGTGTCTCAGTGTCTCTGTGCCCCAGTGTATCTGTGTCTCAGTGTCTCAGAGTCTCAGTGTCTCAGAGTTTCAGTGTCTCTATGTCTCTGGGTCTCAGTGTCTCTTTGGCTCAGTGTCTCAGTGTCTCAGAAGCTCAGTGTCTCTGTGTTTCAGTGTCTCTGCGCCTCAGTAACTCTGTGTCTCTGTGTCACTGTGTCTCAGTGTCTCAGAGTCTCAGAGTCTCAGTGTCTCTGTGTCTCAGTGTCTCAGTGTCTTAGTGTCTCTGTGCCTCAGTGTCTCTGTGTCTCAGTGTCACAAAGTCTTTGTGTCTCAGTGTCTCAGAGTCTCAGTGAGTCTGTGTCTGTGTCTTAGTGTCACACAGTCTCAGTGTCCCAGAGACTCAGTGTCTCCAAGTCTCTGTGTCTCTGTGTCTCAGTGTCTCTGTGCCTCAGTGTATCAGTGTCTCAGTGTCTCAGAGTTTCAGTGCCTCTATGTCTCTGTGTCTCAGTGTCTCTGTGCCTCAGTGTCTCAGAGTCTCAGTGTCTCTGTGTCTCAGTGCCTCAGTGTCTCTCTGTCTCAGTGTCTCTGTGCCTCAGTATCTCTTTGTCTCAGTATCTCAGAGTTTCAGTGTCTCTATGTCTCTGTGTCTCAGTGTCTCTGTGCCTCAGTGTCTCAGTGTCTCAGTGCCTCAGTGTCTCAGTGCCTCAGTGACTCTCTGTTTCTGTGTCTCTGTGCCTCAGTGTCTCTGTGTTTCAGTGTCTCTGTCTCTCAGAGACTCACTGTCTCTTTGTCTCTGTGTCTGAGTGTGTCTGTGCATCAGTGTCACAGTGTCTCTGTGTCTCAGTGTCTCTGTGTCTCAGTGTATCACTGTCTCAGAGACTCAGTGTCTCTTTGTCTCTGTGTCTGAGTTTCTCTGTGTCTCAGTGTCACAGTGTAACAGTGTCTCTGTGACTCACTGTCTCAGTGTCTCAGTGTCTCTGTGTCTCAGTGTATCAGCATCTCAGAGAATCAGTGTCTCTGTGTCTGAGTTTCTCTGTGCCTCAATGGTTTCAGTGTCTCAGTGTCTCTGTGTCTCAGTATCTCAGTGTTTTTCTATCTCTGTGTCTGTGTGTCTCAGTGTCTCTGTGTCTCTGTGTCTCAGTGTCTCTGTGTTTCTGTGCCTCAGTGTCTCTGTGTCTCAGTTTCTCTGTGTCTCAGTGTCTCTGCGCCTCAGTGCCTCTGTGTCTCTGTGTCTCAGTGTCTCTGTGTTTCTGTGCCTCAGAGTCTCTGTGTCTCTGTGTCTCAGTGTCTCAGAGTCTCAGTGTCTCTGTGTCTCAGTGTCTCTGTGTTTCAGTGTCTCTGTGCCTCAGTGTCTCTCTGTCTCAGTGTCTCAAAGTCTTTGTGTCTCAGTGTCTCAGAGTCTCAGTGCGTCTGTGTCTCTGTGTCTGAGAGTCTCAGTGTCCCAGAGTCTCAGTTTCTTCACGTCTCTGTCTCTCTGTGTCTCAGTGTCTCTGTGCCTCAGTGTATCTGTGTCACAGAGTCTCAGAGTTTCTGTATCTCTATGGCTCTATGTCTCAGTGTCTCTGTGCCTCAGTGTCTCACTGTCTCAGAGTCTCAGTGTCTCTGTGTCTCAGTGCCTCAGTGTCTCTGTGTCTCAGTGTCTCAGTGTCTCTGTGTCTCAGTCCCTCAGAGCCTCAGTGACTCTATCTCTGTGTCTCTGTGCCTCAGTGTCTCTTTGTCTCTGTGTCTCAGAGTTTCAGTGTCTCTAGGTCTCTGTGTCTCAGTGTCTCTGTGTCTCAGTGTTTCAGTGTCTCTGTGCCCGGTGTCTCTGTGTCTCAGTGTCTCAAAGTCTTTGTGTCTCTGTGTCTCAGACTCTCAGTGTCTCAGTGCCTCAGAGTCTCAGTGAGTCTGTTTCTCTGTGTCTTAGAGTCTCAGTGTCCCAGAGTCTCAGTGTCTCTGCTTCTCTGTGTCTCAGGGACTCTGTGCCTCAGTGTAACTGTATCTCAGTGTCTCAGAGTTTCAGTGTCTCTATGTCTCTATGTCTCATGGTCTCTGTGCCTCAGTGTCTCAGTGTCTCAGAGGCTCAGTGTCTCTGTGTCTCAGTGCCTCAGTGTCTCTGTGTCTCAGTGTCTCAGAGTTTCAGTGTCTCTCTGTCTCTGTGCCTCAGTGCCTCAGTGTCTCTCTGTCTCAGTGTCTCTGTGCCAGTGTCACTTTGTGTCAGTGTCTCAGTGTTTCAGAGTCTCAGTGTCTCTGTGTCTCAGTGCCTCAGGGTCTCTGTGTCTCAGTGTCTCAGAGTTTCAGTGTCTCTATGTCTCTGTGTCTCAGTGTCTCTGTGCCTCAGGGTCTCAGTGTCTCAGACCCTCAGTGCCTCAGTGACTCTCTGTCTCTGTGTCTCTGTACCTCAGTGTCTCTTTGTCTCTGTGTCTCAGTGTCTCTGTGCCTCAGTGTCTTTGTGTTTCAGTGTATCAGTGTCTCAGAGACTCACTGTATCTTTGTCTCTGTGTCTGAGTGTCTCTGTGCATCAGTGTCACAGTGTCTCTGTGTCTCAGTGTCTCAGAGTCAAAGTGTCTCAGTGTCTCAGTGTCTCAGAGTCTCAGAGTTTCAGTGTCTTTATGTCTCTGGGTCACAGTGTCTCTTTGGCTCAGTGTCTCAGTGTCTCAGAAGCTCAGTGTCTCTGTGTTTCAGTGTCTCTGCGCCTCAGTGACTCTGTGTCACTGTGTCTCAGTGTCTCAGAGTCTCAGTGTCTCAGTGTCTCTGTGCCTCAGTGTCTCTGTGTCTCAGTGTCTCAGTGTCTCAGTGTCTCTGTGCCTCAGTGTCTCTGTGACTGTGTCTCAGTGTCTCAAAGTCTTTGTGTCTCAGTGTCTCAGAGTCTCAGTGAGTCTGTGTCTGTGTCTTAGTGTCACACAGTCGCAGTGTCCCAGAGACTCAGTGTCTCCAAGTCTCTGTGTCTCTGTGTCTCAGAGTCTCAGTGTCTCTGTGTCTCAGTGTCTCAGAGTCTCACTGTCTCAGTGCCTCAGTGCCTCAGTGCCTCAGTGTTTCTCTGTCGCAGTGTCTCTATGCCTCACTTTGTGTCAGTGTCTCAGTGTCTCAGAGTCTCAGTGTCTCTGTGTCTCAGTGCCTCAGGGTCTCTGTGTCTCAGTGTCTCAGAGTTTCAGTGTCTCTATGTCTCTGTGTCTCAGTGTCTCTGTGCCTCAGTGTCTCAGTGTCTCTGTGTCTCAGTCCCTCAGTGCCTCAGTGACTCTCTGTCTCTGTGTCTCTGTGCCTCAGTGTCTCTTTGTCTCTGTGCCTCAGTGTCTCAGTGTCTCAGTGTCTCTGTGTCTCAGTTTCTCTGTGTCTCAGTGTCTCTGTGTCTCAGTGTCTCTGTGCCCCAGTGTATCTGTGTCTCAGTGTCCCAGAGTTTCAGTGTCTCTAGGTCTCTGTGTCTCAGTGTCTCTGTGCCTCAGTGTCTCAGTGTCTCAGAGTCTCAGTGACTCTGTGTCTCAGTGCCTCAGTGTCTCTCTGTCTCAGTGTCTCAGAGTTTCAGTGTCACAGTGTCTCTGGGTCTCAGTGTCTCTGTGTTTCAGTGTCTCTGTGCCTCAGTGTCACAGTGTCTCAAAGTCTCTGTGTCTCAGTGTCTCAGACTCTCAGTGTCTCAGTGTCTCAGAGTCTCAGTGAATCTGTGTCTCTGTGTCTCTGTGTCTCTGTGCCTCAGTGTATCTGTGTCTCAGTGTCTCAGAGTTTCAGTGTCCCTATGTCTCTTTGTCTCAGTGTCTCTGTGCCTCAGTGTCTCAGAGTCTCAGTGTCTCTGAGTCTCAGTGCCTCAGTGTCTCTGTGTCTCAGAGTATCACTGTCTCTGTGTCTCAGTGACTCAGTGTCTCAGAGTCTCAGAGTCTCAGTGTCTCAGAGTCTGACTGTCTCTTTGTCTCAGTGTCTCAGTGTCTCAGGGTCTCAGTGTCTCAGTGTCTCAGTGTCTCAGTGTCTCTGTGTCTCAGTGTCTCAGTGTCTCAGAGCCTCTGTTTCTCTGTGTCTCAGTATCTCTGTGTCTCAGAGACTCAGTTTCTCAGTGTCTCTGTGTCTCAGTGCCTCAGTGTCTCTGTGTCTCAGTGTCTCTGTGCCCCAGTGTATCTGTGTCTCAGTGTCCCAGAGTTTCAGTGTCTCTAGGTCTCTGTGTCTCAGTGTCTCTGTGTCTCAGTGTCTCTGTGCCTCAGTGTCTCTGTGTCTCAGTTTCTCAATGTCTTTGTGTCTCAGTGTCTGTGTCTCTGTGTCTTAGAGTCTCAGTGTCCCAGAGTCTCAGTTTCTTCACGTCTCTGTGTCTCTGTTTCTCAGTGTCTCTGTGCCTCAGTGTATCTGTGTCTGTGTCTCAGAGTTTCTGTATCTCTATGTATCTGTGTCTCAGTGTCTCACTGTCTCAGAGTCTCAGTGTCTCTGTGTCTCTGTGTCTCAGTGCCTCAGTGTCTCTGTGTCTCAGTGTCTCAGAGTTTCAGTGTCTCTATGTCTCTGTATCTCAGTGTCTCTGTGCCTCAGTGTCTCTCTGTCTCTGTGTCTCTCTGCCTCAGTGTCTCTTTATCTCTGTGTCTCAGTGTCTCTGTGCCTCAGTGTCTCAGTCTCTCAGTGTCTCAGTGCCTCAGAGTCTCAGTCAGTCTGTGTCTCTGTGTCTTACAGTCTCAGTGTCCCAGAGTCTCAGTGTCTCTATGTCTTTGTATGTCAGAGTCTCTGTGCCTCAATGTCTCTGTGTCTCAGTCCCTCAGTGCCTCAGTGACTCTCTGTCTCTGTGTCTCTCTGCCTCAGTGTCTCTTTGTCTCTGTGTCTCAGTGTCTCTTTGCCTCAGTGTCTCTGTGCCTCAGTCTCTCAAAGTCTTTGTGTCTCAGTGTCTCAGACTCTCAGTGTGTCTGTGTCTCAGTGCCTTAGTGTCAATGTGTCTCAGTGTCTCAGAGTCTCACTGTCTCTGTGTCTCAGTGACTCAGTGTCTCTGTGCCTCAGTGTCTCAGTGTCTCAGTGTCTCAGAGTCTCAGTGTCTCTGTGTCTCAGTGCCTCAGTGTCTCAGTGTCTCAGAGTCTCACTGTCTCAGTGCCTCAGTGCCTCAGTGTTTCTCTGTCTCAGTGTCTCTGTGCCTCACTTTGTGTCAGTGTCTCAGTGTCTCAGTGTCTCTGTGACTCAGTGCTTCAGGGTCTCTGTGTCTCAGTGTCTCAGAGTTTCAGTGTCTCTATGTCTCTGTGTCTCAGTGTCTCTGTGCCTCAGTGTCTCAGTGTCTCTGTGTCTCAGTCCCTCAGTGCCTCAGTGACTCTCTGTCTCTGTGTCTCTGTGCCTCAGTGTCTCTTTGTCTCTGTGCCTCAGTGTCTCAGTGTCTCTATGTCTCAGTGTCTCTGTGTCTCAGTTTCTCAGTGTCTCAGTGTCTCTGTGTCTAAGTGTCTCTGTGCCCCAGTGTATCTGTGTCTCAGTGTCCCAGAGTTTCAGTGTCTCTAGGTCTCTGTGTCTCAGTGTCTCTGTGCCTCATTGTCTCAGTGTCTCAGTGTCTCAGTGTCTCTGGGTCTCAGTGTCTCTGTGTTTCAGTGTCTCTGTGCCTCAGTGTCACAGTGTCTCAAAGTCTCTGTGTCTCAGTGTCTCAGACTCTCCGTGTCTCAGAGTCTCAGTGAATCTGTGTCTCTGTGTCTCTGTGTCTCAGTGTCTCTGTGCCTCAGTGTATCTGTGTCTCAGTGTCTCAGAGTTTCAGTGTCTCTGTCTCTTTGTCTCAGTGTCTCTGTGCTTCAGTGTCTCAGAGTCTCAGCGTCTCTGAGTCTCAGTGCCTCAGTGTCTCTGTGTCTCAGAGTATTACTGTCTCTGTGTCTCAGTGACTCAGTGTCTCAGAGTCTCAGAGTCTCAGTGTCTCAGTGTCTGACTGTCTCTTTGTCTCAGTGTCTCAATGTCTCAGGGTCTCAGTGTCTCAGTGTCTCAGTGTCTCTGTGTCTCAGTGTCTCAGTGTCTCAGTGCCTCTGTGTCTCTGTGTCTCTGTGTCTCATTGTCACAGGGTCTCAGAATCTCAGAGTCTCAGCATCTCTGAGTCTCATTGTCTCAGAGCCTCTGTTTCTCTGTGTCTCAGTGTCTCTGTGTCTCAGAGACTCAGTTTCACAGTGTCTCAGTGTCTCTGTGTCTCAGTGCCTCAGTGTCTCTGTGTTTCAGTGTCTCTGTGCCCCAGTGTATCTGTGTCTCAGTGTCCCAGAGTTTCAGTGTCTCTAGGTCTCTGTGTCTCAGTGTCTCTGTGTCTCAGTGTCTCTGTGCCTCAGTGTCTCTCTTTCTTAGTGTCTCTGTGCCTCAGTGTCTCTTTGTCTCAGTGTCTCAGTGTCTCAGTATCTCAGAGTCTCAGAGTCTCAGTGTCTCTGTGTCTCAGTGTCTCAGTGCCTTAGTGCCTCAGTGTCTCTGTGTCTCAGAGTCTCAGTGTCTCAGTGTCTCAGAGTCTCAATGTCTCTGTGTCTCAGAGTCTCAGTCTCTCTGTGTCTCAGTGTCACAGAGTCTTAGTGTCCCTGTGTCTATGTGTCTTGGTGTCTCTGTGCCTCAGTGTCTCTGTATCTCTGTGTCTCAGTGTTCTGTGCCTCAGTTTCTCAGTGTCTCAAAGTCTCAGTGTCTCTGTGTCTCAGTGTCCCAGAGTTTCAGTGTCTCTAGGTCTCTGTGTCTCAGTGTCTCTGTGCCTCAGTGTCTCAGTGTCTCAGAGTCTCAGTGACTCTGTGTCTCAGTGCCTCAGTGTCTCTCTGTCTCAGTGTCTCAGAGTTTCAGTGTCACAGTGTCTCTGGGTCTCAGTGTCTCTGTGTTTCAGTGTCTCTGTGCCTCAGTGTCACAGTGTCTCAAAGTCTCTGTGTCTCAGTGTCTCAGACTCTCAGTGTCTCAGTGTCTCAGAGTCTCAGTGAATCTGTGTCTCTGTGTCTCTGTGTCTCTGTGCCTCAGTGTATCTGTGTCTCAGTGTCTCAGAGTTTCAGTGTCCCTATGTCTCTTTGTCTCAGTGTCTCTGTGCCTCAGTGTCTCAGAGTCTCAGTGTCTCTGAGTCTCAGTGCCTCAGTGTCTCTGTGTCTCAGATTATCACTGTCTCTGTGTCTCAGTGACTCAGTGTCTCAGAGTCTCAGAGTCTCAGTGTCTCAGAGTCTGACTGTCTCTTTGTCTCAGTGTCTCAGTGTCTCAGGGTCTCAGTGTCTCAGTGTCTCAGTGTCTCAGTGTCTCAGTGTCTCTGTGTCTCAGTGTCTCAGTGTCTCAGAGCCTCTGTTTCTCTGTGTCTCAGTATCTCTGTGTCTCAGAGACTCAGTTTCTCAGTGTCTCTGTGTCTCAGTGCCTCAGTGTCTCTGTGTCTCAGTGTCTCTGTGCCCCAGTGTATCTGTGTCTCAGTGTCCCAGAGTTTCAGTGTCTCTAGGTCTCTGTGTCTCAGTGTCTCTGTGTCTCAGTGTCTCTGTGCCTCAGTGTCTCTGTGTCTCAGTTTCTCAATGTCTTTGTGTCTCAGTGTCTCAGAGTCTCAGTGAGTCTGTGTCTCTGTGTCTTAGAGTCTCAGTGTCCCAGAGTCTCAGTTTCTTCACGTCTCTGTGTCTCTGTTTCTCAGTGTCTCTGTGCCTCAGTGTATCTGTGTCTGTGTCTCAGAGTTTCTGTATCTCTATGTATCTGTGTCTCAGTGTCTCACTGTCTCAGAGTCTCAGTGTCTCTGTGTCTCTGTGTCTCAGTGCCTCAGTGTCTCTGTGTCTCAGTGTCTCAGAGTTTCAGTGTCTCTATGTCTCTGTATCTCAGTGTCTCTGTGCCTCAGTGACTCTCTGTCTCTGTGTCTCTCTGCCTCAGTGTCTCTTTGTCTCTGTGTCTCAGTGTCTCTGTGCCTCAGTGTCTCAGTCTCTCAGTGTCTCAGTGCCTCAGAGTCTCAGTCAGTCTGTGTCTCTGTGTCTTACAGTCTCAGTGTCCCAGAGTCTCAGTGTCTCTATGTCTTTGTATCTCAGAGTCTCTGTGCCTCAATGTCTCTGTGTCTCAGTCCCTCAGTGCCTCAGTGACTCTCTGTCTCTGTGTCTCTCTGCCTCAGTGTCTCTTTGTCTCTGTGTCTCAGTGTCTCTTTGCCTCAGTGTCTCTGTGCCTCAGTCTCTCAAAGTCTTTGTGTCTCAGTGTCTCAGACTCTCAGTGTGTCTGTGTCTCAGTGCCTTAGTGTCAATGTGTCTCAGTGTCTCAGAGTCTCACTGTCTCTGTGTCTCAGTGACTCAGTGTCTCTGTGCCTCAGTGTCTCAGTGTCTCAGAGTCTCAGAGTCTCAGTGCCTCTATGTCTCAGTGCCTCAGTGTCTCTGTGTCTCAGTGTCTCAGAGTCTCACTGTCTCAGTGCCTCAGTGCCTCAGTGTTTCTCTGTCTCAGTGTCTCTGTGCCTCACTTTGTGTCAGTGTCTCAGTGTCTCAGTGTCTCTGTGACTCAGTGCTTCAGGGTCTCTGTGTCTCAGTGTCTCAGAGTTTCAGTGTCTCTATGACTCTGTGTCTCAGTGTCTCTGTGCCTCAGTGTCTCAGTGTCTCAGTCCCTCAGTGCCTCAGTGACTCTCTGTCTCTGTGTCTCTGTGCCTCAGTGTCTCTTTGTCTCTGTGCCTCAGTGTCTCAGTGTCTCTATGTCTCAGTGTCTCTGTGTCTCAGTTTCTCAGTGTCTCAGTGTCTCTGTGTCTAAGTGTCTCTGTGCCCCAGTGTATCTGTGTCTCAGTGTCCCAGAGTTTCAGTGTCTCTAGGTCTCTGTGTCTCAGTGCCTCATTGTCTCAGTGTCTCAGTGTCTCTGGGTCTCAGTGTCTCTGTGTTTCAGTGTCTCTGTGCCTCAGTGTCACAGTGTCTCAAAGTCTCTGTGTCTCAGTGTCTCAGACTCTCCGTGTCTCAGTGTCTCAGAGTCTCAGTGAATCTGTGTCTCTGTGTCTCTGTGTCTCAGTGTCTCTGTGCCTCAGTGTATCTGTGTCTCAGTGTCTCAGAGTTTCAGTGTCTCTGTCTCTTTGTCTCAGTGTCTCTGTGCTTCAGTGTCTCAGAGTCTCAGCGTCTCTGAGTCTCAGTGCCTCAGTGTCTCTGTGTCTCAGAGTATTACTGTCTCTGTGTCTCAGTGACTCAGTGTCTCAGAGTCTCAGAGTCTCAGTGTCTCAGTGTCTGACTGTCTCTTTGTCTCAGTGTCTCAGTGTCTCAGGGTCCCAGTGTCTCAGTGTCTCAGTGTCTCTGTGTCTCAGTGTCTCAGTGTCTCAGTGCCTCTGTGTCTCTGTGTCTCTGTGTCTCATTGTCACAGGGTCTCAGAACCTCAGAGTCTCAGCATCTCTGAGTCTCATTGTCTCAGAGCCTCTGTTTCTCTGTGTCTCAGTGTCTCTGTGTCTCAGAGACTCAGTTTCACAGTGTCTCAGTGTCTCTGTGTCTCAGTGCCTCAGTGTCTCTGTGTTTCAGTGTCTCTGTGCCCCAGTGTATCTGTGTCTCAGTGTCCCAGAGTTTCAGTGTCTCTATGTCTCTGTGTCTCAGTGTCTCTGTGTCTCAGTGTCTCAGTGCCTCAGTGTCTCTGTGTTTCAGTGTCTCTGTGCCCCAGTGTATCTGTGTCTCAGTGTCCCAGAGTTTCAGTGTCTCTAGGTCTCTGTGTCTCAGTGTCTCTCTTTCTTAGTGTCTCTGTGCCTCAGTGTCTCTTTGTCTCAGTGTCTCAGTGTCTCAGTATCTCAGAGTCTCAGAGTCTCAGTGTCTCTGTGTCTCAGTGTCTCAGTGCCTTAGTGCCTCAGTGTCTCAGTGTCTCAGTGTCTCAGAGTCTCAATGTCTCTCTGTCTCAGAGTCTCAGTCTCTCTGTGTCTCAGTGTCACAGAGTCTTAGTGTCCCTGTGTCTATGTGTCTTGGTGTCTCTGTGCCTCAGTGTCTCTGTGTCTCAGTGTCTCAGAGTTTCAGTGTCTCTATGTCTCTGTGCCTCAGTGTATCTGTGTCTCAGTGTCTCAGAGTTTCAGTGTCTCTATGTCTCTGTGTCACAGTGTCTCTGTGTCTCAGTCTCTCAGAGTTTCAGTGTCTCTGTGTCTTAGTGCCTGAGTGCCTCAGTGTCTCTGTGTCTCAGTGTCTCTGTGCCTCAGTGTATCTGTGTCTCAGAGTTTCAGTGTCTCTGTGCCTCATTGTGTCAGAGTCTCAGTGTCTCTGAGTCTCTGTGTCTCAGGTCTCCGTGTCTCAGTGACTCAATGTCTCAGAGTCTCAGAGTCTGACTGTCTCTTTGTCTCAGTGTCTCAGGGTCTCAGTGTCTCAGTGTCTCAGGGTCTCAGTATCTCAGTGTCTCTGTGTCTCAGTGTCTCATTGTCTGAGAGCCTCTGTTTCTCCGTGTCTCAGTGTCTCTGTGTCTCAGAGATTCAGTTTCTCAGTGTCTCAGTGTCTCTGTGTCTCAGTGCCTCAGTGTCTCTGTGTCTCAGTGTCTCTGTGCCCCAGTGTATCTGTGTCTCAGTGTCCCAGATTTTCAGTGTCTCTAGATCTCTGTGTCTCAGTATCTCTGTGTCTCAGTGTCTCTGTGCCTCAGTGTCACTCTTTCTTAGTGTCTCTGTGCCTCAGTGTCTCTTTGTCTCAGTGTCTCAGTATCTCAGAGTCTCAGAGTCTCAGTGTCTCTGTGTCTCAGTGTCTCAGTGCCTTAGTGCCTCAGTGTCTCTGTGTCTCAGTGTCTCTGTGTCTCAGTGTCTCAGAGCCTCACTGTCTCTGTGTCTCTGTGTCTCTGTGCCTCAGTGTCTCAGAGTCTCAGTGTCTCTGTGTCTCAGTGACTCAGCGTCTCAGTGTCTCAGTGTCTCTGTTTTTCAGTGTCTGTGTGCCTCAGCGTCTCAGTGTCTCTGTGTCTCAGTGTCTCAGTTTCTCTGTGTCTCAGTGTCTCTGTATCTCTGAGCCTCAGTGCCTCTGTCACAGAGTTGCAGTGTCTGGAGTCTCTGTGTCTTGGTGCCTCAGTGTCTCAGTGTCTCTGTGCCTCAGTCTATCAGACGCTCAGTGTCTCAGTGTCTCTGTGCCTCAGTCTATCAGACTCTCAGTGTCTCTGTGTCTGAGAGGCTCAGTGTCTCTGTGTCTCAGTTTATCTGTGTCTCAGGGCCTCAGTGTCTCTTTGTTTCTTTGTCTCTGTGCCTCAGTGTCTCAGTATCTCAGAGTTTCAGTGTCTCTATGTCTCTGTGTCTCAGTGTCTCTGTGCCTCAGTGTCTCAATGTCTCAGTGTCTCTGTGACTCAGTCCCTCAGTGTCTGTGTGTCTCTGTGCATCAGTGTCACAGTGTCTCTGTGTCTCAGTGTCTCAGAGTCTCAGTGTCTCTTTGTCTCTGTGCCTCAGTGTCACAGTGTAACAGTGTCTCTGTGTCTCACTGTCTCAGTGTCTCTGTGTCACAGTGTCTCTATGTCTCAGTCTATCAGCATCTCAGAGAATCAGTGTCTCTGTGTCTGAGTTTCTCTGTGCCTCAATGGCACAGTGTCTCAGTGTCTCTGTGTCTCAGTGTCTCAGTGTTTTTCTATCTCTGTGTCTCAGTGTCTCAGTGTCTCTGTGTCTCAGTGTCTCTGTGTTTCTGTGCCTCAGTGACTCTGTGTCTCAGTTTCTCTGTGTCTCAGTGTCTCTGAGCCTCAGTGTCTCTGTGTCTCAGTGTCTCTGTGTCTCTGTGTCTCAGTGTCTCAGAGTCTCAGAGTCTCAGTGTCTCTGTGTTTCTGTGCCTCAGTGACTCTGTGTCTCAGTTTCTCTGTGTCTCAGTTTCTCTGTGCCTCAGTGTCTCTGTGTCTCAGTGTCTCTGTGCCTCAGTGTCTCTTTGTCTCAGTTTCTCAATGTCTTTGTGTCTCAGTGTCTCAGAGTCTCAGTGAGTCTGTGTCTCTGTGTCTTAGAGTCTCAGTGTCCCAGAGTCTCAGTTTCTTCACGTCTCTGTGTCTCTGTGTCTCAATGTCTCTGTGCCTCAGTGTATCTGTGTCTCAGTGTCTCAGAGTTTCTGTATCTCTATGTATCTGTGTCTCAGTGTCTCTGTGCCTCAGTGTCTCACTGTCTCAGAGTTTCAGTGTCTCTATGCCTCTGTATCTCAGTGTCTCTGTGCCTCAGTGACTCCCTGTCTCTGTGTCTCTCTGCCTCAGTGTCTCTTTGTCTCTGTGTCTCAGTGTTTCTGTGCCTCAGTGTCTCAGTCTCTCAGTGTCTCAGTGCCTCAGAGTCTCAGTCAGTCTGTGTCTCTGTGTCTTACAGTCTCAGTGTCCCAGAGTCTCAGTGTCTCTATGTCTTTGTATCTCAGTGTCTCTGTGCCTCAGTGTCTCAGTGTCTCTGTGTCTCAGTCCCTCAGTGCCTCAGAGACTCTCTGTCTCTGTATCTCTGTGCCTCAGTGTCTCTTTGTCTCTGTGTCTCAGTGTCTCTGTGCCTCAGTGTCTCTGTGCCTCAGTCTCTCAAAGTCTTTGTGTCTCAGTGTCTCAGACTCTCAGTGTCTCAGTGCCTCAGAGTCTCAGTGAGTCTGTGTCTCAGTGTCTCAGAGTCTCAGTGTGTCTGTGTCTCAGTGTCTCTGTGTCTCAGTGTCTCAGAGTCTCACTGTCTCTGTGTCTCAGTGACTCAGTGTCTCTGTGCCTCAGTGTCCCAGTGTCTCAGAGTCTCAGTGTCTCTGTGTCTCAGTGCCTCAGTGTCTCTGTGTCTCAGTGTCTCAGAGTCTCACTGTCTCAGTGCCTCAGTGCCTCAGTGTTGCTCTGTCCCAGTGTCTCTGTGCCTCACTTTGTGTCAGTGTCTCTGTGTCTCAGTGTCTCTGTGTCTCAGTTTCTCTGTGTCTCAGTGTCTCTGTGCCCCAGTGTATCTGTGTCTCAGTGTCCCAGAGTTTCAGTGTCTCTAGGTCTCTGTGTCTCAGTGTCTCTGTGCCTCATTGTCTCAGTGTCTCAGTGCCTCAGTATCTCTCTGTCTCAGTGTCTCAGAGTTTCAGTGTCTCAGTGTCTCTGGGTCTCAGTGTCTCTGTGTTTCAGTGTCTCTGTGCCTCAGTGTCACAGTGTCTCAAAGTCTCTGTGTCTCAGTGTCTCAGACTCTCAGTGTCTCAGTGTCTCAGAGTCTCAGTGAATCTGTGTCTCTGTGTCTCAGTGTCTCAGTGTCTCTGTGCCTCAGTGTATCTGTGTCTCAGTGTCTCAGAGTTTCAGTGTCTCTATGTCTCTTTGTCTCAGTGTCTCTGAGTCTCAGTGCCTCAGTGTCTCTGTGTCTCAGAGTATCACTGTCTCTGTGTCTCAGTGACTCAGTGTCTCAGAGTCTCAGAGTCTCAGTGTCTCAGAGTCTGACTGTCTCTTTGTCTCAGTGTCTCAGGGTCTCAGTGTCTCAGTGTCTCAGGGTCTCAGTGTCTCAGTGACTCTGTGTCTCATTGTCACAGGGTCTCAGAATCTCAGAGTCTCATTGTCTCAGAGCCTCTGTTTCTCTGTGTCTCAGTGTCTGTGTCTCAGAGACTCAGTTTCTCAGTGTCTCAGTGTCTCTGTGTCTCAGTGTCTCTGTGCCTCAGTGTATCTGTGTCTCAGTGTCCCAGAGTTTTAGTGTCTCTAGGTCTCTGTGTCTCAGTGTCTCTGTGTCTCAGTGTCTCTGTGCCTCAGTGTCTCTCTTTCTTAGTGTCTCTGTGCCTCAGTGTCTCTTTGTCTCATTGTCTCAGTGTCTCAGTATCTCAGAGTCTCAGTGTCTCTGTGTCTCAGTGTCTCAGTGCCTTAGTGCCTCAGTGTCTCTGTGTCTCAGTGTCTCTGTGCCTCAGTGTCTCAGAGCCTCACTGTCTCTGTGTCTCTGTGCCTCAGTGTCTCAGAGTCTCACTGTCTCTGTGTCTCAGTGACTCAGCGTCTCAGAGTCTCAGTGTCTCTGTGTTTCAGTGTCTGTGTGCCTCAGCGTCTCAGTGTCTCTGTGTCTCAGTGTCTCTGTGTCTCAGTTTCTCTGTGTCTCAGTGTCTCTGTGTCTCTGAGCCTCAGTGCCTCTGTCATAGAGTTGCAGTGTCTAGAGTCTCTGTGTCTTGATGCCTCAGTGTCTCAGTGTCTCTGTGCTTCAGTCTATCAGACTCTCAGTGTCTCAGTGTCTCTGTGTCTGAGAGGCTCAGTGTCTCTGTGTCTCAGTGTCTCTGTGTCTCAGGGCCTCAGTGTCTCAGAGTTTCATTGTCTCAGTGTCTCAGCGTCTCAGAGCCTCAGTGTCTCTTTGTTTCAGTGTCTCTGCGCCTCAGTGACTCTGTGTCTCTGTGTCTCAGTGTCTCAGTGTCTCTGTGCCTCAGTGTCTCTGTGTCTCTGTGTCTCAGTGTCTCTGTGCCTCAGTGTCTCTGTGTCTCTGTGTCTCAGTGTCTCAAAGTCTTTGTGTCTCAGTGGCTCAGAGTCTCAGTGAGTCTGTGTCTGTGTCTTAGTGTCACACAGTCTCAGTGTCCCAGAGACTCAGTGTCTCCAAGTCTCTGTGTCTCTGTGTCTCAGTTTCTCTGTGCCTCAGTGTATCTGTGTCTCAGTGTCTCAGAGTTTCAGTGTCTCTATGTCTCTGTGTCTCAGTGTCTCAGAGTCTCAGTGAGTCTGTGTCTGTGTCTTAGTGTCACACAGTCTCAGAGTCCCAGAGACTCAGTGTCTCCAAGTCTCTGTGTCTCTGTGTCTCTGTGCCTCAGTGTATCTGTGTCTCAGTGTCTCAGAGTTTCAGTGTCTCTATGTCTCTATGTCTCAATGTCTCAGAGTCTCAGTGTCTCTGTGTCTCAGTGCCTCAGTGTCTCTCTGTCTCAGTGTCTCTGTGCCTCAGTGTCTCTTTGTCTCAGTATCTCAGAGTTTCAGTGTCTCTCTGCCTCTGTGTCTCTGTGCCTCAGTGTCTATTTGTCTCTGTGTCTCAGTGTCTCTGAGTCTCAGTGTCTCTGTGCCTCCGTGTCTCAGAGTCTCATTGAGTCTGTGTCTCAGTGTCTCTGTGTCTCAGTGCCTCAGTGTCTCAGTGTCTAAGAATCTCAGTGTCTCTTTGTCTCAGTGTCTGTATCTCAGTGTCTCAGTGTCTCCGCGTCTCTGTGTCTCTGTGTCTCAGTGTATCTGTTTATCTGTGTCTCTGTGTCTCAGTGTCTCTGTGTCTCAGTGTCTCTGTGTCTCAGTGCCTCAGTGTCTCTGTGTCTCAGTGTCTCAGTGTCTCAGAGTCTCAGTGTCTCTGTGTCCCAGTGTCTCAGAGTCTCAGTGTCTCCGTGTCTCTGTGTCTCATTGTCTCAGAGTCTCAGTGACTCAGTGTCTCAGAGTCTCAGTGTCTCAGAGTCTCAGTGTCTCTGTGTCTCAGTGCCTCAGTGTCTCTGTGTCTCAGTGTCTCAGAGTCTCAGTGTCTCTGTGGCTCAGTGTCTCAGTGTCTCTTTGTCTCTGTGTCTCAGTGTCTCAGTGTCTCTGTGCCTCAGTGTCTCTGTGCCTCAGTCTCTCAAAGTCTTTGTGTCTCAGTGTCTCAGACTCTCAGTGTCTCAGTGCCTCAGAGTCTCAGTGAGTCTGTGTCTCAGTGTCTCAGAGTCTCAGTGTGTCTGTGTCTCAGTGTCTCTGTGTCTCAGTGTCTCAGAGTCTCACTGTCTCTGTGTCTCAGTGACTCAGTGTCTCTGTGCCTCAGTGCCCCAGTGTCTCAGAGTCTCAGTGTCTCTGTGTCTCAGTGCCTCAGTGTCTCTGTGTCTCAGTGTCTCAGAGTCTCACTGTCTCAGTGCCTCAGTGCCTCAGTGTTGCTCTGTCCCAGTGTCTCTGTGCCTCACTTTGTGTCAGTGTCTCTGTGTCTCAGTGTCTCTGTGTCTCAGTTTCTCTGTGTCTCAGTGTCTCTGTGCCCCAGTGTATCTGTGTCTCAGTGTCCCAGAGTTTCAGTGTCTCTAGGTCTCTGTGTCTCAGTGTCTCTGTGCCTCATTGTCTCAGTGTCTCAGTGCCTCAGTATCTCTCTGTCTCAGTGTCTCAGAGTTTCAGTGTCTCAGTGTCTCTGGGTCTCAGTGTCTCTGTGTTTCAGTGTCTCTGTGCCTCAGTGTCACAGTGTCTCAAAGTCTCTGTGTCTCAGTGTCTCAGACTCTCAGTGTCTCAGTGTCTCAGAGTCTCAGTGAATCTGTGTCTCTGTGTCTCAGTGTCTCAGTGTCTCTGTGCCTCAGTGTATCTGTGTCTCAGTGTCTCAGAGTTTCAGTGTCTCTATGTCTCTTTGTCTCAGTGTCTCTGTGCCTCAGTGTCTCAGAGTCTCAGTGTCTCTGAGTCTCAGTGCCTCAGTGTCTCTGTGTCTCAGAGTATCACTGTCTCTGTGTCTCAGTGACTCAGTGTCTCAGAGTCTCAGAGTCTCAGTGTCTCAGAGTCTGACTGTCTCTTTGTCTCAGTGTCTCAGGGTCTCAGTGTCTCAGTGTCTCAGGGTCTCAGTGTCTCAGTGACTCTGTGTCTCATTGTCACAGGGTCTCAGAATCTCAGAGTCTCATTGTCTCAGAGCCTCTGTTTCTCTGTGTCTCAGTGTCTGTGTCTCAGAGACTCAGTTTCTCAGTGTCTCAGTGTCTCTGTGTCTCTGTGTCAGTGTCTCTGTGTCTCAGTGTCTCTGTGCCTCAGTGTATCTGTGTCTCAGTGTCCCAGAGTTTCAGTGTCTCTAGGTCTCTGTGTCTCAGTGTCTCTGTGTCTCAGTGTCTCTGTGCCTCAGTGTCTCTCTTTCTTAGTGTCTCTGTGCCTCAGTGTCTCTTTGTCTCATTGTCTCAGTGTCTCAGTATCTCAGAGTCTCAGTGTCTCTGTGTCTCAGTGTCTCAGTGCCTTAGTGCCTCAGTGTCTCTGTGTCTCAGTGTCTCTGTGCCTCAGTGTCTCAGAGCCTCACTGTCTCTGTGTCTCTGTGCCTCAGTGTCTCAGAGTCTCACTGTCTCTGTGTCTCAGTGACTCAGCGTCTCAGAGTCTCAGTGTCTCTGTGTTTCAGTGTCTGTGTGCCTCAGCGTCTCAGTGTCTCTGTGTCTCAGTGTCTCTGTGTCTCAGTTTCTCTGTGTCTCAGTGTCTCTGTGTCTCTGAGCCTCAGTGCCTCTGTCATAGAGTTGCAGTGTCTAGAGTCTCTGTGTCTTGATGCCTCAGTGTCTCAGTGTCTCTGTGCTTCAGTCTATCAGACTCTCAGTGTCTCAGTGTCTCTGTGTCTGAGAGGCTCAGTGTCTCTGTGTCTCAGTGTCTCTGTGTCTCAGGGCCTCAGTGTCTCAGAGTTTCATTGTATCAGTGTCTCATCGTCTCAGAGCCTCAGTGTCTCTTTGTTTCAGTGTGTCTGCGCCTCAGTGACTCTGTGTCTCTGTGTCACTGTGTCTCAGTTTCTCAGAGTCTCAGAGTCTCAGTGTCTCTCTGTCTCAGTGTCTCAGTGTCTCTGTGCCTCAGTGTCTCTGTGTCTCTGTGTCTCAGTGTCTCAAAGTCTTTGTGTCTCAGTTGCTCAGAGTCTCAGTGAGTCTGTGTCTGTGTCTTAGTGTCACACAGTCTCAGTGTCCCAGAGACTCAGTGTCTCCAAGTCTCTGTGTCTCTGTGTCTCAGTTTCTCTGTGCCTCAGTGTATCTGTGTCTCAGTGTCTCAGAGTTTCAGTGTCTCTATGTCTCTGTGTCTCAGTGTCTCAGAGTCTCAGTGAGTCTGTGTCTGTGTCTTAGTGTCACACAGTCTCAGAGTCCCAGAGACTCAGTTTCTCCAAGTCTCTGTGTCTCTGTGTCTCTGTGTCTCTGTGCCTCAGTGTAACTGTGTCTCAGTGTCTCAGAGTTTCAGTGTCTCTATGTCTCTGTGTCTCAGTGTCTCAGAGTCTCAGTGTCTCTGTGTCTCAGTGCCTCAGTGTCTCTCTGTCTCAATGTCTCTGTGCCTCAGTGTCTCTTTGTCTCAGTATCTCAGAGTTTCAGTGTCTCTCTGCCTCTGTGTCTCTGTGCCTCAGTGTCTATTTGTCTCTGTGTCTCAGTGTCTCTGAGTCTCAGTGTCTCTGTGCCTCCGTGTCTCAGAGTCTCATTGAGTCTGTGTCTCAGTGTCTCTGTGTCTCAGTGCCTCAGTGTCTCAGTGTCTAAGAATCTCAGTGTCTCTGTGTCTCAGTGTCTGTGTCTCAGTGTCTCAGTGTCTCCGCGTCTCTGTGTCTCAGTGTATCTGTTTCTCTGTGTCTCTGTGTCTCAGTGTCTCTGTGTCTCAGTGTCTCTGTGTCTCAGTGCCTCAGTGTCTCTGTGTCTCAGTGTCTCAGAGTCTCAGTGTCTCTGTGTCCCAGTGTCTCAGAGTCTCAGTGTCTCCGTGTCTCTGTGTCTCATTGTCTCAGAGTCTCAGTGACTCAGTGTCTCAGAGTCTCAGTGTCTCTGTGTCTCAGTGCCTCAGTGTCTCTGTGTCTCAGTGTCTCAGAGTCTCAGTGTCTCTGTGGCTCAGTGTCTCAGTGTCTCAGAGTCTCACTGTCTCTGTGTCTCAGTGTCTCACAGTCTCAGTGTCTCAGTGTCTCAGAGTCTCAGTGTCTCAGAGTCTCAGTGTCTCTGTGTCTCTGTGCCTCAGAGTCTCAGTGAGTCTGTGTCTCTGTGTCTCAGTGTCTCTGTGTCTCTGTTTCTCTGTGTCTCAGTGTCTCTGTGTCTCAGAGACTCAGTGCCTCAGTGTCTCAGTGTCTCAGTGCCTCAGTGTCTCAGTGTCTCTGTGTCTCAGTGTCTCTGTGTCTCAGTTTCTCAGTGCCTCAGTGTATCTGTGTCTCAGTGTCTCAGAGTTCAGTGTCTCTATGTCTCTGGGTCTCAGTGTCTCTTTGCCTCAGTGTCTCAGTGCCTCAGAGTCTCAGAGTCTCACTGTCTCAGTTTCTCAGTGCCTCAGTGTATCTGTGTCTCAGTGTCTCAGAGTTCAGTGTCTCAGTGTCTCTGTGTCTCAGTGTCTCTGTGCCCCAGTGTATCTGTGTCTCAGTGTCTCAGAGTCTCAGTGTCTCTGTGTCTCAGTGCCTCAGTGTCTCTGTGTCTCACTGTCTCAGAGTTTCAGTGTCTCTATGTCTCTGGGTCTCAGTGTCTCTTTGGCTCAGTGTCTCAGTGTCTGAGAAGCTCAGTGTCTCTGTGTTTCAGTGTCTCTGCGCCTCAGTGACTCTGTGTCTCTGTGTCACTGTGTCTCAGTGTCTCAGAGTCTCAAAGTCTCAGTGTCTCTGTGTCTCAGTGTCTCAGTGTCTTAGTGTCTCTGTGGCTCAGAGTCTCTGTGTCTCTGTGTCTCAGTGTCACAAAGTCTTTGTGTCTCAGTGTCTTAGTGTCTCTGTGTCTCAGTGTCTCTGTGTCTCTGTGTCTCAGTGTCACAAAGTCTTTGTGTCTCAGTGTCTCAGAGTCTCAGTGAGTCTGTGTCTGTGTCTTAGTGTCACACAGTCTCAGTGTCCCAGAGACTCAGTGTCTCTGTGTCTCTGTGTCTCAGTGTCTCTGTGCCTCAGTGTATCTGTGTCTCAGTGTCTCAGAGTTTCAGTGTCTCTATGTCTCTGTGTCTCAGTGTCTCTGTGCCTCAATGTCTCAGAGTCTCTGTGTCTCTGTGTCTCAGTGCCTCAGTGTCTCTCTGTCTCAGTGTCTCTGTGCCTCAGTGTCTCAGTGCCTCAGTGTCTCAGTGCCTCAGTGACTCTCTGTCTCAGTGTCTCTGTGTCTCAGTGTCTCTGTGCCTCAGTGTCTCTGTGTTTCAGTGTCTCTGTCTCTCAGAGACTCACTGTCTCTTTGTCTCTGTGTCTGAGTGTCTCTGTGCATCAGTGTCACAGTGTCTCTGTGTCTCAGTTTCGCTGTGTCTCAGTGTATCAGTGTCTCAGAGACTCAGTGTCTCTTTGTCTCGGTGTCTGAGTTTCTCTGTGCCTCAGTGTCACAGTGTAACAGTGTCTCTGTGACTCACTGTCTCAGTGTCTCAGTATCTCTGTGTCTCAGTGTATCAGCATCTCAGAGAATCAGTGTCTCTGTGTCTGAGTTTCTCTGTGCCTCAATGGCACAGTGTCTCAGTGTCTCTGTGTCTCAGTATCTCAGTGTTTTTCTATCTGTGTCTCTGTGTCTCAGTGTCTCTGTGTCTCAGTGTCTCTGTGTTTCTGTGCCTCAGTGTCTCTGTATCTCAGGTTCTCTGTGTCTCAGTGTCTCTGCGCCTCAGTGCCTCTGTGTCTCTGTGTCTCAGTGTCTCTGTGTTTCTGTGCAAAAGAGTCTCTGTGTCTCTGTGTCTCAGTGTCTCAGAGTCTCAGAGTCTCAGTGTCTCTTTGTCTCAGTGTCTCTGTGTTTCAGTGTCTCTGTGCCTCAGTGTCTCTGTGTCTCAGTGTCTCAAAGTCTTTGTGTCTCAGTGTCTAAGAGTCTCAGTGAGTCTGTGTCTCTGTGTCTTAGAGTCTCAGTGTCCCAGAGCCTCAGTTTATTCACGTCTCTGTCTCTCTGTGTCTCAGTGTCTCTGTGCCTCAGTGTATCTGTGTCACAGTGTCTCAGAGTTTCTGTATCTCGATGGCTCTGTGACTCAGTGTCTCAGTGTCTCTGTGTCTCAGTGTCTCTGTGTCTCAGTTTCTCTGTGTCTCTGTGTCTCAGTGTCTCTGTGACCCAGTGTATCTGTGTCTCAGTGTCTCAGTGTCTCAGAATCTCAGTGACTCTGTCTCACAGTGCCAAAGTGTCTCTGTGTCTCAGTGTCTCAGAGTTCAGTGTCTCTATGTCTCTGGGTCTCAGTGTCTCTTTGCCTCAGTGTCTCAGTGCCTCAGAGTCTCAGAGTCTCACTGTCTCTGTGTCTCAGTGACTCAGCGGCTCAGAGTCGCAGTGTCTCTGTGTTTCAGTGTCTCTGTGCCTCAGTGTCTCAGTGTCTCTGTGTCTCAGTGTCTCTGTGTCTCAGTTTCTCTGTGTCTCAGTGTCTCTGTGTCTCAGTGTCTCTGTGCCCCAGTGTATCTGTGTCTCAGTGTCTCAGAGTCTCAGTGTCTCAGAGTTTCAGTGTCTCTATGTCTCGGGGTCTCAGTGTCTCTTTGGCTCAGTGTCTCAGTGTCTCAGAAGCTCAGTGTCTCTGTGTTTCAGTGTCTCTGCGCCTCAGTAACTCTGTGTCTCTGTGTCACTGTGTCTCAGTGTCTCAGAGTCTCAGTGTCTCTGTGTCTCAGTGTCTCAGTGACTTAGTGTCTCTGTGCCTCAGTGTCTCTGTGTCTCAGTGTCACAAAGTCTTTGTGTCTCAGTGTCTCAGAGTCTCAGTGAGTCTGTGTCTGTGTCTTAGTGTCACACAGTCTCAGAGTCCCAGAGACTCAGTGTCTCCAAGTCTCTGTGTCTCTGTGTCTCTGTTCCTCAGTGTATCTGTGTCTCAGTGTCTCAGAGTTTCAGTGTCTCTATGTCTCTGTGTCTCAGTGTCTCAGAGTCTCAGTGTCTCTGTGTCTCAGTGCCTCAGTGTCTCTCTGTCTCAGTGTCTCTGTGCCTCAGTGTCTCTTTGTCTCAGTATCTCAGAGTTTCAGTGTCTCTCTGCCTCTGTGTCTCTGTGCCTCAGTGTCTATTTGTCTCTGTGTCTCAGTGTCTCTGAGTCTCAGTGTCTCTGTGCCTCCGTGTCTCAGAGTCTCATTGAGTCTGTGTCTCAGTGTCTCTGTGTCTCAGTGCCTCAGTGTCTCAGTGTCTAAGAATCTCAGTGTCTCTGTGTCTCAGTGTCTGTGTCTCAGTGTCTCAGTGTCTCCGCGTCTCTGTGTCTCAGTGTATCTGTTTCTCTGTGTCTCTGTGTCTCAGTGTCTCTGTGTCTCAGTGTCTCTGTGTCTCAGTGCCTCAGTGTCTCTGTGTCTCAGTGTCTCAGAGTCTCAGTGTCTCTGTGTCCCAGTGTCTCAGAGTCTCAGTGTCTCCGTGTCTCTGTGTCTCATTGTCTCAGAGTCTCAGTGACTCAGTGTCTCAGAGTCTCAGTGTCTCAGAGTCTCAGTGTCTCTGTGTCTCAGTGCCTCAGTGTCTCTGTGTCTCAGTGTCTCAGAGTCTCAGTGTCTCTGTGGCTCAGTGTCTCAGTGTCTCAGAGTCTCACTGTCTCTGTGTCTCAGTGTCTCAGAGTCTCAGTGTCTCAGTGTCTCAGAGTCTCAGTGTCTCAGAGTCTCAGTGTCTCTGTGTCTCTGTGCCTCAGAGTCTCAGTGAGTCTCTGTCTCTGTGTCTCAGTGTCTCTGTGTCTCTGTTTCTCTGTGTCTCAGTGTCTCTGTGTCTCAGAGACTCAGCGCCTCAGTGTCTCAGTGTCTCAGTGCCTCAGTGTCTCAGTGTCTCAGTGTCTCAGTGTCTCTGTGTCTCAGTGTCTCTGTGTCTCAGTTTCTCAGTGCCTCAGTGTATCTGTGTCTCAGTGTCTCAGAGTTCAGTGTCTCTATGTCTCTGGGTCTCAGTGTCTCTTTGCCTCAGTGTCTCAGTGCCTCAGAGTCTCAGAGTCTCACTGTCTCAGTTTCTCAGTGCCTCAGTGTATCTGTGTCTCAGTGTCTCAGAGTTCAGTGTCTCAGTGTCTCTGTGTCTCAGTGTCTCTGTGCCCCAGTGTATCTGTGTCTCAGTGTCTCAGAGTCTCAGTGTCTCTGTGTCTCAGTGCCTCAGTGTCTCTGTGTCTCACTGTCTCAGAGTTTCAGTGTCTCTATGTCTCTGGGTCTCAGTGTCTCTTTGGCTCAGTGTCTCAGTGTCTCAGAAGCTCAGTGTCTCTGTGTTTCAGTGTCTCTGCGCCTCAGTGACTCTGTGTCTCTGTGTCACTGTGTCTCAGTGTCTCAGAGTCTCAGAGTCTCAGTGTCTCTGTGTCTCAGTGTCTCAGTGTCTTAGTGTCTCTGTGGCTCAGTGTCTCTGTGTCTTTGTGTCTCAGTGTCTCAGAGTCTCAGTGAGTCTGTGTCTGTGTCTTAGTGTCACACAGTCTCAGTGTCCCAGAGACTCAGTGTCTCTGTGTCTCTGTGTCTCAGTGTCTCTGTGCCTCAGTGTATCTGTGTCTCAGTGTCTCAGAGTTTCAGTGTCTCTATGTCTCTGTGTCTCAGTGTCTCTGTGCCTCAATGTCTCAGAGTCTCTGTGTCTCTGTGTCTCAGTGCCTCAGTGTCTCTCTGTCTCAGTGTCTCTGTGCCTCAGTGTCTCAGTGCCTCAGTGTCTCAGTGCCTCAGTGACTCTCTGTCTCAGTGTCTCTGTGTCTCAGTGTCTCTGTGCCTCAGTGTCTCTGTGTTTCAGTGTCTCTGTCTCTCAGAGACTCACTGTCTCTTTGTCTCTGTGTCTGAGTGTCTCTGTGCATCAGTGTCACAGTGTCTCTGTGTCTCAGTTTCGCTGTGTCTCAGTGTATCAGTGTCTCAGAGACTCAGTGTCTCTTTGTCTCGGTGTCTGAGTTTCTCTGTGCCTCAGTGTCACAGTGTAACAGTGTCTCTGTGACTCACTGTCTCAGTGTCTCAGTATCTCTGTGTCTCAGTGTATCAGCATCTCAGAGAATCAGTGTCTCTGTGTCTGAGTTTCTCTGTGCCTCAATGGCACAGTGTCTCAGTGTCTCTGTGTCTCAGTATCTCAGTGTTTTTCTATCTGTGTCTCTGTGTCTCAGTGTCTCTGTGTCTCAGTGTCTCTGTGTTTCTGTGCCTAAGTGTCTCTGTATCTCAGGTTCTCTGTGTCTCAGTGTCTCTGCGCCTCAGTGCCTCTGTGTCTCTGTGTGTCAGTGTCTCTGTGTTTCTGTGCAAAAGAGTCTCTGTGTCTCTGTGTCTCAGTGTCTCAGAGTCTCAGAGTCACAGTGTCTCTTTGTCTCAGTGTCTCTGTGTTTCAGTGTCTCTGTGCCTCAGTGTCTCTGTGTCTCAGTGTCTCAAAGTCTTTGTGTCTCAGTGTCTCAGAGTCTCAGTGAGTCTGTGTCTCTGTGTCTTAGAGTCTCAGTGTCCCAGAGCCTCAGTTTATTCACGTCTCTGTCTCTCTGTGTCTCAGTGTCTCTGTGCCTCAGTGTATCTGTGTCACAGTGTCTCAGAGTTTCTGTATCTCTATGGCTCTGTGTCTCAGTGTCTCAGTGTCTCTGTGTCTCAGTGTCTCTGTGTCTCAGTTTCTCTGTGTCTCTGTGTCTCAGTGTCTCTGTGACCCAGTGTATCTCTGTCTCAGTGTCTCAGTGTCTCAGAATCTCAGTGACTCTGTCTCACAGTGCCAAAGTGTCTCTGTGTCTCAGTGTCTCAGAGTTCAGTGTCTCTATGTCTCTGGGTCTCAGTGTCTCTTTGCCTCAGTGTCTCAGTGCCTCAGAGTCTCAGAGTCTCACTGTCTCTGTGTCTCAGTGACTCAGCGGCTCAGAGTCGCAGTGTCTCTGTGTTTCAGTGTCTCTGTGCCTCAGTGTCTCAGTGTCTCTGTGTCTCAGTGTCTCTGTGTCTCAGTTGCTCTGTGTCTCAGTGTCTCTGTGTCTCAGTGTCTCTGTGCCCCAGTGTATCTGTGTCTCAGAGTCTCAGTGTCTCAGAGTTTCAGTGTCTCTATGTCTCTGGGTCTCAGTGTCTCTTTGGCTCAGTGTCTCAGTGTCTCAGAAGCTCAGTGTCTCTGTGTTTCAGTGTCTCTGCGCCTCAGTAACTCTGTGTCTCTGTGTCACTGTGTCTCAGTGTCTCAGAGTCTCAGAGTCTCAGTGTCTCTGTGTCTCAGTGTCTCAGTGTCTTAGTGTCTCTGTGCCTCAGTGTCTCTGTGTCTCAGTGTCACAAAGTCTTTGTGTCTCAGTGTCTCAGAGTCTCAGTGAGTCTGTGTCTGTGTCTTAGTGTCACACAGTCTCAGTGTCCCAGAGACTCAGTGTCTCCAAGTCTCTGTGTCTCTGTGTCTCAGTGTCTCTGTGCCTCAGTGTATCAGTGTCTCAGTGTCTCAGGGTCTCAGTGTCTCAGTGACTCTGTGTCTCATTGTCACAGGGTCTCAGAATCTCAGAGTCTCATTGTCTCAGAGCCTCTGTTTCTCTGTGTCTCAGTGTCTGTGTCTCAGAGACTCAGTTTCTCAGTGTCTCAGTGTCTCTGTGTCTCAGTGCCTCAGTGTCTCTGTGTCTCAGTGTCTCTGTGCCTCAGTGTATCTGTGCCTCAGTGTCCCAGAGTTTCAGTGTCTCTAGGTCTCTGTGTCTCAGTGTCTCTGTGTCTCAGTGTCTCTGTGCCTCAGTGTCTCTCTTTCTTAGTGTCTCTGTGCCTCAGTGTCTCTTTGTCTCATTGTCTCAGTATCTCAGAGTCTCAGTGTCTCTGTGTCTCAGTGTCTCAGTGCCTTAGTGCCTCAGTGTCTCTGTGTCTCAGTGTCTCTGTGCCTCAGTGTCTCAGAGCCTCACTGTCTCTGTGTCTCTGTGCCTCAGTGTCTCAGAGTCTCACTGTCTCTGTGTCTCAGTGACTCAGCGTCTCAGAGTCTCAGTGTCTCTGTGTTTCAGTGTCTGTGTGCCTCAGCGTCTCAGTGTCTCTGTGTCTCAGTGTCTCTGTGTCTCAGTTTCTCTGTGTCTCAGGGTCTCTGTGTCTCTGAGCCTCAGTGCCTCTGTCATAGAGTTGCAGTGTCTAGAGTCTCTGTGTCTTGATGCCTCAGTGTCTCAGTGTCTCTGTGCTTCAGTCTATCAGACTCTCAGTGTCTCAGCGTCTCTGTGTCTGAGAGGCTCAGTGTCTCTGTGTCTCAGTGTCTCTGTGTCTCAGGGCCTCAGTGTCTCAGAGTTTCATTGTCTCAGTGTCTCAGCGTCTCAGAGCCTCAGTGTCTCTTTGTTTCAGTGTCTCTGCGCCTCAGTGACTCTGTGTCTCTGTGTCTCAGTGTCTCAGTGTCTCAGTGTCTCTGTGCCTCAGTGTCTCTGTGTCTCTGTGTCTCAGTGTCTCTGTGCCTCAGTGTCTCTGTGTCTCTGTGTCTCAGTGTCTCAAAGTCTTTGTGTCTCAGTGGCTCAGAGTCTCAGTGAGTCTGTGTCTGTGTCTTAGTGTCACACAGTCTCAGTGTCCCAGAGACTCAGTGTCTCCAAGTCTCTGTGTCTCTGTGTCTCAGTTTCTCTGTGCCTCAGTGTATCTGTGTCTCAGTGTCTCAGAGTTTCAGTGTCTCTATGTCTCTGTGTCTCAGTGTCTCAGAGTCTCAGTGAGTCTGTGTCTGTGTCTTAGTGTCACACAGTCTCAGAGTCCCAGAGACTCAGTGTCTCCAAGTCTCTGTGTCTCTGTGTCTCTGTGTCTCAGTGTCTCAGAGTCTCAGTGTCTCTGTGTCTCAGTGCCTCAGTGTCTCTCTGTCTCAGTGTCTCTGTGCCTCAGTGTCTCTTTGTCTCAGTATCTCAGAGTTTCAGTGTCTCTCTGCCTCTGTGTCTCTGTGCCTCAGTGTCTATTTGTCTCTGTGTCTCAGTGTCTCTGAGTCTCAGTGTCTCTGTGCCTCTGTGTCTCAGAGTCTCATTGAGTCTGTGTCTCAGTGTCTCTGTGTCTCAGTGCCTCAGTGTCTCAGTGTCTAAGAATCTCAGTGTCTCTGTGTCTCAGTGTCTGTGTCTCAGTGTCTCAGTGTCTCCGCGTCTCTGTGTCTCAGTGTATCTGTTTCTCTGTGTCTCTGTGTCTCAGTGTCTCTGTGTCTCAGTGTCTCTGTGTCTCAGTGCCTCAGTGTCTCTGTGTCTCAGTGTCTCAGAGTCTCAGTGTCTCTGTGTCCCAGTGTCTCAGAGTCTCAGTGTCTCCGTGTCTCTGTGTCTCATTGTCTCAGAGTCTCAGTGACTCAGTGTCTCAGAGTCTCAGTGTCTCAGAGTCTCAGTGTCTCTGTGTCTCAGTGCCTCAGTGTCTCTGTGTCTCAGTGTCTCAGAGTCTCAGTGTCTCTGTGGCTCAGTGTCTCAGTGTCTCAGAGTCTCACTGTCTCAGAGTCTCAGTGTCTCAGTGTCTCAGAGTCTCAGTGTCTCAGAGTCTCAGTGTCTCTGTGTCTCTGTGCCTCAGAGTCTCAGTGAGTCTGTGTCTCTGTGTCTCTGTGTCTCAGTGTCTCTGTGTCTCTGTTTCTCTGTATCTCAGTGTCTCTGTGCCTCAGAGACTCAGCGCCTCAGTGTCTCAGTGTCTCAGTGCCTCAGTGTCTCAGTGTCTCAGTGTCTCAGTGTCTCTGTGTCTCAGTTTCTCAGTGCCTCAGTGTATCTGTGTCTCAGTGTCTCAGAGTTCAGTGTCTCTATGTCTCTGGGTCTCAGTGTCTCTTTGCCTCAGTGTCTCAGTGCCTCAGAGTCTCAGAGTCTCACTGTCTCAGTTTCTCAGTGCCTCAGTGTATCTGTGTCTCAGTGTCTCAGAGTTCAGTGTCTCAGTGTCTCTGTGTCTCTGTGTCTCTGTGCCCCAGTGAATCTGTGTCTCAGTGTCTCAGAGTCTCAGTGTCTCTGTGTCTCAGTGCCTCAGTGTCTCTGTGTCTCACTGTCTCAGAGTTTCAGTGTCTCTATGTCTCTGGGTCTCAGTGTCTCTTTGGCTCAGTGTCTCAGTGTCTGAGAAGCTCAGTGTCTCTGTGTTTCAGTGTCTCTGCGCCTCAGTGACTCTGTGTCTCTGTGTCACTGTGTCTCAGTGTCTCAGAGTCTCAGAGTCTCAGTGTCTCTGTGTCTCAGTGTCTCAGTGTCTTAGTGTCTCTGTGGCTCAGTGTCTCTGTGTCTCTGTGTCTCAGTGTCACAAAGTCTTTGTGTCTCAGTGTCTCAGAGTCTCAGTGAGTCTGTGTCTGTGTCTTAGTGTCACACAGTCTCAGTGTCCCAGAGACTCAGTGTCTCTGTGTCTCTGTGTCTCAGTGTCTCTGTGCCTCAGTGTATCTGTGTCTCAGTGTCTCAGAGTTTCAGTGTCTCTATGTCTCTGTGTCTCAGTGTCTCTGTGCCTCAATGTCTCAGAGTCTCTGTGTCTCTGTGTCTTAGTGCCTCAGTGTCTCTCTGTCTCAGTGTCTCTGTGCCTCAGTGTCTCAGTGCCTCAGTGTCTCAGTGCCTCAGTGACTCTCTGTCTCAGTGTCTCTGTGTCTCAGTGTCTCTGTGCCTCAGTGTCTCTGTGTTTCAGTGTCTCTGTCTCTCAGAGACTCACTGTCTCTTTGTCTCTGTGTCTGAGTGTCTCTGTGCATCAGTGTCACAGTGTCTCTGTGTCTCAGTTTCGCTGTGTCTCAATGTATCAGTGTCTCAGAGACTCAGTGTCTCTTTGTCTCGGTGTCTGAGTTTCTCTGTGCCTCAGTGTCACAGTGTAACAGTGTCTCTGTGACTCACTGTCTCAGTGTCTCAGTATCTCTGTGTCTCAGTGTATCAGCATCTCAGAGAATCAGTGTCTCTGTGTCTGAGTTTATCTGTGCCTCAATGGCACAGTGTTTCAGTGTCTCTGTGTCTCAGTATCTCAGTGTTTTTCTATCTGTGTCTCTGTGTCTCAGTGTCTCTGTGTCTCTGTGTCTCAGTGTCTCTGTGTTTCTGTGCCTCAGTGTCTCTGTATCTCAGGTTCTCTGTGTCTCAGTGTCTCTGCGCCTCAGTGTCTCTGTGTCTCTGTGTCTCAGTGTCTCTGTCTTTCTGTGCAAAAGAGTCTCTGTGTCTCTGTGTCTCAGTGTCTCAGAGTCTCAGAGTCTCAGTGTCTCTTTGTCTCAGTGTCTCTGTGTTTCAGTGTCTCTGTGCCTCAGTGTCTCTGTGTCTCAGTGTCTCAAAGTCTTTGTGTCTCAGTGTCTCAGAGTCTCAGTGAATCTGTGTCTCTGTGTCTTAGAGTCTCAGTGTCCCAGAGCCTCAGTTTATTCACGTCTCTGTCTCTCTGTGTCTCAGTGTCTCTGTGTCTCAGTGTATCTGTGTCACAGTGTCTCAGAGTTTCTGTATCTCTATGGCTCTGTGTCTCAGTGTCTCAGTGTCTCTGTGTCTCAGTGTCTCTGTGTCTCAGTTTCTCTGTGTCTCTGTGTCTCAGTGTCTCTGTGACCCAGTGTATCTGTGTCTCAGTGTCTCAGTGTCTCAGAATCTCAGTGACTCTGTGTCACAGTGCCAAAGTGTCTCTGTGTCTCAGTGTCTCAGAGTTCAGTGTCTCTATGTCTCTGGGTCTCAGTGTCTCTTTGCCTCAGTGTCTCAGTGCCTCAGAGTCTCAGAGTCTCACTGTCTCTGTGTCTCAGTGACTCAGCGGCTCAGAGTCGCAGTGTCTCTGTGTTTCAGTGTCTCTGTGCCTCAGTGTCTCAGTGTCTCAGTGTCTCTGTGTCTCAGTGTCTCTGTGTCTCAGTTTCTCTGTGTCTCAGTGTCTCTGTGTCTCAGTGTCTCTGTGCCCCAGTGTATCTGTGTCTCAGTGTCTCAGAGTCTCAGTGTCTCAGAGTTTCAGTGTCTCTATGTCTCAGAGTCTCAGTGTCTCTTTGGCTCAGTGTCTCAGTGTCTCAGAAGCTCAGTGTCTCTGTGTTTCAGTGTCTCTGCGCCTCAGTAACTCTGTGTCTCTGTGTCACTGTGTCTCAGTGTCTCAGAGTCTCAGAGTCTCAGTGTCTCTGTGTCTCAGTGTCTCAGTGTCTTAGTGTCTCTGTGCCTCAGTGTCTCTGTGTCTCAGTGTCACAAAGTCTTTGTGTCTCAGTGTCTCAGAGTCTCAGTGAGTCTGTGTCTGTGTCTTAGTGTCACACAGTCTCAGTGTCCCAGAGACTCAGTGTCTCCAAGTCTCTGTGCCTCTGTGTCTCAGTGTCTCTGTGCCTCAGTGTATCAGTGTCTCAGAGTTTCAGTGCCTCTATGTCTCTGTGTCTCAGTGTCTCTGTGCCTCAGTGTCTCAGAGTCTCAGTGTCTCTGTGTCTCAGTGCCTCAGTATCTCTCTGTCTCAGTGTCTCTGTGCCTCAGTATCTCTTTGTCTCAGTATCTCAGAGTTTCAGTGTCTCTATGTCTCTGTGTCTCAGTGTCTCTGTGCCTCAGTGTCTCAGTGTCTCAGTGCCTCAGTGTCTCAGTGCCTCAGTGACTCTCTGTTTCTGTGTCTCTGTGCCTCAGTGTCTCTGTGTTTCAGTGTCTCTGTCTCTCAGAGACTCACTGTCTCTTTGTCTCTGTGTCTGAGTGTGTCTGTGCATCAGTGTCACAGTGTCTCTGTGTCTCAGTGTCTCTGTGTCTCAGTGTATCACTGTCTCAGAGACTCAGTGTCTCTTTGTCTCTGTGTCTGAGTTTCTCTGTGTCTCAGTGTCACAGTGTAACAGTGTCTCTGTGACTCACTGTCTCAGTGTCTCAGTGTCTCTGTGTCTCAGTGTATCAGCATCTCAGAGAATCAGTGTCTCTGTGTCTGAGTTTCTCTGTGCCTCAATGGTTTCAGTGTCTAAGTGTCTCTGTGTCTCTGTGTCTCAGTATCTCAGTGTTTTTCTATCTCTGTGTCTCTGTGTCTCAGTGTCTCTGTGTCTCAGTGTCTCTGTGTTTCTGTGCCTCAGTGTCTCTGTGTCTCAGTTTCTCTGTGTCTCAGTGTCTCTGCGCCTCAGTGCCTCTGTGTCTCTGTGTCTCAGTGTCTCTGTGTTTCTGTGCCTCAGAGTCTCTGTGTCTCTGTGTCTCAGTGTCTCAGAGTCTCAGTGTCTCTGTGTCTCAGTGTCTCTGTGTTTCAGTGTCTCTGTGCCTCAGTGTCTCTGTGTCTCAGTGTCTCAAAGTCTTTGTGTCTCAGTGTCTCAGAGTCTCAGTGCGTCTGTGTCTCTGTGTCTGAGAGTCTCAGTGTCCCAGAGTCTCAGTTTCTTCACGTCTCTGTCTCTCTGTGTCTCAGTGTCTCTGTGCCTCAGTGTATCTGTGTCACAGAGTCTCAGAGTTTCTGTATCTCTATGGCTCTATGTCTCAGTGTCTCTGTGCCTCAGTGTCTCACTGTCTCAGAGTCTCAGAGTCTCAGTGTCTCTGTGTCTCAGTGCCTCAGTGTCTCTGTGTCTCAGTGTCTCAGTGTCTCTGTGTCTCAGTCCCTCAGAGCCTCAGTGACTCTATCTCTGTGTCGCTGTGCCTCAGTGTCTCTTTGTCTCAGAGTTTCAGTGTCTCTAGGTCTCTGTGTCTCAGTGTCTCTGTGTCTCAGTGTTTCAGTGTCTCTGTGCCCGGTGTCTCTGTGTCTCAGTGTCTCAAAGTCTTTGTGTCTCAGTGTCTCAGACTCTCAGTGTCTCAGTGCCTCAGAGTCTCAGTGAGTCTGTTTCTCTGTGTCTTAGAGTCTCAGTGTCCCAGAGTCTCAGTGTCTCTGCTTCTCTGTGTCTCAGTGTCTCTGTGCCTCAGTGTAACTGTATCTCAGTGTCTCAGAGTTTCAGTGTCTCTATGTCTCTATGTCTCATGGTCTCTGTGCCTCAGTGTCTCAGTGTCTCAGAGGCTCAGTGTCTCTGTGTCTCAGTGCCTCAGTGTCTCTGTGTCTCAGTGTCTCAGAGTTTCAGTGTCTCTCTGTCTCTGTGCCTCAGTGCCTCAGTGTCTCTCTGTCTCAGTGTCTCTGTGCCAGTGTCACTTTGTGTCAGTGTCTCAGTGTTTCAGAGTCTCAGTGTCTCTGTGTCTCAGTGCCTCAGGGTCTCTGTGTCTCAGTGTCTCAGAGTTTCAGTGTCTCTATGTCTCTGTGTCTCAGTGTCTCTGTGCCTCAGGGTCTCAGTGTCTCAGACCCTCAGTGCCTCAGTGACTCTCTGTCTCTGTGTCTCTGTACCTCAGTGTCTCTTTGTCTCTGTGTCTCAGTGTCTCTGTGCCTCAGTGTCTTTGTGTTTCAGTGTATCAGTGTCTCAGAGACTCACTGTATCTTTGTCTCTGTGTCTGAGTGTCTCTGTGCATCAGTGTCACAGTGTCTCTGTGTCTCAGTGTCTCAGTGTCTCAGAGTCAAAGTGTCTCAGTGTCTCAGAGTCTCAGAGTTTCAGTGTCTCTATGTCTCTGGGTCTCAGTGTCTCTTTGGCTCAGTGTCTCAGTGTCTCAGAAGCTCAGTGTCTCTGTGTTTCAGTGTCTCTGCGCCTCAGTGACTCTGTGTCACTGTGTCTCAGTGTCTCAGAGTCTCAGAGTCTCTGTGTCTCAGTGTCTCTGTGTCTCAGTGTCTCAGTGTCTCTGTGCCTCAGTGTCTCTGTGACTGTGTCTCAGTGTCTCAAAGTCTTTGTGTCTCAGTGTCTCAGAGTCTCAGTGAGTCTGTGTCTGTGTCTTAGTGTCACACAGTCGCAGTGTCCCAGAGACTCAGTGTCTCCAAGTCTCTGTGTCTCTGTGTCTCAGAGTCTCAGTGTCTCTGTGTCTCAGTGTCTCAGAGTCTCACTGTCTCAGTGCCTCAGTGCCTCAGTGCCTCAGTGTTTCTCTGTCGCAGTGTCTCTATGCCTCACTTTGTGTCAGTGTCTCAGTGTCTCAGAGTCTCAGTGTCTCTGTGTCTCAGTGCTTCAGGGTCTCTGTGTCTCAGTGTCTCAGAGTTTCAGTGTCTCTATGTCTCTGTGTCTCAGTGTCTCTGTGCCTCAGTGTCTCAGTGTCTCGGTGTCTCAGTCCCTCAGTGCCTCAGTGACTCTCTGTCTCTGTGTCTCTGTGCCTCAGTGTCTCTTTGTCTCTGTGCCTCAGTGTCTCAGTGTCTCTGTGTCTCAGTGTCTCTGTGTCTCAGTTTCTCTGTGTCTCAGTGTCTCTGTGTCTCAGTGTCTCTGTGCCCCAGTGTATCTGTGTCTCAGTGTCCCAGAGTTTCAGTGTCTCTAGGTCTCTGTGTCTCAGTGTCTCTGTGCCTCAGTGTCTCAGTGTCTCAGAGTCTCAGTGACTCTGTGTCTCAGTGCCTCAGTGTCTCTCTGTCACAGTGTCTCTGGGTCTCAGTGTCTCTGTGTTTCAGTGTCTCTGTGCCTCAGTGTCACAGTGTCTCAAAGTCTCTGTGTCTCAGTGTCTCAGACTCTCAGTGTCTCAGTGTCTCAGAGTTTCAGTGTCCCTATGTCTCTTTGTCTCAGTGTCTCTGTGCCTCAGTGTCTCAGAGTCTCAGTGTCTCTGAGTCTCAGTGCCTCAGTGTCTCTGTGTCTCAGAGTATCACTGTCTCTGTGTCTCAGTGACTCAGTGTCTCAGAGTCTCAGAGTCTCAGTGTCTCAGAGTCTGACTGTCTCTTTGTCTCAGTGTCTCAGTGTCTCAGGGTCTCAGTGTCTCAGTGTCTCAGTGTCTCTGTGTCTCAGTGTCTCAGAGCCTCTGTTTCTCTGTGTCTCAGTATCTCTGTGTCTCAGAGACTCAGTTTCTCAGTGTCTCTGTGTCTCAGTGCCTCAGTGTCTCTGTGTCTCAGTGTCTCTGTGCCCCAGTGTATCTGTGTCTCAGTGTCCCAGAGTTTCAGTGTCTCTAGGTCTCTGTGTCTCAGTGTCTCTGTGTCTCAGTGTCTCTGTGCCTCAGTGTCTCTCTTTCTTATGGTCTCTGTGGCTCAGTGTCTCTTTGTCTCAGTGTCTCAGTATCTCAGAGACTCAGAGTTTCAGTGTCTCTGTGTCTCAGTGTCTCAGTGTCTTAGTGCCTCAGTGTCTCTGTGTCTCAGTGTCTCTGTGCCTCAGTGTCTCAGAGCCTCACTGTCTCTATGTCTCTGTGCCTCAGTGTCTCAGAGTCTCACTGTCTCTTTGTCTCAGTGACTCAGCGTCTCAGAGTCTCAGTGTCTCTGTGTTTAAGTGTCTGTGTGCCTCAGCGTCTCAGTGTCTCTGTGTCTCAGTGTCTCTGTGTCTCCGTTTCTCTGTGTCTCAGGGTCTCTGTGTCTCTGAGCCTCAGTGCCTCTGTCACAGAGTTGCAGTGTCTAGAGTCTCTGTGTCTTGGTGCCTCAGTGTCTCAGTGTCTCTGTGCCTCAGTCTATCAGACTCTCCGTGTCTCAGTGTCTCTGTGCCTCAGTCTATCAGACTCTCAGTGTCTCTGTGTCTGAGAGGCTCAGTGTCTCTGTGTCTCAGTTTCTCTGTCTCTCAGGGCCTCAGTGTCTCAGAGTTTCATTGTCTCTGTGCCTCAATGTCTCAGAAGCTCAGTGTCTCTGTGTTTCAGTGTCTCTGCGCCTCAGTGACTCTGTGTCTCTGTGTCACTGTGTCTCAATTTCACAGAGTCTCAGAGTCTCAGTGTCTCTGCGTCTCAGTGTCTCTGTGCCTCAGTGTCTCTGTGTCTCAGTGTCTCAAAGTCTTTGTGTATCAGTGTCTCAGAGTCTCAGTGAGTCTGTGTCTGTGTCTTAGTGTCACACAGTCTCAGTGTCCCAGAGACTCAGTGTCTCCAAGTCTCTGTGTCTCTGTGTCTCAGTGTCTCTGTGCCTCAGTGTATCTGTGTCTCAGTGTCTCAGAGTTTCAGTGTCTCTATGTCTCTGTGTCTCAGTGTCTCAGAGTCTCAGTGTCTCTTTGTCTCAGTGCCTCAGTGTCTCTCTGTCTCAGTGTCTCTGTGCCTCAGTGTCTCTTTGTCTCAGTATCTCAGAGTTTCAGTGTCTCTCTGTCTCTGTGTCTCAGTGCCTCAGTGTCTCTTTGTCTCTGTGCCTCAGTGTCTCAGAGTCTCATTGAGTCTGTGTCTCAGTGTCTCTGTGTCTCAGTGCCTCAGTGTCTCAGTGTCTCAGAATCTCAGTGTCACTGTGTCTCAGTGTCTGTGTCTCAGTGTCTCAGTGTCACCGTGTCTCTGTGTCTCAGTGTATCTGTTTCTCTGTGTCTCTGTGTCTCAGTGTCTCTGTGTCTCAGTGTCTCAGAGTCTCAGTGTCTCAGTGTCTCTGTGCCTCAGTGTCTCTGTGTTTCAGTGTCTCTGTGTCTCAGAGACTCACTGTCTCTTTGTCTCTGTGTTTGAGTGTCTCTGTGCATCAGTGTCACAGTGTCTCTGTGTCTCAGTATCTCTGTGTCTCAGTGTATCACTGTCTCAGAGACTTAGTGTCTCTTTGTCTCTGTGTCTGAGTGTCTCTGTGCATCAGTGTCACAGTGTCTCTGTGTCTCAGTGTCTCTGTGTCTCAGTGTATCACTGTCTCAGAGACTCAGTGTCTCTTTGTCTCTGTGTCTGAGTTTTTCTGTGCCTCAGTGTCACAGTGTAACAGTGTCTCTGTGACTCACTGTCTCAGTGTCTCAGTGTCTCTGTGTATCAGTGTATCAGCATCTCAGAGAATCAGTGTCTCTGTGTCTGAGTTTCTCTGTGCCTCAACGGCAGAGTGCCTCAGTGTCTCTGTGTCTCAGTATCTCAGTGTTTTTCTATCTCTGTGTCTCTGTGTCTCAGTGTCTCTGTGTTTCTGTGCCTCAGTGTCTCTGTGTCTCAGTTTCTCTGTGTCTCAGTGTCTCTGCGCCTCAGTGCCTCTGTGTCTCAGTGTCTCTGTGTTTCTGTGCCTCAGAGTCTCTGTGTCTCAGTGTCTCAGAGTCTCAGTGTCTCTGTGTCTCAGTGTCTCTGTGTTTCAGTGTCTCTGTGCCTCAGTGTCTCTGTGTCTCAGTGTCTCAAAGTCTTTGTGTCTCAGTGTCTCAGACTCTCAGTGAGTCTGTGTCTCTGTGTCTTAGAGTCTCAGTGTCCCAGAGTCTCAGTTTCTTCACGTCTCTGTCTCTCTGTGTCTCTGTGTCTCTGTGCCTCAGTCTATCTGTGTCACAGTGTCTCAGAGTTTCTGTATCTCTATGGCTCTGTGTCTCAGTGTCTCGGTGCCTCAGTGTCTCACTGTCTCAGAGTTTCAGTGTATCTGTGTCTCAGTGTCTCAGAGTTTCAGTGTCACTATGTCTCTGTATCTCAGTGTCTCTGTGCCTCAGTATCTCAGTGTCTCTGTGTCTCAGTCCCTCAGAGCCTCAGTGACTCTATCTCTGTGTCTCTGTGCCTCAGTGTCTCTTTGTCTCTGTGTCTCAGTGTCTCAGTGTCTCAGTGTCTCTGTGCCCGGTGTCTCTGTGTCTCAGTGTCTCAAAGTCTTTGTGTCTCAGTGTCTCAGACTTCAGTGTCTCAGTGCCTCAGAGTCTCAGTGAGTCTGTTTCTCTGTGTCTTAGAGTCTCAGTGTCCCAGAGACTCAGTGTCTCTGCTTCTCTGTGTCTCTGTGTCACAGTGTCTCTGTGCCTCAGTGTAACTGTATCTCAGTGTCTCAGAGTTTCAGTGTCTCTATGTCTCTATGTCTCAGGGCCTCTGTGCCTCAGTGTCTCAGTGTCTCAGAGGCTCAGTGTCTCTGTGTCTCAGTGCCTCAGTGTCTCTGTGTCTCAGTGTCTCAGTGTTTCAGAGTCTCAGTGTCTCAGACCCTCAGTGCCTCAGGGTCTCTGTGTCTCAGTGTCTCAGAGTTTCAGTGTCTCTATGTCTCTGTGTCTCAGTGTCTCTGTGCCTCAATGTCTCAGTGTCTCAGACCCTCAGTGCCTCAGTGACTCTCTGTGTCTGTATCTCTGTGCCTCAGTGTCTCTTTGTCGCTGTGTCTCAGTGTCTCTGTGCCTCAGTGTCTTTGTGTTTCAGTGTACCAGTGTCTCAGAGACTCACTGTCTCTTTGTCTCTGTGTCTGAGTGTCTCTGTGCATCAGTGTCACAGTGTCTCAGTGTCTCAGTGTCTCAGAGTCAAAGTGTCTCAGTGTCTCAGTGTCTCAGAGTCTCAGAGTTCCAGTGTCTCTATGTCTCTGGGTCTCAGTGTCTCTTTGGCTCAGTGTCTCAGTGTCTCAGAAGCTCAGTGTCTCTGTGTTTCAGTGTCTCTGCGCCTCAGTGACTCTGTGTCACTGTGTCTCAGTGTCTCAGAGTCTCAGAGTCTCAGTGTCTCTGTGTCTCAGTGTCTCAGTGTCTCAGTGTCTCTGTGCCTCAGTGTCTCTGTGTCTCAGTGTCTCAAAGTCTTTGTGTCTCAGTGTCTCAGAGTCTCAGTGAGTCTGTGTCTGTGTCTTAGTGTCACACAGTCTCAGTGTCCCAGAGACTCAGTGTCTCCACGTCTCTGTGTCTCTGTGTCTCAGTGTCTCAGTGTCTCTGTGTCTCAGTGTCTCAGAGTCTCGCTGTCTCAGTGCCTCAGTGCCACAGTGTTTCTCTGTCGCAGTGTCTCTGTGCCTCACTTTGTGTCAGTGTCTCAGTGTCTCAGAGTCTCAGTGTCTCTGTGTCTCAGTGCTTCAGGGTCTCTGTGTCTCAGTGTCTCAGAGTTTCAGTGTCTCTATGTCTCCGTGTCTCAGTGTCTCTGTGCCTCAGTGTCTCAGTGTCTCTGTGTCTCAGTCCCTCAGTGCCTCAGTGACTCTCTGTCTCTGTGTCTCTGTGCCTCAGTGTCTCATTGTCTCTGTGCCTCAGTGTCTCAGTGTCTCTGTGTCTCAGTGTCTCTGTGTCTCAGTTTCTCTGTGTCTCAGTGTCTCTGTGTCTCAGTGTCTCTGTGCCCCAGTGTATCTGTGTCTCAGTGTCCCAGAGTTTCAGTGCCTCTAGGTCTCTGTGTCTCAGTGTCTCTGTGCCTCAGTGTCTCAGTGTCTCAGAGTCTCAGTGACTCTGTGTCTCAGTGCCTCAGTGTCACTCTGTCTCAGTGTCTCAGAGTTTCAGTGTCACAGTGTCTCTGGGTCTCAGTGTCTCTGTGTTTCAGTGTCTCTGTGCCTCAGTGTCACAGTGTCTCAAAGTCTCTGTGTCTCAGTGTCTCAGACTCTCAGTGTCTCAGTGTCTCAGAGTCTCAGTGAATCTGTGTCTCTGTGTCTCTGTGTCTCCGTGTCTCTGTGCCTCAGTGTATCTGTGTCTCAGGGTCTCAGAGTTTCAGTGTCTCTATGTCTCTTTGTCTCAGTGTCTCTGTGCCTCAGTGTCTCAGAGTCTCAGTGTCTCTGAGTCTCAGTGCCTCAGTGTCTCTGTGTCTCAGAGTATCACTGTCTCTGTGTCTCAGTGACTCAGTGTCTCAGAGTCTCAGAGTCTCAGTGTCTCAGAGTCTGATTGTCTCTTTGTCTCAGTGTCTCAGTGTCTCAGTGTCTCAGTGTCTCAGTGTCTCAGTGTCTCATTGTCTCTGTGTTTCAGTGTCTCAGTGTGTCAGAGCCTATGTTTCTCTGTGTCTCAGTGTCTCTGTGTCTCAGAGACTCAGTTTCTCAGTGTCTCTGTGTCTCAGTGCCTCAGTGTCTCTGTGTCTCAGTGTCTCTGTGCCCCAGTGTATCTGTGTCTCAGTGTCCCAGAGTTTCAGTGTCTCTAGGTCTCTGTGTCTCAGTGTCTCTGTGCCTCAGTGTCTCTGTGTCTCAGTGTCTCTCTTTCTTATGGTCTCTGTGCCTCAGTGTCTCTTTGTCTCAGTGTCTCAGTATCTCAGAGTCTCAGAGCCTCAGTGTCTCTGTGTCTCAGTGTCTCTGTGCCTCAGTGTCTCAGAGCCTCACTGTCTCTGTGCCTCAGTGTCTCAGAGTCTCACTGTCTCTTTGTCTCAGTGACTCAGCGTCTCAGAGTCTCAGTGTCTCTGTGTTTCAGTGTCTGTGTGCCTCAGCTTCTCAGTGTCTCAGTGTCTCTGTGTCTCAGTTTCTCTGTGTCTCAGGGTCTCTGTGTCTCTGAGCCTCAGTGCCTCTGTCACAGAGTTGCAATGTCTAGAGTCTCTGTGTCTTGGTGCCTCAGTGTCTCAGTGTCTCTGTGCCTCAGTCTATCAGACTCTCCGTGTCTCAGTGTCTCTGTGCCTCAGTCTATCAGACTCTCAGTGTCTCTGTGTCTGAGAGGCGCAGTGTCTCTGTGTCTCAGTTTCTCTGTGTCTCAGTGCCTCAGTGTCTCAGAAGCTCAGTGTCTCTGTGTTTCAGTGTCTCTGCGCCTCAGTGACTCTGTGTCTCTGTGTCACTGTGTCTCAATTTCTCAGAGTCTCAGAGTCTCAGTGTCTCTGCGTCTCAGTGTCTCTGTGCCTCAGTGTCTCTGTGTCTCTTTGTCTCAGTGTCTCAAAGTCTTTGTGTATCAGTGTCTCAGAGTCTCAGTGAGTCTGTGTCTGTGTCTTAGTGTCACACAGTCTCAGTGTCCCAGAGACTCAGTGTCTCCAAGTCTCTGTGTCTCTGTGTCTCAGTGTCTCTGTGCCTCAGTGTATCTGTGTCTCAGTGTCTCAGAGTTTCAGTGTTTCTATGTCTCTGTGTCTCAGTGTCTCAGAGTCTCAGTGTCTCTGTGTCTCAGTGCCTCAGTGTCTCTCTGTCTCAGTGTCTCTGTGCCTCAGTGTCTCTTTGTCTCAGTATCTCAGAGTTTCAGTGTCTCTCTGTCTCTGTGTCTCTGTGCCTCAGTGTCTCTTTGTCTCTGTGTCTCAGTGTCTCTGAGTCTCAGTGTCTCTGTGCCTCAGTGTCTCAGAGTCTCATTGAGTCTGTGTCTCAGTGTCTCTGTGTCTCAGTGTCTCAGTGTCTCAGTGTCTCAGAATCTCAGTGTCACTGTGTCTCAGTGTTTGTGTCTCAGTGTCTCAGTGTCTCCGCGTCTCTGTGTCTCTGTGTCTCAGTGTATCTGTTTTTCTGTGTCTCTGTGTCTCAGTGTCTCTGTGTCTCAGTGTCTCAGAGTCTCAGTGTCTCTGTTTCTCTGTGTCTCTGTGTCTCAGTGTCTCTGTGTCTCAGTGTCTCAGAGTCTCAGTGTCTCTGTGTCTCAGTGCCTCGGTGTCTCTGTGTCTCAGTGTCTCAGTGTCTCAGTGTCTCAGAGTCTCACTGTCTCTGTGTCTCAGTGTCTCAGTGTCTCTGTGCCTCAGTGTCTCTGTGTTTCAGTGTCTCTGTGTCTCAGAGACTCACTGTCTCTTTGTCTCTGTGTCTGAGTGTCTCTGTGCATCAGTGTCACAGTGTCTCTGTGTCTCAGTGTCTCTGTGTCTCAGTGTATCACTGTCTCAGAGACTCAGTGTCTCTTTGTCTCTGTGTCTGAGTTTCTCTGTGCCTCAGTGTCACAGGGTAACAGTGTCTCTGTGACTCACTGTCTCAGTTTCTCAGTGTCTCTGTGTCTCAGTGTATCAGCATCTCAGAGAATCAGTGTCTCTGTGTCTGAGTTTCTCTGTGCCTCAATGGCAGAGTGCCTCAGTGTCTCTGTGTCTCAGTATCTCAGTGTTTTTCTATCTCTGTGTCTCTGTGTCTCAGTGTCTCAGTGTCTCTGTGTCTCTGTGTCTCAGTGTCTCTGTGTTTCTGTGCCTCAGTGTCTCTGTGTCTCAGTTTCTCTGTGTCTCAGTGTCTCTGCGCCTCAGTGCCTCTGTATCTCTGTGTCTCAGTGTCTCTGTGTTTCTGTGCCTCAGAGTCTCTGTGTCTCTGTGTCTCAGTGTCTCAGAGTCTCTGTGTTTCAGTGTCTCAAAGTCTTTGTGTCTCAGTGTCTCAGAGTCTCAGTGAGTCTGTGTCTCTGTGTCTTAGAGTCTCAGTGTCCCAGAGTCTCAGTTTCTTCACGTCTCTGTCTCTCGGTGTCTCAGTGTCTCTGTGCCTCAGTGTATCTGTGTCACAGTGTCTCAGAGTTTCTGTATCTCTATGGCTCTGTGTCTCAGTGTCTCTGTGCCTCAGTGTCTCACTGTCTCAGTGTCTCAGAGTTTCAGTGTCTCTATGTCTCTGTATCTCAGTGTCTCTGTGCCTTAGTGTCTCAGTGTCTCTGTGTCTCAGTCCCTCAGAGCCTCAGTGACTCTATCTCTGTGTCTCTGTGCCTCAGTGTCTCTTTGTCTCTGTGTCTCAGTGTCTCAGTGTCTCTGTGCCCGGTGTCTCTGTGTCTCAGTGTCTCAAAGTCTTTGTGTCTCAGTGTCTCAGACTTCAGTGTCTCAGTGCCTCAGAGTCTCAGTGAGTCTGTTTCTCTGTGTCTTAGAGTCTCAGTGTCCCAGAGTCTCAGTGTCTCTGCTTCTCTGTGTCTCTGTGTCACAGTGTCTCTGTGCCTCAGTGTAACTGTATCTCAATGTCTCAGAGTTTCAGTGTCTCTATGTCTCTATGTCTCAGGGTCTCTGTGCCTCAGTGTCTCAGTGTCTCAGAGGCTCAGTGTCTCTGTGTCTCAGTGCCTCAGTGTCTCTGTGTCTCAGTGTCTCAGTGTTTCAGAGTCTCAGTGTCTCAGACCCTCAATGCCTCAGTGACTCTCTGTGTCTGTGTCTCTGTGCCTCAGTGTCTCTTTGTCGCTGTGTCTCAGTGTCTCTGTGCCTCAGTGTCTTTGTGTTTCAGTGTATCAGTGTCTCAGAGACTCACTGTCTCTTTGTCTCTGTGTCTGAGTGTCTCTGTGCATCAGTGTCACAGTGTCTCAGTGTCTCAGAGTCAAAGTGTCTCAGTGTCTCAGTGTCTCAGAGTCTCAGAGTTTCAGTGTCTATATGTCTCTGGTTCTCAGTGTCTCTTTGGCTCAGTGCCTCAGTGTCTCAGAAGCTCAGTGTCTCTGTGTTTCAGTGTCTCTGCGCCTCAGTGACTCTGTGTCACTGTGTCTCAGTGTCTCAGAGTCTCAGAGTCTCAGTGTCTCTGTGTCTCAGTGTCTCAGTGTCTCAGTGTCTCTGTGCCTCAGTGTCTCTGTGTCTCTGTGTCTCAGTGTCTCAAAGTCTTTGTGTCTCAGTGTCTCAGAGTCTCAGTGAGTCTGTGTCTGTGTCTTAGTGTCACACAGTCTCAGTGTCCCAGAGACTCAGTGTCTCCACGTCTCTGTGTCTCTGTGTCTCAGAGTCTCAGTGTCTCTGTGTCTCAGTGCTTCAGGGTCTCTGTGTCTCAGTGTCTCAGAGTTTCAGTGTCTCTATGTCTCTGTGTCTCAGTGTCTCTGTGCCTCAGTGTCTCAGTGTCTCTGTGTCTCAGTCCTTCAGTGCCTCAGTGACTCTCTGTCTCTGTGTCTCTGTGCCTCAGTGTCTCTTTGTCTCTGTGCCTCAGTGTCTCAATGTCTCTGTGTCTCAGTGTCTCTGTGTCTCAGTTTCTCTGTGTCTCAGTGTCTCTGTGTCTCAGTGTCTCTGTGCCCCAGTGTATCTGTGTCTCAGTGTCCCAGAGTTTCAGTGTCTCTAGGTCTCTGTGTCTCAGTGTCTCTGTGCCACAGTGTCTCAGTGTCTCAGAGTCTCAGTGACTCTGTGTCTCAGTGCCTCAGTGTCACTCTGTCTCAGTGTCTCAGAGTTTCAGTGTCACAGTGTCTCTGGGTCTCAGTGTCTCTGTGTTTCAGTGTCTCTGTGCCTCCGTGTCACAGTGTCTCAAAGTCTCTGTGTTTCAGTGTCTCAGACTCTCAGTGTCTCAGAGTCTCAGTGAATCTGTGTCTCTGTGTCTCCGTGTCTCTGTGCCTCAGTGTATCTGTGTCTCAGGGTCTCAGAGTTTCAGTGTCTCTATGTCTCTTTGTCTCAGTGTCTCTGTGCCTCAGTGTCTCAGAGTCTCAGTGTCTCTGAGTCTCAGTGCCTCAGTGTCTCTGTGTCTCAGTGACTCAGTGTCTCAGAGTCTCAGAGTCTCAGTGTCTCAGAGTCTGATTGTCTCTTTGTCTCAGTGTCTCAGTGTCTCAGTGTCTCAGTGTCTCAGTGTCTCAGTGTCTCAGTGTCTCAGTGTCTCTGTGTTTCAGTGTATCAGTGTCTCAGAGCCTCTGTTTCTCTGTGTCTCAGTGTCTCTGTGTCTCAGACACTCAGTTTCTCAGTGTCTCTGTGTCTCAGTGCCTCAGTGTCTCTGTGTCTCAGTGTCTCTGTGCCCCAGTGTATCTGTGTCTCAGTGTCCCAGAGTTTCAGTGTCTCTAGGTCTCTGTGTCTCAGTGTCTCTGTGCCTCAGTGTCTCTGTGCCTCAGTGTCTCTCTTTCTTATGGTCTCTGTGCCTCAGTGTCTCTTTGTCTCAGTGTCTCAGTATCTCAGAGTCTCAGAGCCTCAGTGTCTCTGTGTCTCAGTGTCTCTGTGCCTCAGTGTCTCAGAGCCTCACTGTCTCTGTGTCTTTGTGCCTCAGTGTCTCAGAGTCTCACTGTCTCTTTGTCTCAGTGACTCAGCGTCTCAGAGTCTCAGTGTCTCTGTGTTTCAGTGTCTGTGTGCCTCAGCGTCTCAGTGTCTCAGTGTCTCTGTGTCTCAGTTTCTCTCTGTCTCAGGGTCTCTGTGTCTCTGAGCCTCAGTGCCTCTGTCACAGAGTTGCAGTGTCTAGAGTCTCTATGTCTTGGTGCCTCAGTGTCTCAGTGTCTCTGTGCCTCAGTCTATCAGACTCTCCGTGTCTCAGTGTCTCTGTGCCTCAGTCTATCAGACTCTCAGTGTCTCTGTGTCTGAGAGGCGCAGTGTCTCTGTGTCTCAGTTTCTCTGTGTCTCAGGGCCTCAGTGTCTCAGAAGCTCAGTGTCTCTGTGTTTCAGTGTCTCTGCGCCTCAGTGACTCAGAAGCTCAGTGTCTCTGTGTTTCAGTGTCTCTGCGCCTCAGTGACTCTGTGTCTCTGTGTCACTGTGTCTCAATTTCTCAGAGTCTCAGAGTCTCAGTGTCTCTGCGTCTCAGTGTCTATGTGCCTCAGTGTCTCTGTGTCTCAGTGTCTCAAAGTCTTTGTGTATCAGTGTCTCAGAGTCTCAGTGAGTCTGTGTCTGTGTCTTAGTGTCACACAGTCTCAGTGTCCCAGAGACTCAGTGTCTCCAAGTCTCTGTGTCTCTGTGTCTCAGTGTCTCTGTGCCTCAGTGTATCTGTGTCTCAGTGTCTCAGAGTTTCAGTGTCTCTATGTCTCTGTGTCTCAGTGTCTCAGAGTCTCAGTGTCTCTGTGTCTCAGTGCCTCAGTGTCTCTCTGTCTCAGTGTCTCTGTGCCTCAGTGTCTCTTTGTCTCAGTATCTCAGAGTTTCAGTGTCTCTCTGTCTCTGTGTCTCTGTGCCTCAGTGTCTCCTTGTCTCTGTGTCTCAGTGTCTCTGAGTCTCAGTGTCTCTGTGCCTCAGTGTCTCAGAGTCTCATTGAGTCTGTGTCTCAGTGTCTCTGTGTCTCAGTGCCTCAGTGTCTCAGTGTCTCAGAATCTCAGTGTCACTGTGTCTCAGTGTTTGTGTCTCAGTGTCTCAGTGTCTCCGCGTCTCTGTGTCTCTGTGTCTCAGTGTATCTGTTTTTCTGTGTCTCTGTGCCTCAGTGTTTCTGTGTCTCAGTGTCTCAGAGTCTCAGTGTCTCTGTTTCTCTGTGTCTCTGTGTCTCAGTGTCTCTGTGTCTCAGTGTCTCAGAGTCTCAGTGTCTCTGTGTCTCAGTGCCTCGGTGTCTCTGTGTCTCAGTGTCTCAGTGTCTCAGTGTCTCAGAGTCTCACTGTCTCTGTGTCTCAGTGTCTCAGTGTCTCTGTGCCTCAGTGTCTCTGTGTTTCAGTGTCTCTGTGTCTCAGAGACTCACTGTCTCTTTGTCTCTGTGTCTGAGTGTCTCTGTGCATCAGTGTCACAGTGTCTCTGTGTCTCAGTGTCTCTGTGTCTCAGTGTATCACTGTCTCAGAGACTCAGTGTCTCTTTGTCTCTGTGTCTGAGTTTCTCTGTGCCTCAGTGTCACAGGGTAACAGTGACTCTGTGACTCACTGTCTCAGTGTCTCAGTGTCTCTGTGTCTCAGTGCATCAGCATCTCAGAGAATCAGTGTCTCTGTGTCTGAGTTTCTCTGTGCCTCAATGGCAGAGTGTCTCAGTGTCTCTGTGTCTCAGTATCTCAGTGTTTTTCTATCTCTGTGTCTCTGTGTCTCAGTGTCTCTGTGTTTCTGTGTCTCAGTGTCTCTGTGTTTCTGTGCCTCAGTGTCTCTGTGTCTCAGTTTCTCTGTGTCTCAGTGTCTCTGCGCCTCAGTGCCTCTGTATCTCTGTGTCTCAGTGTCTCTGTGCCTCAGAGTCTCTGTGTCTCTGTGTCTCAGTGTCTCAGAGTCTCAGAGTCTCAGTGTCTCTGTGTCTCAGTGCCTCAGAGTCTCAGTCAGTCTGTGTCTCTGTGTCTTACAGTCTCAGTGTCCCAGAGTCTCAGTGTCTCTATGTCTTTGTATCTCAGTGTCTCTGTGCCTCAGTGTCTCTGTGTCTCAGTCCCTCAGTGCCTCAGAGACTCTCTGTCTCTGTGTCTCTGTGCCTCAGTGTCTCTTTGTCTCTGTGTCTCAGTGTCTCTGTGCCTCAGTGTCTCTGTGCCTCAGTCTCTCAATGTCTTTGTGTCTCAGTGTCTCAGTCTCTCAGTGTCTCAGTGCCTCAGAGTATCAGTGAGTCTGTGTCTCAGTGTCTCAGAGTCTCAGTGTGTCTGTGTCTCAGTGTCTCTGTGTCTCAGTGTCTCAGAGTCTCACTGTCTCTGTGTCTCAGTGCCTCAGTGTCTCTGTGTCTCAGAGTCTCACTGTCTCAGTGCCTCAGTGCCTCAGTGTTGCTCTGTCCCAGTGTCTCTGTGCCTCACTTTGTGTCAGTGTCTCTGTGTCTCAGTGTCTCTGTGTCTCAGTTTCTCTGTGTCTCAGTGTCTCTGTGCCCCAGTGTATCTGTGTCTCAGTGTCCCAGAGTTTCAGTGTCTCTAGGTCTCTGTGTCTCAGTGTCTCTGTGCCTCATTGTCTCAGTGTCTCAGTGCCTCAGTATCTCTCTGTCTCAGTGTCTCAGAGTTTCAGTGTCTCAGTGTCTCTGGGTCTCAGTGTCTCTGTGTTTCAGTGTCTCTGTGCCTCAGTGTCACAGTGTCTCAAAGTCTCTGTGTCTCAGTGTCTCAGACTCTCAGTGTCTCAGTGTCTCAGAGTCTCAGTGAATCTGTGTCTCTGTGTCTCTGTGTCTCAGTGTCTCTGTGCCTCAGTGTATCTGTGTCTCAGTGTCTCAGAGTTTCAGAGTCTCTATGTCTCTTTGTCTCAGTGTCTCTGTGCCTCAGTGTCTCAGAGTCTCAGTGTCTCTGAGTCTCAGTGCCTCAGTGTCTCTGTGTCTCAGAGTATCACTGTCTCTGTGTCTCAGTGACTCAGTGTCTCAGAGTCTCAGAGTCTCAGTGTCTCAGAGTCTGACTGTCTCTTTGTCTCAGTGTCTCAGGGTCTCAGTGTCTCAGTGTCTCAGGGTCTCAGTGTCTCAGTGACTCTGTGTCTCATTGTCACAGGGTCTCAGAATCTCAGAGTCTCATTGTCTCAGAGCCTCTGTTTCTCTGTGTCTCAGTGTCTCAGAGTTTCAGTGTCTCTGTGTCTCAGTGCCTCAGTGTCTCTCTGTCTCAGTGTCTCTGTGCCTCAGTGTCTCTTTGTCTCAGTATCTCAGAGTTTCAGTGTCTCTCTGTCTCTGTGTCTCTGTGCCTCAGTGAATCTTTGTCTCTGTGTCTCAGTGTCTCTGAGTCTCAGTTTCTCTGTGTCTCAGTGTCTCTGTGTCTCAGTGTCTCTGTGCCCCAGTGTATCTGTGTCTCAGTGTCCCAGAGTGTCAGTGTCTCTAGGTCTCTGTGTCTCAGTGTCTCTGTGCCTCAGTGTCTCAGTGTCTCAGAGTCTCAGTGACTCTGTGTCTCAGTGCCTCAGTGTCACTCTGTCTCAGTGTCTCAGAGTTTCAGTGTCACAGTGTCTCTGGGTCTCAGTGTCTCTGTGTTTCAGTGTCTCTGTGCCTCAGTGTCACAGTGTCTCAAAGTCTCTGTGTCTCAGTGTCTCAGACTCTCAGTGTCTCAGTGTCTCAGAGTCTCAGTGAATCTGTGTCTCTGTGTCTCTGTGTCTCCGTGTCTCTGTGCCTCAGTGTATCTGTGTCTCAGGGTCTCAGAGTTTCAGTGTCTCTATGTCTCTTTGTCTCAGTGTCTCTGTGCCTCAGTGTCTCAGAGTCTCAGTGTCTCTGAGTCTCAGTGCCTCAGTGTCTCTGTGTCTCAGAGTATCACTGTCTCTGTGTCTCAGTGACTCAGTGTCTCAGAGTCTCAGAGTCTCAGTGTCTCAGAGTCTGACTGTCTCTTTGTCTCAGTGTCTCAGGGTCTCAGTGTCTCTGTTTCTCAGTGTCTCAGTGTCTCAGGGTCTCAGTGTCTCAGTGACTCTGTGTCTCATTGTCACAGGGTCTCAGAATCTCAGAGTCTCATTGTCTCAGAGCCTCTGTTTCTCTGTGTCTCAGTGTCTGTGTCTCAGAGACTCAGTTTCTCAGTGTCTCAGTGTCTCTGTGCCTCAGTGCCTCAGTGTCTCTGTGTCTCAGTGTCTCTGTGCCTCAGTGTATCTGTGTCTCAGTGTCCCAGAGTTTCAGTGTCTCTAGGTCTCTGTGTCTCAGTGTCTCTGTGTCTCAGTGTCTCTGTGCCTCAGTGTCTCTCTTTCTTAGTGTCTCTGTGCCTCAGTGTCTCTTTGTCTCATTGTCTCAGTGTCTCAGTATCTCAGAGTCTCAGTGTCTCTGTGTCTCAGTGTCTCAGTGTCTCTTTGTCTCATTGTCTCAGTGTCTCAGTATCTCAGAGTCTCAGTGTCTCTGTGTCTCAGTGTCTCAGTGCCTTAGTGCCTCAGTGTCTCTGTGCCTCAGTGTCTCAGAGCCTCACTGTCTCTGTGTCTCTGTGCCTCAGTGTCTCAGAGTCTCACTGTCTCTGTGTCTCAGTGACTCAGCGTCTCAGAGTCTCAGTGTCTCTGTGTTTCAGTGTCTGTGTGCCTCAGCGTCTCAGTGTCTCTGTGTCTCAGTGTCTCTGTGTCTCAGTTTCTCTGTGTCTCAGTGTCTCTGTGTCTCTGAGCCTCAGTGCCTCTGTCATAGAGTTGCAGTGTCTAGAGTCTCTGTGTCTTGATGCCTCAGTGTCTCAGTGTCTCTGTGCTTCAGTCTATCAGACTCTCAGTGTCTCAGTGTCTCTGTGTCTGAGAGGCTCAGTGTCTCTGTGTCTCAGTGTCTCTGTGTCTCAGGGCCTCAGTGTCTCAGAGTTTCATTGTCTCAGTGTCTCAGTGTCTCAGTGTCTCAGTGTCTCTGTGCCTCAGTGTCTCTGTGTCTCTGTGTCTCAGTGTCTCAAAGTCTTTGTGTATCAGTGGCTCAGAGTCTCAGTGAGTCTGTGTCTGTCTCTTAGTGTCACACAGTCTCAGTGTCCCAGAGACTCAGTGTCTCCAAGTCTCTGTGTCTCTGTGTCTCAGTTTCTCTGTGCCTCAGTGTATCTGTGTCTCAGTGTCTCAGAGTTTCAGTGTCTCTATGTCTCTGTGTCTCAGTGTCTCAGAGTCTCAGTGAGTCTGTGTCTGTGTCTTAGTGTCACACAGTCTCAGAGTCCCAGAGACTCAGTGTCTCCAAGTCTCTGTGTCTCTGTGTCTCTGTGCCTCAGTGTATCTGTGTCTCAGTGTCTCAGAGTTTCAGTGTCTCTATGTCTCTGTGTCTCAGTGTCTCAGAGTCTCAGTGTCTCTGTGTCTCAGTGCCTCAGTGTCTCTCTGTCTCAGTGTCTCTGTGCCTCAGTGTCTCTTTGTCTCAGTATCTCAGAGTTTCAGTGTCTCTCTGCCTCTGTGTCTCTGTGCCTCAGTGTCTATTTGTCTCTGTGTCTCAGTGTCTCTGAGTCTCAGTGTCTCTGTGCCTCCGTGTCTCAGAGTCTCATTGAGTCTGTGTCTCAGTGTCTCTGTGTCTCAGTGCCTCAGTGTCTCAGTGTCTAAGAATCTCAGTGTCTCTGTGTCTCAGTGTCTGTGTCTCAGTGTCTCAGTGTCTCCGCGTCTCTGTGTCTCAGTGTATCTGTTTCTCTGTGTCTCTGTGTCTCAGTGTCTCTGTGTCTCAGTGCCTCAGTGTCTCTCTGTCTCAGTGTCTCTGTGCCTCAGTGTCTCAGTGCCTCAGTGTCTCTCTGTCTCAGTGTCTCTGTGCCTCAGTGTCTCAGTGCCTCAGTGTCTCAGTGCCTCAGTGACTCTCTGTCTCAGTGTCTCTGTGTCTCAGTGTCTCTGTCTCTCAGAGACTCACTGTCTCTTTGTCTCTGTGTCTGAGTGTCTCTGTGCATCAGTGTCACAGTGTCTCTGTGTCTCAGTTTCGCTGTGTATCAGTGTCTCAGAGACTCAGTGTCTCTTTGTCTCGGTGTCTGAGTTTCTCTGTGCCTCAGTGTCACAGTGTAACAGTGTCTCTGTGACTCACTGTCTCAGTGTCTCAGTATCTCTGTGTCTCAGTGTATCAGCATCTCAGAGAATCAGTGTCTCTGTGTCTGAGTTTCTCTGTGCCTCAATGGCAGAGTGTCTCAGTGTCTCTGTGTCTCAGTATCTCAGTGTTTTTCCATCTGTGTCTCTGTGTCTCAGTGTCTCTGTGTCTCAGTGTCTCTGTGTTTCTGTGCCTCAGTGTCTCTGTATCTCAGGTTCTCTGTGTCTCAGTGTCTCTGCGCCTCAGTGCCTCTGTGTCTCTGTGTCTCAGTGTCTCTGTGTTTCTGTGCAAAAGAGTCTCTGTGTCTCTGTGTCTCAGTGTCTCAGAGTCTCAGAGTCTCAGTGTCTCTTTGTCTCAGTGTCTCTGTGTTTCAGTGTCTCTGTGCCTCAGTGTCTCTGTGTCTCAGTGTCTCAAAGTCTTTGTGTCTCAGTGTCTCAGAGTCTCAGTGAGTCTGTGTCTCTGTGTCTTAGAGTCTCAGTGTCCCAGAGCCTCAGTTTATTCACGTCTCTGTCTCTCTGTGTCTCAGTGTCTCTGTGCCTCAGTGTATCTGTGTCACAGTGTCTCAGAGTTTCTGTATCTCTATGGCTCTGTGTCTCAGTGTCTCAGTGTCTCTGTGTCTCAGTGTCTCTGTGTCTCAGTTTCTCTGTGTCTCTGTGTCTCAGTGTCTCTGTGACCCAGTGTATCTGTGTCTCAGTGTCTCAGTGTCTCAGAATCTCAGTGACTCTGTGTCACAGTGCCAAAGTGTCTCTGTGTCTCAGTGTCTCAGAGTTCAGTGTCTCTATGTCTCTGGGTCTCAGTGTCTCTTTGCCTCAGTGTCTCAGTGCCTCAGAGTCTCAGAGTCTCACTGTCTCTGTGTCTCAGTGACTCAGCGGCTCAGAGTCGCAGTGTCTCTGTGTTTCAGTGTCTCTGTGTCTCAGTTTCTCTGTGTCTCAGTGTCTCTGTGTCTCAGTGTCTCTGTGCCCCAGTGTATCTGTGTCTCAGTGTCTCAGAGTCTCAGTGTCTCAGAGTTTCAGTGTCTCTATGTCTCTGGGTCTCAGTGTCTCTTTGCCTCAGTGTCTCAGTGCCTCAGAGTCTCAGAGTCTCACTGTCTCTGTGTCTCAGTGACTCAGCGGCTCAGAGTCGCAGTGTCTCTGTGTTTCAGTGTCTCTGTGTCTCAGTTTCTCTGTGTCTCAGTGTCTCTGTGTCTCAGTGTCTCTGTGCCCCAGTGTATCTGTGTCTCAGTGTCTCAGAGTCTCAGTGTCTCAGAGTTTCAGTGTCTCTATGTCTCTGGGTCTCAGTGTCTCTTTGGCTCAGTGTCTCAGTGTCTCAGAAGCTCAGTGTCTCTGTGTTTCAGTGTCTCTGCGCCTCAGTAACTCTGTGTCTCTGTGTCACTGTGTCTCAGTGTCTCAGAGTCTCAGAGTCTCAGTGTCTCTGTGTCTCAGTGTCTCAGTGTCTTAGTGTCTCTGTGCCTCAGTGTCTCTGTGTCTCAGTGTCACAAAGTCTTTGTGTCTCAGTGTCTCAGAGTCTCAGTGAGTCTGTGTCTGTGTCTTAGTGTCACACAGTCTCAGTGTCCCAGAGACTCAGTGTCTCCAAGTCTCTGTGTCTCTGTGTCTCAGTGTCTCTGTGCCTCAGTGTATCAGTGTCTCAGTGTCTCAGAGTTTCAGTGCCTCTATGTCTCTGTGTCTCAGTGTCTCTGTGCCTCAGTGTCTCAGAGTCTCAGTGTCTCTGTGTCTCAGTGCCTCAGTGTCTCTCTGTCTCAGTGTCTCTGTGCCTCAGTATCTCTTTGTCTCAGTATCTCAGAGTTTCAGTGTCTCTATGTCTCTGTGTCTCAGTGTCTCTATGCCTCAGTGTCTCAGTGTCTCAGTGCCTCAGTGTCTCAGTGCCTCAGTGACTCTCTGTTTCTGTGTCTCTGTGCCTCAGTGTCTCTGTGTTTCAGTGTCTCTGTCTCTCAGAGACTCACTGTCTCTTTGTCTCTGTGTCTGAGTGTGTCTGTGCATCAGTGTCACAGTGTCTCTGTGTCTCAGTGTCTCTGTGTCTCAGTGTATCACTGTCTCAGAGACTCAGTGTCTCTTTGTCTCTGTGTCTGAGTTTCTCTGAGCCTCAGTGTCACAGTGTAACAGTGTCTCTGTGACTCACTGTCTCAGTGTCTCAGTGTCTCTGTGTCTCAGTGTATCAGCATCTCAGAGAATCAGTGTCTCTGTGTCTGAGTTTCTCTGTGCCTCAATGGTTTCAGTGTCTCAGTGTCTCTGTGTCTCAGTATCTCAGTGTTTTTCTATCTCTGTGTCTCTGTGTCTCAGTGTCTCTGTGTCTCTGTGTCTCAGTGTCTCTGTGTTTCTGTGCCTCAGTGTCTCTGTGTCTCAGTTTCTCTGTGTCTCAGTGTCTCTGCGCCTCAGTGCCTCTGTGTCTCTGTGTCTCAGTGTCTCTGTGTTTCTGTGCCTCAGAGTCTCTGTGTCTCTGTGTCTCAGTGTCTCAGAGTCTCAGTGTCTCTGTGTCTCAGTGTCTCTGTGTTTCAGTGTCTCTGTTCCTCAGTGTCTCTGTGTCTCAGTGTCTCAAAGTCTTTGTGTCTCAGTGTCTCAGAGTCTCAGTGCGTCTGTGTCTCTGTGTCTGAGAGTCTCAGTGTCCCAGAGTCTCAGTTTCTTCACGTCTCTGTCTCTCTGTGTCTCAGTGTCTCTGTGCCTCAGTGTATCTGTGTCACAGAGTCTCAGAGTTTCTGTATCTCTATGGCTCTATGTCTCAGTGTCTCTGTGCCTCAGTGTCTCACTGTCTCAGAGTCTCAGTGTCTCTGTGTCTCAGTGCCTCAGTGTCTCTGTGTCTCAGTGTCTCAGTGTCTCTGTGTCTCAGTCCCTCAGAGCCTCAGTGACTCTATCTCTGTGTCTCTGTGCCTCAGTGTCTCTTTGTCTCTGTGTCTCAGAGTTTCAGTGTCTCTAGGTCTCTGTGTCTCAGTGTCTCTGTGTCTCAGTGTTTCAGTGTTTCTGTGCCCGGTGTCTCTGTGTCTCAGTGTCTCAAAGTCTTTGTGTCTCAGTGTCTCAGACTCTCAGTGTCTCAGTGCCTCAGAGTCTCAGTGAGTCTGTTTCTCTGTGTCTTAGAGTCTCAGTGTCCCAGAGTCTCAGTGTCTCTGCTTCTCTGTGTCTCAGTGTCTCTGTGCCTCAGTGTAACTGTATCTCAGTGTCTCAGAGTTTCAGTGTCTCTATGTCTCTATGTCTCATGGTCTCTGTGCCTCAGTGTCTCAGTGTCTCAGAGGCTCAGTGTCTCTGTGTCTCAGTGCCTCAGTGTCTCTGTGTCTCAGTGTCTCAGAGTTTCAGTGTCTCTCTGTCTCTGTGTCTCTGTGCCAGTGTCACTTTGTGTCAGTGTCTCAGTGTTTCAGAGTCTCAGTGTCTCTGTGTCTCAGTGCCTCAGGGTCTCTGTGTCTCAGTGTCTCAGAGTTTCAGTGTCTCTATGTCTCTGTGTCTCAGTGTCTCTGTGCCTCAGGGTCTCAGTGTCTCAGACCCTCAGTGCCTCAGTGACTCTCTGTCTCTGTGTCTCTGTACCTCAGTGTCTCTTTGTCTCTGTGTCTCAGTGTCTCTGTGCCTCAGTATCTTTGTGTTTCAGTGTATCAGTGTCTCAGAGACTCACTGTATCTTTGTCTCTGTGTCTGAGTGTCTCTGTGCATCAGTGTCACAGTGTCTCTGTGTCTCAGTGTCTCAGTGTCTCAGAGTCAAAGTGTCTCAGTGTCTCAGTGTCTCAGAGTCTCAGAGTTTCAGTGTCTCTATGTCTCTGGGTCTCAGTGTCTCTGTGCCTCAGGGTCTCAGTGTCTCAGACCCTCAGTGCCTCAGTGACTCTCTGTCTCTGTGTCTCTGTACCTCAGTGTCTCTTTGTCTCTGTGTCTCAGTGTCTCTGTGCCTCAGTGTCTTTGTGTTTCAGTGTATCAGTGTCTCAGAGACTCACTGTATCTTTGTCTCTGTGTCTGAGTGTCTCTGTGCATCAGTGTCACAGTGTCTCTGTGTCTCAGTGTCTCAGTGTCTCAGAGTCAAAGTGTCTCAGTGTCTCAGTGTCTCAGAGTCTCAGAGTTTCAGTGTCTCTATGTCTCTGGGTCTCAGTGTCTCTTTGGCTCAGTGTCTCAGTGTCTCAGAAGCTCAGTGTCTCTGTGTTTCAGTGTCTCTGCGCCTCAGTGACTCTGTGTCTCTGTGTCTCAGTGTCTCAGAAGCTCAGTGTCTCTGTGTTTCAGTGTCTCTGCGCCTCAGTGACTCTGTGTCACTGTGTCTCAGTGTCTCAGAGTCTCAGAGTCTCAGTGTCTCTGTGTCTCAGTGTCTCAGTGTCTCAGTGTCTCAGTGTCTCTGTGCCTCAGTGTCTCTGTGACTGTGTCTCAGTGTCTCAAAGTCTTTGTGTCTCAGTGTCTCAGAGTCTCAGTGAGTCTGTGTCTGTGTCTTAGTGTCACACAGTCGCAGTGTCCCAGAGACTCAGTGTCTCCAAGTCTCTGTGTCTCTGTGTCTCAGAGTCTCAGTGTCTCTGTGTCTCAGTGTCTCAGAGTCTCACTGTCTCAGTGCCTCAGTGCCTCAGTGCCTCAGTGTTTCTCTGTCGCAGTGTCTCTATGCCTCACTTTGTGTCAGTGTCTCAGTGTCTCAGAGTCTCAGTGTCTCTGTGTCTCAGTGCTTCAGGGTCTCTGTGTCTCAGTGTCTCAGAGTTTCAGTGTCTCTATGTCTCTGTGTCTCAGTGTCTCTGTGCCTCAGTGTCTCAGTGTCTCTGTGTCTCAGTCCCTCAGTGCCTCAGTGACTCTCTGTCTCTGTGCCTCAGTGTCTCTTTGTCTCTGTGCCTCAGTGTCTCAGTGTCTCTGTGTCTCAGTGTCTCTGTGTCTCAGTTTCTCTGTGTCTCAGTGTCTCTGTGTCTCAGTGTCTCTGTGCCCCAGTGTATCTGTGTCTCAGTGTCCCAGAGTTTCAGTGTCTCTAGGTCTCTGTGTCTCAGTGTCTCTGTGCCTCAGTGTCTCAGTGTCTCAGAGTCTCAGTGACTCTGTGTCTCAGTGCCTCAGTGTCTCTCTGTCTCAGTGTCTCAGAGTTTCAGTGTCACAGTGTCTCTGGGTCTCAGTGTCTCTGTGTTTCAGTGTCTCTGTGCCTCAGTGTCACAGTGTCTCAAAGTCTCTGTGTCTCAGTGTCTCAGACTCTCAGTGTCTCAGTGTCTCAGAGTCTCAGTGTCTCTGTGTCTCTGTGTCTCTGTGCCTCAGTGTATCTGTGTCTCAGTGTCTCAGAGTTTCAGTGTCCCTATGTCTCTTTGTCTCAGTGTCTCTGTGCCTCAGTGTCTCAGAGTCTCAGTGTCTCTGAGTCTCAGTGCCTCAGTGTCTCTGTGTCTCAGAGTATCACTGTCTCTGTGTCTCAGTGACTCAGTGTCTCAGAGTCTCAGAGTCTCAGTGTCTCAGAGTCTGACTGTCTCTTTGTCTCAGTGTCTCAGTGTCTCAGAGTCTCAGTGACTCTGTGTCTCAGTGCCTCAGTGTCTCTCTGTCTCAGTGTCTCAGAGTTTCAGTGTCACAGTGTCTCTGGGTCTCAGTGTCTCTGTGTTTCAGTGTCTCTGTGCCTCAGTGTCACAGTGTCTCAAAGTCTCTGTGTCTCAGTGTCTCAGACTCTCAGTGTCTCAGTGTCTCAGAGTCTCAGTGAATCTGTGTCTCTGTGTCTCTGTGTCTCTGTGTCTCTGTGTCTCTGTGCCTCAGTGTATCTGTGTCTCAGTGTCTCAGAGTTTCAGTGTCCCTATGACTCTTTGTCTCAGTGTCTCTGTGCCTCAGTGTCTCAGAGTCTCAGTGTCTCTGAGTCTCAGTGCCTCAGTGTCTCTGTGTCTCAGAGTATCACTGTCTCTGTGTCTCAGTGACTCAGTGTCTCAGAGTCTCAGAGTCTCAGTGTCTCAGAGTCTGACTGTCTCTTTGTCTCAGTGTCTCAGTGTCTCAGGGTCTCAGTGTCTCAGTGTCTCTGTGTCTCAGTGTCTCAGTGTCTCAGAGCCTCTGTTTCTCTGTGTCTCAGTATCTCTGTGTCTCAGAGACTCAGTTTCTCAGTGTCTCTGTGTCTCAGTGCCTCAGTGTCTCTGTGTCTCAGTGTCTCTGTGCCCCAGTGTATCTGTGTCTCAGTGTCCCAGAGTTTCAGTGTCTCTAGGTCTCTGTGTCTCAGTGTCTCTGTGTCTCAGTGTCTCTGTGCCTCAGTGTCTCTCTTTCTTATGGTCTCTGTGGCTCAGTGTCTCTTTGTCTCAGTGTCTCAGTATCTCAGAGACTCAGAGTTTCAGTGTCTCTGTGTCTCAGTGTCTCAGTGCCTTAGTGCCTCAGTGTCTCTGTGTCTCAGTGTCTCTGTGCCTCAGTGTCTCAGAGCCTCACTGTCTCTATGTCTCTGTGCCTCAGTGTCTCAGAGTCTCACTGTCTCTTTGTCTCAGTGACTCAGCGTCTCAGAGTCTCAGTGTCTCTGTGTTTCAGTGTCTGTGTGCCTCAGCGTCTCAGTGTCTCTGTGTCTCAGTGTCTCTGTGTCTCCGTTTCTCTGTGTCTCTGAGCCTCAGTGCCTCTGTCACAGAGTTGCAGTGTCTAGAGTCTCTGTGTCTTGGTGCCTCAGTGTCTCAGTGTCTCTGTGCCTCAGTCTATCAGACTCTCAGTGTCTCAGTGTCTCTGTGCCTCAGTCTATCAGACTCTCAGTGTCTCTGTGTCTGAGAGGCTCAGTGTCTCTGTGTCTCAGTTTCTCTGTCTCTCAGGGCCTCAGTGTCTCAGAGTTTCATTGTCTCTGTGCCTCAATGTCTCAGAAGCTCAGTGTCTCTGTGTTTCAGTGTCTCTGCGCCTCAGTGACTCTGTGTCTCTGTGTCACTGTGTCTCAATTTCACAGAGTCTCAGAGTCTCAGTGTCTCTGCGTCTCAGTGTCTCTGTGCCTCAGTGTCTCTGTGTCTCAGTGTCTCAAAGTCTTTGTGTATCAGTGTCTCAGAGTCTCAGTGACTCTGTGTCTGTGTCTTAGTGTCACACAGTCTCAGTGTCCCAGAGACTCAGTGTCTCCAAGTCTCTGTGTCTCTGTGTCTCAGTGTCTCTGTGCCTCAGTGTATCTGTGTCTCAGTGTCTCAGAGTTTCAGTGTCTCTATGTCTCTGTGTCTCAGTGTCTCAGAGTCTCAGTGTCTCTTTGTCTCAGTGCCTCAGTGTCTCTCTGTCTCAGTGTCTCTGTGCCTCAGTGTCTCTTTGTCTCAGTATCTCAGAGTTTCAGTGTCTCTCTGTCTCTGTGTCTCAGTGCCTCAGTGTCTCTTTGTCTCTGTGCCTCAGTGTCTCAGAGTCTCATTGAGTCTGTGTCTCAGTGTCTCTGTGTCTCATTGCCTCAGTGTCTCAGTGTCTCAGAATCTCAGTGTCACTGTGTCTCAGTGTCTGTGTCTCAGTGTCTCAGTGTCACCGCGTCTCTGTGTCTCAGTGTATCTGTTTCTCTGTGTCTCTGTGTCTCAGTGTCTCTGTGTCTCAGTGTCTCAGAGTCTCAGTGTCTCAGTGTCTCAGTGTTTCAGAGTCTCACTGTCTCTGTGTCTCAGTGTCTCAGTGTCTCTGTGCCTCAGTGTCTCTGTGTTTCAGTGTCTCTGTGTCTCAGAGACTCACTGTCTCTTTGTCTCTGTGTTTGAGTGTCTCTGTGCATCAGTGTCACAGTGTCTCTGTGTCTCAGTGTCTCTGTGTCTCAGTGTATCACTGTCTCAGAGACTCAGTGTCTCTTTGTCTCTGTGTCTGAGTGTCTCTGTGCATCAGTGTCACAGTGTCTCTGTGTCTCAGTGTCTCTGTGTCTCAGTGTATCATTGTCTCAGAGACTCAGTGTCTCTTTGTCTCTGTGTCTGAGTTTTTCTGTGCCTCAGTGTCACAGTGTAACAGTGTCTCTGTGACTCACTGTCTCAGTGTCTCAGTGTCTCTGTGTATCAGTGTATCAGCATCTCAGAGAATCAGTGTCTCTGTGTCTGAGTTTCTCTGTGCCTCAACGGCAGAGTGTCTCAGTGTCTCTGTGTCTCAGTATCTCAGTGTTTTTCTATCTCTGTGTCTCTGTGTCTCAGTGTCTCTGTGTTTCTGTGCCTCAGTGTCTCTGTGTCTCAGTTTCTCTGTGTCTCAGTGTCTCTGCGCCTCAGTGCCTCTGTGTCTCTGTGTCTCAGTGTCTCTGTGTTTCTGTGCCTCAGAGTCTCTGTGTCTCTGTGTCTCAGTGTCTCCGTGTCTCAGAGTCTCAGAGTCTCAGTGTCTCTGTGTCTCAGTGTCTCTGTGTTTCAGTGTCTCTGTGCCTCAGTGTCTCTGTGTCTCAGTGTCTCAAAGTCTTTGTGTCTCAGTGTCTCAGAGTCTCAGTGAGTCTGTGTCTCTGTGTCTTAGAGTCTCAGTGTCCCAGAGTCTCAGTTTCTTCACGTCTCTGTCTCTCTGTGTCTCTGTGTCTCTGTGCCTCAGTCTATCTGTGTCACAGTGTCTCAGAGTTTCTGTATCTCTATGGCTCTGTGTCTCAGTGTCTCTGTGCCTCAGTGTCTCACTGTCTCAGAGTTTCAGTGTAACTGTGTCTCAGTGTCTCAGAGTTTCAGTGTCTCTATGTCTCTGTATCTCAGTGTCTCTGTGCCTCAGTATCTCAGTGTCTCTGTGTCTCAGTCCCTCAGAGCCTCAGTGACTCTATCTCTGTGTCTCTGTGCCTCAGTGTCTCTTTGTCTCTGTGTCTCAGTGTCTCAGTGTCTCTGTGCCCGGTGTCTCTGTGTCTCAGTGTCTCAAAGTCTTTGTGTCTCAGTGTCTCAGACTTCAGTGTCTCAGTGCCTCAGAGTCTCAGTGAGTCTGTTTCTCTGTGTCTTAGAGTCTCAGTGTCCCAGAGTCTCAGTGTCTCTGCTTCTCTGTGTCTCTGTGTCACAGTGTCTCTGTGCCTCAGTGTAACTGTATCTCAGTGTCTCAGAGTTTCAGTGTCTCTATGTCTCTATGTCTCAGGGCCTCTGTGCCTCAGTGTCTCAGTGTCTCAGAGGCTCAGTGTCTCTGTGTCTCAGTGCCTCAGTGTCTCTGTGTCTCAGTGTCTCAGTGTTTCAGAGTCTCAGTGTCTCAGACCCTCAGTGCCTCAGGGTCTCTGTGTCTCAGTGTCTCAGAGTTTCAGTGTCTCTATGTCTCTGTGTCTCAGTGTCTCTGTGCCTCAGTGTCTCAGTGTCTCAGACCCTCAGTGCCTCAGTGACTCTTTGTGTCTGTATCTCTGTGCCTCAGTGTCTTTGTGTTTCAGTGTACCAGTGTCTCAGAGACTCACTGTCTCTTTGTCTCTGTGTCTGAGTGTCTCTGTGCATCAGTGTCACAGTGTCTCAGTGTCTCAGAGTCAAAGTGTCTCAGTGTCTCAGTGTCTCAGAGTCTCAGAGTTTCAGTGTCTCTATGTCTCTGGGTCTCAGTGTCTCTTTGGCTCAGTGTCTCAGTGTCTCAGAAGCTCAGTGTCTCTGTGTTTCAGTGTCTCTGCGCCTCAGTGACTCTGTGTCACTGTGTCTCAGTGTCTCAGAGTCTCAGAGTCTCAGTGTCTCTGTGTCTCAGTGTCTCAGTGTCTCAGTGTCTCTGTGCCTCAGTGTCTCTGTGTCTCAGTGTCTCAAAGTCTTTGTGTCTCAGTGTCTCAGAGTCTCAGTGAGTCTGTGTCTGTGTCTTAGTGTCACACAGTCTCAGTGTCCCAGAGACTCAGTGTCTCCACGTCTCTGTGTCTCTGTGTCTCAGTGTCTCTGTGTCTCAGTGTCTCAGAGTCTCGCTGTCTCAGTGCCTCAGTGCCTCAGTGTTTCTCTGTCGCAGTGTCTCTGTGCCTCACTTTGTGTCAGTGTCTCAGTGTCTCAGAGTCTCAGTGTCTCTGTGTCTCAGTGCTTCAGGGTCTCTGTGTCTCAGTGTCTCAGAGTTTCAGTGTCTCTATGTCTCTGTGTCTCAGTGTCTCTGTGTTTCAGTGTCTCAGAGTTTCAGTGTCTCTATGTCTCTGTGTCTCAGTGTCTCTGTGTCTCAGAGTCTCAGTGTCTCTGTGTCTCAGTGTCTCAGAGTTTCAGTGTCTCTATGTCTCTGTGTCTCAGTGTCTCTGTGCCTCAGTGTCTCAGTGTCTCTGTGTCTCAGTCCCTCAGTGCCTCAGTGACTCTCTGTCTCTGTGTCTCTGTGCCTCAGTGTCTCTTTGTCTCTGTGCCTCAGTGTCTCAGTGTCTCTGTGTCTCAGTGTCTCTGTGTCTCAGTTTCTCTGTGTCTCAGTGTCTCTGTGTCTCAGTGTCTCTGTGCCTCAGTGTCTCAGTGTCTCAGAGTCTCAGTGACTCTGTGTCTCAGTGCCTCAGTGTCACTCTGTCTCAGTGTCTCAGAGTTTCAGTGTCACAGTGTCTCTGGGTCTCAGTGTCTCTGTGTTTCAGTGTCTCTGTGCCTCAGTGTCACAGTGTCTCAAAGTCTCTGTGTCTCAGTGTCTCAGACTCTCAGTGTCTCAGTGTCTCAGAGTCTCAGTGAATCTGTGTCTCTGTGTCCCTGTGTCTCCGTGTCTCTGTGCCTCAGTGTATCTGTGTCTCAGGGTCTCAGAGTTTCAGTGTCTCTATGTCTCTTTGTCTCAGTGTCTCTGTGCCTCAGTGTCTCAGAGTCTCAGTGTCTCTGAGTCTCAGTGCCTCAGTGTCTCTGTGTCTCAGAGTATCACTGTCTCTGTGTCTCAGTGACTCAGTTCCTCAGAGTCTCAGAGTCTCAGTGTCTCTGTGTCTCAGTTTCTCTGTGTCTCAGTGTCTCTGTGTCTCAGTGTCTCTGTGCCTCAGTGTCTCAGTGTCCCAGAGTCTCAGTGACTCTGTGTCTCAGTGCCTCAGTGTCACTCTGTCTCAGTGTCTCAGAGTTTCAGTGTCACAGTGTCTCTGGGTCTCAGTGTCTCAGTGTCTCTGTGTCTCAGTGTCTCTGTGTCTCAGTTTCTCTGTGTCTCAGTGTCTCTGTGTCTCAGTGTCTCTGTGCCTCAGTGTCTCAGTGTCTCAGAGTCTCAGTGACTCTGTGTCTCAGTGCCTCAGTGTCACTCTGTCTCAGTGTCTCAGAGTTTCAGTGTCACAGTGTCTCTGGGTCTCAGTGTCTCTGTGTTTCAGTGTCTCTGTGCCTCAGTGTCACAGTGTCTCAAAGTCTCTGTGTCTCAGTGTCTCAGACTCTCAGTGTCTCAGTGTCTCAGAGTCTCAGTGAATCTGTGTCTCTGTGTCCCTGTGTCTCCGTGTCTCTGTGCCTCAGTGTATCTGTGTCTCAGGGTCTCAGAGTTTCAGTGTCTCTATGTCTCTTTGTCTCAGTGTCTCTGTGCCTCAGTGCCTCAGTGTCTCTGTGTCTCAGAGTATCACTGTCTCTGTGTCTCAGTGACTCAGTGTCTCAGAGTCTCAGAGTCTCAGTGTCTCAGAGTCTGATTGTCTCTTTGTCTCAGTGTCTCAGTGTCTCAGTGTCTCAGTGTCTCAGTGTCTCTGTGTTTCAGTGTCTCAGTGTGTCAGAGCCTATGTTTCTCTGTGTCTCAGTGTCTCTGTGTCTCAGAGACTCAGTTTCTCAGTGTCTCTGTGTCTCAGTGCCTCAGTGTCTCTGTGTCTCAGTGTCTCTGTGCCCCAGTGTATCTGTGTCTCAGTGTCCCAGAGTTTCAGTGTCTCTAGGTCTCTGTGTCTCAGTGTCTCTGTGCCTCAGTGTCTCTGTGCCTCAGTGTCTCTCTTTCTTATGGTCTCTGTGCCTCAGTGTCTCTTTGTCTCAGTGTCTCAGTGTCTCAGTATCTCAGAGTCTCAGAGCCTCAGTGTCTCTGTGTCTCAGTGTCTCTGTGCCTCAGTGTCTCAGAGCCTCACTGTCTCTGTGCCTCAGTGTCTCAGAGTCTCACTGTCTCTTTGTCTCAGTGACTCAGCGTCTCAGAGTCTCAGTGTCTCTGTGTTTCAGTGTCTGTGTGCCTCAGCTTCTCAGTGTCTCAGTGTCTCTGTGTCTCAGTTTCTCTGTGTCTCAGGGTCTCTGTGTCTCTGAGCCTCAGTGCCTCTGTCACAGAGTTGCAATGTCTAGAGTCTCTGTGTCTTGGTGCCTCAGTGTCTCAGTGTCTCTGTGCCTCAGTCTATCAGACTCTCCGTGTCTCAGTGTCTCTGTGCCTCAGTCTATCAGACTCTCAGTGTCTCTGTGTCTGAGAGGCGCAGTGTCTCTGTGTCTCAGTTTCTCTGTGTCTCAGGGCCTCAGTGTCTCAGAGTTTCATTGTCTCTGTGCCTCAGTGTCTCAGAAGCTCAGTGTCTCTGTGTTTCAGTGTCTCTGCGCCTCAGTGACTCTGTGTCTCTGTGTCACTGTGTCTCAATTTCTCAGAGTCTCAGTGTCTCTGCGTCTCAGTGTCTCTGTGCCTCAGTGTCTCTGTGTCTCTGTGTCTCAGTGTCTCAAAGTCTTTGTGTATCAGTGTCTCAGAGTCTCAGTGAGTCTGTGTCTGTGTCTTAGTGTCACACAGTCTCAGTGTCCCAGAGACTCAGTGTCTCCAAGTCTCTGTGTCTCTGTGTCTCAGTGTCTCTGTGCCTCAGTGTATCTGTGTCTCAGTGTCTCAGAGTTTCAGTGTCTCTATGTCTCTGTGTCTCAGTGTCTCAGAGTCTCAGTGTCTCTGTGTCTCAGTGCCTCAGTGTCTCTCTGTCTCAGTGTCTCTGTGCCTCAGTGTCTCTTTGTCTCAGTATCTCAGAGTTTCAGTGTCTCTCTGTCTCTGTGTCTCTGTGCCTCAGTGTCTCTTTGTCTCTGTGTCTCAGTGTCTCTGAGTCTCAGTGTCTCTGTGCCTCAGTGTCTCAGAGTCTCATTGAGTCTGTGTCTCAGTGTCTCTGTGTCTCAGTGCCTCAGTGTCTCAGTGTCTCAGAATCTCAGTGTCACTGTGTCTCAGTGTTTGTGTCTCAGTGTCTCAGTGTCTCCGCGTCTCTGTGTCTCTGTGTCTCAGTGTATCTGTTTTTCTGTGTCTCTGTGTCTCAGTGTCTCTGTGTCTCAGTGTCTCAGAGTCTCAGTGTCTCTGTTTCTCTGTGTCTCTGTGTCTCAGTGTCTCTGTGTCTCAGTGTCTCAGAGTTTCAGTATCTCTGTGTCTCTGTATCTCTGTGCCTCAGTGTCTCTGTGCCTCAGTGTCTCAGAGTCTCAGCGTCTCAGAGTCTCTGTGTCTCTGTGTATCAGAGTCTCTGTGTCTCAGTGTCTCTGTGCCTCAGTGTCTCAGAGTCTCAGTGTCTCTGAGTCTCAGTGCCTCAGTGTCTCTGTGTCTCAGAGTATCACTGTCTCTGTGTCTCAGTGACTCAGTGTCTCAGAGTCTCAGAGTCTCAGTGTCTCAGAGTCTGATTGTCTCTTTGTCTCAGTGTCTCAGTGTCTCAGTGTCTCAGTGTCTCAGTGTCTCATTGTCTCTGTGTTTCAGTGTCTCAGTGTGTCAGAGCCTATGTTTCTCTGTGTCTCAGTGTCTCTGTGTCTCAGAGACTCAGTTTCTCAGTGTCTCTGTGTCTCAGTGCCTCAGTGTCTCTGTGTCTCAGTGTCTCTGTGCCCCAGTGTATCTGTGTCTCAGTGTCCCAGAGTTTCAGTGTCTCTAGGTCTCTGTGTCTCAGTGTCTCTGTGCCTCAGTGTCTCTGTGCCTCAGTGTCTCTCTTTCTTATGGTCTCTGTGCCTCAGTGTCTCTTTGTCTCAGTGTCTCAGTATCTCAGAGTCTCAGAGCCTCAGTGTCTCTGTGTCTCAGTGTCTCTGTGCCTCAGTGTCTCAGAGCCTCACTGTCTCTGTGCCTCAGTGTCTCAGAGTCTCACTGTCTCTTTGTCTCAGTGACTCAGCGTCTCAGAGTCTCAGTGTCTCTGTGTTTCAGTGTCTGTGTGCCTCAGCTTCTCAGTGTCTCAGTGTCTCTGTGTCTCAGTTTCTCTGTGTCTCAGGGTCTCTGTGTCTCTGAGCCTCAGTGCCTCTGTCACAGAGTTGCAATGTCTAGAGTCTCTATGTCTTGGTGCCTCAGTGTCTCAGTGTCTCTGTGCCTCAGTCTATCAGACTCTCCGTGTCTCAGTGTCTCTGTGCCTCAGTCTATCAGACTCTCAGTGTCTCTGTGTCTGAGAGGCGCAGTGTCTCTGTGTCTCAGTTTCTCTGTGTCTCAGTGCCTCAGTGTCTCAGAAGCTCAGTGTCTCTGTGTTTCAGTGTCTCTGCGCCTCAGTGACTCTGTGTCTCTGTGTCACTGTGTCTCAATTTCTCAGAGTCTCAGAGTCTCAGTGTCTCTGCGTCTCAGTGTCTCTGTGCCTCAGTGTCTCTGTGTCTCTTTGTCTCAGTGTCTCAAAGTCTTTGTGTATCAGTGTCTCAGAGTCTCAGTGAGTCTGTGTCTGTGTCTTAGTGTCACACAGTCTCAGTGTCCCAGAGACTCAGTGTCTCCAAGTCTCTGTGTCTCTGTGTCTCAGTGTCTCTGTGCCTCAGTGTATCTGTGTCTCAGTGTCTCAGAGTTTCAGTGTTTCTATGTCTCTGTGTCTCAGTGTCTCAGAGTCTCAGTGTCTCTGTGTCTCAGTGCCTCAGTGTCTCTCTGTCTCAGTGTCTCTGTGCCTCAGTGTCTCTTTGTCTCAGTATCTCAGAGTTTCAGTGTCTCTCTGTCTCTGTGTCTCTGTGCCTCAGTGTTTCTTTGTCTCTGTGTCTCAGTGTCTCTGAGTCTTAGTGTCTCTGTGCCTCAGTGTCTCAGAGTCTCATTGAGTCTGTGTCTCAGTGTCTCTGTGTCTCAGTGCCTCAGTGTCTCAGTGTCTCAGAATCTCAGTGTCACTGTGTCTCAGTGTTTGTGTCTCAGTGTCTCAGTGTCTCCGCGTCTCTGTGTCTCTGTGTCTCAGTGTATCTGTTTTTCTGTGTCTCTGTGTCTCAGTGTCTCTGTGTCTCAGTGTCTCAGAGTCTCAGTGTCTCTGTTTCTCTGTGTCTCTGTGTCTCAGTGTCTCTGTGTCTCAGTGTCTCAGAGTCTCAGTGTCTCTGTGTCTCAGTGCCTCGGTGTCTCTGTGTCTCAGTGTCTCAGTGTCTCAGTGTCTCAGAGTCTCACTGTCTCTGTGTCTCAGTGTCTCAGTGCCTCAGTGTCTCTGTGTTTCAGTGTCTCTGTGTCTCAGAGACTCACTGTCTCTTTGTCTCTGTGTCTGAGTGTCTCTGTGCATCAGTGTCACAGTGTCTCTGTGTCTCAGTGTCTCTGTGTCTCAGTGTATCACTGTCTCAGAGACTCAGTGTCTCTTTGTCTCTGTGTCTGAGTTTCTCTGTGCCTCAGTGTCACAGGGTAACAGTGTCTCTGTGACTCACTGTCTCAGTTTCTCAGTGTCTCTGTGTCTCAGTGTATCAGCATCTCAGAGAATCAGTGTCTCTGTGTCTGAGTTTCTCTGTGCCTCAATGGCAGAGTGTCTCAGTGTCTCTGTGTCTCAGTATCTCAGTGTTTTTCTATCTCTGTGTCTCTGTGTCTCAGTGTCTCAGTGTCTCTGTGTCTCTGTGTCTCAGTGTCTCTGTGTTTCTGTGCCTCAGTGTCTCTGTGTCTCAGTTTCTCTGTGTCTCAGTGTCTCTGCGCCTCAGTGCCTCTGTATCTCTGTGTCTCAGTGTCTCTGTGTTTCTGTGCCTCAGAGTCTCTGTGTCTCTGTGTCTCAGTGTCTCAGAGTCTCTGTGTTTCAGTGTCTCAAAGTCTTTGTGTCTCAGTGTCTCAGAGTCTCAGTGAGTCTGTGTCTCTGTGTCTTAGAGTCTCAGTGTCCCAGAGTCTCAGTTTCTTCACGTCTCTGTCTCTCGGTGTCTCAGTGTCTCTGTGCCTCAGTGTATCTGTGTCACAGTGTCTCAGAGTTTCTGTATCTCTATGGATCTGTGTCTCAGTGTCTCTGTGCCTCAGTGTCTCACTGTCTCAGTGTCTCAGAGTTTCAGTGTCTCTATGTCTCTGTATCTCAGTGTCTCTGTGCCTTAGTGTCTCAGTGTCTCTGTGTCTCAGTCCCTCAGAGCCTCAGTGACTCTATCTCTGTGTCTCTGTGCCTCAGTGTCTCTTTGTCTCTGTGTCTCAGTGTCTCAGTGTCTCTGTGCCCGGTGTCTCTGTGTCTCAGTGTCTCAAAGTCTTTGTGTCTCAGTGTCTCAGACTTCAGTGTCTCAGTGCCTCAGAGTCTCAGTGAGTCTGTTTCTCTGTGTCTTAGAGTCTCAGTGTCCCAGAGGCTCAGTGTCTCTGCTTCTCTGTGTCTCTGTGTCACAGTGTCTCTGTGCCTCAGTGTAACTGTATCTCAATGTCTCAGAGTTTCAGTGTCTCTATGTCTCTATGTCTCAGGGTCTCTGTGCCTCAGTGTCTCAGTGTCTCAGAGGCTCAGTGTCTCTGTGTCTCAGTGCCTCAGTGTCTCTGTGTCTCATTGTCTCAGTGTTTCAGAGTCTCAGTGTCTCAGACCCTCAATGCCTCAGTGACTCTCTGTGTCTGTGTCTCTGTGCCTCAGTGTCTCTTTGTCGCTGTGTCTCAGTGTCTCTGTGCCTCAGTGTCTTTGTGTTTCAGTGTATCAGTGTCTCAGAGACTCACTGTCTCTTTGTCTCTGTGTCTGAGTGTCTCTGTGCATCAGTGTCACAGTGTCTCAGTGTCTCAGAGTCAAAGTGTCTCAGTGTCTCAGTGTCTCAGAGTCTCAGAGTTTCAGTGTCTATATGTCTCTGGTTCTCAGTGTCTCTTTGGCTCAGTGCCTCAGTGTCTCAGAAGCTCAGTGTCTCTGTGTTTCAGTGTCTCTGCGCCTCAGTGACTCTGTGTCACTGTGTCTCAGTGTCTCAGAGTCTCAGAGTCTCAGTGTCTCTGTGTCTCAGTGTCTCAGTGTCTCAGTGTCTCTGTGCCTCAGTGTCTCTGTGTCTCTGTGTCTCAGTGTCTCAAAGTCTTTGTGTCTCAGTGTCTCAGAGTCTCAGTGAGTCTGTGTCTGTGTCTTAGTGTCACACAGTCTCAGTGTCCCAGAGACTCAGTGTCTCCACGTCTCTGTGTCTCTGTGTCTCAGAGTCTCAGTGTCTCTGTGTCTCAGTGTCTCAGAGTCTCGCTGTCTCAGTGCCTCAGTGCCTCAGTGTTTCTCTGTCGCAGTGTCTCTGTGCCTCACTTTGTGTCAGTGTCTCAGTGTCTCAGAGTCTCAGTGTCTCTGTGTCTCAGTGCTTCAGGGTCTCTGTGTCTCAGTGTCTCAGAGTTTCAGTGTCTCTATGTCTCTGTGTCTCAGTGTCTCTGTGCCTCAGTGTCTCAGTGTCTCTGTGTCTCAGTCCTTCAGTGCCTCAGTGACTCTCTGTCTCTGTGTCTCTGTGCCTCAGTGTCTCTTTGTCTCTGTGCCTCAGTGTCTCAATGTCTCTGTGTCTCAGTGTCTCTGTGTCTCAGTTTCTCTGTGTCTCAGTGTCTCTGTGTCTCAGTGTCTCTGTGCCCCAGTGTATCTGTGTCTCAGTGTCCCAGAGTTTCAGTGTCTCTAGGTCTCTGTGTCTCAGTGTCTCTGTGCCACAGTGTCTCAGTGTCTCAGAGTCTCAGTGACTCTGTGTCTCAGTGCCTCAGTGTCACTCTGTCTCAGTGTCTCAGAGTTTCAGTGTCACAGTGTCTCTGGGTCTCAGTGTCTCTGTGTTTCAGTGTCTCTGTGCCTCCGTGTCACAGTGTCTCAAAGTCTCTGTGTTTCAGTGTCTCAGACTCTCAGTGTCTCAGAGTCTCAGTGAATCTGTGTCTCTGTGTCTCCGTGTCTCTGTGCCTCAGTGTATCTGTGTCTCAGGGTCTCAGAGTTTCAGTGTCTCTATGTCTCTTTGTCTCAGTGTCTCTGTGCTTCAGTGTCTCAGAGTCTCAGTGTCTCTGAGTCTCAGTGCCTCAGTGTCTCTGTGTCTCAGTGACTCAGTGTCTCAGAGTCTCAGAGTCTCAGTGTCTCAGAGTCTGATTGTCTCTTTGTCTCAGTGTCTCAGTGTCTCAGTGTCTCAGTGTCTCAGTGTCTCAGTGTCTCAGTGTCTCAGTGTCTCAGTGTCTCTGTGTTTCAGTGTATCAGTGTCTCAGAGCCTCTGTTTCTCTGTGTCTCAGTGTCTCTGTGTCTCAGAGACTCAGTTTCTCAGTGTCTCTGTGTCTCAGTGCCTCAGTGTCTCTGTGTCTCAGTGTCTCTGTGCCCCAGTGTATCTGTGTCTCAGTGTCCCAGAGTTTCAGTGTCTCTAGGTCTCTGTGTCTCAGTGTCTCTGTGCCTCAGTGTCTCTGTGCCTCAGTGTCTCTCTTTCTTATGGTCTCTGTGCCTCTGTGTCTCTTTGTCTCAGTGTCTCAGTATCTCAGAGTCTCAGAGCCTCAGTGTCTCTGTGTCTCAGTGTCTCTGTGCCTCAGTGTCTCAGAGCCTCACTGTCTCTGTGTCTTTGTGCCTCAGTGTCTCAGAGTCTCACTGTCTCTTTGTCTCAGTGACTCAGCGTCTCAGAGTCTCAGTGTCTCTGTGTTTCAGTGTCTGTGTGCCTCAGCGTCTCAGTGTCTCAGTGTCTCTGTGTCTCAGTTTCTCTGTGTCTCAGGGTCTCTGTGTCTCTGAGCCTCAGTGCCTCTGTCACAGAGTTGCAGTGTCTAGAGTCTCTGTGTCTTGGTGCCTCAGTGTCTCAGTGTCTCTGTGCCTCAGTCTATCAGACTCTCCGTGTCTCAGTGTCTCTGTGCCTCAGTCTATCAGACTCTCAGTGTCTCTGTGTCTGAGAGGCGCAGTGTCTCTGTGTCTCAGTTTCTCTGTGTCTCAGGGCCTCAGTGTCTCAGAAGCTCAGTGTCTCTGTGTTTCAGTGTCTCTGCGCCTCAGTGACTCAGAAGCTCAGTGTCTCTGTGTTTCAGTGTCTCTGCGCCTCAGTGACTCTGTGTCTCTGTGTCACTGTGTCTCAATTTCTCAGAGTCTCAGAGTCTCAGTGTCTCTGCGTCTCAGTGTCTATGTGCCTCAGTGTCTCTGTGTCTCAGTGTCTCAAAGTCTTTGTGTATCAGTGTCTCAGAGTCTCAGTGAGTCTGTGTCTGTGTCTTAGTGTCACACAGTCTCAGTGTCCCAGAGACTCAGTGTCTCCAAGTCTCTGTGTCTCTGTGTCTCAGTGTCTCTGTGCCTCAGTGTATCTGTGTCTCAGTGTCTCAGAGTTTCAGTGTCTCTATGTCTCTGTGTCTCAGTGTCTCAGAGTCTCAGTGTCTCTGTGTCTCAGTGCCTCAGTGTCTCTCTGTCTCAGTGTCTCTGTGCCTCAGTGTCTCTTTGTCTCAGTATCTCAGAGTTTCAGTGTCTCTCTGTCTCTGTGTCTCTGTGCCTCAGTGTCTCCTTGTCTCTGTGTCTCAGTGTCTCTGAGTCTCAGTGTCTCTGTGCCTCAGTGTCTCAGAGTCTCATTGAGTCTGTGTCTCAGTGTCTCTGTGTCTCAGTGCCTCAGTGTCTCAGTGTCTCAGAATCTCAGTGTCACTGTGTCTCAGTGTTTGTGTCTCAGTGTCTCAGTGTCTCCGCGTCTCTGTGTCTCTGTGTCTCAGTGTATCTGTTTTTCTGTGTCTCTGTGCCTCAGTGTTTCTGTGTCTCAGTGTCTCAGAGTCTCAGTGTCTCTGTTTCTCTGTGTCTCTGTGTCTCAGTGTCTCTGTGTCTCAGTGTCTCAGAGTCTCAGTGTCTCTGTGTCTCAGTGCCTCGGTGTCTCTGTGTCTCAGTGTCTCAGTGTCTCAGTGTCTCAGAGTCTCACTGTCTCTGTGTCTCAGTGTCTCAGTGTCTCTGTGCCTCAGTGTCTCTGTGTTTCAGTGTCTCTGTGTCTCAGAGACTCACTGTCTCTTTGTCTCTGTGTCTGAGTGTCTCTGTGCATCAGTGTCACAGTGTCTCTGTGTCTCAGTGTCTCTGTGTCTCAGTGTATCACTGTCTCAGAGACTCAGTGTCTCTTTGTCTCTGTGTCTGAGTTTCTCTGTGCCTCAGTGTCACAGGGTAACAGTGACTCTGTGACTCACTGTCTCAGTGTCTCAGTGTCTCTGTATCTCAGTGCATCAGCATCTCAGAGAATCAGTGTCTCTGTGTCTGAGTTTCTCTGTGCCTCAATGGCAGAGTGTCTCAGTGTCTCTGTGTCTCAGTATCTCAGTGTTTTTCTATCTCTGTGTCTCTGTGTCTCAGTGTCTCTGTGTTTCTGTGTCTCAGTGTCTCTGTGTTTCTGTGCCTCAGTGTCTCTGTGTCTCAGTTTCTCTGTGTCTCAGTGTCTCTGCGCCTCAGTGCCTCTGTATCTCTGTGTCTCAGTGTCTCTGTGTTTCTGTGCCTCAGAGTCTCTGTGTCTCTGTGTCTCAGTGTCTCAGAGTCTCAGAGTCTCAGTGTCTCTGTGTCTCAGTGCCTCAGAGTCTCAGTCAGTCTGTGTCTCTGTGTCTTACAGTCTCAGTGTCCCAGAGTCTCAGTGTCTCTATGTCTTTGTATCTCAGTGTCTCTGTGCCTCAGTGTCTCTGTGTCTCAGTCCCTCAGTGCCTCAGAGACTCTCTGTCTCTGTGTCTCTGTGCCTCAGTGTCTCTTTGTCTCTGTGTCTCAGTGTCTCTGTGCCTCAGTGTCTCTGTGCCTCAGTCTCTCAATGTCTTTGTGTCTCAGTGTCTCAGTCTCTCAGTGTCTCAGTGCCTCAGAGTATCAGTGAGTCTGTGTCTCAGTGTCTCAGAGTCTCAGTGTGTCTGTGTCTCAGTGTCTCTGTGTCTCAGTGTCTCAGAGTCTCACTGTCTCTGTGTCTCAGTGCCTCAGTGTCTCTGTGTCTCAGAGTCTCACTGTCTCAGTGCCTCAGTGCCTCAGTGTTGCTCTGTCCCAGTGTCTCTGTGCCTCACTTTGTGTCAGTGTCTCTGTGTCTCAGTGTCTCTGTGTCTCAGTTTCTCTGTGTCTCAGTGTCTCTGTGCCCCAGTGTATCTGTGTCTCAGTGTCCCAGAGTTTCAGTGTCTCTAGGTCTCTGTGTCTCAGTGTCTCTGTGCCTCATTGTCTCAGTGTCTCAGTGCCTCAGTATCTCTCTGTCTCAGTGTCTCAGAGTTTCAGTGTCTCAGTGTCTCTGGGTCTCAGTGTTTCAGTGTCTCTGTGCCTCAGTGTCACAGTGTCTCAAAGTCTCTGTGTCTCAGTGTCTCAGACTCTCAGTGTCTCAGTGTCTCAGAGTCTCAGTGAATCTGTGTCTCTGTGTCTCTGTGTCTCAGTGTCTCTGTGCCTCAGTGTATCTGTGTCTCAGTGTCTCAGAGTTTCAGAGTCTCTATGTCTCTTTGTCTCAGTGTCTCTGTGCCTCAGTGTCTCAGAGTCTCAGTGTCTCTGAGTCTCAGTGCCTCAGTGTCTCTGTGTCTCAGAGTATCACTGTCTCTGTGTCTCAGTGACTCAGTGTCTCAGAGTCTCAGAGTCTCAGTGTCTCAGAGTCTGACTGTCTCTTTGTCTCAGTGTCTCAGGGTCTCAGTGTCTCAGTGTCTCAGGGTCTCAGTGTCTCAGTGACTCTGTGTCTCATTGTCACAGGGTCTCAGAATCTCAGAGTCTCATTGTCTCAGAGCCTCTGTTTCTCTGTGTCTCAGTGTCTCAGAGTTTCAGTGTCTCTGCGTCTCAGTGCCTCAGTGTCTCTCTGTCTCAGTGTCTCTGTGCCTCAGTGTCTCTTTGTCTCAGTATCTCAGAGTTTCAGTGTCTCTCTGTCTCTGTGTCTCTGTGCCTCAGTGAATCTTTGTCTCTGTGTCTCAGTGTCTCTGAGTCTCAGTTTCTCTGTGTCTCAGTGTCTCTGTGTCTCAGTGTCTCTGTGCCCCAGTGTATCTGTGTCTCAGTGTCCCAGAGTGTCAGTGTCTCTAGGTCTCTGTGTCTCAGTGTCTCTGTGCCTCAGTGTCTCAGTGTCTCAGAGTCTCAGTGACTCTGTGTCTCAGTGCCTCAGTGTCACTCTGTCTCAGTGTCTCAGAGTTTCAGTGTCACAGTGTCTCTGGGTCTCAGTGTCTCTGTGTTTCAGTGTCTCTGTGCCTCAGTGTCACAGTGTCTCAAAGTCTCTGTGTCTCAGTGTCTCAGACTCTCAGTGTCTCAGTGTCTCAGAGTCTCAGTGAATCTGTGTCTCTGTGTCTCTGTGTCTCCGTGTCTCTGTGCCTCAGTGTATCTGTGTCTCAGGGTCTCAGAGTTTCAGTGTCTCTATGTCTCTTTGTCTCAGTGTCTCTGTGCCTCAGTGTCTCAGAGTCTCAGTGTCTCTGAGTCTCAGTGCCTCAGTGTCTCTGTGTCTCAGAGTCTCACTGTCTCTGTGTCTCAGTGACTCAGTGTCTCAGAGTCTCAGTGTCTCAGAGTCTGACTGTCTCTTTGTCTCAGTGTCTCAGGGTCTCAGTGTCTCTGTTTCTCAGTGTCTCAGTGTCTCAGGGTCTCAGTGTCTCAGTGACTCTGTGTCTCATTGTCACAGGGTCTCAGAATCTCAGAGTCTCATTGTCTCAGAGCCTCTGTTTCTCTGTGTCTCAGTGTCTGTGTCTCAGAGACTCAGTTTCTCAGTGTCTCAGTGTCTCTGTGCCTCAGTGCCTCAGTGTCTCTGTGTCTCAGTGTCTCTGTGCCTCAGTGTATCTGTGTCTCAGTGTCCCAGAGTTTCAGTGTCTCTAGGTCTCTGTGTCTCAGTGTCTCTGTGTCTCAGTGTCTCTGTGCCTCAGTGTCTCTCTTTCTTAGTGTCTCTGTGCCTCAGTGTCTCTTTGTCTCATTGTCTCAGTGTCTCAGTATCTCAGAGTCTCAGTGTCTCTGTGTCTCAGTGTCTCAGTGTCTCTTTGTCTCATTGTCTCAGTGTCTCAGTATCTCAGAGTCTCAGTGTCTCTGTGTCTCAGTGTCTCAGTGCCTTAGTGCCTCAGTGTCTCTGTGCCTCAGTGTCTCAGAGCCTCACTGTCTCTGTGTCTCTGTGCCTCAGTGTCTCAGAGTCTCACTGTCTCTGTGTCTCAGTGACTCAGCGTCTCAGAGTCTCAGTGTCTCTGTGTTTCAGTGTCTGTGTGCCTCAGCGTCTCAGTGTCTCTGTGTCTCAGTGTCTCTGTGTCTCAGTTTCTCTGTGTCTCAGTGTCTCTGTGTCTCTGAGCCTCAGTGCCTCTGTCATAGAGTTGCAGTGTCTAGAGTCTCTGTGTCTTGATGCCTCAGTGTCTCAGTGTCTCTGTGCTTCAGTCTATCAGACTCTCAGTGTCTCAGTGTCTCTGTGTCTGAGAGGCTCAGTGTCTCTGTGTCTCAGTGTCTCTGTGTCTCAGGGCCTCAGTGTCTCAGAGTTTCATTGTCTCAGTGTCTCAGTGTCTCAGTGTCTCAGTGTCTCTGTGCCTCAGTGTCTCTGTGTCTCTGTGTCTCAGTGTCTCAAAGTCTTTGTGTATCAGTGGCTCAGAGTCTCAGTGAGTCTGTGTCTGTCTCTTAGTGTCACACAGTCTCAGTGTCCCAGAGACTCAGTGTCTCCAAGTCTCTGTGTCTCTGTGTCTCAGTTTCTCTGTGCCTCAGTGTATCTGTGTCTCAGTGTCTCAGAGTTTCAGTGTCTCTATGTCTCTGTGTCTCAGTGTCTCAGAGTCTCAGTGAGTCTGTGTCTGTGTCTTAGTGTCACACAGTCTCAGAGTCCCAGAGACTCAGTGTCTCCAAGTCTCTGTGTCTCTGTGTCTCTGTGCCTCAGTGTATCTGTGTCTCAGTGTCTCAGAGTTTCAGTGTCTCTATGTCTCTGTGTCTCAGTGTCTCAGAGTCTCAGTGTCTCTGTGTCTCAGTGCCTCAGTGTCTCTCTGTCTCAGTGTCTCTGTGCCTCAGTGTCTCTTTGTCTCAGTATCTCAGAGTTTCAGTGTCTCTCTGCCTCTGTGTCTCTGTGCCTCAGTGTCTATTTGTCTCTGTGTCTCAGTGTCTCTGAGTCTCAGTGTCTCTGTGCCTCCGTGTCTCAGAGTCTCATTGAGTCTGTGTCTCAGTGTCTCTGTGTCTCAGTGCCTCAGTGTCTCAGTGTCTAAGAATCTCAGTGTCTCTGTGTCTCAGTGTCTGTGTCTCAGTGTCTCAGTGTCTCCGCGTCTCTGTGTCTCAGTGTATCTGTTTCTCTGTGTCTCTGTGTCTCAGTGTCTCTGTGTCTCAGTGCCTCAGTGTCTCTCTGTCTCAGTGTCTCTGTGCCTCAGTGTCTCAGTGCCTCAGTGTCTCTCTGTCTCAGTGTCTCTGTGCCTCAGTGTCTCAGTGCCTCAGTGTCTCAGTGCCTCAGTGACTCTCTGTCTCAGTGTCTCTGTGTCTCAGTGTCTCTGTCTCTCAGAGACTCACTGTCTCTTTGTCTCTGTGTCTGAGTGTCTCTGTGCATCAGTGTCACAGTGTCTCTGTGTCTCAGTTTCGCTGTGTATCAGTGTCTCAGAGACTCAGTGTCTCTTTGTCTCGGTGTCTGAGTTTCTCTGTGCCTCAGTGTCACAGTGTAACAGTGTCTCTGTGACTCACTGTCTCAGTGTCTCAGTATCTCTGTGTCTCAGTGTATCAGCATCTCAGAGAATCAGTGTCTCTGTGTCTGAGTTTCTCTGTGCCTCAATGGCAGAGTGTCTCAGTGTCTCTGTGTCTCAGTATCTCAGTGTTTTTCCATCTGTGTCTCTGTGTCTCAGTGTCTCTGTGTCTCAGTGTCTCTGTGTTTCTGTGCCTCAGTGTCTCTGTATCTCAGGTTCTCTGTGTCTCAGTGTCTCTGCGCCTCAGTGCCTCTGTGTCTCTGTGTCTCAGTGTCTCTGTGTTTCTGTGCAAAAGAGTCTCTGTGTCTCTGTGTCTCAGTGTCTCAGAGTCTCAGAGTCTCAGTGTCTCTTTGTCTCAGTGTCTCTGTGTTTCAGTGTCTCTGTGCCTCAGTGTCTCTGTGTCTCAGTGTCTCAAAGTCTTTGTGTCTCAGTGTCTCAGAGTCTCAGTGAGTCTGTGTCTCTGTGTCTTAGAGTCTCAGTGTCCCAGAGCCTCAGTTTATTCACGTCTCTGTCTCTCTGTGTCTCAGTGTCTCTGTGCCTCAGTGTATCTGTGTCACAGTGTCTCAGAGTTTCTGTATCTCTATGGCTCTGTGTCTCAGTGTCTCAGTGTCTCTGTGTCTCAGTGTCTCTGTGTCTCAGTTTCTCTGTGTCTCTGTGTCTCAGTGTCTCTGTGACCCAGTGTATCTGTGTCTCAGTGTCTCAGTGTCTCAGAATCTCAGTGACTCTGTGTCACAGTGCCAAAGTGTCTCTGTGTCTCAGTGTCTCAGAGTTCAGTGTCTCTATGTCTCTGGGTCTCAGTGTCTCTTTGCCTCAGTGTCTCAGTGCCTCAGAGTCTCAGAGTCTCACTGTCTCTGTGTCTCAGTGACTCAGCGGCTCAGAGTCGCAGTGTCTCTGTGTTTCAGTGTCTCTGTGTCTCAGTTTCTCTGTGTCTCAGTGTCTCTGTGTCTCAGTGTCTCTGTGCCCCAGTGTATCTGTGTCTCAGTGTCTCAGAGTCTCAGTGTCTCAGAGTTTCAGTGTCTCTATGTCTCTGGGTCTCAGTGTCTCTTTGGCTCAGTGTCTCAGTGTCTCAGAAGCTCAGTGTCTCTGTGTTTCAGTGTCTCTGCGCCTCAGTAACTCTGTGTCTCTGTGTCACTGTGTCTCAGTGTCTCAGAGTCTCAGAGTCTCAGTGTCTCTGTGTCTCAGTGTCTCAGTGTCTTAGTGTCTCTGTGCCTCAGTGTCTCTGTGTCTCAGTGTCACAAAGTCTTTGTGTCTCAGTGTCTCAGAGTCTCAGTGAGTCTGTGTCTGTGTCTTAGTGTCACACAGTCTCAGTGTCCCAGAGACTCAGTGTCTCCAAGTCTCTGTGTCTCTGTGTCTCAGTGTCTCTGTGCCTCAGTGTATCAGTGTCTCAGTGTCTCAGAGTTTCAGTGCCTCTATGTCTCTGTGTCTCAGTGTCTCTGTGCCTCAGTGTCTCAGAGTCTCAGTGTCTCTGTGTCTCAGTGCCTCAGTGTCTCTCTGTCTCAGTGTCTCTGTGCCTCAGTATCTCTTTGTCTCAGTATCTCAGAGTTTCAGTGTCTCTATGTCTCTGTGTCTCAGTGTCTCTATGCCTCAGTGTCTCAGTGTCTCAGTGCCTCAGTGTCTCAGTGCCTCAGTGACTCTCTGTTTCTGTGTCTCTGTGCCTCAGTGTCTCTGTGTTTCAGTGTCTCTGTCTCTCAGAGACTCACTGTCTCTTTGTCTCTGTGTCTGAGTGTGTCTGTGCATCAGTGTCACAGTGTCTCTGTGTCTCAGTGTCTCTGTGTCTCAGTGTATCACTGTCTCAGAGACTCAGTGTCTCTTTGTCTCTGTGTCTGAGTTTCTCTGAGCCTCAGTGTCACAGTGTAACAGTGTCTCTGTGACTCACTGTCTCAGTGTCTCAGTGTCTCTGTGTCTCAGTGTATCAGCATCTCAGAGAATCAGTGTCTCTGTGTCTGAGTTTCTCTGTGCCTCAATGGTTTCAGTGTCTCAGTGTCTCTGTGTCTCAGTATCTCAGTGTTTTTCTATCTCTGTGTCTCTGTGTCTCAGTGTCTCTGTGTCTCTGTGTCTCAGTGTCTCTGTGTTTCTGTGCCTCAGTGTCTCTGTGTCTCAGTTTCTCTGTGTCTCAGTGTCTCTGCGCCTCAGTGCCTCTGTGTCTCTGTGTCTCAGTGTCTCTGTGTTTCTGTGCCTCAGAGTCTCTGTGTCTCTGTGTCTCAGTGTCTCAGAGTCTCAGTGTCTCTGTGTCTCAGTGTCTCTGTGTTTCAGTGTCTCTGTTCCTCAGTGTCTCTGTGTCTCAGTGTCTCAAAGTCTTTGTGTCTCAGTGTCTCAGAGTCTCAGTGCGTCTGTGTCTCTGTGTCTGAGAGTCTCAGTGTCCCAGAGTCTCAGTTTCTTCACGTCTCTGTCTCTCTGTGTCTCAGTGTCTCTGTGCCTCAGTGTATCTGTGTCACAGAGTCTCAGAGTTTCTGTATCTCTATGGCTCTATGTCTCAGTGTCTCTGTGCCTCAGTGTCTCACTGTCTCAGAGTCTCAGTGTCTCTGTGTCTCAGTGCCTCAGTGTCTCTGTGTCTCAGTGTCTCAGTGTCTCTGTGTCTCAGTCCCTCAGAGCCTCAGTGACTCTATCTCTGTGTCTCTGTGCCTCAGTGTCTCTTTGTCTCTGTGTCTCAGAGTTTCAGTGTCTCTAGGTCTCTGTGTCTCAGTGTCTCTGTGTCTCAGTGTTTCAGTGTTTCTGTGCCCGGTGTCTCTGTGTCTCAGTGTCTCAAAGTCTTTGTGTCTCAGTGTCTCAGACTCTCAGTGTCTCAGTGCCTCAGAGTCTCAGTGAGTCTGTTTCTCTGTGTCTTAGAGTCTCAGTGTCCCAGAGTCTCAGTGTCTCTGCTTCTCTGTGTCTCAGTGTCTCTGTGCCTCAGTGTAACTGTATCTCAGTGTCTCAGAGTTTCAGTGTCTCTATGTCTCTATGTCTCATGGTCTCTGTGCCTCAGTGTCTCAGTGTCTCAGAGGCTCAGTGTCTCTGTGTCTCAGTGCCTCAGTGTCTCTGTGTCTCAGTGTCTCAGAGTTTCAGTGTCTCTCTGTCTCTGTGTCTCTGTGCCAGTGTCACTTTGTGTCAGTGTCTCAGTGTTTCAGAGTCTCAGTGTCTCTGTGTCTCAGTGCCTCAGGGTCTCTGTGTCTCAGTGTCTCAGAGTTTCAGTGTCTCTATGTCTCTGTGTCTCAGTGTCTCTGTGCCTCAGGGTCTCAGTGTCTCAGACCCTCAGTGCCTCAGTGACTCTCTGTCTCTGTGTCTCTGTACCTCAGTGTCTCTTTGTCTCTGTGTCTCAGTGTCTCTGTGCCTCAGTGTCTTTGTGTTTCAGTGTATCAGTGTCTCAGAGACTCACTGTATCTTTGTCTCTGTGTCTGAGTGTCTCTGTGCATCAGTGTCACAGTGTCTCTGTGTCTCAGTGTCTCAGTGTCTCAGAGTCAAAGTGTCTCAGTGTCTCAGTGTCTCAGAGTCTCAGAGTTTCAGTGTCTCTATGTCTCTGGGTCTCAGTGTCTCTGTGCCTCAGGGTCTCAGTGTCTCAGACCCTCAGTGCCTCAGTGACTCTCTGTCTCTGTGTCTCTGTACCTCAGTGTCTCTTTGTCTCTGTGTCTCAGTGTCTCTGTGCCTCAGTGTCTTTGTGTTTCAGTGTATCAGTGTCTCAGAGACTCACTGTATCTTTGTCTCTGTGTCTGAGTGTCTCTGTGCATCAGTGTCACAGTGTCTCTGTGTCTCAGTGTCTCAGTGTCTCAGAGTCAAAGTGTCTCAGTGTCTCAGTGTCTCAGAGTCTCAGAGTTTCAGTGTCTCTATGTCTCTGGGTCTCAGTGTCTCTTTGGCTCAGTGTCTCAGTGTCTCAGAAGCTCAGTGTCTCTGTGTTTCAGTGTCTCTGCGCCTCAGTGACTCTGTGTCTCTGTGTCTCAGTGTCTCAGAAGCTCAGTGTCTCTGTGTTTCAGTGTCTCTGCGCCTCAGTGACTCTGTGTCACTGTGTCTCAGTGTCTCAGAGTCTCAGAGTCTCAGTGTCTCTGTGTCTCAGTGTCTCAGTGTCTCAGTGTCTCAGTGTCTCTGTGCCTCAGTGTCTCTGTGACTGTGTCTCAGTGTCTCAAAGTCTTTGTGTCTCAGTGTCTCAGAGTCTCAGTGAGTCTGTGTCTGTGTCTTAGTGTCACACAGTCGCAGTGTCCCAGAGACTCAGTGTCTCCAAGTCTCTGTGTCTCTGTGTCTCAGAGTCTCAGTGTCTCTGTGTCTCAGTGTCTCAGAGTCTCACTGTCTCAGTGCCTCAGTGCCTCAGTGCCTCAGTGTTTCTCTGTCGCAGTGTCTCTATGCCTCACTTTGTGTCAGTGTCTCAGTGTCTCAGAGTCTCAGTGTCTCTGTGTCTCAGTGCTTCAGGGTCTCTGTGTCTCAGTGTCTCAGAGTTTCAGTGTCTCTATGTCTCTGTGTCTCAGTGTCTCTGTGCCTCAGTGTCTCAGTGTCTCTGTGTCTCAGTCCCTCAGTGCCTCAGTGACTCTCTGTCTCTGTGTCTCTGTGCCTCAGTGTCTCTTTGTCTCTGTGCCTCAGTGTCTCAGTGTCTCTGTGTCTCAGTGTCTCTGTGTCTCAGTTTCTCTGTGTCTCAGTGTCTCTGTGTCTCAGTGTCTCTGTGCCCCAGTGTATCTGTGTCTCAGTGTCCCAGAGTTTCAGTGTCTCTAGGTCTCTGTGTCTCAGTGTCTCTGTGCCTCAGTGTCTCAGTGTCTCAGAGTCTCAGTGACTCTGTGTCTCAGTGCCTCAGTGTCTCTCTGTCTCAGTGTCTCAGAGTTTCAGTGTCACAGTGTCTCTGGGTCTCAGTGTCTCTGTGTTTCAGTGTCTCTGTGCCTCAGTGTCACAGTGTCTCAAAGTCTCTGTGTCTCAGTGTCTCAGACTCTCAGTGTCTCAGTGTCTCAGAGTCTCAGTGTCTCTGTGTCTCTGTGTCTCTGTGCCTCAGTGTATCTGTGTCTCAGTGTCTCAGAGTTTCAGTGTCCCTATGTCTCTTTGTCTCAGTGTCTCTGTGCCTCAGTGTCTCAGAGTCTCAGTGTCTCTGAGTCTCAGTGCCTCAGTGTCTCTGTGTCTCAGAGTATCACTGTCTCTGTGTCTCAGTGACTCAGTGTCTCAGAGTCTCAGAGTCTCAGTGTCTCAGAGTCTGACTGTCTCTTTGTCTCAGTGTCTCAGTGTCTCAGAGTCTCAGTGACTCTGTGTCTCAGTGCCTCAGTGTCTCTCTGTCTCAGTGTCTCAGAGTTTCAGTGTCACAGTGTCTCTGGGTCTCAGTGTCTCTGTGTTTCAGTGTCTCTGTGCCTCAGTGTCACAGTGTCTCAAAGTCTCTGTGTCTCAGTGTCTCAGACTCTCAGTGTCTCAGTGTCTCAGAGTCTCAGTGAATCTGTGTCTCTGTGTCTCTGTGTCTCTGTGTCTCTGTGCCTCAGTGTATCTGTGTCTCAGTGTCTCAGAGTTTCAGTGTCCCTATGACTCTTTGTCTCAGTGTCTCTGTGCCTCAGTGTCTCAGAGTCTCAGTGTCTCTGAGTCTCAGTGCCTCAGTGTCTCTGTGTCTCAGAGTATCACTGTCTCTGTGTCTCAGTGACTCAGTGTCTCAGAGTCTCAGAGTCTCAGTGTCTCAGAGTCTGACTGTCTCTTTGTCTCAGTGTCTCAGTGTCTCAGGGTCTCAGTGTCTCAGTGTCTCTGTGTCTCAGTGTCTCAGTGTCTCAGAGCCTCTGTTTCTCTGTGTCTCAGTATCTCTGTGTCTCAGAGACTCAGTTTCTCAGTGTCTCTGTGTCTCAGTGCCTCAGTGTCTCTGTGTCTCAGTGTCTCTGTGCCCCAGTGTATCTGTGTCTCAGTGTCCCAGAGTTTCAGTGTCTCTAGGTCTCTGTGTCTCAGTGTCTCTGTGTCTCAGTGTCTCTGTGCCTCAGTGTCTCTCTTTCTTATGGTCTCTGTGGCTCAGTGTCTCTTTGTCTCAGTGTCTCAGTATCTCAGAGACTCAGAGTTTCAGTGTCTCTGTGTCTCAGTGTCTCAGTGCCTTAGTGCCTCAGTGTCTCTGTGTCTCAGTGTCTCTGTGCCTCAGTGTCTCAGAGCCTCACTGTCTCTATGTCTCTGTGCCTCAGTGTCTCAGAGTCTCACTGTCTCTTTGTCTCAGTGACTCAGCGTCTCAGAGTCTCAGTGTCTCTGTGTTTCAGTGTCTGTGTGCCTCAGCGTCTCAGTGTCTCTGTGTCTCAGTGTCTCTGTGTCTCCGTTTCTCTGTGTCTCTGAGCCTCAGTGCCTCTGTCACAGAGTTGCAGTGTCTAGAGTCTCTGTGTCTTGGTGCCTCAGTGTCTCAGTGTCTCTGTGCCTCAGTCTATCAGACTCTCAGTGTCTCAGTGTCTCTGTGCCTCAGTCTATCAGACTCTCAGTGTCTCTGTGTCTGAGAGGCTCAGTGTCTCTGTGTCTCAGTTTCTCTGTCTCTCAGGGCCTCAGTGTCTCAGAGTTTCATTGTCTCTGTGCCTCAATGTCTCAGAAGCTCAGTGTCTCTGTGTTTCAGTGTCTCTGCGCCTCAGTGACTCTGTGTCTCTGTGTCACTGTGTCTCAATTTCACAGAGTCTCAGAGTCTCAGTGTCTCTGCGTCTCAGTGTCTCTGTGCCTCAGTGTCTCTGTGTCTCAGTGTCTCAAAGTCTTTGTGTATCAGTGTCTCAGAGTCTCAGTGACTCTGTGTCTGTGTCTTAGTGTCACACAGTCTCAGTGTCCCAGAGACTCAGTGTCTCCAAGTCTCTGTGTCTCTGTGTCTCAGTGTCTCTGTGCCTCAGTGTATCTGTGTCTCAGTGTCTCAGAGTTTCAGTGTCTCTATGTCTCTGTGTCTCAGTGTCTCAGAGTCTCAGTGTCTCTTTGTCTCAGTGCCTCAGTGTCTCTCTGTCTCAGTGTCTCTGTGCCTCAGTGTCTCTTTGTCTCAGTATCTCAGAGTTTCAGTGTCTCTCTGTCTCTGTGTCTCAGTGCCTCAGTGTCTCTTTGTCTCTGTGCCTCAGTGTCTCAGAGTCTCATTGAGTCTGTGTCTCAGTGTCTCTGTGTCTCATTGCCTCAGTGTCTCAGTGTCTCAGAATCTCAGTGTCACTGTGTCTCAGTGTCTGTGTCTCAGTGTCTCAGTGTCACCGCGTCTCTGTGTCTCAGTGTATCTGTTTCTCTGTGTCTCTGTGTCTCAGTGTCTCTGTGTCTCAGTGTCTCAGAGTCTCAGTGTCTCAGTGTCTCAGTGTTTCAGAGTCTCACTGTCTCTGTGTCTCAGTGTCTCAGTGTCTCTGTGCCTCAGTGTCTCTGTGTTTCAGTGTCTCTGTGTCTCAGAGACTCACTGTCTCTTTGTCTCTGTGTTTGAGTGTCTCTGTGCATCAGTGTCACAGTGTCTCTGTGTCTCAGTGTCTCTGTGTCTCAGTGTATCACTGTCTCAGAGACTCAGTGTCTCTTTGTCTCTGTGTCTGAGTGTCTCTGTGCATCAGTGTCACAGTGTCTCTGTGTCTCAGTGTCTCTGTGTCTCAGTGTATCACTGTCTCAGAGACTCAGTGTCTCTTTGTCTCTGTGTCTGAGTTTTTCTGTGCCTCAGTGTCACAGTGTAACAGTGTCTCTGTGACTCACTGTCTCAGTGTCTCAGTGTCTCTGTGTATCAGTGTATCAGCATCTCAGAGAATCAGTGTCTCTGTGTCTGAGTTTCTCTGTGCCTCAACGGCAGAGTGTCTCAGTGTCTCTGTGTCTCAGTATCTCAGTGTTTTTCTATCTCTGTGTCTCTGTGTCTCAGTGTCTCTGTGTTTCTGTGCCTCAGTGTCTCTGTGTCTCAGTTTCTCTGTGTCTCAGTGTCTCTGCGCCTCAGTGCCTCTGTGTCTCTGTGTCTCAGTGTCTCTGTGTTTCTGTGCCTCAGAGTCTCTGTGTCTCTGTGTCTCAGTGTCTCCGTGTCTCAGAGTCTCAGAGTCTCAGTGTCTCTGTGTCTCAGTGTCTCTGTGTTTCAGTGTCTCTGTGCCTCAGTGTCTCTGTGTCTCAGTGTCTCAAAGTCTTTGTGTCTCAGTGTCTCAGAGTCTCAGTGAGTCTGTGTCTCTGTGTCTTAGAGTCTCAGTGTCCCAGAGTCTCAGTTTCTTCACGTCTCTGTCTCTCTGTGTCTCTGTGTCTCTGTGCCTCAGTCTATCTGTGTCACAGTGTCTCAGAGTTTCTGTATCTCTATGGCTCTGTGTCTCAGTGTCTCTGTGCCTCAGTGTCTCACTGTCTCAGAGTTTCAGTGTAACTGTGTCTCAGTGTCTCAGAGTTTCAGTGTCTCTATGTCTCTGTATCTCAGTGTCTCTGTGCCTCAGTATCTCAGTGTCTCTGTGTCTCAGTCCCTCAGAGCCTCAGTGACTCTATCTCTGTGTCTCTGTGCCTCAGTGTCTCTTTGTCTCTGTGTCTCAGTGTCTCAGTGTCTCTGTGCCCGGTGTCTCTGTGTCTCAGTGTCTCAAAGTCTTTGTGTCTCAGTGTCTCAGACTTCAGTGTCTCAGTGCCTCAGAGTCTCAGTGAGTCTGTTTCTCTGTGTCTTAGAGTCTCAGTGTCCCAGAGTCTCAGTGTCTCTGCTTCTCTGTGTCTCTGTGTCACAGTGTCTCTGTGCCTCAGTGTAACTGTATCTCAGTGTCTCAGAGTTTCAGTGTCTCTATGTCTCTATGTCTCAGGGCCTCTGTGCCTCAGTGTCTCAGTGTCTCAGAGGCTCAGTGTCTCTGTGTCTCAGTGCCTCAGTGTCTCTGTGTCTCAGTGTCTCAGTGTTTCAGAGTCTCAGTGTCTCAGACCCTCAGTGCCTCAGGGTCTCTGTGTCTCAGTGTCTCAGAGTTTCAGTGTCTCTATGTCTCTGTGTCTCAGTGTCTCTGTGCCTCAGTGTCTCAGTGTCTCAGACCCTCAGTGCCTCAGTGACTCTTTGTGTCTGTATCTCTGTGCCTCAGTGTCTTTGTGTTTCAGTGTACCAGTGTCTCAGAGACTCACTGTCTCTTTGTCTCTGTGTCTGAGTGTCTCTGTGCATCAGTGTCACAGTGTCTCAGTGTCTCAGTGTCTCAGAGTCAAAGTGTCTCAGTGTCTCAGTGTCTCAGAGTCTCAGAGTTTCAGTGTCTCTATGTCTCTGGGTCTCAGTGTCTCTTTGGCTCAGTGTCTCAGTGTCTCAGAAGCTCAGTGTCTCTGTGTTTCAGTGTCTCTGCGCCTCAGTGACTCTGTGTCACTGTGTCTCAGTGTCTCAGAGTCTCAGAGTCTCAGTGTCTCTGTGTCTCAGTGTCTCAGTGTCTCAGTGTCTCTGTGCCTCAGTGTCTCTGTGTCTCAGTGTCTCAAAGTCTTTGTGTCTCAGTGTCTCAGAGTCTCAGTGAGTCTGTGTCTGTGTCTTAGTGTCACACAGTCTCAGTGTCCCAGAGACTCAGTGTCTCCACGTCTCTGTGTCTCTGTGTCTCAGTGTCTCTGTGTCTCAGTGTCTCAGAGTCTCGCTGTCTCAGTGCCTCAGTGCCTCAGTGTTTCTCTGTCGCAGTGTCTCTGTGCCTCACTTTGTGTCAGTGTCTCAGTGTCTCAGAGTCTCAGTGTCTCTGTGTCTCAGTGCTTCAGGGTCTCTGTGTCTCAGTGTCTCAGAGTTTCAGTGTCTCTATGTCTCTGTGTCTCAGTGTCTCTGTGTTTCAGTGTCTCAGAGTTTCAGTGTCTCTATGTCTCTGTGTCTCAGTGTCTCTGTGTCTCAGAGTCTCAGTGTCTCTGTGTCTCAGTGTCTCAGAGTTTCAGTGTCTCTATGTCTCTGTGTCTCAGTGTCTCTGTGCCTCAGTGTCTCAGTGTCTCTGTGTCTCAGTCCCTCAGTGCCTCAGTGACTCTCTGTCTCTGTGCCTCAGTGTCTCTTTGTCTCTGTGCCTCAGTGTCTCAGTGTCTCTGTGTCTCAGTGTCTCTGTGTCTCAGATTCTCTGTGTCTCAGTGTCTCTGTGTCTCAGTGTCTCTGTGCCTCAGTGTCTCAGTGTCTCAGAGTCTCAGTGACTCTGTGTCTCAGTGCCTCAGTGTCACTCTGTCTCAGTGTCTCAGAGTTTCAGTGTCACAGTGTCTCTGGGTCTCAGTGTCTCTGTGTTTCAGTGTCAGTCTCAGAGTCTCAGTGTCTCTGTGTCTCAGTTTCTCTGTGTCTCAGTGTCTCTGTGTCTCAGTGTCTCTGTGCCTCAGTGTCTCAGTGTCCCAGAGTCTCAGTGACTCTGTGTCTCAGTGTCTCTGTGCCTCAGTGTCACAGTGTTTCAAAGTCTCTGTGTCTCAGTGTCTCAGACTCTCAGTGTCTCAGTGTCTCAGAGTCTCAGTGAATCTGTGTCTCTGTGTCCCTGTGTCTCCGTGTCTCTGTGCCTCAGTGTATCTGTGTCTCAGGGTCTCAGAGTTTCAGTGTCTCTATGTCTCTTTGTCTCAGTGTCTCTGTGCCTCAGTGTCTCAGAGTCTCAGTGTCTCTGAGTCTCAGTGCCTCAGTGTCTCTGTGTCTCAGAGTATCACTGTCTCTGTGTCTCAGTGACTCAGTTCCTCAGAGTCTCAGAGTCTCAGTGTCTCTGTGTCTCAGTTTCTCTGTGTCTCAGTGTCTCTGTGTCTCAGTGTCTCTGTGCCTCAGTGTCTCAGTGTCCCAGAGTCTCAGTGACTCTGTGTCTCAGTGCCTCAGTGTCACTCTGTCTCAGTGTCTCAGAGTTTCAGTGTCACAGTGTCTCTGGGTCTCAGTGTCTCAGTGTCTCTGTGTCTCAGTGTCTCTGTGTCTCAGTTTCTCTGTGTCTCAGTGTCTCTGTGTCTCAGTGTCTCTGTGCCTCAGTGTCTCAGTGTCTCAGAGTCTCAGTGACTCTGTGTCTCAGTGCCTCAGTGTCACTCTGTCTCAGTGTCTCAGAGTTTCAGTGTCACAGTGTCTCTGGGTCTCAGTGTCTCTGTGTTTCAGTGTCTCTGTGCCTCAGTGTCACAGTGTCTCAAAGTCTCTGTGTCTCAGTGTCTCAGACTCTCAGTGTCTCAGTGTCTCAGAGTCTCAGTGAATCTGTGTCTCTGTGTCCCTGTGTCTCCGTGTCTCTGTGCCTCAGTGTATCTGTGTCTCAGGGTCTCAGAGTTTCAGTGTCTCTATGTCTCTTTGTCTCAGTGTCTCTGTGCCTCAGTGCCTCAGTGTCTCTGTGTCTCAGTGTCTCTGTGTTTCAGTGTCTCAGAGTTTCAGTGTCTCTATGTCTCTGTGTCTCAGTGTCTCTGTGTCTCAGAGTCTCAGTGTCTCTGTGTCTCAGTGTCTCAGAGTTTCAGTGTCTCTATGTCTCTGTGTCTCAGTGTCTCTGTGCCTCAGTGTCTCAGTGTCTCTGTGTCTCAGTCCCTCAGTGCCTCAGTGACTCTCTGTCTCTGTGTCTCTGTGCCTCAGTGTCTCTTTGTCTCTGTGCCTCAGTGTCTCAGTGTCTCTGTGTCTCAGTGTCTCTGTGTCTCAGTTTCTCTGTGTCTCAGTGTCTCTGTGTCTCAGTGTCTCTGTGCCTCAGTGTCTCAGTGTCTCAGAGTCTCAGTGACTCTGTGTCTCAGTGCCTCAGTGTCACTCTGTCTCAGTGTCTCAGAGTTTCAGTGTCACAGTGTCTCTGGGTCTCAGTGTCTCTGTGTTTCAGTGTCTCTGTGCCTCAGTGTCACAGTGTCTCAAAGTCTCTGTGTCTCAGTGTCTCAGACTCTCAGTGTCTCAGTGTCTCAGAGTCTCAGTGAATCTGTGTCTCTGTGTCCCTGTGTCTCCGTGTCTCTGTGCCTCAGTGTATCTGTGTCTCAGGGTCTCAGAGTTTCAGTGTCTCTATGTCTCTTTGTCTCAGTGTCTCTGTGCCTCAGTGTCTCAGAGTCTCAGTGTCTCTGAGTCTCAGTGCCTCAGTGTCTCTGTGTCTCAGAGTATCACTGTCTCTGTGTCTCAGTGACTCAGTTCCTCAGAGTCTCAGAGTCTCAGTGTCTCTGTGTCTCAGTTTCTCTGTGTCTCAGTGTCTCTGTGTCTCAGTGTCTCTGTGCCTCAGTGTCTCAGTGTCCCAGAGTCTCAGTGACTCTGTGTCTCAGTGCCTCAGTGTCACTCTGTCTCAGTGTCTCAGAGTTTCAGTGTCACAGTGTCTCTGGGTCTCAGTGTCTCAGTGTCTCTGTGTCTCAGTGTCTCTGTGTCTCAGTTTCTCTGTGTCTCAGTGTCTCTGTGTCTCAGTGTCTCTGTGCCTCAGTGTCTCAGTGTCTCAGAGTCTCAGTGACTCTGTGTCTCAGTGCCTCAGTGTCACTCTGTCTCAGTGTCTCAGAGTTTCAGTGTCACAGTGTCTCTGGGTCTCAGTGTCTCTGTGTTTCAGTGTCTCTGTGCCTCAGTGTCACAGTGTCTCAAAGTCTCTGTGTCTCAGTGTCTCAGACTCTCAGTGTCTCAGTGTCTCAGAGTCTCAGTGAATCTGTGTCTCTGTGTCCCTGTGTCTCCGTGTCTCTGTGCCTCAGTGTATCTGTGTCTCAGGGTCTCAGAGTTTCAGTGTCTCTATGTCTCTTTGTCTCAGTGTCTCTGTGCCTCAGTGCCTCAGTGTCTCTGTGTCTCAGAGTATCACTGTCTCTGTGTCTCAGTGACTCAGTGTCTCAGAGTCTCAGAGTCTCAGTGTCTCAGAGTCTGATTGTCTCTTTGTCTCAGTGTCTCAGTGTCTCAGTGTCTCAGTGTCTCAGTGTCTCAGTGTCTCTGTGTTTCAGTGTCTCAGTGTGTCAGAGCCTATGTTTCTCTGTGTCTCAGTGTCTCTGTGTCTCAGAGACTCAGTTTCTCAGTGTCTCTGTGTCTCAGTGCCTCAGTGTCTCTGTGTCTCAGTGTCTCTGTGCCCCAGTGTATCTGTGTCTCAGTGTCCCAGAGTTTCAGTGTCTCTAGGTCTCTGTGTCTCAGTGTCTCTGTGCCTCAGTGTCTCTGTGCCTCAGTGTCTCTCTTTCTTATGGTCTCTGTGCCTCAGTGTCTCTTTGTCTCAGTGTCTCAGTGTCTCAGTATCTCAGAGTCTCAGAGCCTCAGTGTCTCTGTGTCTCAGTGTCTCTGTGCCTCAGTGTCTCAGAGCCTCACTGTCTCTGTGCCTCAGTGTCTCAGAGTCTCACTGTCTCTTTGTCTCAGTGACTCAGCGTCTCAGAGTCTCAGTGTCTCTGTGTTTCAGTGTCTGTGTGCCTCAGCTTCTCAGTGTCTCAGTGTCTCTGTGTCTCAGTTTCTCTGTGTCTCAGGGTCTCTGTGTCTCTGAGCCTCAGTGCCTCTGTCACAGAGTTGCAATGTCTAGAGTCTCTGTGTCTTGGTGCCTCAGTGTCTCAGTGTCTCTGTGCCTCAGTCTATCAGACTCTCAGTGTCTCTGTGTCTGAGAGGCGCAGTGTCTCTGTGTCTCAGTTTCTCTGTGTCTCAGGGCCTCAGTGTCTCAGAGTTTCATTGTCTCTGTGCCTCAGTGTCTCAGAAGCTCAGTGTCTCTGTGTTTCAGTGTCTCTGCGCCTCAGTGACTCTGTGTCTCTGTGTCACTGTGTCTCAATTTCTCAGAGTCTCAGTGTCTCTGCGTCTCAGTGTCTCTGTGCCTCAGTGTCTCTGTGTCTCTGTGTCTCAGTGTCTCAAAGTCTTTGTGTATCAGTGTCTCAGAGTCTCAGTGAGTCTGTGTCTGTGTCTTAGTGTCACACAGTCTCAGTGTCCCAGAGACTCAGTGTCTCCAAGTCTCTGTGTCTCTGTGTCTCAGTGTCTCTGTGCCTCAGTGTATCTGTGTCTCAGTGTCTCAGAGTTTCAGTGTCTCTATGTCTCTGTGTCTCAGTGTCTCAGAGTCTCAGTGTCTCTGTGTCTCAGTGCCTCAGTGTCTCTCTGTCTCAGTGTCTCTGTGCCTCAGTGTCTCTTTGTCTCAGTATCTCAGAGTTTCAGTGCCTCTCTGTCTCTGTGTCTCTGTGCCTCAGTGTCTCTTTGTCTCTGTGTCTCAGTGTCTCTGAGTCTCAGTGTCTCTGTGCCTCAGTGTCTCAGAGTCTCATTGAGTCTGTGTCTCAGTGTCTCTGTGTCTCAGTGCCTCAGTGTCTCAGTGTCTCAGAATCTCAGTGTCACTGTGTCTCAGTGTTTGTGTCTCTGTGTCTCAGTGTATCTGTTTTTCTGTGTCTCTGTGTCTCAGTGTCTCTGTGTCTCAGTGTCTCAGAGTCTCAGTGTCTCTGTTTCTCTGTGTCTCTGTGTCTCAGTGTCTCTGTGTCTCAGTGTCTCAGAGTCTCAGTGTCTCTGTGTCTCAGTGCCTCGGTGTCTCTGTGTCTCAGTGTCTCAGTGTCTCTGTGCCTCAGTGTCTCTGTGTTTCAGTGTCTCTGTGTCTCAGAGACTCTCTGTCTCTTTGTCTCTGTGTCTGAGTGTCTCTGTGCATCAGTGTCACAGTGTCTCTGTGTCTCAGTGTCTCTGTGTCTCAGTGTATCACTGTCTCAGAGACTCAGTGTCTCTTTGTCTCTGTGTCTGAGTTTCTCTGTGCCTCAGTGTCACAGGGTAACAGTGTCTCTGTGACTCACTGTCTCAGTTTCTCAGTGTCTCTGTGTCTCAGTGTATCAGCATCTCAGAGAATCAGTGTCTCTGTGTCTGAGTTTCTCTGTGCCTCAATGGCAGAGTGTCTCAGTGTCTCTGTGTCTCAGTATCGCAGTGTTTTTCTATCTCTGTGTCTCTGTGTCTCAGTGTCTCTGTGTCTCTGTGTCTCAGTGTCTCTGTGTTTCTGTGCCTCAGTGTCTCTGTGTCTCAGTTTCTCTGTGTCTCAGTGTCTCTGCGCCTCAGTGCCTCTGTATCTCTGTGTCTCAGTGTCTCTGTGTTTCTGTGCCTCAGAGTCTCTGTGTCTCTGTGTCTCAGTGTCTCAGAGTCTCAGAGTCTCAGTGTCTCTGTGTCTCAGTGTCTCTGTGTTTCAGTGTCTCAAAGTCTTTGTGTCTCAGTGTCTCAGAGTCTCAGTGAGTCTGTGTCTCTGTGTCTTAGAGTCTCAGTGTCCCAGAGTCACAGTTTCTTCACGTCTCTGTCTCTCGGTGTCTCAGTGTCTCTGTGCCTCAGTGTATCTGTGTCACAGTGTCTCAGAGTTTCTGTATCTCTATGGCTCTGTGTCTCAGTGTCTCTGTGCCTCAGTGTCTCACTGTCTCAGTGTCTCAGAGTTTCAGTGTCTCTATGTCTCTGTATCTCAGTGTCTCTGTGCCTTAGTGTCTCAGTGTCTCTGTGTCTCAGTCCCTCAGAGCCTCAGTGACTCTATCTCTGTGTCTCTGTGCCTCAGTGTCTCTTTGTCTCTGTGTCTCAGTGTCTCAGTGTCTCTGTGCCCGGTGTCTCTGTGTCTCAGTGTCTCAAAGTCTTTGTGTCTCAGTGTCTCAGACTTCAGTGTCTCAGTGCCTCAGAGTCTCAGTGAGTCTGTTTCTCTGTGTCTTAGAGTCTCAGTGTCCCAGAGTCTCAGTGTCTCTGCTTCTCTGTGTCTCTGTGTCACAGTGTCTCTGTGCCTCAGTGTAACTGTATCTCAATGTCACAGAGTTTCAGTGTCTCTATGTCTCTATGTCTCAGGGTCTCTGTGCCTCAGTGTCTCAGTGTCTCAGAGGCTCAGTGTCTCTGTGTCTCAGTGCCTCAGTGTCTCTGTGTCTCAGTGTCTCAGTGTTTCAGAGTCTCAGTGTCTCAGACCCTCAGTGCCTCAGTGACTCTCTGTGTCTGTGTCTCTGTGCCTCAGTGTCTCTTTGTCGCTGTGTCTCAGTGTCTCTGTGCCTCAGTGTCTTTGTGTTTCAGTGTATCAGTGTCTCAGAGACTCACTGTCTCTTTGTCTCTGTGTCTGAGTGTCTCTGTGCATCAGTGTCACAGTGTCTCAGTGTCTCAGAGTCAAAGTGTCTCAGTGTCTCAGAGTCTCAGAGTTTCAGTGTCTCTATGTCTCTGGTTCTCAGTGTCTCTTTGGCTCAGTGTCTCAGTGTCTCAGAAGCTCAGTGTCTCTGTGTTTCAGTGTCTCTGCGCCTCAGTGACTCTGTGTCACTGTGTCTCAGTGTCTCAGAGTCTCAGAGTCTCAGTGTCTCTGTGCCTCAGTGTCACAGTGTCTCAAAGTCTCTGTGTCTCAGTGTCTCAGACTCTCAGTGTCTCAGTGTCTCAGAGTCTCAGTGAATCTGTGTCTCTGTGTCCCTGTGTCTCCGTGTCTCTGTGCCTCAGTGTATCTGTGTCTCAGGGTCTCAGAGTTTCAGTGTCTCTATGTCTCTTTGTCTCAGTGTCTCTGTGCCTCAGTGCCTCAGTGTCTCTGTGTCTCAGAGTATCACTGTCTCTGTGTCTCAGTGACTCAGTGTCTCAGAGTCTCAGAGTCTCAGTGTCTCAGAGTCTGATTGTCTCTTTGTCTCAGTGTCTCAGTGTCTCAGTGTCTCAGTGTCTCAGTGTCTCAGTGTCTCTGTGTTTCAGTGTCTCAGTGTGTCAGAGCCTATGTTTCTCTGTGTCTCAGTGTCTCTGTGTCTCAGAGACTCAGTTTCTCAGTGTCTCTGTGTCTCAGTGCCTCAGTGTCTCTGTGTCTCAGTGTCTCTGTGCCCCAGTGTATCTGTGTCTCAGTGACCCAGAGTTTCAGTGTCTCTAGGTCTCTGTGTCTCAGTGTCTCTGTGCCTCAGTGTCTCTGTGCCTCAGTGTCTCTCTTTCTTATGGTCTCTGTGCCTCAGTGTCTCTTTGTCTCAGTGTCTCAGTGTCTCAGTATCTCAGAGTCTCAGAGCCTCAGTGTCTCTGTGTCTCAGTGTCTCTGTGCCTCAGTGTCTCAGAGCCTCACTGTCTCTGTGCCTCAGTGTCTCAGAGTCTCACTGTCTCTTTGTCTCAGTGACTCAGCGTCTCAGAGTCTCAGTGTCTCTGTGTTTCAGTGTCTGTGTGCCTCAGCTTCTCAGTGTCTCAGTGTCTCTGTGTCTCAGTTTCTCTGTGTCTCAGGGTCTCTGTGTCTCTGAGCCTCAGTCCCTCTGTCACAGAGTTGCAATGTCTAGAGTCTCTGTGTCTTGGTGCCTCAGTGTCTCAGTGTCTCTGTGCCTCAGTCTATCAGACTCTCCGTGTCTCAGTGTCTCTGTGCCTCAGTCTATCAGACTCTCAGTGTCTCTGTGTCTGAGAGGCGCAGTGTCTCTGTGTCTCAGTTTCTCTGTGTCTCAGGGCCTCAGTGTCTCAGAGTTTCATTGTCTCTGTGCCTCAGTGTCTCAGAAGCTCAGTGTCTCTGTGTTTCAGTGTCTCTGCGCCTCAGTGACTCTGTGTCTCTGTGTCACTGTGTCTCAATTTCTCAGAGTCTCAGTGTCTCTGCGTCTCAGTGTCTCTGTGCCTCAGTGTCTCTGTGTCTCTGTGTCTCAGTGTCTCAAAGTCTTTGTGTATCAGTGTCTCAGAGTCTCAGTGAGTCTGTGTCTGTGTCTTAGTGTCACACAGTCTCAGTGTCCCAGAGACTCAGTGTCTCCAAGTCTCTGTGTCTCTGTGTCTCAGTGTCTCTGTGCCTCAGTGTATCTGTGTCTCAGTGTCTCAGAGTTTCAGTGTCTCTATGTCTCTGTGTCTCAGTGTCTCAGAGTCTCAGTGTCTCTGTGTCTCAGTGCCTCAGTGTCTCTCTGTCTCAGTGTCTCTGTGCCTCAGTGTCTCTTTGTCTCAGTATCTCAGAGTTTCAGTGTCTCTCTGTCTCTGTGTCTCTGTGCCTCAGTGTCTCTTTGTCTCTGTGTCTCAGTGTCTCTGAGTCTCAGTGTCTCTGTGCCTCAGTGTCTCAGAGTCTCATTGAGTCTGTGTCTCAGTGTCTCTGTGTCTCAGTGCCTCAGTGTCTCAGTGTCTCAGAATCTCAGTGTCACTGTGTCTCAGTGTTTGTGTCTCAGTGTCTCAGTGTCTCCGCGTCTCTGTGTCTCTGTGTCTCAGTGTATCTGTTTTTCTGTGTCTCTGTGTCTCAGTGTCTCTGTGTCTCAGTGTCTCAGAGTCTCAGTGTCTCTGTTTCTCTGTGTCTCTGTGTCTCAGTGTCTCTGTGTCTCAGTGTCTCAGAGTCTCAGTGTCTCTGTGTCTCAGTGCCTCGGTGTCTCTGTGTCTCAGTGTCTCAGTGTCTCTGTGCCTCAGTGTCTCTGTGTTTCAGTGTCTCTGTGTCTCAGAGACTCTCTGTCTCTTTGTCTCTGTGTCTGAGTGTCTCTGTGCATCAGTGTCACAGTGTCTCTGTGTCTCAGTGTCTCTGTGTCTCAGTGTATCACTGTCTCAGAGACTCAGTGTCTCTTTGTCTCTGTGTCTGAGTTTCTCTGTGCCTCAGTGTCACAGGGTAACAGTGTCTCTGTGACTCACTGTCTCAGTTTCTCAGTGTCTCTGTGTCTCAGTGTATCAGCATCTCAGAGAATCAGTGTCTCTGTGTCTGAGTTTCTCTGTGCCTCAATGGCAGAGTGTCTCAGTGTCTCTGTGTCTCAGTATCGCAGTGTTTTTCTATCTCTGTGTCTCTGTGTCTCAGTGTCTCTGTGTCTCTGTGTCTCAGTGTCTCTGTGTTTCTGTGCCTCAGTGTCTCTGTGTCTCAGTTTCTCTGTGTCTCAGTGTCTCTGCGCCTCAGTGCCTCTGTATCTCTGTGTCTCAGTGTCTCTGTGTTTCTGTGCCTCAGAGTCTCTGTGTCTCTGTGTCTCAGTGTCTCAGAGTCTCAGAGTCTCAGTGTCTCTGTGTCTCAGTGTCTCTGTGTTTCAGTGTCTCAAAGTCTTTGTGTCTCAGTGTCTCAGAGTCTCAGTGAGTCTGTGTCTCTGTGTCTTAGAGTCTCAGTGTCCCAGAGTCACAGTTTCTTCACGTCTCTGTCTCTCGGTGTCTCAGTGTCTCTGTGCCTCAGTGTATCTGTGTCACAGTGTCTCAGAGTTTCTGTATCTCTATGGCTCTGTGTCTCAGTGTCTCTGTGCCTCAGTGTCTCACTGTCTCAGTGTCTCAGAGTTTCAGTGTCTCTATGTCTCTGTATCTCAGTGTCTCTGTGCCTTAGTGTCTCAGTGTCTCTGTGTCTCAGTCCCTCAGAGCCTCAGTGACTCTATCTCTGTGTCTCTGTGCCTCAGTGTCTCTTTGTCTCTGTGTCTCAGTGTCTCAGTGTCTCTGTGCCCGGTGTCTCTGTGTCTCAGTGTCTCAAAGTCTTTGTGTCTCAGTGTCTCAGACTTCAGTGTCTCAGTGCCTCAGAGTCTCAGTGAGTCTGTTTCTCTGTGTCTTAGAGTCTCAGTGTCCCAGAGTCTCAGTGTCTCTGCTTCTCTGTGTCTCTGTGTCACAGTGTCTCTGTGCCTCAGTGTAACTGTATCTCAATGTCACAGAGTTTCAGTGTCTCTATGTCTCTATGTCTCAGGGTCTCTGTGCCTCAGTGTCTCAGTGTCTCAGAGGCTCAGTGTCTCTGTGTCTCAGTGCCTCAGTGTCTCTGTGTCTCAGTGTCTCAGTGTTTCAGAGTCTCAGTGTCTCAGACCCTCAGTGCCTCAGTGACTCTCTGTGTCTGTGTCTCTGTGCCTCAGTGTCTCTTTGTCGCTGTGTCTCAGTGTCTCTGTGCCTCAGTGTCTTTGTGTTTCAGTGTATCAGTGTCTCAGAGACTCACTGTCTCTTTGTCTCTGTGTCTGAGTGTCTCTGTGCATCAGTGTCACAGTGTCTCAGTGTCTCAGAGTCAAAGTGTCTCAGTGTCTCAGAGTCTCAGAGTTTCAGTGTCTCTATGTCTCTGGTTCTCAGTGTCTCTTTGGCTCAGTGTCTCAGTGTCTCAGAAGCTCAGTGTCTCTGTGTTTCAGTGTCTCTGCGCCTCAGTGACTCTGTGTCACTGTGTCTCAGTGTCTCAGAGTCTCAGAGTCTCAGTGTCTCTGTGTCTCAGTGTCTCAGTGTCTCAGTGTCTCTGTGCCTCAGTGTCTCTGTGTCTCTGTGTCTCAGTGTCTCAAAGTCTTTGTGTCTCAGTGTCTCAGAGTCTCAGTGAGTCTGTGTCTTAGTGTCACACAGTCTCAGTGTCCCAGAGACTCAGTGTCTCCACGTCTCTGTGTCTCTGTGTCTCAGAGTCTCAGTGTCTCTGTGTCTCAGTGTCTCAGAGTCTCGCTGTCTCAGTGCCTCAGTGCCTCAGTGTTTCTCTGTCGCAGTGTCTCTGTGCCTCACTTTGTGTCAGTGTCTCAGTGTCTCAGAGTCTCAGTGTCTCTGTGTCTCAGTGCTTCAGGGTCTCTGTGTCTCAGTGTCTCAGAGTTTCAGTGTCTCTATGTCTCTGTGTCTCAGTGTCTCTGTGCCTCAGTGTCTCAGTGTCTCTGTGTCTCAGTCCTTCAGTGCCTCAGTGACTCTCTGTCTCTGTGTCTCTGTGCCTCAGTGTCTCTTTGTCTCTGTGCCTCAGTGTCTCAGTGTCTCTGTGTCTCAGTGTCTCTGTGTCTCAGTTTCTCTGTGTCTCAGTGTCTCTGTGTCTCAGTGTCTCTGTGCCCCAGTGTATCTGTGTCTCAGTGTCCCAGAGTTTCAGTGTCTCTAGGTCTCTGTGTCTCAGTGTCTCTGTGCCACAGTGTCTCAGTGTCTCAGAGTCTCAGTGACTCTGTGTCTCAGTGCCTCAGTGTCACTCTGTCTCAGTGTCTCAGAGTTTCAGTGTCACAGTGTCTCTGGGTCTCAGTGTCTCTGTGTTTCAGTGTCTCTGTGCCTCAGTGTCACAGTGTCTCAAAGTCTCTGTGTCTCAGTGTCTCAGACTCTCAGTGTCTCAGAGTCTCAGTGAATCTGTGTCTCTGTGTCTCCGTGTCTCTGTGCCTCAGTGTATCTGTGTCTCAGGGTCTCAGAGTTTCAGTGTCTCTATGTCTCTTTGTCTCAGTGTCTCTGTGCCTCAGTGTCTCAGAGTCTCAGTGTCTCTGAGTCTCAGTGCCTCAGTGTCTCTGTGTCTCAGTGACTCAGTGTCTCAGAGTCTCAGAGTCTCAGTGTCTCAGAGTCTGATTGTCTCTTTGTCTCAGTGTCTCAGTGTCTCAGTGTCTCAGTGTCTCAGTGTCTCAGTGTCTCTGTGTTTCAGTGTCTCAGTGTCTCAGAGCCTCTGTTTCTCTGTGTCTCAGTGTCTCTGTGTCTCAGAGACTCAGTTTCTCAGTGTCTCTGTGTCTCAGTGCCTCAGTGTCTCTGTGTCTCAGTGTCTCTGTGCCCCAGTGTATCTGTGTCTCAGTGTCCCAGAGTTTCAGTGTCTCTAGGTCTCTGTGTCTCAGTGTCTCTGTGCCTCAGTGTCTCTGTGCCTCAGTGTCTCTCTTTCTTATGGTCTCTGTGCCTCAGTGTCTCTTTGTCTCAGTGTCTCAGTATCTCAGAGTCTCAGAGCCTCAGTGTCTCTGTGTCTCAGTGTCTCTGTGCCTCAGTGTCTCAGAGCCTCACTGTCTCTGTGTCTCTGTGCCTCAGTGTCTCAGAGTCTCACTGTCTCTTTGTCTCAGAGTCTCAGAGTTTCAGTGTCTCTATGTCTCTGGGTCTCAGTGTCTCTGTGCCTCAGGGTCTCAGTGTCTCAGACCCTCAGTGCCTCAGTGACTCTCTGTCTCTGTGTCTCTGTACCTCAGTGTCTCTTTGTCTCTGTGTCTCAGTGTCTCTGTGCCTCAGTGTCTTTGTGTTTCAGTGTATCAGTGTCTCAGAGACTCACTGTATCTTTGTCTCTGTGTCTGAGTGTCTCTGTGCATCAGTGTCACAGTGTCTCTGTGTCTCAGTGTCTCAGTGTCTCAGAGTCAAAGTGTCTCAGTGTCTCAGTGTCTCAGAGTCTCAGAGTTTCAGTGTCTCTATGTCTCTGGGTCTCAGTGTCTCTTTGGCTCAGTGTCTCAGTGTCTCAGAAGCTCAGTGTCTCTGTGTTTCAGTGTCTCTGCGCCTCAGTGACTCTGTGTCACTGTGTCTCAATGTCTCAGAGTCTCAGAGTCTCAGTGTCTCTGTGTCTCAGTGTCTCAGTGTCTCAGTGTCTCTGTGCCTCAGTGTCTCTGTGACTGTGTCTCAGTGTCTCAAAGTCTTTGTGTCTCAGTGTCTCAGAGTCTCAGTGAGTCTGTGTCTGTGTCTTAGTGTCACACAGTCTCAGTGTCCCAGAGACTAAGTGTCTCCAAGTCTCTGTGTCTCTGTGTCTCAGAGTCTCACTGTCTCAGTGCCTCAGTGCCTCAGTGCCTCAGTGTTTCTCTGTCGCAGTGTCTCTATGCCTCACTTTGTGTCAGTGTCTCAGTGTCTCAGAGTCTCAGTGTCTCTGTGTCTCAGTGCTTCAGGGTCTCTGTGTCTCAGTGTCTCAGAGTTTCAGTGTCTCTATGTCTCTGTGTCTCAGTGTCTCTGTGCCTCAGTGTCTCAGTGTCTCTGTGTCTCAGTCCCTCAGTGCCTCAGTGACTCTCTGTCTCTGTGTCTCTGTGCCTCAGTGTCTCTTTGTCTCTGTGCCTCAGTGTCTCAGTGTCTCTGTGTCTCAGTGTCTCTGTGTCTCAGTTTCTCTGTGTCTCAGTGTCTCTGTGTCTCAGTGTCTCTGTGCCCCAGTGTATCTGTGTCTCAGTGTCCCAGAGTTTCAGTGTCTCTAGGTCTCTGTGTCTCAGTGTCTCTGTGCCTCAGTGTCTCAGTGTCTCAGAGTCTCAGTGACTCTGTGTCTCAGTGCCTCAGTGTATCTCTGTCTCAGTGTCTCAGAGTTTCAGTGTCACAGTGTCTCTGGGTCTCAGTGTCTCTGTGTTTCAGTGTCTCTGTGCCTCAGTGTCACAGTGTCTCAAAGTCTCTGTGTCTCAGTGTCTCAGACTCTCAGTGTCTCAGTGTCTCAGAGTCTCAGTGAATCTGTGTCTCTGTGTCTCTGTGTCTCTGTGTCTCTGTGCCTCAGTGTATCTGTGTCTCAGTGTCTCAGAGTTTCAGTGTCCCTATGTCTCTTTGTCTCAGTGTCTCTGTGCCTCAGTGTCTCAGAGTCTCAGTGTCTCTGAGTCTCAGTGCCTCAGTGTCTCTGTGTCTCACAGTATCACTGTCTCTGTGTCTCAGTGACTCAGTGTCTCAGAGTCTCAGAGTCTCAATGTCTCAGAGTCTGACTGTCTCTTTGTCTCAGTGTCTCAGTGTCTCAGGGTCTCAGTGTCTCAGTGTCTCAGTGTCTCAGTGTCTCTGTGTCTCAGTGTCTCAGTGTCTCAGAGCCTCTGTTTCTCTGTGTCTCAGTATCTCTGTGTCTCAGAGACTCAGTTTCTCAGTGTCTCTGTGTCTCAGTGCCTCAGTGTCTCTGTGTCTCAGTGTCTCTGTGCCCCAGTGTATCTGTGTCTCAGTGTCCCAGAGTTTCAGTGTCTCTAGGTCTCTGTGTCTCTGTGTCTCTGTGCCTCAGTGTATCTGTGTCTCAGTGTCTCAGAGTTTCAGTGTCCCTATGTCTCTTTGTCTCAGTGTCTCTGTGCCTCAGTGTCTCAGAGTCTCAGTGTCTCTGAGTCTCAGTGCCTCAGTGTCTCTGTGTCTCAGAGTATCACTGTCTCTGTGTCTCAGTGACTCAGTGTCTCAGAATCTCAGAGTCTCAGTGTCTCAGAGTCTGACTGTCTCTTTGTCTCAGTGTCTCAGTGTCTCAGGGTCTCAGTGTCTCAGTGTCTCAGTGTCTCAGTGTCTCTGTGTCTCAGTGTCTCAGTGTCTCAGAGCCTCTGTTTCTCTGTGTCTCAGTATCTCTGTGTCTCAGAGACTCAGTTTCTCAGTGTCTCTGTGTCTCAGTGCCTCAGTGTCTCTGTGTCTCAGTGTCTCTGTGCCCCAGTGTATCTGTGTCTCAGTGTCCCAGAGTTTCAGTGTCTCTAGGTCTCTGTGTCTCAGTGTCTCTGTGTCTCAGTGTCTCTGTGCCTCAGTGTCTCTCTTTCTTATGGTCTCTGTGGCTCAGTGTCTCTTTGTCTCAGTGTCTCAGTATCTCAGAGACTCAGAGTTTCAGTGTCTCTGTGTCTCAGTGTCTCAGTGCCTTAGTGCCTCAGTGTCTCTGTGTCTCAGTGTCTCTGTGCCTCAGTGTCTCAGAGCCTCACTGTCTCTATGTCTCTGTGCCTCAGTGTCTCAGAGTCTCACTGTCTCTTTGTCTCAGTGACTCAGCGTCTCAGAGTCTCAGTGTCTCTGTGTTTCAGTGTCTGTGTGCCTCAGCGTCTCAGTGTCTCTGTGTCTCAGTGTCTCTGTGTCTCTGAGCCTCAGTGCCTCTGTCACAGAGTTGCAGTGTCTAGAGTCTCTGTGTCTTGGTGCCTCAGTGTCTCAGTGTCTCTGTGCCTCAGTCTATCAGACTCTCAGTGTCTGAGTGTCTCTGTGCATCAGTGTCACAGTGTCTCTGTGTCTCAGTGTCTCTGTGTCTCAGTGTATCACTGTCTCAGAGACTCAGTGTCTCTTTGTCTCTGTGTCTGAGTTTTTCTGTGCCTCAGTGTCACAGTGTAACAGTGTCTCTGTGATTCACTGTCTCAGTGTCTCAGTGTCTCTGTGTATCAGTGTATCAGCATCTCAGAGAATCAGTGTCTCTGTGTCTGAGTTTCTCTGTGCCTCAACGGCAGAGTGTCTCAGTGTCTCTGTGTCTCAGTATCTCAGTGTTTTTCTATCTCTGTGTCTCTGTGTCTCAGTGTCTCTGTGTTTCTGTGCCTCAGTGTCTCTGTGTCTCAGTTTCTCTGTGTCTCAGTGTCTCTGCGCCTCAGTGCCTCTGTGTCTCTGTGTCTCAGTGTCTCTGTGTTTCTGTGCCTCAGAGTCTCTGTGTCTCTGTGTCTCAGTGTCTCAGTGTCTCAGAGTCTCAGAGTCTCAGTGTCTCTGTGTCTCAGTGTCTCTGTGTTTCAGTGTCTCTGTGCCTCAGTGTCTCTGTGTCTCAGTGTCTCAAAGTCTTTGTGTCTCAGTGTCTCAGAGTCTCAGTGAGTCTGTGTCTCTGTGTCTTAGAGTCTCAGTGTCCCAGAGTCTCAGTTTCTTCACGTCTCTGTCTCTCTGTGTCTCTGTGCCTCAGTCTATCTGTGTCACAGTGTCTCAGAGTTTCTGTATCTCTATGGCTCTGTGTCTCAGTGTCTCTGTGCCTCAGTGTCTCACTGTCTCAGAGTTTCAGTGTAACTGTGTCTCAGTGTCTCAGAGTTTCAGTGTCTCTATGTCTCTGTATCTCAGTGTCTCTGTGCCTCAGTATCTCAGTGTCTCTGTGTCTCAGTCCCTCAGAGCCTCAGTGACTCTATCTCTGTGTCTCTGTGCCTCAGTGTCTCTTTGTCTCTGTGTCTCAGTGTCTCAGTGTCTCTGTGCCCGGTGTCTCTGTGTCTCAGTGTCTCAAAGTCTTTGTGTCTCAGTGTCTCAGACTTCAGTGTCTCAGTGCCTCAGAGTCTCAGTGAGTCTGTTTCTCTGTGTCTTAGAGTCTCAGTGTCCCAGAGTCTCAGTGTCTCTGCTTCTCTGTGTCTCTGTGTCACAGTGTCTCTGTGCCTCAGTGTAACTGTATCTCAGTGTCTCAGAGTTTCAGTGTCTCTATGTCTCTATGTCTCAGGGCCTCTGTGCCTCAGTGTCTCAGTGTCTCAGAGGCTCAGTGTCTCTGTGTCTCAGTGCCTCAGTGTCTCTGTGTCTCAGTGTCTCAGTGTTTCAGAGTCTCAGTGTCTCAGACCCTCAGTGCCTCAGGGTCTCTGTGTCTCAGTGTCTCAGAGTTTCAGTGTCTCTATGTCTCTGTGTCTCAGTGTCTCTGTGCCTCAGTGTCTCAGTGCCTCAGACCCTCAGTGCCTCAGTGACTCTCTGTGTCTGTATCTCTGTGCCTCAGTGTCTCTTTGTCGCTGTGTCTCAGTGTCTCTGTGCCTCAGTGTCTTTGTGTTTCAGTGTACCAGTGTCTCAGAGACTCACTGTCTCTTTGTCTCTGTGTCTGAGTGTCTCTGTGCATCAGTGTCACAGTGTCTCAGTGTCTCAGTGTCTCAGAGTCTCAGAGTTTCAGTGTCTCTATGTCTCTGGGTCTCAGTGTCTCTTTGGCTCAGTGTCTCAGTGTCACAGAAGCTCAGTGTCTCTGTGTTTCAGTGTCTCTGCGCCTCAGTGACTCTGTGTCACTGTGTCTCAGTGTCTCAGAGTCTCAGAGTCTCAGTGTCTCTGTGTCTCAGTGTCTCAGTGTCTCAGTGTCTCTGTGCCTCAGTGTCTCTGTGTCTCAGTGTCTCAAAGTCTTTCTGTCTCAGTGTCTCAGAGTCTCAGTGAGTCTGTGTCTGTGTCTTAGTGTCACACAGTCTCAGTGTCCCAGAGACTCAGTGTCTCCACGTCTCTGTGTCTCTGTGCCTCAGTGTCTCAGTGTCTCTGTGTCTCAGTGTCTCTGTGTCTCAGTTTCTCTGTGTCTCAGTGTCTCTGTGTCTCAGTGTCTCTGTGCCCCAGTGTATCTGTGTCTCAGTGTCCCAGAGTTTCAGTGTCTCTAGGTCTCTGTGTCTCAGTGTCTCTGTGCCTCAGTGTCTCAGTGTCTCAGAGTCTCAGTGACTCTGTGTCTCAGTGCCTCAGTGTCTCTCTGTCTCTTTGTCTCAGAGTTTCAGTGTCACAGTGTCTCTGGGTCTCAGTGTCTCTGTGTTTCAGTGTCTCTGTGCCTCAGTGTCACAGTGTCTCAAAGTCTCTGTGTCTCAGTGTCTCAGACTCTCAGTGTCTCAGTGTCTCAGAGTCTCAGTGTCTCTGTGTCTCTGTGTCTCTGTGCCTCAGTGTATCTGTGTCTCAGTGTCTCAGAGTTTCAGTGTCCCTATGTCTCTTTGTCTCAGTGTCTCTGTGCCTCAGTGTCTCAGAGTCTCAGTGTCTCTGAGTCTCAGTGCCTCAGTGTCTCTGTGTCTCAGAGTATCACTGTCTCTGTGTCTCAGTGACTCAGTGTCTCAGAGTCTCAGAGTCTCAGTGTCTCAGAGTCTGACTGTCTCTTTGTCTCAGTGTCTCAGTGTCTCAGAGTCTCAGTGACTCTGTGTCTCAGTGCCTCAGTGTCTCTCTGTCTCAGTGTCTCAGAGTTTCAGTGTCACAGTGTCTCTGGGTCTCAGTGTCTCTGTGTTTCAGTGTCTCTGTGCCTCAGTGTCACAGTGTCTCAAAGTCTCTGTGTCTCAGTGTCTCAGACTCTCAGTGTCTCAGTGTCTCAGAGTCTCAGTGAATCTGTGTCTCTGTGTCTCTGTGTCTCTGTGTCTCTGTGTCTCTGTGCCTCAGTGTATCTGTGTCTCAGTGTCTCAGAGTTTCAGTGTCCCTATGTCTCTTTGTCTCAGTGTCTCTGTGCCTCAGTGTCTCAGAGTCTCAGTGTCTCTGAGTCTCAGTGCCTCAGTGTCTCTGTGTCTCAGTGTCTCAGAGTTTCAGTGTCCCTATGTCTCTTTGTCTCAGTGTCTCTGTGCCTCAGTGTCTCAGAGTCTCAGTGTCTCTGAGTCTCAGTGCCTCAGTGTCTCTGTGTCTCAGAGTATCACTGTCTCTGTGTCTCAGTGACTCAGTGTCTCAGAGTCTCAGAGTCTCAGTGTCTCAGAGTCTGACTGTCTCTTTGTCTCAGTGTCTCAGTGTCTCAGAGTCTCAGTGACTCTGTGTCTCAGTGCCTCAGTGTCTCTCTGTCTCAGTGTCTCAGAGTTTCAGTGTCACAGTGTCTCTGGGTCTCAGTGTCTCTGTGTTTCAGTTTCTCTGTGCCTCAGTGTCACAGTGTCTCAAAGTCTCTGTGTCTCAGTGTCTCAGACTCTCAGTGTCTCAGTGTCTCAGAGTCTCAGTGAATCTGTGTCTCTGTGTCTCTGTGTCTCTGTGTCTCTGTGTCTCTGTGCCTCAGTGTATCTGTGTCTCAGTGTCTCAGAGTTTCAGTGTCCCTATGTCTCTTTGTCTCAGTGTCTCTGTGCCTCAGTGTCTCAGAGTCTCAGTGTCTCTGAGTCTCAGTGCCTCAGTGTCTCTGTGTCTCAGAGTATCACTGTCTCTGTGTCTCAGTGACTCAGTGTCTCAGAGTCTCAGAGTCTCAGTGTCTCAGAGTCTGACTGTCTCTTTGTCTCAGTGTCTCAGTGTCTCAGGGTCTCAGTGTCTCAGTGTCTCTGTGTCTCAGTGTCTCAGTGTCTCAGAGCCTCTGTTTCTCTGTGTCTCAGTATCTCTGTGTCTCAGAGACTCAGTTTCTCAGTGTCTCTGTGTCTCAGTGCCTCAGTGTCTCTGTGTCTCAGTGTCTCTGTGCACCAGTGTATCTGTGTCTCAGTGTCCCAGAGTTTCAGTGTCTCTAGGTCTCTGTGTCTCAGTGTCTCTGTGTCTCAGTGTCTCTGTGCCTCAGTGTCTCTCTTTCTTATGGTCTCTGTGGCTCAGTGTCTCTTTGTCTCAGTGTCTCAGTATCTCAGAGACTCAGAGTTTCAGTGTCTCTGTGTCTCAGTGCCTTAGTGCCTCAGTGTCTCTGTGTCTCAGTGTCTCTGTGCCTCAGTGTCTCAGAGCCTCACTGTCTCTATGTCTCTGTGCCTCAGTGTCTCAGAGTCTCACTGTCTCTTTGTCTCAGTGACTCAGCGTCTCAGAGTCTCAGTGTCTCTGTGTTTCAGTGTCTGTGTGCCTCAGCGTCTCAGTGTCTCTGTGTCTCAGTGTCTCTGTGTCTCAGTTTCTCTGTGTCTCTGAGCCTCAGTGCCTCTGTCACAGAGTTGCAGTGTCTAGAGTCTCTGTGTCTTGGTGCCTCAGTGTCTCAGTGTCTCTGTGCCTCAGTCTATCAGACTCTCAGTGTCTCAGTGTCTCTGTGCCTCAGTCTATCAGACTCTCAGTGTCTCTGTGTCTGAGAGGCTCAGTGTCTCTGTGTCTCAGTTTCTCTGTCTCTCAGGGCCTCAGTGTCTCAGAGTTTCATTGTCTCTGTGCCTCAATGTCTCAGAAGCTCAGTGTCTCTGTGTTTCAGTGTCTCTGCGGCTCAGTGACTCTGTGTCTCTGTGTCACTGTGTCTCAATTTCACAGAGTCTCAGAGTCTCAGTGTCTCTGCGTCTCAGTGTCTCTGTGCCTCAGTGTCTCTGTGTCTCAGTGTCTCAAAGTCTTTGTGTATCAGTGTCTCAGAGTCTCAGTGACTCTGTGTCTGTGTCTTAGTGTCACACAGTCTCAGTGTCCCAGAGACTCAGTGTCTCCAAGTCTCTGTGTCTCTGTGTCTCAGTGTCTCTGTGCCTCAGTGTATCTGTGTCTCAGTGTCTCAGAGTTTCAGTGTCTCTATGTCTCTGTGTCTCAGTGTCTCAGAGTCTCAGTGTCTCTTTGTCTCAGTGCCTCAGTGTCTCTCTGTCTCTGTGTCTCAGTGCCTCAGTGTCTCTTTGTCTCTGTGCCTCAGTGTCTCAGAGTCTCATTGAGTCTGTGTCTCAGTGTCTCTGTGTCTCATTGCCTCAGTGTCTCAGTGTCTCAGAATCTCAGTGTCACTGTGTCTCAGTGTCTGTGTCTCAGTGTCTCAGTGTCACCGCGTCTCTGTGTCTCAGTGTATCTGTTTCTCTGTGTCTCTGTGTCTCAGTGTCTCTGTGTCTCAGTGTCTCAGAGTCTCAGTGTCTCAGTGTCTCAGTGTTTCAGAGTCTCACTGTCTCTGTGTCTCAGTGTCTCAGTGTCTCTGTGCCTCAGTGTCTCTGTGTTTCAGTGTCTCTGTGTCTCAGAGACTCACTGTCTCTTTGTCTCTGTGTTTGAGTGTCTCTGTGCATCAGTGTCACAGTGTCTCTGTGTCTCAGTGTCTCTGTGTCTCAGTGTATCACTGTCTCAGAGACTCAGTGTCTCTTTGTCTCTGTGTCTGAGTGTCTCTGTGCATCAGTGTCACAGTGTCTCTGTGTCTCAGTGTCTCTGTGTCTCAGTGTATCACTGTCTCAGAGACTCAGTGTCTCTTTGTCTCTGTGTCTGAGTTTTTCTGTGCCTCAGTGTCACAGTGTAACAGTGTCTCTGTGACTCACTGTCTCAGTGTCTCAGTGTCTCTGTGTATCAGTGTATCAGCATCTCAGAGAATCAGTGTCTCTGTGTCTGAGTTTCTCTGTGCCTCAACGGCAGAGTGTCTCAGTGTCTCTGTGTCTCAGTATCTCAGTGTTTTTCTATCTCTGTGTCTCTGTGTCTCAGTGTCTCTGTGTTTCTGTGCCTCAGTGTCTCTGTGTCTCAGTTTCTCTGTGTCTCAGTGTCTCTGCGCCTCAGTGCCTCTGTGTCTCTGTGTCTCAGTGTCTCTGTGTTTCTGTGCCTCAGAGTCTCTGTGTCTCTGTGTCTCAGTGTCTCCGTGTCTCAGAGTCTCAGAGTCTCAGTGTCTCTGTGTCTCAGTGTCTCTGTGTTTCAGTGTCTCTGTGCCTCAGTGTCTCTGTGTCTCAGTGTCTCAAAGTCTTTGTGTCTCAGTGTCTCAGAGTCTCAGTGAGTCTGTGTCTCTGTGTCTTAGAGTCTCAGTGTCCCAGAGTCTCAGTTTCTTCACGTCTCTGTCTCTCTGTGTCTCTGTGTCTCTGTGCCTCAGTCTATCTGTGTCACAGTGTCTCAGAGTTTCTGTATCTCTATGGCTCTGTGTCTCAGTGTCTCTGTGCCTCAGTGTCTCACTGTCTCAGAGTTTCAGTGTAACTGTGTCTCAGTGTCTCAGAGTTTCAGTGTCTCTATGTCTCTGTATCTCAGTGTCTCTGTGCCTCAGTATCTCAGTGTCTCTGTGTCTCAGTCCCTCAGAGCCTCAGTGACTCTATCTCTGTGTCTCTGTGCCTCAGTGTCTCTTTGTCTCTGTGTCTCAGTGTCTCAGTGTCTCTGTGCCCGGTGTCTCTGTGTCTCAGTGTCTCAAAGTCTTTGTGTCTCAGTGTCTCAGACTTCAGTGTCTCAGTGCCTCAGAGTCTCAGTGAGTCTGTTTCTCTGTGTCTTAGAGTCTCAGTGTCCCAGAGTCTCAGTGTCTCTGCTTCTCTGTGTCTCTGTGTCACAGTGTCTCTGTGCCTCAGTGTAACTGTATCTCAGTGTCTCAGAGTTTCAGTGTCTCTATGTCTCTATGTCTCAGGGCCTCTGTGCCTCAGTGTCTCAGTGTCTCAGAGGCTCAGTGTCTCTGTGTCTCAGTGCCTCAGTGTCTCTGTGTCTCAGTGTCTCAGTGTTTCAGAGTCTCAGTGTCTCAGACCCTCAGTGCCTCAGGGTCTCTGTGTCTCAGTGTCTCAGAGTTTCAGTGTCTCTATGTCTCTGTGTCTCAGTGTCTCTGTGCCTCAGTGTCTCAGTGTCTCAGACCCTCAGTGCCTCAGTGACTCTTTGTGTCTGTATCTCTGTGCCTCAGTGTCTTTGTGTTTCAGTGTACCAGTGTCTCAGAGACTCACTGTCTCTTTGTCTCTGTGTCTGAGTGTCTCTGTGCATCAGTGTCACAGTGTCTCAGTGTCTCAGTGTCTCAGAGTCAAAGTGTCTCAGTGTCTCAGTGTCTCAGAGTCTCAGAGTTTCAGTGTCTCTATGTCTCTGGGTCTCAGTGTCTCTTTGGCTCAGTGTCTCAGTGTCTCAGAAGCTCAGTGTCTCTGTGTTTCAGTGTCTCTGCGCCTCAGTGACTCTGTGTCACTGTGTCTCAGTGTCTCAGAGTCTCAGAGTCTCAGTGTCTCTGTGTCTCAGTGTCTCAGTGTCTCAGTGTCTCTGTGCCTCAGTGTCTCTGTGTCTCAGTGTCTCAAAGTCTTTGTGTCTCAGTGTCTCAGAGTCTCAGTGAGTCTGTGTCTGTGTCTTAGTGTCACACAGTCTCAGTGTCCCAGAGACTCAGTGTCTCCACGTCTCTGTGTCTCTGTGTCTCAGTGTCTCTGTGTCTCAGTGTCTCAGAGTCTCGCTGTCTCAGTGCCTCAGTGCCTCAGTGTTTCTCTGTCGCAGTGTCTCTGTGCCTCACTTTGTGTCAGTGTCTCAGTGTCTCAGAGTCTCAGTGTCTCTGTGTCTCAGTGCTTCAGGGTCTCTGTGTCTCAGTGTCTCAGAGTTTCAGTGTCTCTATGTCTCTGAGTCTCAGTGTCTCTGTGCCTCAGTGTCTCAGTGTCTCTGTGTCTCAGTCCCTCAGTGCCTCAGTGACTCTCTGTCTCTGTGTCTCTGTGCCTCAGTGTCTCTTTGTCTCTGTGCCTCAGTGTCTCAGTGTCTCTGTGTCTCAGTGTCTCTGTGTCTCAGTTTCTCTGTGTCTCAGTGTCTCTGTGTCTCAGTGTCTCTGTGCCTCAGTGTCTCAGTGTCTCAGAGTCTCAGTGACTCTGTGTCTCAGTGCCTCAGTGTCACTCTGTCTCAGTGTCTCAGAGTTTCAGTGTCACAGTGTCTCTGGGTCTCAGTGTCTCTGTGTTTCAGTGTCTCTGTGCCTCAGTGTCACAGTGTCTCAAAGTCTCTGTGTCTCAGTGTCTCAGACTCTCAGTGTCTCAGTGTCTCAGAGTCTCAGTGAATCTGTGTCTCTGTGTCCCTTTGTCTCCGTGTCTCTGTGCCTCAGTGTATCTGTGTCTCAGGGTCTCAGAGTTTCAGTGTCTCTATGTCTCTTTGTCTCAGTGTCTCTGTGCCTCAGTGTCTCAGAGTCTCAGTGTCTCTGAGTCTCAGTGCCTCAGTGTCTCTGTGTCTCAGAGTATCACTGTCTCTGTGTCTCAGTGACTCAGTTCCTCAGAGTCTCAGAGTCTCAGTGTCTCTGTGTCTCAGTTTCTCTGTGTCTCAGTGTCTCTGTGTCTCAGTGTCTCTGTGCCTCAGTGTCTCAGTGTCCCTGAGTCTCAGTGACTCTGTGTCTCAGTGCCTCAGTGTCACTCTGTCTCAGTGTCTCAGAGTTTCAGTGTCACAGTGTCTCTGGGTCTCAGTGTCTCAGTGTCTCTGTGTCTCAGTGTCTCTGTGTCTCAGTTTCTCTGTGTCTCAGTGTCTCTGTGTCTCAGTGTCTCTGTGCCTCAGTGTCTCAGTGTCTCAGAGTCTCAGTGACTCTGTGTCTCAGTGCCTCAGTGTCACTCTGTCTCAGTGTCTCAGAGTTTCAGTGTCACAGTGTCTCTGGGTCTCAGTGTCTCTGTGTTTCAGTGTCTCTGTGCCTCAGTGTCACAGTGTCTCAAAGTCTCTGTGTCTCAGTGTCTCAGACTCTCAGTGTCTCAGTGTCTCAGAGTCTCAGTGAATCTGTGTCTCTGTGTCCCTGTGTCTCCGTGTCTCTGTGCCTCAGTGTATCTGTGTCTCAGGGTCTCAGAGTTTCAGTGTCTCTATGTCTCTTTGTCTCAGTGTCTCTGTGCCTCAGTGCCTCAGTGTCTCTGTGTCTCAGAGTATCACTGTCTCTGTGTCTCAGTGACTCAGTGTCTCAGAGTCTCAGAGTCTCAGTGTCTCAGAGTCTGATTGTCTCTTTGTCTCAGTGTCTCAGTGTCTCAGTGTCTCAGTGTCTCAGTGTCTCAGTGTCTCTGTGTTTCAGTGTCTCAGTGTGTCAGAGCCTATGTTTCTCTGTGTCTCAGTGTCTCTGTGTCTCAGAGACTCAGTTTCTCAGTGTCTCTGTGTCTCAGTGCCTCAGTGTCTCTGTGTCTCAGTGTCTCTGTGCCCCAGTGTATCTGTGTCTCAGTGTCCCAGAGTTTCAGTGTCTCTAGGTCTCTGTGTCTCAGTGTCTCTGTGCCTCAGTGTCTCTGTGCCTCAGTGTCTCTCTTTCTTATGGTCTCTGTGCCTCAGTGTCTCTTTGTCTCAGTGTCTCAGTGTCTCAGTATCTCAGAGTCTCAGAGCCTCAGTGTCTCTGTGTCTCAGTGTCTCTGTGCCTCAGTGTCTCAGAGCCTCACTGTCTCTGTGCCTCAGTGTCTCAGAGTCTCACTGTCTCTTTGTCTCAGTGACTCAGCATCTCAGAGTCTCAGTGTCTCTGTGTTTCAGTGTCTGTGTGCCTCAGCTTCTCAGTGTCTCAGTGTCTCTGTGTCTCAGTTTCTCTGTGTCTCAGGGTCTCTGTGTCTCTGAGCCTCAGTGCCTCTGTCACAGAGTTGCAATGTCTAGAGTCTCTGTGTCTTGGTGCCTCAGTGTCTCAGTGTCTCTGTGCCTCAGTCTATCAGACTCTCCGTGTCTCAGTGTCTCTGTGCCTCAGTCTATCAGGCTCTCAGTGTCTCTGTGTCTGAGAGGCGCAGTGTCTCTGTGTCTCAGTTTCTCTGTGTCTCAGGGCCTCAGTGTCTCAGAGTTTCATTGTCTCTGTGCCTCAGTGTCTCAGAAGCTCAGTGTCTCCGTGTTTCAGTGTCTCTGCGCCTCAGTGACTCTGTGTCTCTGTGTCACTGTGTCTCAATTTCTCAGAGTCTCAGAGTCTCAGTGTCTCTGCGTCTCAGTGTCTCTGTGCCTCAGTGTCTCTGTGTCTCTGTGTCTCAGTGTCTCAAAGTCTTTGTGTATCAGTGTCTCAGAGTCTCAGTGAGTCTGTGTCTGTGTCTTAGTGTCACACAGTCTCAGTGTCCCAGAGACTCAGTGTCTCCAAGTCTCTGTGTCTCTGTGTCTCAGTGTCTCTGTGCCTCAGTGTATCTGTGTCTCAGTGTCTCAGAGTTTCAGTGTCTCTATGTCTCTGTGTCTCAGTGTCTCAGAGTCTCAGTGTCTCTGTGTCTCAGTGCCTCAGTGTCTCTCTGTCTCAGTGTCTCTGTGCCTCAGTGTCTCTTTGTCTCAGTATCTCAGAGTTTCAGTGTCTCTCTGTCTCTGTGTCTCTGTGCCTCAGTGTCTCTTTGTCTCTGTGTCTCAGTGTCTCTGAGTCTCAGTGTCTCTGTGCCTCAGTGTCTCAGAGTCTCATTGAGTCTGTGTCTCAGTGTCTCTGTGTCTCAGTGCCTCAGTGTCTCAGTGTCTCAGAATCTCAGTGTCACTGTGTCTCAGTGTTTGTGTCTCAGTGTCTCAGTGTCTCCGCGTCTCTGTGTCTCTGTGTCTCAGTGTATCTGTTTTTCTGTGTCTCTGTGTCTCAGTGTCTCTGTGTCTCAGTGTCTCAGAGTCTCAGTGTCTCTGTTTCTCTGTGTCTCTGTGTCTCAGTGTCTCTGTGTCTCAGTGTCTCAGAGTCTCAGTGTCTCTGTGTCTCAGTGCCTCGGTGTCTCTGTGTCTCAGTGTCTCAGTGTCTCTGTGCCTCAGTGTCTCTGTGTTTCAGTGTCTCTGTGTCTCAGAGACTCTCTGTCTCTTTGTCTCTGTGTCTGAGTGTCTCTGTGCATCAGTGTCACAGTGTCTCTGTGTCTCAGTGTCTCTGTGTCTCAGTGTATCACTGTCTCAGAGACTCAGTGTCTCTTTGTCTCTGTGTCTGAGTTTCTCTGTGCCTCAGTGTCACAGGGTAACAGTGTCTCTGTGACTCACTGTCTCAGTTTCTCAGTGTCTCTGTGTCTCAGTGTATCAGCATCTCAGAGAATCAGTGTCTCTGTGTCTGAGTTTCTCTGTGCCTCAATGGCAGAGTGTCTCAGTGTCTCTGTGTCTCAGTATCTCAGTGTTTTTCTATCTCTGTGTCTCTGTGTCTCAGTGTCTCTGTGTCTCTGTGTCTCAGTGTCTCTGTGTTTCTGTGCCTCAGTGTCTCTGTGTCTCAGTTTCTCTGTGTCTCAGTGTCTCTGCGCCTCAGTGCCTCTGTATCTCTGTGTCTCAGTGTCTCTGTGTTTCTGTGCCTCAGAGTCTCTGTGTCTCTGTGTCTCAGTGTCTCAGAGTCTCAGAGTCTCAGTGTCTCTGTGTCTCAGTGTCTCTGTGTTTCAGTGTCTCAAAGTCTTTGTGTCTCAGTGTCTCAGAGTCTCAGTGAGTCTGTGTCTCTGTGTCTTAGAGTCTCAGTGTCCCAGAGTCTCAGTTTCTTCACGTCTCTGTCTCTCGGTGTCTCAGTGTCTCTGTGCCTCAGTGTATCTGTGTCACAGTGTCTCAGAGTTTCTGTATCTCTATGGCTCTGTGTCTCAGTGTCTCTGTGCCTCAGTGTCTCACTGTCTCAGTGTCTCAGAGTTTCAGTGTCTCTATGTCTCTGTATCTCAGTGTCTCTGTGCCTTAGTGTCTCAGTGTCTCTGTGTCTCAGTCCCTCAGAGCCTCAGTGACTCTATCTCTGTGTCTCTGTGCCTCAGTGTCTCTTTGTCTCTGTGTCTCAGTGTCTCAGTGTCTCTGTGCCCGGTGTCTCTGTGTCTCAGTGTCTCAAAGTCTTTGTGTCTCAGTGTCTCAGACTTCAGTGTCTCAGTGCCTCAGAGTCTCAGTGAGTCTGTTTCTCTGTGTCTTAGAGTCTCAGTGTCCCAGAGTCTCAGTGTCTCTGCTTCTCTGTGTCTCTGTGTCACAGTGTCTCTGTGCCTCAGTGTAACTGTATCTCAATGTCACAGAGTTTCAGTGTCTCTATGTCTCTATGTCTCAGGGTCTCTGTGCCTCAGTGTCTCAGTGTCTCAGAGGCTCAGTGTCTCTGTGTCTCAGTGCCTCAGTGTCTCTGTGTCTCAGTGTCTCAGTGTTTCAGAGTCTCAGTGTCTCAGACCCTCAGTGCCTCAGTGACTCTCTGTGTCTGTGTCTCTGTGCCTCAGTGTCTCTTTGTCGCTGTGTCTCAGTGTCTCTGTGCCTCAGTGTCTTTGTGTTTCAGTGTATCAGTGTCTCAGAGACTCACTGTCTCTTTGTCTCTGTGTCTGAGTGTCTCTGTGCATCAGTGTCACAGTGTCTCAGTGTCTCAGAGTCAAAGTGTCTCAGTGTCTCAGAGTCTCAGAGTTTCAGTGTCTCTATGTCTCTGGTTCTCAGTGTCTCTTTGGCTCAGTGTCTCAGTGTCTCAGAAGCTCAGTGTCTCTGTGTTTCAGTGTCTCTGCGCCTCAGTGACTCTGTGTCACTGTGTCTCAGTGTCTCAGAGTCTCAGAGTCTCAGTGTCTCTGTGTCTCAGTGTCTCAGTGTCTCAGTGTCTCTGTGCCTCAGTGTCTCTGTGTCTCTGTGTCTCAGTGTCTCAAAGTCTTTGTGTCTCAGTGTCTCAGAGTCTCAGTGAGTCTGTGTCTTAGTGTCACACAGTCTCAGTGTCCCAGAGACTCAGTGTCTCCACGTCTCTGTGTCTCTGTGTCTCAGAGTCTCAGTGTCTCTGTGTCTCAGTGTCTCAGAGTCTCGCTGTCTCAGTGCCTCAGTGCCTCAGTGTTTCTCTGTCGCAGTGTCTCTGTGCCTCACTTTGTGTCAGTGTCTCAGTGTCTCAGAGTCTCAGTGTCTCTGTGTCTCAGTGCTTCAGGGTCTCTGTGTCTCAGTGTCTCAGAGTTTCAGTGTCTCTATGTCTCTGTGTCTCAGTGTCTCTGTGCCTCAGTGTCTCAGTGTCTCTGTGTCTCAGTCCTTCAGTGCCTCAGTGACTCTCTGTCTCTGTGTCTCTGTGCCTCAGTGTCTCTTTGTCTCTGTGCCTCAGTGTCTCAGTGTCTCTGTGTCTCAGTGTCTCTGTGTCTCAGTTTCTCTGTGTCTCAGTGTCTCTGTGTCTCAGTGTCTCTGTGCCCCAGTGTATCTGTGTCTCAGTGTCCCAGAGTTTCAGTGTCTCTAGGTCTCTGTGTCTCAGTGTCTCTGTGCCACAGTGTCTCAGTGTCTCAGAGTCTCAGTGACTCTGTGTCTCAGTGCCTCAGTGTCACTCTGTCTCAGTGTCTCAGAGTTTCAGTGTCACAGTGTCTCTGGTTCTCAGTGTCTCTGTGTTTCAGTGTCTCTGTGCCTCAGTGTCACAGTGTCTCAAAGTCTCTGTGTCTCAGTGTCTCAGACTCTCAGTGTCTCAGAGTCTCAGTGAATCTGTGTCTCTGTGTCTCCGTGTCTCTGTGCCTCAGTGTATCTGTGTCTCAGGGTCTCAGAGTTTCAGTGTCTCTATGTCTCTTTGTCTCAGTGTCTCTGTGCCTCAGTGTCTCAGAGTCTCAGTGTCTCTGAGTCTCAGTGCCTCAGTGTCTCTGTGTCTCAGTGACTCAGTGTCTCAGAGTCTCAGAGTCTCAGTGTCTCAGAGTCTGATTGTCTCTTTGTCTCAGTGTCTCAGTGTCTCAGTGTCTCAGTGTCTCAGTGTCTCTGTGTTTCAGTGTCTCAGTGTCTCAGAGCCTCTGTTTCTCTGTGTCTCAGTGTCTCTGTGTCTCAGAGACTCAGTTTCTCAGTGTCTCTGTGTCTCAGTGCCTCAGTGTCTCTGTGTCTCAGTGTCTCTGTGCCCCAGTGTATCTGTGTCTCAGTGTCCCAGAGTTTCAGTGTCTCTAGGTCTCTGTGTCTCAGTGTCTCTGTGCCTCAGTGTCTCTGTGCCTCAGTGTCTCTCTTTCTTATGGTCTCTGTGCCTCAGTGTCTCTTTGTCTCAGTGTCTCAGTATCTCAGAGTCTCAGAGCCTCAGTGTCTCTGTGTCTCAGTGTCTCTGTGCCTCAGTGTCTCAGAGCCTCACTGTCTCTGTGTCTCTGTGCCTCAGTGTCTCAGAGTCTCACTGTCTCTTTGTCTCAGAGTCTCAGAGTTTCAGTGTCTCTATGTCTCTGGGTCTCAGTGTCTCTGTGCCTCAGGGTCTCAGTGTCTCAGACCCTCAGTGCCTCAGTGACTCTCTGTCTCTGTGTCTCTGTACCTCAGTGTCTCTTTGTCTCTGTGTCTCAGTGTCTCTGTACCTCAGTGTCTTTGTGTTTCAGTGTATCAGTGTCTCAGAGACTCACTGTATCTTTGTCTCTGTGTCTGAGTGTCTCTGTGCATCAGTGTCACAGTGTCTCTGTGTCTCAGTGTCTCAGTGTCTCAGAGTCAAAGTGTCTCAGTGTCTCAGTGTCTCAGAGTCTCAGAGTTTCAGTGTCTCTATGTCTCTGGGTCTCAGTGTCTCTTTGGCTCAGTGTCTCAGTGTCTCAGAAGCTCAGTGTCTCTGTGTTTCAGTGTCTCTGCGCCTCAGTGACTCTGTGTCACTGTGTCTCAATGTCTCAGAGTCTCAGAGTCTCAGTGTCTCTGTGTCTCAGTGTCTCAGTGTCTCAGTGTCTCTGTGCCTCAGTGTCTCTGTGACTGTGTCTCAGTGTCTCAAAGTCTTTGTGTCTCAGTGTCTCAGAGTCTCAGTGAGTCTGTGTCTGTGTCTTAGTGTCACACAGTCTCAGTGTCCCAGAGACTAAGTGTCTCCAAGTCTCTGTGTCTCTGTGTCTCAGAGTCTCACTGTCTCAGTGCCTCAGTGCCTCAGTGCCTCAGTGTTTCTCTGTCGCAGTGTCTCTATGCCTCACTTTGTGTCAGTGTCTCAGTGTCTCAGAGTCTCAGTGTCTCTGTGTCTCAGTGCTTCAGGGTCTCTGTGTCTCAGTGTCTCAGAGTTTCAGTGTCTCTATGTCTCTGTGTCTCAGTGTCTCTGTGCCTCAGTGTCTCAGTGTCTCTGTGTCTCAGTCCCTCAGTGCCTCAGTGACTCTCTGTCTCTGTGTCTCTGTGCCTCAGTGTCTCTTTGTCTCTGTGCCTCAGTGTCTCAGTGTCTCTGTGTCTCAGTGTCTCTGTGTCTCAGTTCCTCTGTGTCTCAGTGTCTCTGTGTCTCAGTGTCTCTGTGCCCCAGTGTATCTGTGTCTCAGTGTCCCAGAGTTTCAGTGTCTCTAGGTCTCTGTGTCTCAGTGTCTCTGTGCCTCAGTGTCTCAGTGTCTCAGAGTCTCAGTGACTCTGTGTCTCAGTGCCTCAGTGTCTCTCTGTCTCAGTGTCTCAGAGTTTCAGTGTCACAGTGTCTCTGGGTCTCAGTGTCTCTGTGTTTCAGTGTCTCTGTGCCTCAGTGTCACAGTGTCTCAAAGTCTCTGTGTCTCAGTGTCTCAGACTCTCAGTGTCTCAGTGTCTCAGTGAATCTGTGTCTCTGTGTCTCTGTGTCTCTGTGTCTCTGTGCCTCAGTGTATCTGTGTCTCAGTGTCTCAGAGTTTCAGTGTCCCTATGTCTCTTTGTCTCAGTGTCTCTGTGCCTCAGTGTCTCAGAGTCTCAGTGTCTCTGAGTCTCAGTGCCTCAGTGTCTCTGTGTCTCACAGTATCACTGTCTCTGTGTCTCAGTGACTCAGTGTCTCAGAGTCTCAGAGTCTCAATGTCTCAGAGTCTGACTGTCTCTTTGTCTCAGTGTCTCAGTGTCTCAGGGTCTCAGTGTCTCAGTGTCTCAGTGTCTCAGTGTCTCTGTGTCTCAGTGTCTCAGTGTCTCAGAGCCTCTGTTTCTCTGTGTCTCAGTATCTCTGTGTCTCAGAGACTCAGTTTCTCAGTGTCTCTGTGTCTCAGTGCCTCAGTGTCTCTGTGTCTCAGTGTCTCTGTGCCCCAGTGTATCTGTGTCTCAGTGTCCCAGAGTTTCAGTGTCTCTAGGTCTCTGTGTCTCTGTGTCTCTGTGCCTCAGTGTATCTGTGTCTCAGTGTCTCAGAGTTTCAGTGTCCCTATGTCTCTTTGTCTCAGTGTCTCTGTGCCTCAGTGTCTCAGAGTCTCAGTGTCTCTGAGTCTCAGTGCCTCAGTGTCTCTGTGTCTCAGAGTATCACTGTCTCTGTGTCTCAGTGACTCAGTGTCTCAGAATCTCAGAGTCTCAGTGTCTCAGAGTCTGACTGTCTCTTTGTCTCAGTGTCTCAGTGTCTCAGGGTCTCAGTGTCTCAGTGTCTCAGTGTCTCAGTGTCTCTGTGTCTCAGTGTCTCAGTGTCTCAGAGCCTCTGTTTCTCTGTGTCTCAGTATCTCTGTGTCTCAGAGACTCAGTTTCTCAGTGTCTCTGTGTCTCAGTGCCTCAGTGTCTCTGTGTCTCAGTGTCTCTGTGCCCCAGTGTATCTGTGTCTCAGTGTCCCAGAGTTTCAGTGTCTCTAGGTCTCTGTGTCTCAGTGTCTCTGTGTCTCAGTGTCTCTGTGCCTCAGTGTCTCTCTTTCTTATGGTCTCTGTGGCTCAGTGTCTCTTTGTCTCAGTGTCTCAGTATCTCAGAGACTCAGAGTTTCAGTGTCTCTGTGTCTCAGTGTCTCAGTGCCTTAGTGCCTCAGTGTCTCTGTGTCTCAGTGTCTCTGTGCCTCAGTGTCTCAGAGCCTCACTGTCTCTATGTCTCTGTGCCTCAGTGTCTCAGAGTCTCACTGTCTCTTTGTCTCAGTGACTCAGCGTCTCAGAGTCTCAGTGTCTCTGTGTTTCAGTGTCTGTGTGCCTCAGCGTCTCAGTGTCTCTGTGTCTCAGTGTCTCTGTGTCTCTGAGCCTCAGTGCCTCTGTCACAGAGTTGCAGTGTCTAGAGTCTCTGTGTCTTGGTGCCTCAGTGTCTCAGTGTCTCTGTGCCTCAGTCTATCAGACTCTCAGTGTCTGAGTGTCTCTGTGCATCAGTGTCACAGTGTCTCTGTGTCTCAGTGTCTCTGTGTCTCAGTGTATCACTGTCTCAGAGACTCAGTGTCTCTTTGTCTCTGTGTCTGAGTTTTTCTGTGCCTCAGTGTCACAGTGTAACAGTGTCTCTGTGACTCACTGTCTCAGTGTCTCAGTGTCTCTGTGTATCAGTGTATCAGCATCTCAGAGAATCAGTGTCTCTGTGTCTGAGTTTCTCTGTGCCTCAACGGCAGAGTGTCTCAGTGTCTCTGTGTCTCAGTATCTCAGTGTTTTTCTATCTCTGTGTCTCTGTGTCTCAGTGTCTCTGTGTTTCTGTGCCTCAGTGTCTCTGTGTCTCAGTTTCTCTGTGTCTCAGTGTCTCTGCGCCTCAGTGCCTCTGTGTCTCTGTGTCTCAGTGTCTCTGTGTTTCTGTGCCTCAGAGTCTCTGTGTCTCTGTGTCTCAGTGTCTCAGTGTCTCAGAGTCTCAGAGTCTCAGTGTCTCTGTGTCTCAGTGTCTCTGTGTTTCAGTGTCTCTGTGCCTCAGTGTCTCTGTGTCTCAGTGTCTCAAAGTCTTTGTGTCTCAGTGTCTCAGAGTCTCAGTGAGTCTGTGTCTCTGTGTCTTAGAGTCTCAGTGTCCCAGAGTCTCAGTTTCTTCACGTCTCTGTCTCTCTGTGTCTCTGTGTCTCTGTGCCTCAGTCTATCTGTGTCACAGTGTCTCAGAGTTTCTGTATCTCTATGGCTCTGTGTCTCAGTGTCTCTGTGCCTCAGTGTCTCACTGTCTCAGAGTTTCAGTGTAACTGTGTCTCAGTGTCTCAGAGTTTCAGTGTCTCTATGTCTCTGTATCTCAGTGTCTCTGTGCCTCAGTATCTCAGTGTCTCTGTGTCTCAGTCCCTCAGAGCCTCAGTGACTCTATCTCTGTGTCTCTGTGCCTCAGTGTCTCTTTGTCTCTGTGTCTCAGTGTCTCAGTGTCTCTGTGCCCGGTGTCTCTGTGTCTCAGTGTCTCAAAGTCTTTGTGTCTCAGTGTCTCAGACTTCAGTGTCTCAGTGCCTCAGAGTCTCAGTGAGTCTGTTTCTCTGTGTCTTAGAGTCTCAGTGTCCCAGAGTCTCAGTGTCTCTGCTTCTCTGTGTCTCTGTGTCACAGTGTCTCTGTGCCTCAGTGTAACTGTATCTCAGTGTCTCAGAGTTTCAGTGTCTCTATGTCTCTATGTCTCAGGGCCTCTGTGCCTCAGTGTCTCAGTGTCTCAGAGGCTCAGTGTCTCTGTGTCTCAGTGCCTCAGTGTCTCTGTGTCTCAGTGTCTCAGTGTTTCAGAGTCTCAGTGTCTCAGACCCTCAGTGCCTCAGGGTCTCTGTGTCTCAGTGTCTCAGAGTTTCAGTGTCTCTATGTCTCTGTGTCTCAGTGTCTCTGTGCCTCAGTGTCTCAGTGCCTCAGACCCTCAGTGCCTCAGTGACTCTCTGTGTCTGTATCTCTGTGCCTCAGTGTCTCTTTGTCGCTGTGTCTCAGTGTCTCTGTGCCTCAGTGTCTTTGTGTTTCAGTGTACCAGTGTCTCAGAGACTCACTGTCTCTTTGTCTCTGTGTCTGAGTGTCTCTGTGCATCAGTGTCACAGTGTCTCAGTGTCTCAGTGTCTCAGAGTCTCAGAGTTTCAGTGTCTCTATGTCTCTGGGTCTCAGTGTCTCTTTGGCTCAGTGTCTCAGTGTCACAGAAGCTCAGTGTCTCTGTGTTTCAGTGTCTCTGCGCCTCAGTGACTCTGTGTCACTGTGTCTCAGTGTCTCAGAGTCTCAGAGTCTCAGTGTCTCTGTGTCTCAGTGTCTCAGTGTCTCAGTGTCTCTGTGCCTCAGTGTCTCTGTGTCTCAGTGTCTCAAAGTCTTTCTGTCTCAGTGTCTCAGAGTCTCAGTGAGTCTGTGTCTGTGTCTTAGTGTCACACAGTCTCAGTGTCCCAGAGACTCAGTGTCTCCACGTCTCTGTGTCTCTGTGTCTCAGTGCCTCAGTGTCTCTGTGTCTCAGTGTCTCTGTGCCTCAGTGTATCTGTGTCTCAGTGTCCCAGAGTTTCAGTGTCTCTAGGTCTCTGTGTCTCAGTGTCTCTGTGTCTCAGTGTCTCTGTGCCTCAGTGTCTCTCTTTCTTAGTGTCTCTGTGCCTCAGTGTCTCTTTGTCTCATTGTCTCAGTGTCTCAGTATCTCAGAGTCTCAGTGTCTCTGTGTCTCAGTGTCTCAGTGTCTCTTTGTCTCATTGTCTCAGTGTCTCAGTATCTCAGAGTCTCAGTGTCTCTGTGTCTCAGTGTCTCAGTGCCTTAGTGCCTCAGTGTCTCTGTGCCTCAGTGTCTCAGAGCCTCACTGTCTCTGTGTCTCTGTGCCTCAGTGTCTCAGAGTCTCACTGTCTCTGTGTCTCAGTGACTCAGCGTCTCAGAGTCTCAGTGTCTCTGTGTTTCAGTGTCTGTGTGCCTCAGCGTCTCAGTGTCTCTGTGTCTCAGTGTCTCTGTGTCTCAGTTTCTCTGTGTCTCAGTGTCTCTGTGTCTCTGAGCCTCAGTGCCTCTGTCATAGAGTTGCAGTGTCTAGAGTCTCTGTGTCTTGATGCCTCAGTGTCTCAGTGTCTCTGTGCTTCAGTCTATCAGACTCTCAGTGTCTCAGTGTCTCTGTGTCTGAGAGGCTCAGTGTCTCTGTGTCTCAGTGTCTCTGTGTCTCAGGGCCTCAGTGTCTCAGAGTTTCATTGTCTCAGTGTCTCAGTGTCTCAGTGTCTCTGTGCCTCAGTGTCTCTGTGTCTCTGTGTCTCAGTGTCTCAAAGTCTTTGTGTATCAGTGGCTCAGAGTCTCAGTGAGTCTGTGTCTGTCTCTTAGTGTCACACAGTCTCAGTGTCCCAGAGACTAAGTGTCTCCAAGTCTCTGTGTCTCTGTGTCTCAGTTTCTCTGTGCCTCAGTGTATCTGTGTCTCAGTGTCTCAGAGTTTCAGTGTCTCTATGTCTCTGTGTCTCAGTGTCTCAGAGTCTCAGTGAGTCTGTGTCTGTGTCTTAGTGTCACACAGTCTCAGAGTCCCAGAGACTCAGTGTCTCCAAGTCTCTGTGTCTCTGTGTCTCTGTGCCTCAGTGTATCTGTGTCTCAGTGTCTCAGAGTTTCAGTGTCTCTATGTCTCTGTGTCTCAGTGTCTCAGAGTCTCAGTGTCTCTGTGTCTCAGTGCCTCAGTGTCTCTCTGTCTCAGTGTCTCTGTGCCTCAGTGTCTCTTTGTCTCAGTATCTCAGAGTTTCAGTGTCTCTCTGCCTCTGTGTCTCTGTGCCTCAGTGTCTATTTGTCTCTGTGTCTCAGTGTCTCTGAGTCTCAGTGTCTCTGTGCCTCCGTGTCTCAGAGTCTCATTGAGTCTGTGTCTCAGTGTCTCTGTGTCTCAGTGCCTCAGTGTCTCAGTGTCTAAGAATCTCAGTGTCTCTGTGTCTCAGTGTCTGTGTCTCAGTGTCTCAGTGTCTCCGCGTCTCTGTGTCTCAGTGTATCTGTTTCTCTGTGTCTCTGTGTCTCAGTGTCTCTGTGTCTCAGTGCCTCAGTGTCTCTCTGTCTCAGTGTCTCTGTGCCTCAGTGTCTCAGTGCCTCAGTGTCTCTCTGTCTCAGTGTCTCTGTGCCTCAGTGTCTCAGTGCCTCAGTGTCTCAGTGCCTCAGTGACTCTCTGTCTCAGTGTCTCTGTGTCTCAGTGTCTCTGTCTCTCAGAGACTCACTGTCTCTTTGTCTCTGTGTCTGAGTGTCTCTGTGCATCAGTGTCACAGTGTCTCTGTGTCTCAGTTTCGCTGTGTCTCAGTGTATCAGTGTCTCAGAGACTCAGTGTCTCTTTGTCTCGGTGTCTGAGTTTCTCTGTGCCTCAGTGTCACAGTGTAACAGTGTCTCTGTGACTCACTGTCTCAGTGTCTCAGTATCTCTGTGTCTCAGTGTATCAGCATCTCAGAGAATCAGTGTCTCTGTGTCTGAGTTTCTCTGTGCCTCAATGGCACAGTGTCTCAGTGTCTCTGTGTCTCAGTATCTCAGTGTTTTTCCATCTGTGTCTCTGTGTCTCAGTGTCTCTGTGTCTCTGTGTCTCAGTGTCTCTGTGTTTCTGTGCCTCAGTGTCTCTGTATCTCAGGTTCTCTGTGTCTCAGTGTCTCTGCGCCTCAGTGCCTCTGTGTCTCTGTGTCTCAGTGTCTCTGTGTTTCTGTGCAAAAGAGTCTCTGTGTCTCTGTGTCTCAGTGTCTCAGAGTCTCAGAGTCTCAGTGTCTCTTTGTCTCAGTGTCTCTGTGTTTCAGTGTCTCTGTGCCTCAGTGTCTCTGTGTCTCAGTGTCTCAAAGTCTTTGTGTCTCAGTGTCTCAGAGTCTCAGTGAGTCTGTGTCTCTGTGTCTTAGAGTCTCAGTGTCCCAGAGCCTCAGTTTATTCACGTCTCTGTCTCTCTGTGTCTCAGTGTCTCTGTGCCTCAGTGTATCTGTGTCACAGTGTCTCAGAGTTTCTGTATCTCTATGGCTCTGTGTCTCAGTGTCTCAGTGTCTCTGTGTCTCAGTGTCTCTGTGTCTCAGTTTCTCTGTGTCTCTGTGTCTCAGTGTCTCTGTGACCCAGTGTATCTGTGTCTCAGTGTCTCAGTGTCTCAGAATCTCAGTGACTCTGTGTCACAGTGCCAAAGTGTCTCTGTGTCTCAGTGTCTCAGAGTTCAGTGTCTCTATGTCTCTGGGTCTCAGTGTCTCTTTGCCTCAGTGTCTCAGTGCCTCAGAGTCTCAGAGTCTCACTGTCTCTGTGTCTCAGTGACTCAGCGGCTCAGAGTCGCAGTGTCTCTGTGTTTCAGTGTCTCTGTGCCTCAGTGTCTCAGTGTCTCTGTGTCTCAGTGTCTCTGTGTCTCAGTTTCTCTGTGTCTCAGTGTCTCAGAGTCTCAGTGTCTCAGAGTTTCAGTGTCTCTATGTCTCTGGGTCTCAGTGTCTCTTTGGCTCAGTGTCTCAGTGTCTCAGAAGCTCAGTGTCTCTGTGTTTCAGTGTCTCTGCGCCTCAGTAACTCTGTGTCTCTGTGTCACTGTGTCTCAGTGTCTCAGAGTCTCAGAGTCTCAGTGTCTCTGTGTCTCAGTGTCTCAGTGTCTTAGTGTCTCTGTGCCTCAGTGTCTCTGTGTCTCAGTGTCACAAAGTCTTTGTGTCTCAGTGTCTCAGAGTCTCAGTGAGTCTGTGTCTGTGTCTTAGTGTCACACAGTCTCAGTGTCCCAGAGACTCAGTGTCTCCAAGTCTCTGTGTCTCTGTGTCTCAGTGTCTCTGTGCCTCAGTGTATCAGTGTCTCAGTGTCTCAGAGTTTCAGTGCCTCTATGTCTCTGTGTCTCAGTGTCTCTGTGCCTCAGTGTCTCAGAGTCTCAGTGTCTCTGTGTCTCAGTGCCTCAGTGTCTCTCTGTCTCAGTGTCTCTGTGCCTCAGTATCTCTTTGTCTCAGTATCTCAGAGTTTCAGTGTCTCTATGTCTCTGTGTCTCAGTGTCTCTATGCCTCAGTGTCTCAGTGTCTCAGTGCCTCAGTGTCTCAGTGCCTCAGTGACTCTCTGTTTCTGTGTCTCTGTGCCTCAGTGTCTCTGTGTTTCAGTGTCTCTGTCTCTCAGAGACTCACTGTCTCTTTGTCTCTGTGTCTGAGTGTGTCTGTGCATCAGTGTCACAGTGTCTCTGTGTCTCAGTGTCTCTGTGTCTCAGTGTATCACTGTCTCAGAGACTCAGTGTCTCTTTGTCTCTGTGTCTGAGTTTCTCTGTGCCTCAGTGTCACAGTGTAACAGTGTCTCTGTGACTCACTGTCTCAGTGTCTCAGTGTCTCTGTGTCTCAGTGTATCAGCATCTCAGAGAATCAGTGTCTCTGTGTCTGAGTTTCTCTGTGCCTCAATGGTTTCAGTGTCTCAGTGTCTCTGTGTCTCAGTATCTCAGTGTTTTTCTATCTCTGTGTCTCTGTGTCTCAGTGTCTCTGTGTCTCTGTGTCTCAGTGTCTCTGTGTTTCTGTGCCTCAGTGTCTCTGTGTCTCAGTTTCTCTGTGTCTCAGTGTCTCTGCGCCTCAGTGCCTCTGTGTCTCTGTGTCTCTGTGTCTCAGTGTCTCTGTGTTTCTGTGCCTCAGAGTCTCTGTGTCTCTGTGTCTCAGTGTCTCAGAGTCTCAGTGTCTCTGTGTCTCAGTGTCTCTGTGTTTCAGTGTCTCTGTGCCTCAGTGTCTCTGTGTCTCAGTGTCTCAAAGTCTTTGTGTCTCAGTGTCTCAGAGTCTCAGTGCGTCTGTGTCTCTGTGTCTGAGAGTCTCAGTGTCCCAGAGTCTCAGTTTCTTCACGTCTCTGTCTCTCTGTGTCTCAGTGTCTCTGTGCCTCAGTGTATCTGTGTCACAGAGTCTCAGAGTTTCTGTATCTCTATGGCTCTATGTCTCAGTGTCTCTGTGCCTCAGTGTCTCACTGTCTCAGAGTCTCAGTGTCTCTGTGTCTCAGTGCCTCAGTGTCTCTGTGTCTCAGTGTCTCAGTGTCTCTGTGTCTCAGTCCCTCAGAGCCTCAGTGACTCTATCTCTGTGTCTCTGTGCCTCAGTGTCTCTTTGTCTCTGTGTCTCAGAGTTTCAGTGTCTCTAGGTCTCTGTGTCTCAGTGTCTCTGTGTCTCAGTGTTTCAGTGTTTCTGTGCCCGGTGTCTCTGTGTCTCAGTGTCTCAAAGTCTTTGTGTCTCAGTGTCTCAGACTCTCAGTGTCTCAGTGCCTCAGAGTCTCAGTGAGTCTGTTTCTCTGTGTCTTAGAGTCTCAGTGTCCCAGAGTCTCAGTGTCTCTGCTTCTCTGTGTCTCAGTGTCTCTGTGCCTCAGTGTAACTGTATCTCAGTGTCTCAGAGTTTCAGTGTCTCTATGTCTCTATGTCTCATGGTCTCTGTGCCTCAGTGTCTCAGTGTCTCAGAGGCTCAGTGTCTCTGTGTCTCAGTGCCTCAGTGTCTCTGTGTCTCAGTGTCTCAGAGTTTCAGCGTCTCTCTGTCTCTGTGTCTCTGTGCCAGTGTCACTTTGTGTCAGTGTCTCAGTGTTTCAGAGTCTCAGTGTCTCTGTGTCTCAGTGCCTCAGGGTCTCTGTGTCTCAGTGTCTCAGAGTTTCAGTGTCTCTATGTCTCTGTGTCTCAGTGTCTCTGTGCCTCAGGGTCTCAGTGTCTCAGACCCTCAGTGCCTCAGTGACTCTCTGTCTCTGTGTCTCTGTACCTCAGTGTCTCTTTGTCTCTGTGTCTCAGTGTCTCTGTGCCTCAGTGTCTTTGTGTTTCAGTGTATCAGTGTCTCAGAGACTCACTGTATCTTTGTCTCTGTGTCTGAGTGTCTCTGTGCATCAGTGTCACAGTGTCTCTGTGTCTCAGTGTCTCAGTGTCTCAGAGTCAAAGTGTCTCAGTGTCTCAGTGTCTCAGAGTCTCAGAGTTTCAGTGTCTCTATGTCTCTGGGTCTCAGTGTCTCTGTGCCTCAGGGTCTCAGTGTCTCAGACCCTCAGTGCCTCAGTGACTCTCTGTCTCTGTGTCTCTGTACCTCAGTGTCTCTTTGTCTCTGTGTCTCAGTGTCTCTGTGCCTCAGTGTCTTTGTGTTTCAGTGTATCAGTGTCTCAGAGACTCACTGTATCTTTCTCTCTGTGTCTGAGTGTCTCTGTGCATCAGTGTCACAGTGTCTCTGTGTCTCAGTGTCTCAGTGTCTCAGAGTCAAAGTGTCTCAGTGTCTCAGTGTCTCAGAGTCTCAGAGTTTCAGTGTCTCTATGTCTCTGGGTCTCAGTGTCTCTTTGGCTCAGTGTCTCAGTGTCTCAGAAGCTCAGTGTCTCTGTGTTTCAGTGTCTCTGCGCCTCAGTGACTCTGTGTCTCTGTGTCTCAGTGTCTCAGAAGCTCAGTGTCTCTGTGTTTCAGTGTCTCTGCGCCTCAGTGACTCTGTGTCACTGTGTCTCAGTGTCTCAGAGTCTCAGAGTCTCAGTGTCTCTGTGTCTCAGTGTCTCAGTGTCTCAGTGTCTCTGTGCCTCAGTGTCTCTGTGACTGTGTCTCAGTGTCTCAAAGTCTTTGTGTCTCAGTGTCTCAGAGTCTCAGTGAGTCTGTGTCTGTGTCTTAGTGTCACACAGTCGCAGTGTCCCAGAGACTCAGTGTCTCCAAGTCTCTGTGTCTCTGTGTCTCAGAGTCTCAGTGTCTCTGTGTCTCAGTGTCTCAGAGTCTCACTGTCTCAGTGCCTCAGTGCCTCAGTGCCTCAGTGTTTCTCTGTCGCAGTGTCTCTATGCCTCACTTTGTGTCAGTGTCTCAGTGTCTCAGAGTCTCAGTGTCTCTGTGTCTCAGTGCTTCAGGGTCTCTGTGTCTCAGTGTCTCAGAGTTTCAGTGTCTCTATGTCTCTGTGTCTCAGTGTCTCTGTGCCTCAGTGTCTCAGTGTCTCTGTGTCTCAGTCCCTCAGTGCCTCAGTGACTCTCTGTCTCTGTGTCTCTGTGCCTCAGTGTCTCTTTGTCTCTGTGCCTCAGTGTCTCAGTGTCTCTGTGTCTCAGTGTATCTGTTTCTCTGTGTCTCTGTGTCTCAGTGTCTCTGTGTCTCAGTGCCTCAGTGTCTCTCTGTCTCAGTGTCTCTGTGCCTCAGTGTCTCAGTGCCTCAGTGTCTCTCTGTCTCAGTGTCTCTGTGCCTCAGTGTCTCAGTGCCTCAGTGTCTCAGTGCCTCAGTGACTCTCTGTCTCAGTGTCTCTGTGTCTCAGTGTCTCTGTCTCTCAGAGACTCACTGTCTCTTTGTCTCTGTGTCTGAGTGTCTCTGTGCATCAGTGTCACAGTGTCTCTGTGTCTCAGTTTCGCTGTGTCTCAGTGTATCAGTGTCTCAGAGACTCAGTGTCTCTTTGTCTCGGTGTCTGAGTTTCTCTGTGCCTCAGTGTCACAGTGTAACAGTGTCTCTGTGACTCACTGTCTCAGTGTCTCAGTATCTCTGTGTCTCAGTGTATCAGCATCTCAGAGAATCAGTGTCTCTGTGTCTGAGTTTCTCTGTGCCTCAATGGCACAGTGTCTCAGTGTCTCTGTGTCTCAGTATCTCAGTGTTTTTCCATCTGTGTCTCTGTGTCTCAGTGTCTCTGTGTCTCTGTGTCTCAGTGTCTCTGTGTTTCTGTGCCTCAGTGTCTCTGTATCTCAGGTTCTCTGTGTCTCAGTGTCTCTGCGCCTCAGTGTCTCTGTGTCTCAGTGTCTCTGTGTTTCTGTGCAAAAGAGTCTCTGTGTCTCTGTGTCTCAGTGTCTCAGAGTCTCAGAGTCTCAGTGTCTCTTTGTCTCAGTGTCTCTGTGTTTCAGTGTCTCTGTGCCTCAGTGTCTCTGTGTCTCAGTGTCTCAAAGTCTTTGTGTCTCAGTGTCTCAGAGTCTCAGTGAGTCTGTGTCTCTGTGTCTTAGAGTCTCAGTGTCCCAGAGCCTCAGTTTATTCACGTCTCTGTCTCTCTGTGTCTCAGTGTCTCTGTGCCTCAGTGTATCTGTGTCACAGTGTCTCAGAGTTTCTGTATCTCTATGGCTCTGTGTCTCAGTGTCTCAGTGTCTCTGTGTCTCAGTGTCTCTGTGTCTCAGTTTCTCTGTGTCTCTGTGTCTCAGTGTCTCTGTGACCCAGTGTATCTGTGTCTCAGTGTCTCAGTGTCTCAGAATCTCAGTGACTCTGTGTCACAGTGCCAAAGTGTCTCTGTGTCTCAGTGTCTCAGAGTTCAGTGTCTCTATGTCTCTGGGTCTCAGTGTCTCTTTGCCTCAGTGTCTCAGTGCCTCAGAGTCTCAGAGTCTCACTGTCTCTGTGTCTCAGTGACTCAGCGGCTCAGAGTCGCAGTGTCTCTGTGTTTCAGTGTCTCTGTGCCTCAGTGTCTCAGTGTCTCTGTGTCTCAGTGTCTCTGTGTCTCAGTTTCTCTGTGTCTCAGTGTCTCTGTGTCTCAGTGTCTCTGTGCCCCAGTGTATCTGTGTCTCAGTGTCTCAGAGTCTCAGTGTCTCAGAGTTTCAGTGTCTCTATGTCTCTGGGTCTCAGTGTCTCTTTGGCTCAGTGTCTCAGTGTCTCAGAAGCTCAGTGTCTCTGTGTTTCAGTGTCTCTGCGCCTCAGTAACTCTGTGTCTCTGTGTCACTGTGTCTCAGTGTCTCAGAGTCTCAGAGTCTCAGTGTCTCTGTGTCTCAGTGTCTCAGTGTCTTAGTGTCTCTGTGCCTCAGTGTCTCTGTGTCTCAGTGTCACAAAGTCTTTGTGTCTCAGTGTCTCAGAGTCTCAGTGAGTCTGTGTCTGTGTCTTAGTGTCACACAGTCTCAGTGTCCCAGAGACTCAGTGTCTCCAAGTCTCTGTGTCTCTGTGTCTCAGTGTCTCTGTGCCTCAGTGTATCAGTGTCTCAGTGTCTCAGAGTTTCAGTGCCTCTATGTCTCTGTGTCTCAGTGTCTCTGTGCCTCAGTGTCTCAGAGTCTCAGTGTCTCTGTGTCTCAGTGCCTCAGTGTCTCTCTGTCTCAGTGTCTCTGTGCCTCAGTATCTCTTTGTCTCAGTATCTCAGAGTTTCAGTGTCTCTATGTCTCTGTGTCTCAGTGTCTCTATGCCTCAGTGTCTCAGTGTCTCAGTGCCTCAGTGTCTCAGTGCCTCAGTGACTCTCTGTTTCTGTGTCTCTGTGCCTCAGTGTCTCTGTGTTTCAGTGTCTCTGTCTCTCAGAGACTCACTGTCTCTTTGTCTCTGTGTCTGAGTGTGTCTGTGCATCAGTGTCACAGTGTCTCTGTGTCTCAGTGTCTCTGTGTCTCAGTGTATCACTGTCTCAGAGACTCAGTGTCTCTTTGTCTCTGTGTCTGAGTTTCTCTCTGCCTCAGTGTCACAGTGTAACAGTGTCTCTGTGACTCACTGTCTCAGTGTCTCAGTGTCTCTGTGTCTCAGTGTATCAGCATCTCAGAGAATCAGTGTCTCTGTGTCTGAGTTTCTCTGTGCCTCAATGGTTTCAGTGTCTCAGTGTCTCTGTGTCTCAGTATCTCAGTGTTTTTCTATCTCTGTGTCTCTGTGTCTCAGTGTCTCTGTGTCTCTGTGTCTCAGTGTCTCTGTGTTTCTGTGCCTCAGTGTCTCTGTGTCTCAGTTTCTCTGTGTCTCAGTGTCTCTGCGCCTCAGTGCCTCTGTGTCTCTGTGTCTCAGTGTCTCTGTGTTTCTGTGCCTCAGAGTCTCTGTGTCTCTGTGTCTCAGTGTCTCAGAGTCTCAGTGTCTCTGTGTCTCAGTGTCTCTGTGTTTCAGTGTCTCTGTGCCTCAGTGTCTCTGTGTCTCAGTGTCTCAAAGTCTTTGTGTCTCAGTGTCTCAGAGTCTCAGTGCGTCTGTGTCTCTGTGTCTGAGAGTCTCAGTGTCCCAGAGTCTCAGTTTCTTCACGTCTCTGTCTCTCTGTGTCTCAGTGTCTCTGTGCCTCAGTGTATCTGTGTCACAGAGTCTCAGAGTTTCTGTATCTCTATGGCTCTATGTCTCAGTGTCTCTGTGCCTCAGTGTCTCACTGTCTCAGAGTCTCAGTGTCTCTGTGTCTCAGTGCCTCAGTGTCTCTGTGTCTCAGTGTCTCAGTGTCTCTGTGTCTCAGTCCCTCAGAGCCTCAGTGACTCTATCTCTGTGTCTCTGTGCCTCAGTGTCTCTTTGTCTCTGTGTCTCAGAGTTTCAGTGTCTCTAGGTCTCTGTGTCTCAGTGTCTCTGTGTCTCAGTGTTTCAGTGTTTCTGTGCCCGGTGTCTCTGTGTCTCAGTGTCTCAAAGTCTTTGTGTCTCAGACTCTCAGTGTCTCAGTGCCTCAGAGTCTCAGTGAGTCTGTTTCTCTGTGTCTTAGAGTCTCAGTGTCCCAGAGTCTCAGTGTCTCTGCTTCTCTGTGTCTCAGTGTCTCTGTGCCTCAGTGTAACTGTATCTCAGTGTCTCAGAGTTTCAGTGTCTCTATGTCTCTATGTCTCATGGTCTCTGTGCCTCAGTGTCTCAGTGTCTCAGAGGCTCAGTGTCTCTGTGTCTCAGTGCCTCAGTGTCTCTGTGTCTCAGTGTCTCAGAGTTTCAGTGTCTCTCTGTCTCTGTGTCTCTGTGCCAGTGTTACTTTGTGTCAGTGTCTCAGTGTTTCAGAGTCTCAGTGTCTCTGTGTCTCAGTGCCTCAGGGTCTCTGTGTCTCAGTGTCTCAGAGTTTCAGTGTCTCTATGTCTCTGTGTCTCAGTGTCTCTGTGCCTCAGGGTCTCAGTGTCTCAGACCCTCAGTGCCTCAGTGACTCTCTGTCTCTGTGTCTCTGTACCTCAGTGTCTCTTTGTCTCTGTGTCTCAGTGTCTCTGTGCCTCAGTGTCTTTGTGTTTCAGTGTATCAGTGTCTCAGAGACTCACTGTATCTTTGTCTCTGTGTCTGAGTGTCTCTGTGCATCAGTGTCACAGTGTCTCTGTGTCTCAGTGTCTCAGTGTCTCAGAGTCAAAGTGTCTCAGTGTCTCAGTGTCTCAGAGTCTCAGAGTTTCAGTGTCTCTATGTCTCTGGGTCTCAGTGTCTCTGTGCCTCAGGGTCTCAGTGTCTCAGACACTCAGTGCCTCAGTGACTCTCTGTCTCTGTGTCTCTGTACCTCAGTGTCTCTTTGTCTCTGTGTCTCAGTGTCTCTGTGCCTCAGTGTCTTTGTGTTTCAGTGTATCAGTGTCTCAGAGACTCACTGTATCTTTGTCTCTGTGTCTGAGTGTCTCTGTGCATCAGTGTCACAGTGTCTCTGTGTCTCAGTGTCTCAGTGTCTCAGAGTCAAAGTGTCTCAGTGTCTCAGAGTCTCAGAGTTTCAGTGTCTCTATGTCTCTGGGTCTCAGTGTCTCTTTGGCTCAGTGTCTCAGTGTCTCAGAAGCTCAGTGTCTCTGTGTTTCAGTGTCTCTGCGCCTCAGTGACTCTGTGTCTCTGTGTCTCAGTGTCTCAGAAGCTCAGTGTCTCTGTGTTTCAGTGTCTCTGCGCCTCAGTGACTCTGTGTCACTGTGTCTCAGTGTCTCAGAGTCTCAGAGTCTCAGTGTCTCTGTGTCTCAGTGTCTCAGTGTCTCAGTGTCTCAGTGTCTCTGTGCCTCAGTGTCTCTGTGACTGTGTCTCAGTGTCTCAAAGTCTTTGTGTCTCAGTGTCTCAGAGTCTCAGTGAGTCTGTGTCTGTGTCTTAGTGTCACACAGTCGCAGTGTCCCAGAGACTCAGTGTCTCCAAGTCTCTGTGTCTCTGTGTCTCAGAGTCTCAGTGTCTCTGTGTCTCAGTGTCTCAGAGTCTCACTGTCTCAGTGCCTCAGTGCCTCAGTGTCTCAGTGTTTCTCTGTCGCAGTGTCTCTATGCCTCACTTTGTGTCAGTGTCTCAGTGTCTCAGAGTCTCAGTGTCTCTGTGTCTCAGTGCTTCAGGGTCTCTGTGTCTCAGTGTCTCAGAGTTTCAGTGTCTCTATGTCTCTGTGTCTCAGTGTCTCTGTGCCTCAGTGTCTCAGTGTCTCTGTGTCTCAGTCCCTCAGTGCCTCAGTGACTCTCTGTCTCAGTGTCTCTGTGTCTCAGTGTCTCTGTGTCTCAGTTTCTCTGTGTCTCAGTGTCTCTGTGTCTCAGTGTCTCTGTGCCCCAGTGTATCTGTGTCTCAGTGTCCCAGAGTTTCAGTGTCTCTAGGTCTCTGTGTCTCAGTGTCTCTGTGCCTCAGTGTCTCAGTGTCTCAGAGTCTCAGTGACTCTGTGTCTCAGTGCCTCAGTGTCTCTCTGTCTCAGTGTCTCAGAGTTTCAGTGTCACAGTGTCTCTGGGTCTCAGTGTCTCTGTGTTTCAGTGTCTCTGTGCCTCAGTGTCACAGTGTCTCAAAGTCTCTGTGTCTCAGTGTCTCAGACTCTCAGTGTCTCAGTGTCTCAGAGTCTCAGTGTCTCTGTGTCTCTGTGTCTCTGTGCCTCAGTGTATCTGTGTCTCAGTGTCTCAGAGTTTCAGTGTCCCTATGTCTCTTTGTCTCAGTGTCTCTGTGCCTCAGTGTCTCAGAGTCTCAGTGTCTCTGAGTCTCAGTGCCTCAGTGTCTCTGTGTCTCAGAGTATCACTGTCTCTGTGTCTCAGTGACTCAGTGTCTCAGAGTCTCAGAGTCTCAGTGTCTCAGAGTCTGACTGTCTCTTTGTCTCAGTGTCTCAGTGTCTCAGAGTCTCAGTGAATCTGTGTCTCAGTGCCTCAGTGTCTCTCTGTCTCAGTGTCTCAGAGTTTCAGTGTCACAGTGTCTCTGGGTCTCAGTGTCTCTGTGTTTCAGTGTCTCTGTGCCTCAGTGTCACAGTGTCTCAAAGTCTCTGTGTCTCAGTGTCTCAGACTCTCAGTGTCTCAGTGTCTCAGAGTCTCAGTGAATCTGTGTCTCTGTGTCTCTGTGTCTCTGTGTCTCTGTGTCTCTGTGCCTCAGTGTATCTGTGTCTCAGTGTCTCAGAGTTTCAGTGTCCCTATGTCTCTTTGTCTCAGTGTCTCTGTGCCTCAGTGTCTCAGAGTCTCAGTGTCTCTGAGTCTCAGTGCCTCAGTGTCTCTGTGTCTCAGAGTATCACTGTCTCTGTGTCTCAGTGACTCAGTGTCTCAGAGTCTCAGAGTCTCAGTGTCTCAGAGTCTGACTGTCTCTTTGTCTCAGTGTCTCAGTGTCTCAGGGTCTCAGTGTCTCAGTGTCTCTGTGTCTCAGTGTCTCAGTGTCTCAGAGCCTCTGTTTCTCTGTGTCTCAGTATCTCTGTGTCTCAGAGACTCAGTTTCTCAGTGTCTCTGTGTCTCAGTGCCTCAGTGTCTCTGTGTCTCAGTGTCTCTGTGCCCCAGTGTATCTGTGTCTCAGTGTCCCAGAGTTTCAGTGTCTCTAGGTCTCTGTGTCTCAGTGTCTCTGTGTCTCAGTGTCTCTGTGTCTCAGTGTCTCTGTGCCTCAGTGTCTCTCTTTCTTATGGTCTCTGTGGCTCAGTGTCTCTTTGTCTCAGTGTCTCAGTATCTCAGAGACTCAGAGTTTCAGTGTCTCTGTGTCTCAGTGTCTCAGTGCCTTAGTGCCTCAGTGTCTCTGTGTCTCAGTGTCTCTGTGCCTCAGTGTCTCAGAGCCTCACTGTCTCTATGTCTCTGTGCCTCAGTGTCTCAGAGTCTCACTGTCTCTTTGTCTCAGTGACTCAGCGTCTCAGAGTCTCAGTGTCTCTGTGTTTCAGTGTCTGTGTGCCTCAGCGTCTCAGTGTCTCTGTGTCTCAGTGTCTCTGTGTCTCCGTTTCTCTGTGTCTCAGGGTCTCTGTGTCTCTGAGCCTCAGTGCCTCTGTCACAGAGTTGCAGTGTCTAGAGTCTCTGTGTCTTGGTGCCTCAGTGTCTCAGTGTCTCTGTGCCTCAGTCTATCAGACTATCAGTGTCTCAGTGTCTCTGTGCCTCAGTCTATCAGACTCTCAGTGTCTCTGTGTCTGAGAGGCTCAGTGTCTCTGTGTCTCAGTTTCTCTGTCTCTCAGGGCCTCAGTGTCTCAGAGTTTCATTGTCTCTGTGCCTCAATGTCTCAGAAGCTCAGTGTCTCTGTGTTTCAGTGTCTCTGCGCCTCAGTGACTCTGTGTCTCTGTGTCACTGTGTCTCAATTTCACAGAGTCTCAGAGTCTCAGTGTCTCTGCGTCTCAGTGTCTCTGTGCCTCAGTGTCTCTGTGTCTCAGTGTCTCAAAGTCTTTGTGTATCAGTGTCTCAGAGTCTCAGTGACTCTGTGTCTGTGTCTTAGTGTCACACAGTCTCAGTGTCCCAGAGACTCAGTGTCTCCAAGTCTCTGTGTCTCTGTGTCTCAGTGTCTCTGTGCCTCAGTGTATCTGTGTCTCAGTGTCTCAGAGTTTCAGTGTCTCTATGTCTCTGTGTCTCAGTGTCTCAGAGTCTCAGTGTCTCTTTGTCTCAGTGCCTCAGTGTCTCTCTGTCTCAGTGTCTCTGTGCCTCAGTGTCTCTTTGTCTCAGTATCTCAGAGTTTCAGTGTCTCTCTGTCTCTGTGTCTCAGTGCCTCAGTGTCTCTTTGTCTCTGTGCCTCAGTGTCTCAGAGTCTCATTGAGTCTGTGTCTCAGTGTCTCTGTGTCTCATTGCCTCAGTGTCTCAGTGTCTCAGAATCTCAGTGTCACTGTGTCTCAGTGTCTGTGTCTCAGTGTCTCAGTGTCACCGCGTCTCTGTGTCTCAGTGTATCTGTTTCTCTGTGTCTCTGTGTCTCAGTGTCTCTGTGTCTCAGTGTCTCAGAGTCTCAGTGTCTCAGTGTCTCAGTGTTTCAGAGTCTCACTGTCTCTGTGTCTCAGTGTCTCAGTGTCTCTGTGCCTCAGTGTCTCTGTGTTTCAGTGTCTCTGTGTCTCAGAGACTCACTGTCTCTTTGTCTCTGTGTTTGAGTGTCTCTGTGCATCAGTGTCACAGTGTCTCTGTGTCTCAGTGTCTCTGTGTCTCAGTGTATCACTGTCTCAGAGACTCAGTGTCTCTTTGTCTCTGTGTCTGAGTGTCTCTGTGCATCAGTGTCACAGTGTCTCTGTGTCTCAGTGTCTCTGTGTCTCAGTGTATCACTGTCTCAGAGACTCAGTGTCTCTTTGTCTCTGTGTCTGAGTTTTTCTGTGCCTCAGTGTCACAGTGTAACAGTGTCTCTGTGACTCACTGTCTCAGTGTCTCAGTGTCTCTGTGTATCAGTGTATCAGCATCTCAGAGAATCAGTGTCTCTGTGTCTGAGTTTCTCTGTGCCTCAACGGCAGAGTGTCTCAGTGTCTCTGTGTCTCAGTATCTCAGTGTTTTTCTATCTCTGTGTCTCTGTGTCTCAGTGTCTCTGTGTTTCTGTGCCTCAGTGTCTCTGTGTCTCAGTTTCTCTGTGTCTCAGTGTCTCTGCGCCTCAGTGCCTCTGTGTCTCTGTGTCTCAGTGTCTCTGTGTTTCTGTGCCTCAGAGTCTCTGTGTCTCTGTGTCTCAGTGTCTCAGTGTCTCAGAGTCTCAGAGTCTCAGTGTCTCTGTGTCTCAGTGTCTCTGTGTTTCAGTGTCTCTGTGCCTCAGTGTCTCTGTGTCTCAGTGTCTCAAAGTCTTTGTGTCTCAGTGTCTCAGAGTCTCAGTGAGTCTGTGTCTCTGTGTCTTAGAGTCTCAGTGTCCCAGAGTCTCAGTTTCTTCACGTCTCTGTCTCTCTGTGTCTCTGTGTCTCTGTGCCTCAGTCTATCTGTGTCACAGTGTCTCAGAGTTTCTGTATCTCTATGGCTCTGTGTCTCAGTGTCTCTGTGCCTCAGTGTCTCACTGTCTCAGAGTTTCAGTGTAACTGTGTCTCAGTGTCTCAGAGTTTCAGTGTCTCTATGTCTCTGTATCTCAGTGTCTCTGTGCCTCAGTATCTCAGTGTCTCTGTGTCTCAGTCCCTCAGAGCCTCAGTGACTCTATCTCTGTGTCTCTGTGCCTCAGTGTCTCTTTGTCTCTGTGTCTCAGTGTCTCAGTGTCTCTGTGCCCGGTGTCTCTGTGTCTCAGTGTCTCAAAGTCTTTGTGTCTCAGTGTCTCAGACTTCAGTGTCTCAGTGCCTCAGAGTCTCAGTGAGTCTGTTTCTCTGTGTCTTAGAGTCTCAGTGTCCCAGAGTCTCAGTGTCTCTGCTTCTCTGTGTCTCTGTGTCACAGTGTCTCTGTGCCTCAGTGTAACTGTATCTCAGTGTCTCAGAGTTTCAGTGTCTCTATGTCTCTATGTCTCAGGGCCTCTGTGCCTCAGTGTCTCAGTGTCTCAGAGGCTCAGTGTCTCTGTGTCTCAGTGCCTCAGTGTCTCTGTGTCTCAGTGTCTCAGTGTTTCAGAGTCTCAGTGTCTCAGACCCTCAGTGCCTCAGGGTCTCTGTGTCTCAGTGTCTCAGAGTTTCAGTGTCTCTATGTCTCTGTGTCTCAGTGTCTCTGTGCCTCAGTGTCTCAGTGTCTCAGACCCTCAGTGCCTCAGTGACTCTCTGTGTCTGTATCTCTGTGCCTCAGTGTCTTTGTGTTTCAGTGTACCAGTGTCTCAGAGACTCACTGTCTCTTTGTCTCTGTGTCTGAGTGTCTCTGTGCATCAGTGTCACAGTGTCTCAGTGTCTCAGTGTCTCAGAGTCAAAGTGTCTCAGTGTCTCAGTGTCTCAGAGTCTCAGAGTTTCAGTGTCTCTATGTCTCTGGGTCTCAGTGTCTCTTTGGCTCAGTGTCTCAGTGTCTCAGAAGCTCAGTGTCTCTGTGTTTCAGTGTCTCTGCGCCTCAGTGACTCTGTGTCACTGTGTCTCAGTGTCTCAGAGTCTCAGAGTCTCAGTGTCTCTGTGTCTCAGTGTCTCAGTGTCTCAGTGTCTCTGTGCCTCAGTGTCTCTGTGTCTCAGTGTCTCAAAGTCTTTGTGTCTCAGTGTCTCAGAGTCTCAGTGAGTCTGTGTCTGTGTCTTAGTGTCACACAGTCTCAGTGTCCCAGAGACTCAGTGTCTCCACGTCTCTGTGTCTCTGTGTCTCAGTGTCTCTGTGTCTCAGTGTCTCAGAGTCTCGCTGTCTCAGTGCCTCAGTGCCTCAGTGTTTCTCTGTCGCAGTGTCTCTGTGCCTCACTTTGTGTCAGTGTCTCAGTGTCTCAGAGTCTCAGTGTCTCTGTGTCTCAGTGCTTCAGGGTCTCTGTGTCTCAGTGTCTCAGAGTTTCAGTGTCTCTATGTCTCTGTGTCTCAGTGTCTCTGTGCCTCAGTGTCTCAGTGTCTCTGTGTCTCAGTCCCTCAGTGCCTCAGTGACTCTCTGTCTCTGTGTCTCTGTGCCTCAGTGTCTCTTTGTCTCTGTGTCTCAGTGTCTCTGTGCCTCAGTGTCTCAGTGTCTCTGTGTCTCAGTCCCTCAGTGCCTCAGTGACTCTCTGTCTCAGTGTCTCTGTGTCTCAGTGTCTCTGTGTCTCAGTTTCTCTGTGTCTCAGTGTCTCTGTGTCTCAGTGTCTCTGTGCCTCAGTGTCTCAGTGTCTCAGAGTCTCAGTGACTCTGTGTCTCAGTGCCTCAGTGTCACTCTGTCTCAGTGTCTCAGAGTTTCAGTGTCACAGTGTCTCTGGGTCTCAGTGTCTCTGTGTTTCAGTGTCTCTGTGCCTCAGTGTCACAGTGTCTCAAAGTCTCTGTGTCTCAGTGTCTCAGACTCTCAGTGTCTCAGTGTCTCAGAGTCTCAGTGAATCTGTGTCTCTGTGTCCCTGTGTCTCCGTGTCTCTGTGCCTCAGTGTATCTGTGTCTCAGGGTCTCAGAGTTTCAGTGTCTCTATGTCTCTTTGTCTCAGTGTCTCTGTGCCTCAGTGTCTCAGAGTCTCAGTGCCTCAGTGTCTCTGTGTCTCAGAGTATCACTGTCTCTGTGTCTCAGTGACTCAGTGTCTCAGAGTCTCAGAGTCTCAGTGTCTCTGTGTCTCAGTTTCTCTGTGTCTCAGTGTCTCTGTGTCTCAGTGTCTCTGTGCCTCAGTGTCTCAGTGTCCCAGAGTCTCAGTGACTCTGTGTCTCAGTGCCTCAGTGTCACTCTGTCTCAGTGTCTCAGAGTTTCAGTGTCACAGTGTCTCTGGGTCTCAGTGTCTCAGTGTCTCTGTGTCTCAGTGTCTCTGTGTCTCAGTTTCTCTGTGTCTCAGTGTCTCTGTGTCTCAGTGTCTCTGTGCCTCAGTGAATCTGTGTCTCTGTGTCCCTGTGTCTCCGTGTCTCTGTGCCTCAGTGTATCTGTGTCTCAGGGTCTCAGAGTTTCAGTGTCTCTATGTCTCTTTGTCTCAGTGTCTCTGTGCCTCAGTGCCTCAGTGTCTCTGTGTCTCAGAGTATCACTGTCTCTGTGTCTCAGTGACTCAGTGTCTCAGAGTCTCAGAGTCTCAGTGTCTCAGAGTCTGATTGTCTCTTTGTCTCAGTGTCTCAGTGTCTCAGTGTCTCAGTGTCTCAGTGTCTCAGTGTCTCAGTGTCTCTGTGTTTCAGTGTCTCAGTGTGTCAGAGCCTATGTTTCTCTGTGTCTCAGTGTCTCTGTGTCTCAGAGACTCAGTTTCTCAGTGTCTCTGTGTCTCAGTGCCTCAGTGTCTCTGTGTCTCAGTGTCTCTGTGCCCCAGTGTATCTGTGTCTCAGTGTCCCAGAGTTTCAGTGTCTCTAGGTCTCTGTGTCTCAGTGTCTCTGTGCCTCAGTGTCTCTGTGCCTCAGTGTCTCTCTTTCTTATGGTCTCTGTGCCTCAGTGTCTCTTTGTCTCAGTGTCTCAGTGTCTCAGTATCTCAGAGTCTCAGAGCCTCAGTGTCTCTGTGTCTCAGTGTCTCTGTGCCTCAGTGTCTCAGAGCCTCACTGTCTCTGTGCCTCAGTGTCTCAGAGTCTCACTGTCTCTTTGTCTCAGTGACTCAGCGTCTCAGAGTCTCAGTGTCTCTGTGTTTCAGTGTCTGTGTGCCTCAGCTTCTCAGTGTCTCAGTGTCTCTGTGTCTCAGTTTCTCTGTGTCTCAGGGTCTCTGTGTCTCTGAGCCTCAGTGCCTCTGTCACAGAGTTGCAATGTCTAGAGTCTCTGTGTCTTGGTGCCTCAGTGTCTCAGTGTCTCTGTGCCTCAGTCTATCAGACTCTCCGTGTCTCAGTGTCTCTGTGCCTCAGTCTATCAGACTCTCAGTGTCTCTGTGTCTGAGAGGCGCAGTGTCTCTGTGTCTCAGTTTCTCTGTGTCTCAGGGCCTCAGTGTCTCAGAGTTTCATTGTCTCTGTGCCTCAGTGTCTCAGAAGCTCAGTGTCTCTGTGTTTCAGTGTCTCTGCGCCTCAGTGACTCTGTGTCTCTGTGTCACTGTGTCTCAATTTCTCAGAGTCTCAGAGTCTCAGTGTCTCTGCGTCTCAGTGTCTCTGTGCCTCAGTGTCTCTGTGTCTCTGTGTCTCAGTGTCTCAAAGTCTTTGTGTATCAGTGTCTCAGAGTCTCAGTGAGTCTGTGTCTGTGTCTTAGTGTCACACAGTCTCAGTGTCCCAGAGACTCAGTGTCTCCAAGTCTCTGTGTCTCTGTGTCTCAGTGTCTCTGTGCCTCAGTGTATCTGTGTCTCAGTGTCTCAGAGTTTCAGTGTCTCTATGTCTCTGTGTCTCAGTGTCTCAGAGTCTCAGTGTCTCTGTGTCTCAGTGCCTCAGTGTCTCTCTGTCTCAGTGTCTCTGTGCCTCAGTGTCTCTTTGTCTCAGTATCTCAGAGTTTCAGTGTCTCTCTGTCTCTGTGTCTCTGTGCCTCAGTGTCTCTTTGTCTCTGTGTCTCAGTGTCTCTGAGTCTCAGTGTCTCTGTGCCTCAGTGTCTCAGAGTCTCATTGAGTCTGTGTCTCAGTGTCTCTGTGTCTCAGTGCCTCAGTGTCTCAGTGTCTCAGAATCTCAGTGTCACTGTGTCTCAGTGTTTGTGTCTCAGTGTCTCAGTGTCTCCGCGTCTCTGTGTCTCTGTGTCTCAGTGTATCTGTTTTTCTGTGTCTCTGTGTCTCAGTGTCTCTGTGTCTCAGTGTCTCAGAGTCTCAGTGTCTCTGTTTCTCTGTGTCTCTGTGTCTCAGTGTCTCTGTGTCTCAGTGTCTCAGAGTCTCAGTGTCTCTGTGTCTCAGTGCCTCGGTGTCTCTGTGTCTCAGTGTCTCAGTGTCTCTGTGCCTCAGTGTCTCTGTGTTTCAGTGTCTCTGTGTCTCAGAGACTCTCTGTCTCTTTGTCTCTGTGTCTGAGTGTCTCTGTGCATCAGTGTCACAGTGTCTCTGTGTCTCAGTGTCTCTGTGTCTCAGTGTATCACTGTCTCAGAGACTCAGTGTCTCTTTGTCTCTGTGTCTGAGTTTCTCTGTGCCTCAGTGTCACAGGGTAACAGTGTCTCTGTGACTCACTGTCTCAGTTTCTCAGTGTCTCTGTGTCTCAGTGTATCAGCATCTCAGAGAATCAGTGTCTCTGTGTCTGAGTTTCTCTGTGCCTCAATGGCAGAGTGTCTCAGTGTCTCTGTGTCTCAGTATCTCAGTGTTTTTCTATCTCTGTGTCTCTGTGTCTCAGTGTCTCTGTGTCTCTGTGTCTCAGTGTCTCTGTGTTTCTGTGCCTCAGTGTCTCTGTGTCTCAGTTTCTCTGTGTCTCAGTGTCTCTGCGCCTCAGTGCCTCTGTATCTCTGTGTCTCAGTGTCTCTGTGTTTCTGTGCCTCAGAGTCTCTGTGTCTCTGTGTCTCAGTGTCTCAGAGTCTCAGAGTCTCAGTGTCTCTGTGTCTCAGTGTCTCTGTGTTTCAGTGTCTCAAAGTCTTTGTGTCTCAGTGTCTCAGAGTCTCAGTGAGTCTGTGTCTCTGTGTCTTAGAGTCTCAGTGTCCCAGAGTCTCAGTTTCTTCACGTCTCTGTCTCTCGGTGTCTCAGTGTCTCTGTGCCTCAGTGTATCTGTGTCACAGTGTCTCAGAGTTTCTGTATCTCTATGGCTCTGTGTCTCAGTGTCTCTGTGCCTCAGTGTCTCACTGTCTCAGTGTCTCAGAGTTTCAGTGTCTCTATGTCTCTGTATCTCAGTGTCTCTGTGCCTTAGTGTCTCAGTGTCTCTGTGTCTCAGTCCCTCAGAGCCTCAGTGACTCTATCTCTGTGTCTCTGTGCCTCAGTGTCTCTTTGTCTCTGTGTCTCAGTGTCTCAGACCCTCAGTGCCTCAGTGACTCTCTGTGTCTGTGTCTCTGTGCCTCAGTGTCTCTTTGTCGCTGTGTCTCAGTGTCTCTGTGCCTCAGTGTCTTTGTGTTTCAGTGTATCAGTGTCTCAGAGACTCACTGTCTCTTTGTCTCTGTGTCTGAGTGTCTCTGTGCATCAGTGTCACAGTGTCTCAGTGTCTCAGAGTCAAAGTGTCTCAGAGTCTCAGAGTTTCAGTGTCTCTATGTCTCTGGTTCTCAGTGTCTCTTTGGCTCAGTGTCTCAGTGTCTCAGAAGCTCAGTGTCTCTGTGTTTCAGTGTCTCTGCGCCTCAGTGACTCTGTGTCACTGTGTCTCAGTGTCTCAGAGTCTCAGAGTCTCAGTGTCTCTGTGTCTCAGTGTCTCAGTGTCTCAGTGTCTCTGTGCCTCAGTGTCTCTGTGTCTCTGTGTCTCAGTGTCTCAAAGTCTTTGTGTCTCAGTGTCTCAGAGTCTCAGTGAGTCTGTGTCTGTGTCTTAGTGTCACACAGTCTCAGTGTCCCAGAGACTCAGTGTCTCCACGTCTCTGTGTCTCTGTGTCTCAGAGTCTCAGTGTCTCTGTGTCTCAGTGTCTCAGAGTCTCGCTGTCTCAGTGCCTCAGTGCCTCAGTGTTTCTCTGTCGCAGTGTCTCTGTGCCTCACTTTGTGTCAGTGTCTCAGTGTCTCAGAGTCTCAGTGTCTCTGTGTCTCAGTGCTTCAGGGTCTCTGTGTCTCAGTGTCTCAGAGTTTCAGTGTCTCTATGTCTCTGTGTCTCAGTGTCTCTGTGCCTCAGTGTCTCAGTGTCTCTGTGTCTCAGTCCTTCAGTGCCTCAGTGACTCTCTGTCTCTGTGTCTCTGTGCCTCAGTGTCTCTTTGTCTCTGTGCCTCAGTGTCTCAGTGTCTCTGTGTCTCAGTGTCTCTGTGTCTCAGTTTCTCTGTGTCTCAGTGTCTCTGTGTCTCAGTGTCTCTGTGCCCCAGTGTATCTGTGTCTCAGTGTCCCAGAGTTTCAGTGTCTCTAGGTCTCTGTGTCTCAGTGTCTCTGTGCCACAGTGTCTCAGTGTCTCAGAGTCTCAGTGACTCTGTGTCTCAGTGCCTCAGTGTCACTCTGTCTCAATGTCTCAGAGTTTCAGTGTCACAGTGTCTCTGGGTCTCAGTGTCTCTGTGTTTCAGTGTCTCTGTGCCTCAGTGTCACAGTGTCTCAAAGTCTCTGTGTCTCAGTGTCTCAGACTCTCAGTGTCTCAGAGTCTCAGTGAATCTGTGTCTCTGTGTCTCCGTGTCTCTGTGCCTCAGTGTATCTGTGTCTCAGGGTCTCAGAGTTTCAGTGTCTCTATGTCTCTTTGTCTCAGTGTCTCTGTGCCTCAGTGTCTCAGAGTCTCAGTGTCTCTGAGTCTCAGTGCCTCAGTGTCTCTGTGTCTCAGTGACTCAGTGTCTCAGAGTCTCAGAGTCTCAGTGTCTCAGAGTCTGATTGTCTCTTTGTCTCAGTGTCTCAGTGTCTCAGTGTCTCAGTGTCTCAGTGTCTCAGTGTCTCTGTGTTTCAGTGTCTCAGTGTCTCAGAGCCTCTGTTTCTCTGTGTCTCAGTGTCTCTGTGTCTCAGAGACTCAGTTTCTCAGTGTCTCTGTGTCTCAGTGCCTCAGTGTCTCTGTGTCTCAGTGTCTCTGTGCCCCAGTGTATCTGTGTCTCAGTGTCCCAGAGTTTCAGTGTCTCTAGGTCTCTGTGTCTCAGTGTCTCTGTGCCTCAGTGTCTCTGTGCCTCAGTGTCTCTCTTTCTTATGGTCTCTGTGCCTCAGTGTCTCTTTGTCTCAGTGTCTCAGTATCTCAGAGTCTCAGAGCCTCAGTGTCTCTGTGTCTCAGTGTCTCTGTGCCTCAGTGTCTCAGAGCCTCACTGTCTCTGTGTCTCTGTGCCTCAGTGTCTCAGAGTCTCACTGTCTCTTTGTCTCAGAGTCTCAGAGTTTCAGTGTCTCTATGTCTCTGGGTCTCAGTGTCTCTGTGCCTCAGGGTCTCAGTGTCTCAGACCCTCAGTGCCTCAGTGACTCTCTGTCTCTGTGTCTCTGTACCTCAGTGTCTCTTTGTCTCTGTGTCTCAGTGTCTCTGTGCCTCAGTGTCTTTGTGTTTCAGTGTATCAGTGTCTCAGAGACTCACTGTATCTTTGTCTCTGTGTCTGAGTGTCTCTGTGCATCAGTGTCACAGTGTCTCTGTGTCTCAGTGTCTCAGTGTCTCAGAGTCAAAGTGTCTCAGTGTCTCAGTGTCTCAGAGTCTCAGAGTTTCAGTGTCTCTATGTCTCTGGGTCTCAGTGTCTCTTTGGCTCAGTGTCTCAGTGTCTCAGAAGCTCAGTGTCTCTGTGTTTCAGTGTCTCTGCGCCTCAGTGACTCTGTGTCACTGTGTCTCAATGTCTCAGAGTCTCAGAGTCTCAGTGTCTCTGTGTCTCAGTGTCTCAGTGTCTCAGTGTCTCTGTGCCTCAGTGTCTCTGTGACTGTGTCTCAGTGTCTCAAAGTCTTTGTGTCTCAGTGTCTCAGAGTCTCAGTGAGTCTGTGTCTGTGTCTTAGTGTCACACAGTCTCAGTGTCACAGAGACTAAGTGTCACCAAGTCTCTGTGTCTCTGTGTCTCAGAGTCTCAGTGTCTCTGTGTCTCAGTGTCTCAGAGTCTCACTGTCTCAGTGCCTCAGTGCCTCAGTGCCTCAGTGTTTCTCTGTCGCAGTGTCTCTATGCCTCACTTTGTGTCAGTGTCTCAGTGTCTCAGAGTCTCAGTGTCTCTGTGTCTCAGTGCTTCAGGGTCTCTGTGTCTCAGTGTCTCAGAGTTTCAGTGTCTCTATGTCTCTGTGTCTCAGTGTCTCTGTGCCTCAGTGTCTCAGTGTCTCTGTGTCTCAGTCCCTCAGTGCCTCAGTGACTCTCTGTCTCTGTGTCTCTGTGCCTCAGTGTCTCTTTGTCTCTGTGCCTCAGTGTCTCAGTGTCTCTGTGTCTCAGTGTCTCTGTGTCTCAGTTTCTCTGTGTCTCAGTGTCTCTGTGTCTCAGTGTCTCTGTGCCCCAGTGTATCTGTGTCTCAGTGTCCCAGAGTTTCAGTGTCTCTAGGTCTCTGTGTCTCAGTGTCTCTGTGCCTCAGTGTCTCAGTGTCTCAGAGTCTCAGTGACTCTGTGTCTCAGTGCCTCAGTGTCTCTCTGTCTCAGTGTCTCAGAGTTTCAGTGTCACAGTGTCTCTGGGTCTCAGTGTCTCTGTGTTTCAGTGTCTCTGTGCCTCAGTGTCACAGTGTCTCAAAGTCTCTGTGTCTCAGTGTCTCAGACTCTCAGTGTCTCAGTGTCTCAGAGTCTCAGTGAATCTGTGTCTCTGTGTCTCTGTGTCTCTGTGTCTCTGTGCCTCAGTGTATCTGTGTCTCAGTGTCTCAGAGTTTCAGTGTCCCTATGTCTCTTTGTCTCAGTGTCTCTGTGCCTCAGTGTCTCAGAGTCTCAGTGTCTCTGAGTCTCAGTGCCTCAGTGTCTCTGTGTCTCACAGTATCACTGTCTCTGTGTCTCAGTGACTCAGTGTCTCAGAGTCTCAGAGTCTCAATGTCTCAGAGTCTGACTGTCTCTTTGTCTCAGTGTCTCAGTGTCTCAGGGTCTCAGTGTCTCAGTGTCTCAGTGTCTCAGTGTCTCTGTGTCTCAGTGTCTCAGTGTCTCAGAGCCTCTGTTTCTCTGTGTCTCAGTATCTCTGTGTCTCAGAGACTCAGTTTCTCAGTGTCTCTGTGTCTCAGTGCCTCAGTGTCTCTGTGTCTCAGTGTCTCTGTGCCCCAGTGTATCTGTGTCTCAGTGTCCCAGAGTTTCAGTGTCTCTAGGTCTCTGTGTCTCTGTGTCTCTGTGCCTCAGTGTATCTGTGTCTCAGTGTCTCAGAGTTTCAGTGTCCCTATGTCTCTTTGTCTCAGTGTCTCTGTGCCTCAGTGTCTCAGAGTCTCAGTGTCTCTGAGTCTCAGTGCCTCAGTGTCTCTGTGTCTCAGAGTATCACTGTCTCTGTGTCTCAGTGACTCAGTGTCTCAGAGTCTCAGAGTCTCAGTGTCTCAGAGTCTGACTGTCTCTTTGTCTCAGTGTCTCAGTGTCTCAGGGTCTCAGTGTCTCAGTGTCTCAGTGTCTCTGTGTCTCAGTGTCTCAGTGTCTCAGAGCCTCTGTTTCTCTGTGTCTCAGTATCTCTGTGTCTCAGAGACTCAGTTTCTCAGTGTCTCTGTGTCTCAGTGCCTCAGTGTCTCTGTGTCTCAGTGTCTCTGTGCCCCAGTGTATCTGTGTCTCAGTGTCCCAGAGTTTCAGTGTCTCTAGGTCTCTGTGTCTCAGTGTCTCTGTGTCTCAGTGTCTCTGTGCCTCAGTGTCTCTCTTTCTTATGGTCTCTGTGGCTCAGTGTCTCTTTGTCTCAGTGTCTCAGTATCTCAGAGACTCAGAGTTTCAGTGTCTCTGTGTCTCAGTGTCTCAGTGCCTTAGTGCCTCAGTGTCTCTGTGTCTCAGTGTCTCTGTGCCTCAGTGTCTCAGAGCCTCACTGTCTCTATGTCTCTGTGCCTCAGTGTCTCAGAGTCTCACTGTCTCTTTGTCTCAGTGACTCAGCGTCTCAGAGTCTCAGTGTCTCTGTGTTTCAGTGTCTGTGTGCCTCAGCGTCTCAGTGTCTCTGTGTCTCAGTGTCTCTGTGTCTCTGAGCCTCAGTGCCTCTGTCACAGAGTTGCAGTGTCTAGAGTCTCTGTGTCTTGGTGCCTCAGTGTCTCAGTGTCTCTGTGCCTCAGTCTATCAGACTCTCAGTGTCTGAGTGTCTCTGTGCATCAGTGTCACAGTGTCTCTGTGTCTCAGTGTCTCTGTGTCTCAGTGTATCACTGTCTCAGAGACTCAGTGTCTCTTTGTCTCCGTGTCTGAGTTTTTCTGTGCCTCAGTGTCACAGTGTAACAGTGTCTCTGTGACTCACTGTCTCAGTGTCTCAGTGTCTCTGTGTATCAGTGTATCAGCATCTCAGAGAATCAGTGTCTCTGTGTCTGAGTTTCTCTGTGCCTCAACGGCAGAGTGTCTCAGTGTCTCTGTGTCTCAGTATCTCAGTGTTTTTCTATCTCTGTGTCTCTGTGTCTCAGTGTCTCTGTGTTTCTGTGCCTCAGTGTCTCTGTGTCTCAGTTTCTCTGTGTCTCAGTGTCTCTGCGCCTCAGTGCCTCTGTGTCTCTGTGTCTCAGTGTCTCTGTGTTTCTGTGCCTCAGAGTCTCTGTGTCTCTGTGTCTCAGTGTCTCAGTGTCTCAGAGTCTCAGAGTCTCAGTGTCTCTGTGTCTCAGTGTCTCTGTGTTTCAGTGTCTCTGTGCCTCAGTGTCTCTGTGTCTCAGTGTCTCAAAGTCTTTGTGTCTCAGTGTCTCAGAGTCTCAGTGAGTCTGTGTCTCTGTGTCTTAGAGTCTCAGTGTCCCAGAGTCTCAGTTTCTTCACGTCTCTGTCTCTCTGTGTCTCTGTGTCTCTGTGCCTCAGTCTATCTGTGTCACAGTGTCTCAGAGTTTCTGTATCTCTATGGCTCTGTGTCTCAGTGTCTCTGTGCCTCAGTGTCTCACTGTCTCAGAGTTTCAGTGTAACTGTGTCTCAGTGTCTCAGAGTTTCAGTGTCTCTATGTCTCTGTATCTCAGTGTCTCTGTGCCTCAGTATCTCAGTGTCTCTGTGTCTCAGTCCCTCAGAGCCTCAGTGACTCTATCTCTGTGTCTCTGTGCCTCAGTGTCTCTTTGTCTCTGTGTCTCAGTGTCTCAGTGTCTCTGTGCCCGGTGTCTCTGTGTCTCAGTGTCTCAAAGTCTTTGTGTCTCAGTGTCTCAGACTTCAGTGTCTCAGTGCCTCAGAGTCTCAGTGAGTCTGTTTCTCTGTGTCTTAGAGTCTCAGTGTCCCAGAGTCTCAGTGTCTCTGCTTCTCTGTGTCTCTGTGTCACAGTGTCTCTGTGCCTCAGTGTAACTGTATCTCAGTGTCTCAGAGTTTCAGTGTCTCTATGTCTCTATGTCTCAGGGCCTCTGTGCCTCAGTGTCTCAGTGTCTCAGAGGCTCAGTGTCTCTGTGTCTCAGTGCCTCAGTGTCTCTGTGTCTCAGTGTCTCAGTGTTTCAGAGTCTCAGTGTCTCAGACCCTCAGTGCCTCAGGGTCTCTGTGTCTCAGTGTCTCAGAGTTTCAGTGTCTCTATGTCTCTGTGTCTCAGTGTCTCTGTGCCTCAGTGTCTCAGTGCCTCAGACCCTCAGTGCCTCAGTGACTCTCTGTGTCTGTATCTCTGTGCCTCAGTGTCTCTTTGTCGCTGTGTCTCAGTGTCTCTGTGCCTCAGTGTCTTTGTGTTTCAGTGTACCAGTGTCTCAGAGACTCACTGTCTCTTTGTCTCTGTGTCTGAGTGTCTCTGTGCATCAGTGTCACAGTGTCTCAGTGTCTCAGTGTCTCAGAGTCTCAGAGTTTCAGTGTCTCTATGTCTCTGGGTCTCAGTGTCTCTTTGGCTCAGTGTCTCAGTGTCACAGAAGCTCAGTGTCTCTGTGTTTCAGTGTCTCTGCGCCTCAGTGACTCTGTGTCACTGTGTCTCAGTGTCTCAGAGTCTCAGAGTCTCAGTGTCTCTGTGTCTCAGTGTCTCAGTGTCTCAGTGTCTCTGTGCCTCAGTGTCTCTGTGTCTCAGTGTCTCAAAGTCTTTGTGTCTCAGTGTCTCAGAGTCTCAGTGAGTCTGTGTCTGTGTCTTAGTGTCACACAGTCTCAGTGTCCCAGAGACTCAGTGTCTCCACGTCTCTGTGTCTCTGTGTCTCAGTGTCTCAGTGTCTCTGTGTCTCAGTGTCTCAGAGTCTCGCTGTCTCAGTGCCTCAGTGCCTCAGTGTTTCTCTGTCGCAGTGTCTCTGTGCCTCACTTTGTGTCAGTGTCTCAGTGTCTCAGAGTCTCAGTGTCTCTGTGTCTCAGTGCTTCAGGGTCTCTGTGTCTCAGTGTCTCAGAGTTTCAGTGTCTCTATGTCTCTGTGTCTCAGTGTCTCTGTGCCTCAGTGTCTCAGTGTCTCTGTGTCTCAGTCCCTCAGTGCCTCAGTGACTCTCTGTCTCTGTGTCTCTGTGCCTCAGTGTCTCTTTGTCTCTGTGCCTCAGTGTCTCAGTGTCTCTGTGTCTCAGTGTCTCTGTGTCTCAGTTTCTCTGTGTCTCAGTGTCTCTGTGTCTCAGTGTCTCTGTGCCTCAGTGTCTCAGTGTCTCAGAGTCTCAGTGACTCTGTGTCTCAGTGCCTCAGTGTCACTCTGTCTCAGTGTCTCAGAGTTTCAGTGTCACAGTGTCTCTGGGTCTCAGTGTCTCTGTGTTTCAGTGTCTCTGTGCCTCAGTGTCACAGTGTCTCAAAGTCTCTGTGTCTCAGTGTCTCAGACTCTCAGTGTCTCAGTGTCTCAGAGTCTCAGTGAATCTGTGTCTCTGTGTCTCTGTGTCTCAGTGTCTCTGTGCCTCAGTGTATCTGTGTCTCAGTGTCTCAGTGTCTCAGAGTTTCAGAGTCTCTATGTCTCTTTGTCTCAGTGTCTCTGTGCCTCAGTGTCTCAGAGTCTCAGTGTCTCTGAGTCTCAGTGCCTCAGTGTCTCTGTGTCTCAGAGTATCACTGTCTCTGTGTCTCAGTGACTCAGTGTCTCAGAGTCTCAGAGTCTCAGTGTCTCAGAGTCTGACTGTCTCTTTGTCTCAGTGTCTCAGGGTCTCAGTGTCTCAGTGTCTCAGGGTCTCAGTGTCTCAGTGACTCTGTGTCTCATTGTCACAGGGTCTCAGAATCTCAAAGTCTCATTGTCTCAGAGCCTCTGTTTCTCTGTGTCTCAGTGTCTGTGTCTCAGAGACTCAGTTTCTCAGTGTCTCAGTGTCTATGCGTCTCAGTGCCTCAGTGTATCTGTGTCTCAGTGTCCCAGAGTTTCAGTGTCTCTAGGTCTCTGTGTCTCAGTGTCTCTGTGTCTCAGTGTCTCTGTGCCTCAGTGTCTCTCTTTCTTAGTGTCTCTGTGCCTCAGTCTCTCTTTGTCTCATTGTCTCAGTGTCTCAGTATCTCAGAGTCTCAGTGTCTCTGTGTCTCAGTGTCTCAGTGCCTTAGTGCCTCAGTGTCTCTGTGTCTCAGTGTCTCTGTGCCTCAGTGTCTCAGAGCCTCACTGTCTCTGTGTCTCTGTGCCTCAGTGTCTCAGAGTCTCACTGTCTCTGTGTCTCAGTGTCTCTGTGTCTCAGTTTCTCTGTGTCTCAGTGTCTCTGTGTCTCTGAGCCTCAGTGCCTCTGTCATAGAGTTGCAGTGTCTAGACTCTCTGTGTCTTGATGCCTCAGTGTCTCAGTGTCTCTGTGCTTCAGTCTATCAGACTCTCAGTGTCTCAGTGTCTCTGTGTCTGAGAGGCTCAGTGTCTCTGTGTCTCAGTGTCTCTGTGTCTCAGGGCCTCAGTGTCTCAGAGTTTCATTGTCTCAGTGTCTCAGCGTCTCAGAGCCTCAGTGTCTCTTTGTTTCAGTGTCTCTGCGCCTCAGTGACTCTGTGTCTCTGTGTCTCAGTGTCTCAGTTTCTCAGAGTCTCAGAGTCTCAGTGTCTCTGTGTCTCAGTGTCTCAGTGTCTCAGTGTCTCTGTGCCTCAGTGTCTCTGTGTCTCTGTGTCTCAGTGTCTCAAAGTCTTTGTGTCTCAGTGTCTCAGAGTCTCAGTGAGTCTGTGTCTGTGTCTTAGTGTCACACAGTCTCAGTGTCCCAGAGACTCAGTGTCTCCATGTCTCTGTGTCTCTGTGTCTCTGTGCCTCAGTGTATCTGTGTCTCAGTGTCTCAGAGTTTCAGTGTCTCTATGTCTCTGTGTCTCAGTGTCTCAGAGTCTCAGTGTCTCTGTGTCTCAGTGCCTCAGTGTCTCTCTGTCTCAGTGTCTCTGTGCCTCAGTGTCTCTTTGTCTCAGTATCTCAGAGTTTCAGTGTCTCTCTGCCTCTGTGTCTCTGTGCCTCAGTGTCTATTTGTCTCTGTGTCTCAGTGTCTCTGAGTCTCAGTGTCTCTGTGCCTCCGTGTCTCAGAGTCTCATTGAGTCTGTGTCTCAGTGTCTCTGTGTCTCAGTGCCTCAGTGTCTCAGTGTCTAAGAATCTCAGTGTCTCTGTGTCTCAGTGTCTGTGTCTCAGTGTCTCAGTGTCTCCGCGTCTCTGTGTCTCTGTGTCTCAGTGTATCTGTTTCTCTGTGTCGCTGTGTCTCAGTGTCTCTGTGTCTCAGTGCCTCAGTGTCTCAGTGACTCAGTGTCTCAGAGTCTCAGTGTCTCAGACTCTCAGTGTCTCTGTGTCTCAGTGCCTCAGTGTCTCTGTGTCTCAGTGTCTCAGAGTCTCAGTGTCTCTGTGGCTCAGTGTCTCAGAGTCTCACTGTCTCTGTGTCTCTGTGCCTCAGAGTCTCAGTGAGTCTGTGTCTCTGTGTCTCAGTGTCTCTGTTTCTCTGTGTCTCAGTGTCTCTGTGTCTCAGAGACTCAGCGCCTCAGTGTGTCAGTGTCTCAGTGCCTCAGTGTCTCAGTGTCTCAGTGTCTCTGTGTCTCAGTGTCTCTGTGTCTCAGAGTTCTGTGTCTCTATGTCTCTGGGTCTCAGTGTCTCTTTGCCTCAGTGTCTCAGTGCCTCAGAGTCTCAGAGTCTCACTGTCTCTGTGTCTCAGTGTCTCTGTGTCTCAGTGTCTCTGTGCCCCAGTGTATCTGTGTCTCAGTGTCTCAGAGTCTCAGTGTCTCTGTGTCTCAGTGCCTCAGTGTCTCTGTGTCTCACTGTCTCAGAGTTTCAGTGTCTCTATGTCTCTGGGTCTCAGTGTCTCTTTGGCTCAGTGTCTCAGTGTCTGAGAAGCTCAGTGTCTCTGTGTTTCAGTGTCTCTGCGCCTCAGTGACTCTGTGTCTCTGTGTCACTGTGTCTCAGTGTCTCAGAGTCTCAGAGTCTCAGTGTCTCTGTGTCTCAGTGTCTCAGTGTCTTAGTGTCTCTGTGCCTCAGTGTCTCTGTGTCTCTGTGTCTCAGTGTCACAAAGTCTTTGTGTCTCAGTGTCTCAGAGTCTCAGTGAGTCTGTGTCTGTGTCTTAGTGTCTCACAGTCTCAGTGTCCCAGAGACTCAGTGTCTCTGTGTCTCTGTGTCTCAGTGTCTCTGTGCCTCAGTGTATCTGTGTCTCAGTGTCTCAGAGTTTCAGTGTCTCTATGTCTCTGTGTCTCAGTGTCTGTGTGCCTCAGTGTCTCAGTGTCTCAGTGCCTCAGTGTCTCAGTGCCTCAGTGACTCTCTGTCTCAGTGTCTCTGTGTCTCAGTGTCTCTGTGCCTCAGTGTCTCTGTGTTTCAGTGTCTCTGTCTCTCAGAGACTCACTGTCTCTTTGTCTCTGTGTCTGAGTGTCTGTGTGCATCAGTGTCACAGTGTCTCTGTGTCTCAGTTTCGCTGTGTCTCAGTGTATCAGTGTCTCAGAGACTCAGTGTCTCTTTGTCTCGGTGTCTGAGTTTCTCTGTGCCTCAGTGTCACAGTGTAACAGTGTCTCTGTGACTCACTGTCTCAGTGTCTCAGTATCTCTGTGTCTCAGTGTATCAGCATCTCAGAGAATCAGTGTCTCTGTGTCTGAGTTTCTCTGTGCCTCAATGGCACAGTGTCTCAGTGTCTCTGTGTCTCAGTATCTCAGTGTTTTTCTATCTGTGTCTCTGTGTCTCAGTGTCTCTGTGTCTCTGTGTCTCAGTGTCTCTGTGTTTCTGTGCCTCAGTGTCTCTGTATCTCAGGTTCTCTGTGTCTCAGTGTCTCTGCGCCTCAGTGCCTCGGTGTCTCTGTGTCTCAGTGTCTCTGTGTTTCTGTGCAAAAGAGTCTCAGTGTCTCTTTGTCTCAGTGTCTCTGTGTTTCAGTGTCTCTGTGCCTCAGTGTCTCTGTGTCTCAGTGTCTCAAAGTCTTTGTGTCTCAGTGTCTCAGAGTCTCAGTGAGTCTGTGTCTCTGTGTCTTAGAGTCTCAGTGTCCCAGAGCCTCAGTTTATTCACGTCTCTGTCTCTCTGTGTCTCAGTGTCTCTGTGCCTCAGTGTATCTGTGTCACAGTGTCTCAGAGTTTCTGTATCTCTATGGCTCTGTGTCTCAGTGTCTCAGTGTCTCTGTGTCTCAGTGTCTCTGTGTCTCAGTTTCTCTGTGTCTCAGTGTCTCTGTGTCTCAGTGTCTCTGTGCCTCAGTGTATCTGTGTCACAGTGTCTCAGAGTTTCTGTATCTCTATGGCTCTGTGTCTCAGTGTCTCAGTGTCTCTGTGTCTCAGTGTCTCTGTGTCTCAGTTTCTCTGTGTCTCAGTGTCTCTGTGTCTCAGTGTCTCTGTGACCCAGTGTATCTGTGTCTCAGTGTCTCAGTGTCTCAGAATCTCAGTGACTCTGTGTCACAGTGCCAAAGTGTCTCTGTGTCTCAGTGTCTCAGAGTTCAGTGTCTCTATGTCTCTGTGTCTCAGTGTCTCTGTGCCTCAGTGTATCTGTGTCACAGTGTCTCAGAGTTTCTGTATCTCTATGGCTCTGTGTCTCAGTGTCTCAGTGTCTCTGTGTCTCAGTGTCTCTGTGTCTCAGTTTCTCTGTGTCTCAGTGTCTTTGTGTCTCAGTGTCTCTGTGCCCCAGTGTATCTGTGTCTCAGAGTCTCAGTGTCTCAGAGTTTCAGTGTCTCTATGTCTCTGGGTCTCAGTGTCTCTTTGGCTCAGTGTCTCAGTGTCTCAGAAGCTCAGTGTCTCTGTGTTTCAGTGTCTCTGCGCCTCAGTAACTCTGTGTCTCTGTGTCACTGAGTCTCAGTGTCTCAGAGTCTCAGAGTCTCAGTGTCTCTGTGTCTCAGTGTCTCAGTGTCTTAGTGTCTCTGTGCCTCAGTGTCTCTGTGTCTCAGTGTCACAAAGTCTTTGTGTCTCAGTGTCTCAGAGTCTCAGTGAGTCTGTGTCTGTGTCTTAGTGTCACACAGTCTCAGTGTCCCAGAGACTCAGTGTCTCCAAGTCTCTGTGTCTCTGTGTCTCAGTGTCTCTGTGCCTCAGTGTATCAGTGTCTCAGTGTCTCAGAGTTTCAGTGCCTCTATGTCTCTGTGTCTCAGTGTCTCTGTGCCTCAGTGTCTCAGAGTCTCAGTGTCTCTGTGTCTCAGTGCCTCAGTGTCTCTCTGTCTCAGTGTCTCTGTGCCTCAGTATCTCTTTGTCTCAGTATCTCAGAGTTTCAGTGTCTCTATGTCTCTGTGTCTCAGTGTCTCTGTGCCTCAGTGTCTCAGTGTCTCAGTGCCTCAGTGTCTCAGTGCCTCAGTGACTCTCTGTTTCTGTGTCTCTGTGCCTCAGTGTCTCTGTGTCTCTGTGTCTCAGTGTCTCAGTGTCTCTGTGCCTCAGTGTCTCTGTGTTTCAGTGTCTCTGTCTCTCAGAGACTCACTGTCTCTTTGTCTCTGTGTCTGAGTGTGTCTGTGCATCAGTGTCACAGTGTCTCTGTGTCTCAGTGTCTCTGTGTCTCAGTGTATCACTGTCTCAGAGACTCAGTGTCTCTTTGTCTCTGTGTCTGAGTTTCTCTGTGTCTCAGTGTCACAGTGTAACAGTGTCTCTGTGACTCACTGTCTCAGTGTCTCAGTGTCTCTGTGTCTCAGTGTATCAGCATCTCAGAGAATCAGTGTCTCTGTGTCTGAGTTTCTCTGTGCCTCAATGGCACAGTGTCTCAGTGTCTCTGTGTCTCAGTGTCTCTGTGTCTCTGTGTCTCAGTGTCTCTGTGTTTCTGTGCCTCAGTGTCTCTGTGTCTCAGTTTCTCTGTGTCTCAGTGTCTCTGCGCCTCAGTGCCTCTGTGTCTCTGTGTCTCAGTGTCTCTGTGTTTCTGTGCCTCAGAGTCTCTGTGTCTCTGTGTCTCAGTGTCTCAGAGTCTCAGTGTCTCTGTGTCTCAGTGTCTCTGTGTTTCAGTGTCTCTGTGCCTCAGTGTCTCTGTGTCTCAGTGTCTCAAAGTCTTTGTGTCTCAGTGTATCTGTGTCACAGAGTCTCAGAGTTTCTGTATCTCTATGGCTCTATGTCTCAGTGTCTCTGTGCCTCAGTGTCTCACTGTCTCAGAGTCTCAGTGTCTCTGTGTCTCAGTGCCTCAGTGTCTCTGTGTCTCAGTGTCTCAGAGTTTCAGTGTCTCTATGTCTCTGTATCTCAGTGTCTCTGTGCCTCAGTGTCTCAGTGTCTCTGTGTCTCAGTCCCTCAGAGCCTCAGTGACTCTATCTCTGTGTCTCTGTGCCTCAGTGTCTCTTTGTCTCTGTGTCTCAGAGTTTCAGTGTCTCTAGGTCTCTGTGTCTCAGTGTCTCTGTGTCTCAGTGTTTCAGTGTCTCTGTGCCCGGTGTCTCTGTGTCTCAGTGTCTCAAAGTCTTTGTGTCTCAGTGTCTCAGACTCTCAGTGTCTCAGTGCCTCAGAGTCTCAGTGAGTCTGTTTCTCTGTGTCTTAGAGTCTCAGTGTCCCAGAGTCTCAGTGTCTCTGCTTCTCTGTGTCTCAGTGTCTCTGTGCCTCAGTGTAACTGTATCTCAGTGTCTCAGAGTTTCAGTGTCTCTATCTCTCTATGTCTCATGGTCTCTGTGCCTCAGTGTCTCAGTGTCTCAGAGGCTCAGTGTCTCTGTGTCTCAGTGCCTCAGTGTCTCTGTGTCTCAGTGTCTCAGAGTTTCAGTGTCTCTCTGTCTCTGTGCCTCAGTGCCTCAGTGTCTCTCTGTCTCAGTGTCTCTGTGCCAGTGTCACTTTGTGTCAGTGTCTCAGTGTTTCAGAGTCTCAGTGTCTCTGTGTCTCAGTGCCTCAGGGTCTCTGTGTCTCAGTGTCTCAGAGTTTCAGTGTCTCTATGTCTCTGTGTCTCAGTGTCTCTGTGCCTCAGGGCCTCAGTGTCTCAGACCCTCAGTGCCTCAGTGACTCTCTGTCTCTGTGTCTCTGTACCTCAGTGTCTCTTTGTCTCTGTGTCTCAGTGTCTCTGTGCCTCAGTGTCTTTGTGTTTCAGTGTATCAGTGTCTCAGAGACTCACTGTATCTTTGTCTCTGTGTCTGAGTGTCTCTGTGCATCAGTGTCACAGTGTCTCTGTGTCTCAGTGTCTCAGTGTCTCAGAGTCAAAGTGTCTCAGTGTCTCAGTGTCTCAGAGTCTCAGAGTTTCAGTGTCTCTATGTCTCTGGGTCTCAGTGTCTCTTTGGCTCAGTGTCTCAGTGTCTCAGAAGCTCAGTGTCTCTGTGTTTCAGTGTCTCTGCGTCTCAGTGACTCTGTGTCACTGTGTCTCAGTGTCTCATAAGTCTCAGAGTCTCAGTGTCTCTGTGTCTCAGTGTCTCAGTGTCTCAGTGTCTCAGTGTCTCTGTGCCTCAGTGTCTCTGTGACTGTGTCTCAGTGTCTCAAAGTCTTTGTGTCTCAGTGTCTCAGAGTCTCAGTGAGTCTGTGTCTGTGTCTTAGTGTCACACAGTCGCAGTGTCCCAGAGACTCAGTGTCTCCAAGTCTCTGTGTCTCTGTGTCTCAGAGTCTCAGAGTCTCACTGTCTCAGTGCCTCAGTGCCTCAGTGCCTCAGTGTTTCTCTGTCGCAGTGTCTCTATGCCTCACTTTGTGTCAGTGTCTCAGAGTCTCAGTGTCTCTGTGTCTCAGTACTTCAGGGTCTCTGTGTCTCAGTGTCTCAGAGTTTCAGTGTCTCTATGACTCTGTGTCTCAGTGTCTCTGTGCCTCAGTGTCTCAGTGTCTCTGTGTCTCAGTCCCTCAGTGCCTCAGTGACTCTCTGTCTCTGTGTCTCTGTGCCTCAGTGTCTCTTTGTCTCTGTGCCTCAGTGTCTCAGTGTCTCTGTGTCTCAGTGTCTCTGTGTCTCAGTTTCTCTGTGTCTCAGTGTCTCTGTGTCTCAGTGTTTCTGTGCCCCAGTGTATCAGTGTCTCAGTGTCTCAGAGTCTCAGTGACTCTGTGTCTCAGTGCCTCAGTGTCTCTCTGTCTCAGTGTCTCAGAGTTTCAGTGTCACAGTGTCTCTGGGTCTCAGTGTCTCTGAGTTTCAGTGTCTCTGTGCCTCAGTGTCACAGTGTCTCAAAGTCTCTGTGTCTCAGTGTCTCAGACTCTCAGTGTCTCAGTGTCTCAGAGTCTCAGTGAATCTGTGTCTCTGTGTCTCTGTGACACTGTGCCTCAGTGTATCTGTGTCTCAGTGTCTCAGAGTTTCAGTGTCCCTATGTCTCTTTGTCTCAGTGTCTCTGTGCCTCAGTGTCTCAGAGTCTCAGTGTCTCTGAGTCTCAGTGCCTCAGTGTCTCTGTGTCTCAGAGTATCACTGTCTCTGTGTCTCAGTGACTCAGTGTCTCAGAGTCTCAGAGTCTCAGTGTCTCAGAGTCTGACTGTCTCTTTGTCTCAGTGTCTCAGTGTCTCAGGGTCTCAGTGTCTCAGTGTCTCAGTGTCTCAGTGTCTCTGTGTCTCAGTGTCTCAGTGTCTCAGAGCCTCTGTTTCTCTGTGTCTCAGTATCTCTGTGTCTCAGAGACTCAGTTTCTCAGTGTCTCTGTGTCTCAGTGCCTCAGTGTCTCTGTGTCTCAGTGTCTCTGTGCCCCAGTGTATCTGTGTCTCAGTGTCCCAGAGTTTCAGTGTCTCTAGGTCCCTGTGTCTCAGTGTCTCTGTGTCTCAGTGTCTCTGTGCCTCAGTGTCTCTCTTTCTTATGGTCTCTGTGGCTCAGTGTCTCTTTGTCTCAGTGTCTCAGTATCTCAGAGTCTCAGAGTTTCAGTGTCTCTGTATCTCAGTGTCTCAGTGCCTTAGTGCCTCAGTGTCTCTGTGTCTCAGTGTCTCTGTGCCTCAGTGTCTCAGAGCCTCACTGTCTCTATGTCTCTGTGCCTCAGTGTCTCAGAGTCTCACTGTCTCTTTGTCTCAGTGACTCAGAGTTTCAGTGTCTCTATGTCTCTGGGTCTCAGTGTCTCTTTGGCTCAGTGTCTCAGTGTCTCAGAAGCTCAGTGTCTCTGTGTTTCAGTGTCTCTGCGCCTCAGTGACTCTGTGTCACTGTGCCTCAGTGTCTCAGAGTCTCAGAGTCTCAGTGTCTCTGTGTCTCAGTGTCTCAGTGTCTCAGTGTCTCTGTGCCTCAGTGTCTCTGTGTCTCAGTGTCTCAAAGTCTTTGTGTCTCAGTGTCTCAGAGTCTCAGTGAGTCTGTGTCTGTGTCTTAGTGTCACACAGTCTCAGTGTCCCAGAGACTCAGTGTCTCCACGTCTCCACGTCTCTGTGTCTCTGTGTCTCAGTGTCTCAGTGTCTCTGTGTCTCAGTGTCTCAGAGTCTCGCTGTCTCAGTGCCTCAGTGCCTCAGTGTTTCTCTGTCGCAGTGTCTCTGTGCCTCACTTTGTGTCAGTGTCTCAGTGTCTCAGAGTCTCAGTGTCTCTGTGTCTCAGTACTTCAGGGTCTCTATGTCTCAGTGTCTCAGAGTTTCAGTTTCTCTATGTCTCTGTGTCTCAGTGTCTCTGTGCCTCTGTGCCTCAGTGTCTCAGTGTCTCTGTGTCTCAGTCCCTCAGTGCCTCAGTGACTCTCTGTCTCTGTGTCTCTGTGCCTCAGTGTCTCTTTGTCTCTGTGCCTCAGTGTCTCAGTGTCTCTGTGTCTCAGTGTCTCTGTGTCTCAGTTTCTCTGTGTCTCAGTGTCTCTGTGTCTCAGTGTCTCTGTGCCCCAGTGTATCTGTGTCTCAGTGTCCCAGAGTTTCAGTGTCTCTAGGTCTCTGTGTCTCAGCGTCTCTGTGCCTCAGTGTCTCAGTGTCTCAGAGTCTCAGTGACTCTGTGTCTCAGTGCCTCAGTGTCACTCTGTCTCAGTGTCTCAGAGTTTCAGTGTCACAGTGTCTCTGGGTCTCAGTGTCTCTGTGTTTCAGTGTCTCTGTGCCTCAGTGTCACAGTGTCTCAAAGTCTCTGTGTCTCAGTGTCTCAGACTCTCAGTGTCTCAGTGTCTCAGAGTCTCAGTGAATCTGTGTCTCTGTGTCTCTGTGTCTCTGTGTCTCCGTGTCTCTGTGCCTCAGTGTATCTGTGTCTCAGGGTCTCAGAGTTTCAGTGTCTCTATGTCTCTTTGTCTCAGTGTCTCTGTGCCTCAGTGTCTCAGAGTCTCAGTGTCTCTGAGTCTCAGTGCCTCAGTGTCTCTGTGTCTCAGAGTATCACTGTCTCTGTGTCTCAGTGACTCAGTGTCTCAGAGTCTCAGAGTCTCAGTGTCTCAGTGTCTGATTGTCTCTTTGTCTCAGTGTCTCAGTGTCTCAGTGTCTCAGTGTCTCAGTGTCTCAGTGTCTCAGTGTCTCTGTGTTTCAGTGTCTCAGTGTCTCAGAGCCTCTGTTTCTCTGTGTCTCAGTGTCTCTGTGTCTCAGAGACTCAGTTTCTCAGTGTCTCTGTGTCTCAGTGCCTCAGTGTCTCTGTGTCTCAGTGTCTCTGTGCCCCAGTGTATCTGTGTCTCAGTGTCCCAGAGTTTCAGTGTCTCTAGGTCTCTGTGTCTCAGTGTCTCTGTGCCTCAGTGTCTCTCTTTCTTATGGTCTCTGTGCCTCAGTGTCTCTTTGTCTCAGTGTCTCAGTATCTCAGAGTCTCAGAGCCTCAGTGTCTCTGTGTCTCAGTGTCTCTGTGCCTCAGTGTCTCAGAGCCTCACTGTCTCTGTGCCTCAGTGTCTCAGAGTCTCACTGTCTCTTTGTCTCAGTGACTCAGCGTCTCAGAGTCTCAGTGTCTCTGTGTTTCAGTGTCTGTGTGCCTCAGCTTCTCAGTGTCTCAGTGTCTCTGTGTCTCAGTTTCTCTGTGTCTCAGGGTCTCTGTGTCTCTGAGCCTCAGTGCCTCTGTCACAGAGTTGCAGTGTCTAGAGTCTCTGTGTCTTGGTGCCTCAGTGTCTCAGTGTCTCTGTGCCTCAGTCTATCAGACTCTCAGTGTCTCAGTGTCTCTGTGCCTCAGTCTATCAGACTCTCAGTGTCTCTGTGTCTGAGAGGCGCAGTGTCTCTGTGTCTCAGTTTCTCTGTGTCTCAGGGCCTCAGTGTCTCAGAGTTTCATTGTCTCTGTGCCTCAGTGTCTCAGAAGCTCAGTGTCTCTGTGTTTCAGTGTCTCTGCGCCTCAGTGACTCTGTGTCTCTGTGTCACTGTGTCTCAATTTCTCAGAGTCTCAGAGTCTCAGTGTCTCTGCGTCTCAGTGTCTCTGTGCCTCAGTGTCTCTGTGTCTCAGTGTCTCAAAGTCTTTGTGTATCAGTGTCTCAGAGTCTCAGTGAGTCTGTGTCTGTGTCTTAGTGTCACACAGTCTCAGTGTCCCAGAGACTCAGTGTCTCCAAGTCTCTGTGTCTCTGTGTCTCAGTGTCTCTGTGCCTCAGTGTATCTGTGTCTCAGTGTCTCAGAGTTTCAGTGTCTCTATGTCTCTGTGTCTCAGTGTCTCAGAGTCTCAGTGTCTCTGTGTCTCAGTGCCTCAGTGTCTCTCTGTCTCAGTGTCTCTGTGCCTCAGTGTCTCTTTGTCTCAGTATCTCAGAGTTTCAGTGTCTCTCTGTCTCTGTGTCTCTGTGCCTCAGTGTCTCTTTGTCTCTGTGTCTCAGTGTCTCTGAGTCTCAGTGTCTCTGTGCCTCAGTGTCTCAGAGTCTCATTGAGTCTGTGTCTCAGTGTCTCAGTGTCTCTGTGTCTCAGTGCCTCAGTGTCTCAGTGTCTCTGTGTCTCAGTGTCTGTGTCTCAGTGTCTCAGTGTCTCCGCGTCTCTGTGTCTCTGTGTCTCAGTGTATCTGTTTTTCTGTGTCTCTGTGTCTCAGTGTCTCTGTGTCTCAGTGTCTCAGAGTCTCAGTGTCTCTGTTTCTCTGTGTCTCTGTGTCTCAGTGTCTCTGTGTCTCAGTGTCTCAGAGTCTCAGTGTCTCTGTGTCTCAGTGCCTCGGTGTCTCTGTGTCTCAGTGTCTCAGTGTCTCAGTGTCTCAGTGTCTCAGAGTCTCACTGTCTCTCTGTCTCAGTGTCTCTGTGCCTCAGTGTCTCTGTGTTTCAGTGTCTCTGTGTCTCAGAGACTCTCTGTCTCTTTGTCTCTGTGTCTGAGTGTCTCTGTGCATCAGTGTCACAGTGTCTCTGTGTCTCAGTGTCTCTGAGTCTCAGTGTATCACTGTCTCAGAGACTCAGTGTCTCTTTGTCTCTGTGTCTGAGTTTCTCTGTGCCTCAGTGTCACAGGGTAACAGTGTCTCTGTGACTCACTGTCTCAGTGTCTCAGTGTCTCAGTGTCTCAGTGTCTCAGTGTCTCTGTGTCTCAGTGTATCAGCATCTCAGAGAATCAGTGTCTCTGTGTCTGAGTTTCTCTGTGCCTCAATGGCACAGTGTCTCAGTGTCTCTGTGTCTCAGTATCTCAGTGTTTTTCTATCTCTGTGTCTCTGTGTCTCAGTGTCTCTGTGTCTCTGTGTCTCAGTGTCTCTGTGTTTCTGTGCCTCAGTGTCTCTGTGTCTCAGTTTCTCTGTGTCTCAGTGTCTCTGCGCCTCAGTGCCTCTGTGTCTCTGTGTCTCAGTGTCTCTGTGTTTCTGTGCCTCAGAGTCTCTGTGTCTCTGTGTCTCAGTGTCTCAGAGTCTCAGTGTCTCTGTGTCTCAGTGTCTCTGTGTTTCAGTGTCTCTGTGCCTCAGTATCTCTGTGTCTCAGTGACTCAAAGTCTTTGTGTCTCAGTGTCTCAGAGTCTCAGTGCGTCTGTGTCTCTGTGTCTGAGAGTCTCAGTGTCCCAGAGTCTCAGTTTCTTCACGTCTCTGTCTCTCTGTGTCTCAGTGTCTCTGTGCCTCAGTGTATCTGTGTCACAGAGTCTCAGAGTTTCTGTATCTCTATGGCTCTATGTCTCAGTGTCTCTGTGCCTCAGTGTCTCACTGTCTCAGAGTCTCAGTGTCTCCGTGTCTCAGTGCCTCAGTGTCTCTGTGTCTCAGTGTCTCAGAGTTTCAGTGTCTCTATGTCTCTGTATCTCAGTGTCTCTGTGCCTCAGTGTCTCAGTGTCTCTGTGTCTCAGTCCCTCAGAGCCTCAGTGACTCTATCTCTGTGTCTCTGTGCCTCAGTGTCTCTTTGTCTCTGTGTCTCAGAGTTTCAGTGTCTCTAGGTCTCTGTGTCTCAGTGTCTCTGTGTCTCAGTGTTTCAGTGTCTCTGTGCCCGGTGTCTCTGTGTCTCAGTGTCTCAAAGACTTTGTGTCTCAGTGTCTCAGACTCTCAGTGTCTCAGTGCCTCAGAGTCTCAGTGAGTCTGTTTCTCTGTGTCTTAGAGTCTCAGTGTCCCAGAGTCTCAGTGTCTCTGCTTCTCTGTGTCTCAGTGTCTCTGTGCCTCAGTGTAACTGTATCTCAGTGTCTCAGAGTTTCAGTGTCTCTATGTCTCTATGTCTCATGGTCTCTGTGCCTCAGTGTCTCAGTGTCTCAGAGGCTCAGTGTCTCTGTGTCTCAGTGCCTCAGTGTCTCTGTGTCTCAGTGTCTCAGAGTTTCAGTGTCTCTCTGTCTCTGTGCCTCAGTGCCTCAGTGTCTCTCTGTCTCAGTGTCTCTGTGCCAGTGTCACTTTGTGTCAGTGTCTCAGTGTTTCAGAGTCTCAGTGTCTCTGTGTCTCAGTGCCTCAGGGTCTCTGTGTCTCAGTGTCTCAGAGTTTCAGTGTCTCTATGTCTCTGTGTCTCAGTGTCTCTGTGCCTCAGGGTCTCAGTGTCTCAGACCCTCAGTGCCTCAGTGACTCTCTGTCTCTGTGTCTCTGTACCTCAGTGTCTCTTTGTCTCTGTGTCTCAGTGTCTCTGTGCCTCAGTGTCTTTGTGTTTCAGTGTATCAGTGTCTCAGAGACTCACTGTATCTTTGTCTCTGTGTCTGAGTGTCCCTGTGCATCAGTGTCACAGTGTCTCTGTGTCTCAGTGTCTCAGTGTCTCAGAGTCAAAGTGTCTCAGTGTCTCAGTGTCTCAGAGTCTCAGAGTTTCAGTGTCTCTATGTCTCTGGGTCTCAGTGTCTCTTTGGCTCAGTGTCTCAGTGTTTCAGAAGCTCAGTGTCTCTGTGTTTCAGTGTCTCTGCGTCTCAGTGACTCTGTGTCACTGTGTCACAGTGTCTCAGAGTCTCAGTGTCTCTGTGTCTCAGTGTCTCAGTGTCTCAGTGTCTCAGTGTCTCTGTGCCTCAGTGTCTCTGTGACTGTGTCTCAGTGTCTCAAAGTCTTTGTGTCTCAGTGTCTCAGAGTCTCAGTGAGTCTGTGTCTGTGTCTTAGTGTCACACAGTCGCAGTGTCCCAGAGACTCAGTGTCTCCAAGTCTCTGTGTCTCTGTGTCTCAGAGTCTCAGTGTCTCTGTGTCTCAGTGTCTCAGAGTCTCACTGTCTCAGTGCCTCAGTGCCTCAGTGCCTCAGTGTTTCTCTGTCGCAGTGTCTCTATGCCTCACTTTGTGTCAGTGTCTCAGTGTCTCAGAGTCTCAGTGTCTCTGTGTCTCAGTGCTTCAGGGTCTCTGTGTCTCAGTGTCTCAGAGTTTCAGTGTCTCTATGTCTCTGTGTCTCAGTGTCTCTCTGCCTCAGTGTCTCAATGTCTCTGTGTCTCAGTCCCTCAGTGCCTCAGTGACTCTCTGTCTCTGTGTCTCTGTGCCTCAGTGTCTCTTTGTCTCTGTGCCTCAGTGTCTCAGTGTCTCTGTGTCTCAGTGTCTCTGTGTCTCAGTTTCTCTGTGTCTCAGTGTCTCTGTGTCTCAGTGTCTCTGTGCCCCAGTGTATCTGTGTCTCAGTGTCCCAGAGTTTCAGTGTCTCTAGGTCTCTGTGTCTCAGTGTCTCTGTGCCTCAGTGTCTCAGTGTCTCAGAGTCTCAGTGACTCTGTGTCTCAGTGCCTCAGTGTCTCTCTGTCTCAGTGTCTCAGAGTTTCAGTGTCACAGTGTCTCTGGGTCTCAGTGTCTCTGAGTTTCAGTGTCTCTGTGCCTCAGTGTCACAGTGTCTCAAAGTCTCTGTGTCTCAGTGTCTCAGACTCTCAGTGTCTCAGTGTCTCAGAGTCTCAGTGAATCTGTGTCTCTGTGTCTCTGTGTCTCTGTGCCTCAGTGTATCTGTGTCTCAGTGTCTCAGAGTTTCAGTGTCCCTATGTCTCTTTGTCTCAGTGTCTCTGTGCCTCAGTGTCTCAGAGTCTCAGTGTCTCTGAGTCTCAGTGCCTCAGTGTCTCTGTGTCTCAGAGTATCACTGTCTCTGTGTCTCAGTGACGCAGTGTCTCAGAGTCTCAGAGTCTCAGTGTCTCAGAGTCTGACTGTCTCTTTGTCTCAGTGTCTCAGTGTCTCAGGGTCTCAGTGTCTCAGTGTCTCAGTGTCTCAGTGTCTCTGTGTCTCAGTGTCTCAGAGCCTCTGTTTCTCTGTGTCTCAGTATCTCTGTGCCCCAGTGTATCTGTGTCTCAGTGTCCCAGAGTTTCAGTGTCTCTAGGTCTCTGTGTCTCAGTGTCTCTGTGTCTCAGTGTCTCTGTGCCTCAGTGTCTCTCTTTCTTATGGTCTCTGTGGCTCAGTGTCTCTTTGTCTCAGTGTCTCAGTATCTCAGAGTCTCAGAGTTTCAGTGTCTCTGTGTCTCAGTGTCTCAGTGCCTTAGTGCCTCAGTGTCTCTGTGTCTCAGTGTCTCTGTGCCTCAGTGTCTCAGAGCCTCACTGTCTCTATGTCTCTGTGCCTCAGTGTCTCAGAGTCTCACTGTCTCTTTGTCTCAGTGACTCAGCGTCTCAGAGTCTCAGTGTCTCTGTGTTTCAGTGTCTGTGTGCCTCAGCGTCTCAGTGTCTCTGTGTCTCAGTGTCTCTGTGTCTCCGTTTCTCTGTGTCTCAGGGTCTCTGTGTCTCTGAGCCTCAGTGCCTCTGTCACAGAGTTGCAGTGTCTAGAGTCTCTGTGTCTTGGTGCCTCAGTGTCTCAGTGTCTCTGTGCCTCAGTCTATCAGACTCTCAGTGTCTCAGTGTCTCTGTGCCTCAGTCTATCAGACTCTCAGTGTCTCTGTGTCTGAGAGGCTCAGTGTCTCTGTGTCTCAGTTTCTCTGTCTCTCAGGGCCTCAGTGTCTCAGAGTTTCATTGTCTCTGTGCCTCAATGTCTCAGAAGCTCAGTGTCTCTGTGTTTCAGTGTCTCTGCGCCTCAGTGACTCTGTGTCTCTGTGTCACTGTGTCTCAATTTCACAGAGTCTCAGAGTCTCAGTGTCTCTGCGTCTCAGTGTCTCTGTGCCTCAGTGTCTCTGTGTCTCTGTGTCTCAGTGTCTCAAAGTCTTTGTGTATCAGTGTCTCAGAGTCTCAGTGAGTCTGTGTCTGTGTCTTAGTGTCACACAGTCTCAGTGTCCCAGAGACTCAGTGTCTCCAAGTCTCTGTGTCTCTGTGTCTCAGTGTCTCTGTGCCTCAGTGTATCTGTGTCTCAGTGTCTCAGAGTTTCAGTGTCTCTATGTCTCTGTGTCTCAGTGTCTCAGAGTCTCAGTGTCTCTTTGTCTCAGTGCCTCAGTGTCTCTCTGTCTCAGTGTCTCTGTGCCTCAGTGTCTCTTTGTCTCAGTATCTCAGAGTTTCAGTGTCTCTCTGTCTCTGTGTCTCAGTGCCTCAGTGTCTTTTTGTCTCTGTGCCTCAGTGTCTCAGAGTCTCATTGAGTCTGTGTCTCAGTGTCTCTGTGTCTCAGTGCCTCAGTGTCTCAGTGTCTCAGAATCTCAGTGTCACTGTGTCTCAGTGTCTGTGTCTCAGTGTCTCAGTGTCACCGCGTCTCTGTGTCTCAGTGTATCTGTTTCTCTGTGTCTCTGTGTCTCAGTGTCTCTGTGTCTCAGTGTCTCAGAGTCTCAGTGTCTCAGTGTCTCAGTGTCTCAGAGTCTCACTGTCTCTGTGTCTCAGTGTCTCAGTGTCTCTGTGCCTCAGTGTCTCTGTGTTTCAGTGTCTCTGTGTCTCAGAGACTCACTGTCTCTTTGTCTCTGTGTTTGAGTGTCTCTGTGCATCAGTGTCACAGTGTCTCTGTGTCTCAGTGTCTCTGTGTCTCAGTGTATCACTGTCTCAGAGACTCAGTGTCTCTTTGTCTCTGTGTCTGAGTGTCTCTGTGCATCAGTGTCACAGTGTCTCTGTGTCTCAGTGTCTCTGTGTCTCAGTGTATCACTGTCTCAGAGACTCAGTGTCTCTTTGTCTCTGTGTCTGAGTTTTTCTGTGCCTCAGTGTCACAGTGTAACAGTGTCTCTGTGACTCACTGTCTCAGTGTCTCAGTGTCTCTGTGTATCAGTGTATCAGCATCTCAGAGAATCAGTGTCTCTGTGTCTGAGTTTCTCTGTGCCTCAACGGCAGAGTGTCTCACTGTCTCTGTGTCTCAGTATCTCAGTGTTTTTCTATCTCTGTGTCTCTGTGTCTCAGTGTCTCAGTGTCTCTGTGTTTCTGTGCCTCAGTGTCTCTGTGTCTCAGTTTCTCTGTGTCTCAGTGTCTCTGCGCCTCAGTGCCTCTGTGTCTCTGTGTCTCAGTGTCTCTGTGTTTCTGTGCCTCAGAGTCTCTGTGTCTCTGTGTCTCAGTGTCTCAGAGTCTCAGAGTCTCAGTGTCTCTGTGTCTCAGTGTCTCTGTGTTTCAGTGTCTCTGTGCCTCAGTGTCTCTGTGTCTCAGTGTCTCAAAGTCTTTGTGTCTCAGTGTCTCAGAGTCTCAGTGAGTCTGTGTCTCTGTGTCTTAGAGTCTCAGTGTCCCAGAGTCTCAGTTTCTTCACGTCTCTGTCTCTCTGTGTCTCTGTGTCTCTGTGCCTCAGTCTATCTGTGTCACAGTGTCTCAGAGTTTCTGTATCTCTATGGCTCTGTGTCTCAGTGTCTCTGTGCCTCAGTGTCTCACTGTCTCAGAGTCTCAGTGTATCTGTGTCTCAGTGTCTCAGAGTTTCAGTGTCTCTATGTCTCTGTATCTCAGTGTCTCTGTGCCTCAGTATCTCAGTGTCTCTGTGTCTCAGTCCCTCAGAGCCTCAGTGACTCTATCTCTGTGTCTCTGTGCCTCAGTGTCTCTTTGTCTCTGTGTCTCAGTGTCTCAGTGTCTCTGTGCCCGGTGTCTCTGTGTCTCAGTGTCTCAAAGTCTTTGTGTCTCAGTGTCTCAGACTTCAGTGTCTCAGTGCCTCAGAGTCTCAGTGAGTCTGTTTCTCTGTGTCTTAGTGTCTCAGTGTCCCAGAGTCTCAGTGTCTCTGCTTCTCTGTGTCTCTGTGTCACAGTGTCTCTGTGCCTCAGTGTAACTGTATCTCAGTGTCTCAGAGTTTCAGTGTCTCTATGTCTCTATGTCTCAGGGTCTCTGTGCCTCAGTGTGTCAGTGTCTCAGAGGCTCAGTGTCTCTGTGTCTCAGTGCCTCAGTGTCTCTGTGTCTCAGTGTCTCAGTGTTTCAGAGTCTCAGTGTCTCAGACCCTCAGTGCCTCAGGGTCTCTGTGTCTCAGTGTCTCAGAGTTTCAGTGTCTCTATGTCTCTGTGTCTCAGTGTCTCTGTGCCTCAGTGTCTCAGTGTCTCAGACCCTCAGTGCCTCAGTGACTCTCTGTGTCTGTATCTCTGTGCCTCAGTGTCTCTTTGTCGCTGTGTCTCAGTGTCTCTGTGCCTCAGTGTCTTTGTGTTTCAGTGTATCAGTGTCTCAGAGACTCACTGTCTCTTTGTCTCTGTGTCTGAGTGTCTCTGTGCATCAGTGTCACAGTGTCTCAGTGTCTCAGAGTCAAAGTGTCTCAGTGTCTCAGTGTCTCAGAGTCTCAGAGTTTCAGTGTCTCTATGTCTCTGGGTCTCAGTGTCTCTTTGGCTCAGTGTCTCAGTGTCTCAGAAGCTCAGTGTCTCTGTGTTTCAGTGTCTCTGCGCCTCAGTGACTCTGTGTCACTGTGTCTCAGTGTCTCAGAGTCTCAGTGTCTCTGTGTCTCAGTGTCTCAGTGTCTCAGTGTCTCTGTGCCTCAGTGTCTCTGTGTCTCAGTGTCTCAAAGTCTTTGTGTCTCAGTGTCTCAGAGTCTCAATGAGTCTGTGTCTGTGTCTTAGTGTCACACAGTCTCAGTGTCCCAGAGACTCAGTGTCTCCACGTCTCTGTGTCTCTGTGTCTCAGTGTCTCAGTGTCTCTGTGTCTCAGTGTCTCAGAGTCTCGCTGTCTCAGTGCCTCAGTGCCTCAGTGTTTCTCTGTCGCAGTGTCTCTGTGCCTCACTTTGTGTCAGTGTCTCAGTGTCTCAGAGTCTCAGTGTCTCTGTGTCTCAGTGCTTCAGGGTCTCTGTGTCTCAGTGTCTCAGAGTTTCAGTTTCTCTATGTCTCTGTGTCTCAGTGTCTCTGTGCCTCTGTGCCTCAGTGTCTCAGTGTCTCTGTGTCTCAGTCCCTCAGTGCCTCAGTGACTCTCTGTCTCTGTGTCTCTGTGCCTCAGTGTCTCTTTGTCTCTGTGCCTCAGTGTCTCAGTGTCTCTGTGTCTCAGTGTCTCTGTGTCTCAGTTTCTCTGTGTCTCAGTGTCTCTGTGTCTCCGTGTCTCTGTGCCCCAGTGTATCTGTGTCTCAGTGTCCCAGAGTTTCAGTGTCTCTAGGTCTCTGTGTCTCAGCGTCTCTGTGCCTCAGTGTCTCAGTGTCTCAGAGTCTCAGTGACTCTGTGTCTCAGTGCCTCAGTGTCACTCTGTCTCAGTGTCTCAGAGTTTCAGTGTCACAGTGTCTCTGGGTCTCAGTGTCTCTGTGTTTCAGTGTCTCTGTGCCTCAGTGTCACAGTGTCTCAAAGTCTCTGTGTCTCAGTGTCTCAGACTCTCAGTGTCTCAGTGTCTCAGAGTCTCAGTGAATCTGTGTCTCTGTGTCTCTGTGTCTCTGTGTCTCCGTGTCTCTGTGCCTCAGTGTATCTGTGTCTCAGGGTCTCAGAGATTCAGTGTCTCTATGTCTCTTTGTCTCAGTGTCTCTGTGCCTCAGTGTCTCAGAGTCTCAGTGTCTCTGAGTCTCAGTGCCTCAGTGTCTCTGTGTCTCAGAGTATCACTGTCTCTGTGTCTCAGTGACTCAGTGTCTCAGAGTCTCAGAGTCTCAGTGTCTCAGAGTCTGATTGTCTCTTTGTCTCAGTGTCTCAGTGTCTCAGTGTCTCAGTGTCTCAGTGTCTCAGTGTCTCAGTGTCTCAGTGTCTCAGTGTCTCTGTGTTTCAGTGTCTCAGTGTCTCATAGCCTCTGTTTCTCTGTGTCTCAGTGTCTCTGTGTCTCAGAGACTCAGTTTCTCAGTGTCTCTGTGTCTCAGTGCCTCAGTGTCTCTGTGTCTCAGTGTCTCTGTGCCCCAGTGTATCTGTGTCTCAGTGTCCCAGAGTTTCAGTGTCTCTAGGTCTCTGTGTCTCAGTGTCTCTGTGCCTCAGTGTCTCTGTGCCTCAGTGTCTCTCTTTCTTATGGTCTCTGTGCCTCAGTGTCTCTTTGTCTCAGTGTCTCAGTATCTCAGAGTCTCAGAGCCTCAGTGTCTCTGTGTCTCAGTGTCTCTGTGCCTCAGTGTCTCAGAGCCTCACTGTCTCTGTGCCTCAGTGTCTCAGAGTCTCACTGTCTCTTTGTCTCAGTGACTCAGCGTCTCAGAGTCTCAGTGTCTCTGTGTTTCAGTGTCTGTGTGCCTCAGCTTCTCAGTGTCTCAGTGTCTCTGTGTCTCAGTTTCTCTGTGTCTCAGGGTCTCTGTGTCTCTGAGCCTCAGTGCCTCTGTCACAGAGTTGCAGTGTCTAGAGTCTCTGTGTCTTGGTGCTTCAGTGTCTCAGTGTCTCTGTGCCTCAGTCTATCAGACTCTCAGTGTCTCAGTGTCTCTGTGCCTCAGTCTATCAGACTCTCAGTGTCTCTGTGTCTGAGAGGCGCAGTGTCTCTGTGTCTCAGTTTCTCTGTGTCTCAGGGCCTCAGTGTCTCAGAGTTTCATTGTCTCTGTGCCTCAGTGTCTCAGAAGCTCAGTGTCTCTGTGTTTCAGTGTCTCTGCGCCTCAGTGACTCTGTGTCTCTGTGTCACTGTGTCTCAATTTCTCAGAGTCTCAGAGTCTCAGTGTCTCTGCGTCTCAGTGTCTCTGTGCCTCAGTGTCTCTGTGTCTCAGTGTCTCAAAGTCTTTGTGTATCAGTGTCTCAGAGTCTCAGTGAGTCTGTGTCTGTGTCTTAGTGTCACACAGTCTCAGTGTCCCAGAGACTCAGTGTCTCCAAGTCTCTGTGTCTCTGTGTCTCAGTGTCTCTGTGCCTCAGTGTATCTGTGTCTCAGTGTCTCAGAGTTTCAGTGTCTGTATGTCTCTGTGTCTCAGTGTCTCTCTGTCTCAGTGTCTCTGTGCCTCAGTGTCTCTTTGTCTCAGTATCTCAGAGTTTCAGTGTCTCTCTGTCTCTGTGTCTCTGTGCCTCAGTGTCTCTTTGACTCTGTGTCTCAGTGTCTCTGAGTCTCAGTGTCTCTGTGCCTCAGTGTCTCAGAGTCTCATTGAGTCTGTGTCTCAGTGTCTCTGTGTCTCAGTGCCTCAGTGTCTCAGTGTCTCTGTGTCTCAGTGTCTGTGTCTCAGTGTCTCAGTGTCTCCGCGTCTCTGTGTCTCTGTGTCTCAGTGTATCTGTTTTTCTGTGTCTCTGTGTCTCAGTGTCTCTGTGTCTCAGTGTCTCAGAGTCTCAGTGTCTCTGTTTCTCTGTGTCTCTGTGTCTCAGTGTCTCTGTGTCTCAGTGTCTCAGAGTCTCAGTGTCTCTGTGTCTCAGTGCCTCGGTGTCTCTGTGTCTCAGTGTCTCAGTGTCTCAGTGTCTCAGAGTCTCACTGTCTCTGTGTCTCAGTGTCTCTGTGCCTCAGTGTCTCTGTGTTTCAGTGTCTCTGTGTCTCAGAGACTCTCTGTCTCTTTGTCTCTGTGTCTGAGTGTCTCTGTGCATCAGTGTCACAGTGTCTCTGTGTCTCTGTGTCTCAGTGTATCACTGTCTCAGAGACTCAGTGTCTCTTTGTCTCTGTGTCTGTGTTTCTCTGTGCCTCAGTGTCACAGGGTAACAGTGTTTCTGTGACTCACTGTCTCAGTGTCTCAGTGTCTCAGTGTCTCTGTGTCTCAGTGTATCAGCATCTCAGAGAATCAGTGTCTCTGTGTCTGAGTTTCTCTGTGCCTCAATGGCACAGTGTCTCAGTGTCTCTGTGTCTCAGTATCTCAGTGTTTTTCTATCTCTGTGTCTCTGTGTCTCAGTGTCTCTGTGTCTCTGTGTCTCAGTGTCTCTGTGTTTCTGTGCCTCAGTGTCTCTGTATCTCAGTTTCTCTGTGTCTCAGTGTCTCTGCGCCTCAGTGCCTCTGTGTCTCTGGGTCTCAGTGTCTCTGTGTTTCTGTGCCTCAGAGTCTCTGTGTCTCTGTGTCTCAGTGTCTCAGAGTCTCAGTGTCTTTGTGTCTCAGTGTCTCTGTGTTTCAGTGTCTCTGTGCCTCAGTGTCTCTGTGTCTCAGTGTCTCAAAGACTTTGTGTCTCATTGTCTCAGAGTCTCAGTGCGTCTGTGTCTCTGTGTCTGAGAGTCTCAGTGTCCCAGAGTCTCAGTTTCTTCACGTCTCTGTCTCTCTGTGTCTCCGTGTCTCTGTGCCTCAGTGTATCTGTGTCACAGAGTCTCAGAGTTTCTGTATCTCTATGGCTCTATGTCTCAGTGTCTCTGTGCCTCAGTGTCTCACTGTCTCAGAGTCTCAGTGTCTCTGTGTCTCAGTGCCTCAGTGTCTCTGTGTCTCAGTGTCTCAGAGTTTCAGTGTCTCTATGTCTCTGTATCTCAGTGTCTCTGTGCCTCAGTGTCTCAGTGTCTCTGTGTCTCAGTCCCTCAGAGCCTCAGTGACTCTATCTCTGTGTCTCTGTGCCTCAGTGTCTCTTTGTCTCTGTGTCTCAGAGTTTCAGTGTCTCTAGGTCTCTGTGTCTCAGTGTCTCTGTGTCTCATTGTTTCAGTGTCTCTGTGCCCGGTGTCTCTGTGTCTCAGTGTCTCAAAGTCTTTGTGTCTCAGTGTCTCAGACTCTCAGTGTCTCAGTGCCTCAGAGTCTCAGTGAGTCTGTTTCTCTGTGTCTTAGAGTCTCAGTGTCCCAGAGTCTCAGTGTCTCTGTTTCTCTGTGTCTCAGTGTCTCTGTGCCTCAGTGTAACTGTATCTCAGTGTCTCAGAGTTTCAGTGTCTCTATGTCTCTATGTCTCATGGTCTCTGTGCCTCAGTGTCTCAGTGTCTCAGAGGCTCAGTGTCTCTGTGTCTCAGTGCCTCAGTGTCTCTGTGTCTCAGTGTCTCAGAGTTTCAGTGTCTCTCTGTCTCTGTGCCTCAGTGTCTCTCTGTCTCAGTGTCTCTGTGCCAGTGTCACTTTGTGTCAGTGTCTCAGTGTTTCAGAGTCTCAGTGTCTCTGTGTCTCAGTGCCTCAGGGTCTCTGTGTCTCAGTGTCTCAGAGTTTCAGTGTCTCTATGTCTCTGTGTCTCAGTGTCTCTGTGCCTCAGGGTCTCAGTGTCTCAGACCCTCAGTGCCTCAGTGACTCTCTGTCTCTGTGTCTCTGTACCTCAGTGTCTCTTTGTCTCTGTGTCTCAGTGTCTCTGTGCCTCAGTGTCTTTGTGTTTCAGTGTATCAGTGTCTCAGAGACTCACTGTATCTTTGTCTCTGTGTCTGAATGTCTCTGTGCATCAGTGTCACAGTGTCTCTGTGTCTCAGTGTCTCAGTGTCTCAGAGTCAAAGTGTCTCAGTGTCTCAGTGTCTCAGAGTCTCAGAGTTTCAGTGTCTCTATGTCTCTGGGTCTCAGTGTCTCTTTGGCTCAGTGTCTCAGTGTCTCAGAAGCTCAGTGTCTCTGTGTTTCAGTGTCTCTGCGTCTCAGTGACTCTGTGTCACTGTGTCTCAGTGTCTCAGAGTCTCAGAGTCTCAGTGTCTCTGTGTCTCAGTGTCTCAGTGTCTCAGTGTCTCAGTGTCTCTGTGCCTCAGTGTCTCTGTGACTGTGTCTCAGTGTCTCAAAGTCTTTGTGTCTCAGTGTCTCAGAGTCTCAGTGAGTCTGTGTCTGTGTCTTAGTGTCACACAGTCGCAGTGTCCCAGAGACTCAGTGTCTCCAAGTCTCTGTGTCTCTGTGTCTCAGAGTCTCAGTGTCTCTGTGTCTCAGTGTCTCAGAGTCTCACTGTCTCAGTGCCTCAGTGCCTCAGTGTTTCTCTGTCGCAGTGTCTCTATGCCTCACTTTGTGTCAGTGTCTCAGTGTCTCAGAGTCTCAGTGTCTCTGTGTCTCAGTGTCTCAGAGTTTCAGTGTCTCTATGTCTCTGTGTCTCAGTGTCTCTGTGCCTCAGTGTCTCAGTGTCTCAGTGTCTCAGTCCCTCAGTGCCTCAGTGACTCTCTGTCTCTGTGTCTCTGTGCCTCAGTGTCTCTTTGTCTCTGTGCCTCAGTGTCTCAGTGTCTCTGTGTCTCAGTTTCTCTGTGTCTCAGTGTCTCTGTGTCTCTGTGTCTCAGTGTCTCAGTGTCTCTGTGTCTCAGTCCCTCAGTGCCTCAGTGACTCTCTGTCTCTGTGTCTCTGTGCCTCAGTGTCTCTTTGTCTCTGTGCCTCAGTGTCTCAGTGTCTCTGTGTCTCAGTGTCTCTGTGTCTCAGTTTCTCTGTGTCTCAGTGTCTCTGTGTCTCAGTGTCTCTGTGCCCCAGTGTATCTGTGTCTCAGTGTCCCAGAGTTTCAGTATCTCTAGGTCTCTGTGTCTCTGTGTCTCAGTGCCTCAGTGTCTCTCTGTCTCAGTGTCTCAGAGTTTCAGTGTCACAGTGTCTCTGGGTCTCAGTGTCTCTGAGTTTCAGTGTCTCTGGGCCTCAGTGTCACAGTGTCTCAAAGTCTCTGTGTCTCAGTGTCTCAGACTCTCAGTGTCTCAGTGTCTCAGAGTCTCAGTGAATCTGTGTCTCTGTGTCTCTGTGTCTCTGTGCCTCATTGTATCTGTGTCTCAGTGTCTCAGAGTTTCAGTGTCCCTATGTCTCTTTGTCTCAGTGTCTCTGTGCCTCAGTGTCTCAGAGTCTCAGTGTCTCTGAGTCTCAGTGCCTCAGTGTCTCTGTGTCTCAGAGTATCACTGTCTCTGTGTCTCCGTGACTCAGTGTCTCAGAGTCTCAGAGTCTCAGTGTCTCAGAGTCTGACTGTCTCTTTGTCTCAGTGTCTCAGTGTCTCAGGGTCTCAGTGTCTCAGTGTCTCAGTGTCTCAGTGTCTCTGTGTCTCAGTGTCTCAGTGTCTCAGAGCCTCTGTTTCTCTGTGTCTCAGTATCTCTGTGTCTCAGAGACTCAGTTTCTCAGTGTCTCTGTGTCTCAGTGCCTCAGTGTCTCTGTGTCTCAGTGTCTCTGTGCCCCAGTGTATCTGTGTCTCAGTGTCCCAGAGTTTCAGTGTCTCTAGGTCTCTGTGTCTCAGTGTCTCTGTGTCTCAGTGTCTCTGTTTCTCTGTGTCTCTGTGTCTCAGTGTCTCTGTGTCTCAGTGTCTCAGAGTCTCAGTGTCTCTGTGTCTCAGTGCCTCGGTGTCTCTGTGTCTCAGTGTCTCAGTGTCTCAGTGTCTCTGTGTCTCAGAGACTCTCTGTCTCTTTGTCTCTGTGTCTGAGTGTCACAGTGTCTCTGTGTCTCAGTGTCTCTGTGTCTCAGTGTATCACTGTCTCAGAGACTCAGTGTCTCTTTGTCTCTGTGTCTGAGTTTCTCTGTGCCTCAGTGTCACAGGGTAACAGTGTCTCTGTGACTCACTGTCTCAGTGTCTCAGTGTCTCAGTGTCTCAGTGTCTCTGTGTCTCAGTGTATCAGCATCTCAGAGAATCAGTGTCTCTGTGTCTGAGTTTCTCTGTGCCTCAATGGCACAGTGTCTCAGTGTCTCTGTGTCTCAGTATCTCAGTGTTTTTCTATCTCTGTGTCTCTGTGTCTCAGTGTCTCTGTGTCTCTGTGTCTCAGTGTCTCTGTGTTTCTGTGCCTCAGTGTCTCTGTGTCTCAGTTTCTCTGTGTCTCAGTGTCTCTGCGCCTCAGTGCCTCTGTGTCTCTGTGTCTCAGTGTCTCTGTGTTTCTGTGCCTCAGAGTCTCTGTGTCTCTGTGTCTCAGTGTCTCAGAGTCTCAGTGTCTCTGTGTCTCAGTGTCTCTGTGTTTCAGTGTATCTGTGCCTCAGTGTCTCTGTGTCTCAGTGTCTCAAAGTCTTTGTGTCTCAGTGTCTCAGAGTCTCAGTGCGTCTGTGTCTCTGTGTCTGAGAGTCTCAGTGTCCCAGAGTCTCAGTTTCTTCACGTCTCTGTCTCTCTGTGTCTCAGTGTCTCTGTGCCTCAGTGTATCTGTGTCACAGAGTCTCAGAGTTTCTGTATCTCTGTGGCTCTATGTCTCAGTGTCTCTGTGCCTCAGTGTCTCACTGTCTCAGAGTCTCAGTCCCTCAGAGCCTCAGTGACTCTATCTCTGTGTCTCTGTGCCTCAGTGTCTCTTTGTCTCTGTGTCTCAGAGTTTCAGTGTCTCTAGGTCTCTGTGTCTCAGTGTCTCTGTGTCTCATTGTTTCAGTGTCTCTGTGCCCGGTGTCTCTGTGTCTCAGTGTCTCAAAGTCTTTGTGTCTCAGTGTCTCAGACTCTCAGTGTCTCAGTGCCTCAGAGTCTCAGTGAGTCTGTTTCTCTGTGTCTTAGAGTCTCAGTGTCCCAGAGTCTCAGTGTCTCTGCTTCTCTGTGTCTCTGTGTCTCTGTGCCTCAGTGTAACTGTATCTCAGTGTCTCAGAGTTTCAGTGTCTCTATGTCTCTATGTCTCATGGTCTCTGTGCCCCAGTGTCTCAGTGTCTCAGAGGCTCAGTGTCTCTGTGTCTCAGTGCCTCAGTGTCTCTGTGTCTCAGTGTCTCAGAGTTTCAGTGTCTCTCTGTCTCTGTGCCTCAGTGCCTCAGTGTCTCTCTGTCTCAGTGTCTCTGTGCCAGTGTCACTTTGTGTCAGTGTCTCAGTGTTTCAGAGTCTCAGTGTCTCTGTGTCTCAGTGCCTCAGGGTCTCTGTGTCTCAGTGTCTCAGAATTTCAGTGTCTCTATGTCTCTGTGTCTCAGTGTCTCTGTGCCTCAGGGTCTCAGTGTCTCAGACCCTCAGTGCCTCAGTGACTCTCTGTCTCTGTGTCTCTGTACCTCAGTGTCTCTTTGTCTCTGTGTCTCAGTGTCTCTCTGCCTCAGTGTCTTTGTGTTTCAGTGTATCAGTGTCTCAGAGACTCACTGTATCTTTGTCTCTGTGTCTGAATGTCTCTGTGCATCAGTGTCACAGTGTCTCTGTGTCTCAGTGTCTCAGTGTCTCAGAGTCAAAGTGTCTCAGTGTCTCAGTGTCTCAGAGTCTCAGAGTTTCAGTGTCTCTATGTCTCTGGGTCTCAGTGTCTCTTTGGCTCAGTGTCTCAGTGTCTCAGAAGCTCAGTGTCTCTGTGTTTCAGTGTCTCTGCGTCTCAGTGACTCTGTGTCACTGTGTCTCAGTGTCTCAGAGTCTCAGAGTCTCAGTGTCTCTGTGTCTCAGTGTCTCAGTGTCTCAGTGTCTCTGTGACTGTGTCTCAGTGTCTCAAAGACTTTGTGTCTCAGTGTCTCAGAGTCTCAGTGAGTCTGTGTCTGTGTCTTAGTGTCACACAGTCGCAGTGTCCCAGAGACTCAGTGTCTCCAAGTCTCTGTGTCTCAGAGTCTCAGTGTCTCTGTGTCTCAGTGTCTCAGAGTCTCACTGTCTCAGTGCCTCAGTGCCTCAGTGTTTCTCTGTCGCAGTGTCTCTATGCCTCACTTTGTGTCAGTGTCTCAGTGTCTCAGAGTCTCAGTGTCTCTGTGTCTCAGTGCTTCAGGGTCTCTGTGTCTCAGTGTCTCTATGTCTCTGTGTCTCAGTGTCTCTGTGCCTCAGTGTCTCAGTGTCTCTGTGTCTCAGTCCCTCAGTGCCTCAGTGACTCTCTGTCTCTGTGTCTCTGTGCCTCAGTGTCTCTTTGTCTCTGTGCCTCAGTGTCTCAGTGTCTCTGTGTCTCAGTGTCTCTGTGTCTCAGTTTCTCTGTGTCTCAGTGTCTCTGTGTCTCAGTGTCTCTGTGCCCCAGTGTATCTGTGTCTCAGTGTCCCAGAGTTTCAGTGTCTCTACGTCTCTGTGTCTCAGTGTCTCTGTGCCTCAGTGTCTCAGTGTCTCAGAGTCTCAGTGACTCTGTGTCTCAGTGCCTCAGTGTCTCTCTGTCTCAGTGTCTCAGAGTTTCAGTGTCACAGTGTCTCTGGGTCTCAGTGTCTCTGAGTTTCAGTGTCTCTGTGCCTCAGTGTCACAGTGTCTCAAAGTCTCTGTGTCTCAGTGTCTCAGACTCTCAGTGTCTCAGTGTCTCAGAGTCTCAGTGAATCTGTGTCTCTGTGTCTCTGTGTCTCTGTGCCTCAGTGTATCTGTGTCTCAGTGTCTCAGAGTTTCAGTGTCCCTATGTCTCTTTGTCTCAGTGTCTCTGTGCCTCAGTGTCTCAGAGTCTCAGTGTCTCTGAGTCTCAGTGCCTCAGTGTCTCTGTGTCTCAGAGTATCACTGTCTCTGTGTCTCAGTGACTCAGTGTCTCAGAGTCTCAGAGTCTCAGTGTCTCAGAGTCTGACTGTCTCTTTGTCTCAGTGTCTCAGTGTCTCAGGGTCTCAGTGTCTCAGTGTCTCAGTGTCTCTGTGTCTCAGTGTCTCAGTGTCTCAGAGCCTCTGTTTCTCTGTGTCTCAGTATCTCTGTGTCTCAGAGACTCAGTTTCTCAGTGTCTCTGTGTCTCAGTGCCTCAGTGTCTCTGTGTCTCAGTGTCTCTGTGCCCCAGTGTATCTGTGTCTCAGTGTCCCAGAGTTTCAGTGTCTCTAGGTCTCTGTGTCTCAGTGTCTCTGTGTCTCAGTGTCTCTGTGCCTCAGTGTCTCTCTTTCTTATGGTCTCTGTGCCTCAGCGTCTCTTTGTCTCAGTGTCTCAGTATCTCAGAGTCTCAGAGTTTCAGTGTCTCTGTGTCTCAGTGTCTCAGTGCCTTAGTGCCTCAGTGTCTCTGTGTCTCAGTGTCTCTGTGCCTCAGTGTCTCAGAGCCTCACTGTCTCTATGTCTCTGTGCCTCAGTGTCTCAGAGTCTCACTGTCTCTTTGTCTCAGTGACTCAGCGTCTCAGAGTCTCAGTGTCTCTGTGTTTCAGTGTCTGTGTGCCTCAGCGTCTCAGTGTCTCTGTGTCTCAGTGTCTCTGTGTCTCCGTTTCTCTGTGTCTCAGGGTCTCTGTGTCTCTGAGCCTCAGTGCCTCTGTCACAGAGTTGCAGTGTCTAGAGTCTCTGTGTCTTGGTGCCTCAGTGTCTCAGTGTCTCTGTGCCTCAGTCTATCAGACTCTCAGTGTCTCAGTGTCTCTGTGCCTCAGTCTATCAGACTCTCAGTGTCTCTGTGTCTGAGAGGCTCAGTGTCTCTGTGTCTCAGTTTCTCTGTGTCTCAGGGCCTCAGTGTCTCAGAGTTTCATTGTCTCTGTGCCTCAATGTCTCAGAAGCTCAGAGTCTCTGTGTTTCAGTGTCTCTGCGCCTCAGTGACTCTGTGTCTCTGTGTCACTGTGTCTCAATTTCACAGAGTCTCAGAATCTCAGTGTCTCTGTGTCTCAGTGTCTCTGTGCCGCATTGTCTCTGTGTCTCTGTGTCTCAGTGTCTCAAAGTCTTTGTGTATCAGTGTCTCAGAGTCTCAGTGAGTCTGTGTCTGTGTCTTAGTGTCACACAGTCTCAGTGTCCCAGAGACTCAGTGTCTCCAAGTCTCTGTGTCTCTGTGTCTCAGTGTCTCTGTGCCTCAGTGTATCTGTGTCTCAGTGTCTCAGAGTTTCAGTGTCTCTATGTCTCTGTGTCTCAGTGTCTCAGAGTCTCAGTGTCTCTTTGTCTCAGTGCCTCAGTGTCTCTCTGTCTCAGTGTCTCTGTGCCTCAGTGTCTCTTTGTCTCAGTATCTCAGAGTTTCAGTGTCTCTCTGTCTCTGTGTCTCAGTGCCTCAGTGTCTCTTTGTCTCTGTGCCTCAGTGTCTCAGAGTCTCATTGAGTCTGTGTCTCAGTGTCTCTGTGTCTCAGTGCCTCAGTGTCTCAGTGTCTCAGAATCTCAGTGTCACTGTGTCTCAGTGTCTGTGTCTCAGTGTCTCAGTGTCACCGCGTCTCTGTGTCTCAGTGTATCTGTTTCTCTGTGTCTCTGTGTCTCAGTGTCTCTGTGTCTCAGTGTCTCAGAGTCTCAGTGTCTCAGTGTCTCAGTGTCTCAGAGTCTCACTGTCTCTGTGTCTCAGTGTCTCAGTGTCTCTGTGCCTCAGTGTCTCTGTGTTTCAGTGTCTCTGTGTCTCAGAGACTCACTGTCTCTTTGTCTCTGTGTTTGAGTGTCTCTGTGCATCAGTGTCACAGTGTCTCTGTGTCTCAGTGTCTCTGTGTCTCAGTGTATCACTGTCTCAGAGACTCAGTGACTCTTTGTCTCTGTGTCTGAGTGTCTCTGTGCATCAGTGTCACAGTGTCTCTGTGTCTCAGTGTCTCCGTGTCTCAGTGTATCACTGTCTCAGAGACTCAGTGTCTCTTTGTCTCTGTGTCTGAGTTTTTCTGTGCCTCAGTGTCACAGTGTAACAGTGTCTCTGTGACTCACTGTCTCAGTGTCTCAGTGTCTCTGTGTATCAGTGTATCAGCATCTCAGAGAATCAGTGTCTCTGTGTCTGAGTTTCTCTGTGCCTCAACGGCAGAGTGTCTCAGTGTCTCTGTGTCTCAGAATCTCAGTGTTTTTCTATCTCTGTGTCTCTGTGTCTCAGTGTCTCTGTGTTTCTGTGCCTCAGTGTCTCTGTGTCTCAGTTTCTCTGTGTCTCAGTGTCTCTGCGCCTCAGTGCCTCTGTGTCTCTGTGTCTCAGTGTCTCTGTGTTTCTGTGTCTCAGAGTCTCTGTGTCTCTGTGTCTCAGTGTCTCAGAGTCTCAGAGTCTCAGTGTCTCTGTGTCTCAGTGTCTCTGTGTTTCAGTGTCTCTGTGCCTCAGTGTCTCTGTGTCTCAGTGTCTCAAAGTCTTTGTGTCTCAGTGTCTCAGAGTCTCAGTGAGTCTGTGTCTCTGTGTCTTAGAGTCTCAGTGTCCCAGAGTCTCAGTTTCTTCACGTCTCTGTCTCTCTGTGTCTCTGTGTCTCTGTGCCTCAGTCTATCTGTGTCACAGTGTCTCAGAGTTTCTGTATCTCTATGGCTCTGTGTCTCAGTGTCTCTGTGCCTCAGTGTCTCACTGTCTCAGAGTCTCAGTGTATCTGTGTCTCAGTGTCTCAGAGTTTCAGTGTCTCTATGTCTCTGTATCTCAGTGTCTCTGTGCCTCAGTATCTCAGTGTCTCTGTGTCTCAGTCCCTCAGAGCCTCAGTGACTCTATCTCTGTGTCTCTGTGCCTCAGTGTCTCTTTGTCTCTGTGTCTCAGTGTCTCAGTGTCTCTGTGCCCGGTGTCTCTGTGTCTCAGTGTCTCAAAGTCTTTGTGTCTCAGTGTCTCAGACTTCAGTGTCTCAGTGCCTCAGAGTCTCAGTGAGTCTGTTTCTCTGTGTCTTAGTGTCTCAGTGTCCCAGAGTCTCAGTGTCTCTGCTTCTCTGTGTCTCTGTGTCACAGTGTCTCTGTGCCTCAGTGTAACTGTATCTCAGTGTCTCAGAGTTTCAGTGTCTCTATGTCTCTATGTCTCAGGGTCTCTGTGCCTCAGTGTCTCAGTGTCTCAGAGGCTCAGTGTCTCTGTGTCTCAGTGCCTCAGTGTCTCTGTGTCTCAGTGTCTCAGTGTTTCAGAGTCTCAGTGTCTCAGACCCTCAGTGCCTCAGGGTCTCTGTGTCTCAGTGTCTCAGAGTTTCAGTGTCTCTATGTCTCTGTGTCTCAGTGTCTCTGTGCCTCAGTGTCTCAGTGTCTCAGACCCTCAGTGCCTCAGTGACTCTCTGTGTCTGTATCTCTGTGCCTCAGTGTCTCTTTGTCGCTGTGTCTCAGTGTCTCTGTGCCTCAGTGTCTTTGTGTTTCAGTGTATCAGTGTCTCAGAGACTCACTGTCTCTTTGTCTCTGTGTCTGAGTGTCTCTGTGCATCAGTGTCACAGTGTCTCAGTGTCTCAGAGTCAAAGTGTCTCAGTGTCTCAGTGTCTCAGAGTCTCAGAGTTTCAGTGTCTCTATGTCTCTGGGTCTCAGTGTCTCTTTGGCTCAGTGTCTCAGTGTCTCAGAAGCTCAGTGTCTCTGTGTTTCAGTGTCTCTGCACCTCAGTGACTCTGTGTCACTGTGTCTCAGTGTCTCAGAGTCTCAGAGTCTCAGAGTCTCAGTGTCTCTGTGTCTCAGTGTCTCAGTGTCTCAGTGTCTCTGTGCCTCAGTGTCTCTGTGTCTCAGTGTCTCAAAGTCTTTGTGTCTCAGTGTCTCAGAGTCTCAGTGAGTCTGTGTCTGTGTCTTAGTGTCACACAGTCTCAGTGTCCCAGAGACTCAGTGTCTCCACGTCTCTGTGTCTCTGTGTCTCACTGTCTCAGTGTCTCTGTGTCTCAGTGTCTCAGAGTCTCGCTGTCTCAGTGCCTCAGTGCCTCAGTGTTTCTCTGTCGCAGTGTCTCTGTGCCTCACTTTGTGTCAGTGTCTCAGTGTCTCAGAGTCTCAGTGTCTCTGTGTCTCAGTGCTTCAGGGTCTCTGTGTCTCAGTGTCTCAGAGTTTCAGTTTCTCTATGTCTCTGTGTCTCAGTGTCTCTGTGCCTCTGTGCCTCAGTGTCTCAGTGTCTCTGTGTCTCAGTCCCTCAGTGCCTCAGTGACTCTCTGTCTCTGTGTCTCTGTGTCTCTGTGCCTCAGTGTCTCTTTGCCTCTGTGCCTCAGTGTCTCAGTGTCTCTGTGTCTCAGTGTCTCTGTGTCTCAGTTTCTCTGTGTCTCAGTGTCTCTGTGTCTCAGTGTCTCTGTGCCCCAGTGTATCTGTGTCTCAGTGTCCCAGAGTTTCAGTGTCTCTAGGTCTCTGCGTCTCAGCGTCTCTGTGCCTCAGTGTCTCAGTGTCTCAGAGTCTCAGTGACTCTGTGTCTCAGTGCCTCAGTGTCACTCTGTCTCAGTGTCTCAGAGTTTCAGTGTCACAGTGTCTCTGGGTCTCAGTGTCTCTGTGTTTCAGTGTCTCTGTGCCTCAGTGTCACAGTGTCTCAAAGTCTCTGTGTCTCAGTGTCTCAGACTCTCAGTGTCTCAATGTCTCAGAGTCTCAGTGAATCTGTGTCTCTGTGTCTCTGTGTCTCTGTGTCTCCGTGTCTCTGTGCCTCAGTGTATCTGTGTCTCAGGGTCTCAGAGTTTCAGTGTCTCTATGTCTCTTTGTCTCAGTGTCTCTGTGCCTCAGTGTCTCAGAGTCTCAGTGTCTCTGAGTCTCAGTGCCTCAGTGTCTCTGTGTCTCAGAGTATCACTGTCTCTGTGTCTCAGTGACTCAGTGTCTCAGAGTCTCAGAGTCTCAGTGTCTCAGAGTCTGATTGTCTCTTTGTCTCAGTGTCTCAGTGTCTCAGTGTCTCAGTGTCTCAGTGTCTCAGTGTCTCTGTGTTTCAGTGTCTCAGTGTCTCAGAGCCTCTGTGTCTCAGTGCCTCAGTGTCTCTGTGTCTCAGTGTCTCTGTGCCCCAGTGTATCTGTGTCTCAGTGTCCCAGAGTTTCAGTGTCTCTAGGTCTCTGTGTCTCAGTGTCTCTGTGCCTCAGTGTCTCTGTGCCTCAGTGTCTCTCTTTCTTATGGTCTCTGTGCCTCAGTGTCTCTTTGTCTCAGTGTCTCAGTATCTCAGAGTCTCAGAGCCTCAGTGTCTCTGTGTCTCAGTGTCTCTGTGCCTCAGTGTCTCAGAGCCTCACTGTCTCTGTGCCTCAGTGTCTCAGAGTCTCACTGTCTCTTTGTCTCAGTGACTCAGCGTCTCAGAGTCTCAGTGTCTCTGTGTTTCAGTGTCTGTGTGCCTCAGCTTCTCAGTGTCTCAGTGTCTCTGTGTCTCAGTTTCTCTGTGTCTCAGGGTCTCTGTGTCTCTGAGCCTCAGTGCCTCTGTCACAGAGTTGCAGTGTCTAGAGTCTCTGTGTCTTGGTGCCTCAGTGTCTCAGTGTCTCTGTGCCTCAGTCTATCAGACTCTCAGTGTCTCAGTGTCTCTGTGCCTCAGTCTATCAGACTCTCAGTGTCTCTGTGTCTGAGAGGCGCAGTGTCTCTGTGTCTCAGTTTCTCTGTGTCTCAGGGCCTCAGTGTCTCAGAGTTTCATTGTCTCTGTGCCTCAGTGTCTCAGAAGCTCAGTGTCTCTGTGTTTCAGTGTCTCTGCGCCTCAGTGACTCTGTGTCTCTGTGTCACTGTGTCTCAATTTCTCAGAGTCTCAGAGTCTCAGTGTCTCTGCGTCTCAGTGTCTCTGTGCCTCAGTGTCTCTGTGTCTCAGTGTCTCAAAGTCTTTGTGTATCAGTGTCTCAGAGTCTCAGTGAGTCTGTGTCTGTGTCTTAGTGTCACACAGTCTCAGTGTCCCAGAGACTCAGTGTCTCCAAGTCTCTGTGTCTCTGTGTCTCAGTGTCTCTGTGCCTCAGTGTATCTGTGTCTCAGTGTCTCAGAGTTTCAGTGTCTCTATGTCTCTGTGTCTCAGTGTCTCAGAGTCTCAGTGTCTCTGTGTCTCAGTGCCTCAGTGTCTCTCTGTCTCAGTGTCTCTGTGCCTCAGTGTCTCTTTGTCTCAGTATCTCAGAGTTTCAGTGTCTCTCTGTCTCTGTGTCTCTGTGCCTCAGTGTCTCTTTGTCTCTGTGTCTCAGTGTCTCTGAGTCTCAGTGTCTCAGAATCTCAGTGACTCTGTGTCGCAGTGCCAAAGTGTCTCTGTGTCTCAGTTTCTCAGAGTCTCACTGTCTCTGTGTCTCAGTGTCTCTGTGCCTCAGTGTCTCAGAATCTCAGTGACTCTGTGTCGCAGTGCCAAAGTGTCTCTGTGTCTCAGTTTCTCAGAGTCTCACTGTCTCTGGGTCTCAGTGTCTCTTTGCCTCAGTGTCTCAGTGCCTCAGTGTCTCTGTGTCTCAGTGTCTCTGTGCCTCAGTGTCTCAGAGTCTCACTGTCTCTATGTCTCAGTGACTCAACGGCTCAGAGTCGCAGTGTCTCTGTGTTTCAGTGACTCTGTGCCTCAGTGTCTCAGTGTCTCAGTGTCTCTGTGTCTCAGTGTCTCAGTGTCTCAGTTTCTCTGTGTCACAGTGTCTCTGCGTCTCAGTGTCTCTGTGGCTCAGTGTCTCAGGGTCTCAGTGTCTCTGTGTCTCAGTGCCTCAGTGTCTCTGTGTCTCACTGGCTCAGAGTTTCAGTGTCTCTATGTCTCTGGGTCTCAGTGTCTCTTTGGCTCAGTGTCTCAGTGTCTCAGAAGCTCAGTGTCCCTGTGTTTCAGTGTCTCTGCGCCTCAGTGACTCTGTGTCTCTGTGTCACTGTGTCTCAGTATCTCAGAGTCTCAGAGTCTCAGTGTCTCTGTGTCTCAGTGTCTCAGTGTCTCAGTGTCTCTGTGCCTCAGTATCTCTGTGTCTCAGTGTCTCAAAGTCTTTGAGTCTCAGTGTCTCAGAGTCTCAGTGAGTCTGTGTCTGTCTCTTAGTGTCACACAGTCTCAGTGTCCCAGAGACTCAGTGTCTCCACGTCTCTGTGTCTCTGTGTCTCAGAGTCTCAGTGTCTCTGTGTCTCAGTGCCTCAGTGTTTCTCTGTCGCAGTGTCTCTGTGCCTCACTTTGTGTCAGTGTCTCAGTGTCTCTGTGCCTCAGTGTATCTGTGTCTCAGTGTCTCAGAGTTTCAGTGTCTCTATGTCTCTGTGTCTCAGTGTCTCAGAGTCTCAGTGTCTCTGTGTCTCAGTGCCTCAGTGTCTCTCTGTCTCAGTGTCTCTGTGCCTCAGTGTCTCTTTGTCTCAGTATCTCAGAGTTTCAGTGTCTCTCTGTCTCTGTGTCTCTGTGCCTCAGTGTCTCTTTGTCTCTGTGTCTCAGTGTCTCTGAGTCTCAGTGTCTCTGTGCCTCAGTGTCTCAGAGTCTCATTGAGTCTGTGTCTCAGTGTCTCTGTGTCTCAGTGCCTCAGTGTCTCAGAATCTCAGTGTCACTGTGTCTCAGTGTCTGTGTCTCAGTGTCTCCGCGTCTCTGTGTCTCTGTGTCTCAGTGTATCTGTTTTTCTGTGTCTCTGTGTCTCAGTGTCTCTGTGTCTCAGTGTCTCAGAGTTTCAGTGTCTCTGTGTCTCAGTGCCTCAGTGTCTCTGTGTCTCAATGTCTCAGAGTCTCACTGTCTCTGTGTCTCAGTGTCTCAGAGTCTCAGTGACTCAATGTCTCACTGTCTCTGTGTCTCAGTCATTCAGCGTCTCAGAGTCTCAGTGTCTCAGTGTCTCAGAGTCTCAGTGTCTCAGAGTCTCAGTGTCTCTGTGTCTCAGTGTCTCAGTGTCTCTGTGTCTCAGTGTCTCAGAGTCTCACAGTCTCTGTGTCTCACTGTCTCTGTGTCTCAGTGACTCAGTGTCTCAGAGTCTCAGTGTCTCAGTGTCTCAGAGTCTCACTGTCTCTGTGTCTCAGTGACTCAGAGTCTCAGGGTCTCAGTGTCTCAGAGTCTCAGTATCTCAGTGTCTCAGAGTCTCAGTGTCTCAATGTCTATGTGCCTCAATGTCTCAGAGTCTCACTGTCTCTGTGTCTCTGTGTCTCAGTGTCTCAGTGTCTCAGGGTCTCAGTGTCTCAGTGTCTCAGTGTCTCTGTGTCTCAGAGTCTCAGTGTCTCAGTGTCTCAGTGTCTCTGAGTCTCAGTCTCAGTGTCTCAGTGCCTCAGAGTCTCAGTGAGTCTGTGTCTCTGTGTCTCAGTGTCTCTGTGTCTCTGTTTCTCTGTGTCTCAGTGTCTCTGTGTCTCAGAGACTCAGCGCCTCAGTGTCTCAGTGTCTCAGTGCCTCAGAGTCTCAGTGTCTCAGTGTCTCTGTGTCTCAGTGTCTCAGTGTCTCAGTGTATCTGTGTCTCAGTGTCCCAGAGTTTCAGTGTGTCTAGGTCTCTGTGTCTCAGTGTCTCTGTGCCTCAGTGTCTCAGAATCTCAGTGACTCTGTGTCGCAGTGCCAAAGTGTCTCTGTGTCTCAGTGTCTCAGAGTTCAGTGTCTCTATGTCTCTGTGTCTCTGGGTCTCAGTGTCTCTGTGCCTCAGTGCCTCAGTGTCTCTGTGTCTCAGTGTCTCTGTGCCTCAGTGTCTCAGAGTCTCACTGTCTCTGTGTCTCAGTGACTCAGCGGCTCAGAGTCGCAGTGTCTCTGTGTTTCAGTGTCTCTGTGCCTCAGTGTCTCAGTGTCTCTGTGTCTCAGTGTCTCTGTGTCTCAGTTTCTCTGTGTCTCAGTGTCTCTGCGTCTCAGTGTCTCTCTGCCTCAGTGTCTCAGGGTCTCAGTGTCTCTGTGTCTCAGTGCCTCAGTGTCTCTGTGTCTCAGAGTTTCAGTGTCTCTATGTCTCTGGGTCGCAGTGTCTCTTTGGCTCAGTGTCTCAGAAGCTCATTGTCTCTGTGTTTCAGTGTCTCTGCGCCTCAGTGACTCTGTGTCTCTGTGTCACTGTGTCTCAGTATCTCAGAGTCTCAGTGTCTCTGTGTCTCAGTGTCTCAGTGTCTCTGTGCCTCAGTATCTCTGTGTCTCAGTGTCTCAAAGTCTTTGAGTCTCAGTGTCTCAGAGTCTCAGTGAGTCTGTGTCTGTCTCTTAGTGTCACACAGTCTCAGTGTCCCAGAGACTCAGTGTCTCCAAGTCTCTGTGTCTCAGTGTCTCTGTGCCTCAGTGTATCTGTGTCTCAGTGTCTCAGAGTTTCAGTGTCTCTATGTCCCTGTGTCTCAGTGTCTCTGTGCCTCAGTGTCTCAGAGTCTCTGTGTCTCAGTGTCTCAGTGCCTCGGTGTCTCTCTGTCTCATTGTCTCTGTGCCTCAGTGTCTCACTGTCTCAGTGTCTCAGTATCTCTGTGTCTCAGTGTATCAGCATCTCAGAGAATCAGTGTCTCTGTGTCTCAGTGTCTCAATGTATTTCTATCTCTGTGTCTCTGTGTCTCAGTGTCTCTGTGTTTCTGTGCCTCAGTGTCTCTGTGTCTCAGTTTCTCTGTGTCTCAGTGTCTCTGCGCCTCAGTGCCTCTGTGCCTCTGTGTCTCTGTGTCTCAGTGTCTCTGTGTTTCTGTGTCTCTGTGTCTCTGTGTCTCTGTGTCTCAGTGTCTCAGAGTCTCAGAGTCTCAGTGTCTCTGTATCTCAGTGTCTCTCTGTCTCTGTGTCTCAGTGTCTCTGTGGCTCAGTGTCTCTGTGTCTCAGTGTCTCAAAGTCTTTGTGTCTCAGTGTCTCAGAGTCTCGCTGAGTCTGTGTCTCTGTGTCTTAGAGTCTCAGTGTCCCAGAGTCTCAGTTTCTTCACGTCTCTGTCTCTCTGTGTCTCAGTGTCTCTGTGCCTCAGTGTATCTGTGTCTCAGTGTCTCAGAGTTTCTGTATCTCTATGGCTCTGTGTCTCAGTGTCTCTGTGCCTCAGAGTCTCACTGTCTCAGAGTTTCAGTGTCTCTGTGTCTCAGTGCCTCAGTGTCTCTGTGTCTCAGTGTCTCAGAGTTTCAGTGTCTCTATGTCTCTGTATCTCAGTGTCTCTGTGCCTCAGTGTCTCAGTGTCTCTGTGTCTCAGTCCCTCAGAGCCTCAGTGACTCTCTATCTCTGTGTCTCTGTGCCTCAGTGTCTCTTTGTCTCTGTGTCTCTGTGTCTCAGTGTCTCAGTGTCTCTGTGCCCGGTGTCTCTGTGTCTCAGTGTCTCAAAGTCTTTGTGTCTCAGTGTCTCAGACTCTCAGTGTCTCAGTGCCTCAGAGTCTCAGTGAGTCTGCTTCTCTGTGTCTTAGAGTCTCAGTGTCCCAGAGTCTCAGTGTCTCTGCTTCTCTGTGTCTCAGTGTCTCTGTGCCTCAGTGTAACTGTATCTCAGTGTCTCAGAGTTTCAGTGTCTCTATGTCTCTATGTCTCAGGGTCTCTGTGCCTCAGTGTCTCAGTGTCTCAGACGCTCAGTGTCTCAGTGTCTCAGTGCCTCAGTGTCTCAGTGTCTCAAAGTTTCAGTGTCTCTATGTCTCTGTATCTCAGTGTCTCTGTGCCTCAGTGTCTCTTTGTCGCTGTGTCTCAGTGTCTCTGTGCCTCAGTGTCTTTGTGTTTCAGTGTATCAGTGTCTCAGAGACTCACTGTCTCTTTGTCTCTGTGTCTGAGTGTCTCTGTGCATCAGTGTCACAGTGTCTCAGTGTCTCAGTGTCTCAGAGCCAAAGTGTCTCAGTGTCTCAGTGTCTCAGAATCTCAGTGTCACTGTGTCTCAGTATTTGTGTCTCAGTGTCTCAGTGTCTCCGCGTCTCTGTGTCTCTGTGTCTCAGTGTATCTGTTTTTCTGTGTCTCTGTGTCTCAGTGTCTCTGTGTCTCAGTGTCTCAGAGTCTCAGTGTCTCTGTTTCTCTGTGTCTCTGTGTCTCAGTGTCTCTGTGTCTCAGTGTCTCAGAGTCTCAGTGTCTCTGTGTCTCAGTGCCTCGGTGTCTCTGTGTCTCAGTGTCTCAGTGTCTCAGTGTCTCAGAGTCTCACTGTCTCTGTGTCTCAGTGTCTCATTGTCTCTGTGCCTTAGTGTCTCTGTGTTTCAGTGTCTCTGTGTCTCAGAGACTCACTGTCTCTTTGTCTCTGTGTCTGAGTGTCTCTGTGCATCAGTGTCACAGTGTCTCTGTGTCTCAGTGTCTCTGTGTCTCAGTGTATCACTGTCTCAGAGACTCAGTGTCTCTTTGTCTCTGTGTCTGAGTTTCTCTGTGCCTCAGTGTCACAGGGTAACAGTGTCTCTGTGACTCACTGTCTCAGTGTCTCAGTGTCTCTGTGTATCAGCATCTCAGAGAATCAGTGTCTCTGTGTCTGAGTTTCTCTGTGCCTCAATGGCAGAGTGTCTCAGTGTCTCTGTGTCTCAGTATCTCAGTGTTTTTCTATCTCTGTGTCTCTGTGTCTCAGTGTCTCTGTGTCTCTGTGTCTCAGTGTCTCTGTGTTTCTGTGCCTCAGTGTCTCTGTGTCTCAGTTTCTCTGTGTCTCAGTGTCTCTGCGCCTCAGTGCCTCTGTATCTCTGTGTCTCAGTGTCTCTGTGTTTCTGTGCCTCAGAGTCTCTGTGTCTCTGTGTCTCAGTGTCTCAGAGTCTCAGAGTCTCAGTGTCTCTGTGTTTCAGTGTCTCTGTGCCTCAGTGTCTCTGTGTCTCAGTGTCTCAGAGTCTCAGTGAGTCTGTGTCTCTGTGTTTTAGAGTCTCAGTGTCCCAGAGTCTCAGTTTCTTCACGTCTCTGTCTCTCTGTGTCTCAGTGTCTCTGTGCCTCAGTGTATCTGTGTCACAGTGTCTCAGAGTTTCTGTATCTCTATGGCTCTGTGTCTCAGTGTCTCTGTGCCTCAGTGTCTCAGTGTCTCTGTGTCTCAATGTCTCTGTGTCTCTGTGTCTCAGTGCCTCAGTGTCTCTGTGTCTCAGTGTCTCAGAGTTTCAGTGTCTCTATGTCTCTGTATCTCAGTGTCTCTGTGCCTCAGTGTCTCAGTGTCTCTGTGTCTCAGTCCCTCAGAGCCTCAGTGACTCTATCTCTGTGTCTCTGTGCCTCAGTGTCTCTTTGTCTCTGTGTCTCAGTGTCTCAGTGTCTCTGTGCCCGGTGTCTCTGTGTCTCAGTGTCTCAAAGTCTTTGTGTCTCAGTGTCTCAGACTTCAGTGTCTCAGTGCCTCAGAGTCTCAGTGAGTCTGTTTCTCTGTGTCTTAGAGTCTCAGTGTCTCTGCTTCTCTGTGTCTCTGTGTCACAGTGTCTCTGTGCCTCAGTGTAACTGTATCTCAGTGTCTCAGAGTTTCAGTGTCTCTATGTCTCTATGTCTCAGGGTCTCTGTGCCTCAGTGTCTCAGTGTCTCAGAGGCACAGTGTCTCTGTGTCTCAGTGCCTCAGTGTCTCTGTGTCTCAGTGTCTCAGTGTTTCAGAGTCTCAGTGTCTCAGACCCTCAGTGCCTCAGTGACTCTCTGTGTCTGTGTCTCTGTGCCTCAGTGTCTCTTTGTCGCTGTGTCTCAGTGTCTCTCTGCCTCAGTGTCTTTGTGTTTCAGTGTATCAGTGTCTCAGAGACTCACTGTCTCTTTGTCTCTGTGTCTGAGTGTCTCTGTGCATCAGTGTCACAGTGTCTCAGTGTCTCAGTGACTCAGAGTCAAAGTGTCTCAGTGTCTCAGTGTCTCAGAGTCTCAGAGTTTCAGTGTCTCGATGTCTCTGGGTCTCAGTGTCTCTTTGGCTCAGTGCCTCAGTGTCTCAGAAGCTCAGTGTCTCTGTGTTTCAGTGTCTCTGCGCCTCAGTGACTCTGTGTCACTGTGTCTCAGTGTCTCAGAGTCTCAGAGTCTCAGTGTCTCTGTGTCTCAGTGTCTCAGTGTCTCAGTGTCTCTGTGCCTCAGAGTCTCTGTGTCTCTGTGTCTCAGTGTCTCAAAGTCTTTGTGTCTCAGTGTCTCAGAGTCTCGCTGAGTCTGTGTCTCTGTGTCTTAGAGTCTCAGTGTCCCAGAGTCTCAGTTTCTCTGTCGCAGTGTCTCTGTGCCTCACTTTGTGTCAGTGTCTCAGTGTCTCAGAGTCTCAGTGTCTCTGTGTCTCAGTGCTTCAGGGTCTCTGTGTCTCAGTGTCTCAGAGTTTCAGTGTCTCTATGTCTCTGTGTCTCAGTGTCTCTGTGCCTCAGTGTCTCAGTGTCTCTGTGTCTCAGTCCCTCAGTGCCTCAGTGACTCTCTGTCTCTGTGTCTCTGTGCCTCAGTGTCTCAGTGTCTCTGTGCCTCAGTGTCTCAGTGTCTCTGTGTCTCAGTGTCTCTGTGTCTCAGTTTCTCTGTGTCTCGGTGTCTCTGTGTCTCAGTATCTCTGTGCCCCAGTGTATCTGTGTCTCAGTGTCCCAGAGTTTCAGTGTCTCTAGGTCTCTGTGTCTCAGTGTCTCTGTGCCTCAGTGTCTCAGTGTCTCAGAGTCTCAGTGACTCTGTGTCTCAGTGCCTCAGTGTCACTCTGTCTCAGTGTCTCAGAGTTTCAGTGTCACAGTTTCTCTGGGTCTCAGTGTCTCAGAGTTTCAGTGTCTCTATGTCTCTGTGTCTCAGTGTCTCAGAGTCTCAGTGTCTCTGTGTCTCAGTGCCTCAGTGTCTCTCTGTCTCAGTGTCTCTGTGCCTCAGTGTCTCTTTGTCTCAGTATCTCAGAGTTTCAGTGTCTCTCTGTCTCTGTGTCTCTGTGCCTCAGTGTCTCTTTGTCTCTGTGTCTCAGTGTCTCTGAGTCTCAGTGTCTCTGTGCCTCAGTGTCTCAGAGTCTCATTGAGTCTGTGTCTCAGTGTCTCTGTGTCTCAGTGCCTCAGTGTCTCAGTGTCTCAGAATCTCAGTGTCACTGTGTCTCAGTGTCTGTGTCTCAGTGTCTCAGTGTCTCCGCGTCTCTGTGTCTCTGTATCTCAGTGTATCTGTTTTTCTGTGTCTCTGTGTCTCAGTGTCTCTGTGTCTCAGTGTCTCAGAGTCTCAGTGTCTCTGTGTCTCAGTGCCTCAGTGTCTCTGTGTCTCAGTGTCTCAGAGTCTCACTCTGTCTGTGTCTCAGTGTCTCAGAGTCTCAGTGACTCAGTGTCTCACTGTCTCTGTGTCTCAGTCATTCAGTGTCTCAGAGTCTCAGTGTCTCAGTGTCTCAGAGTCTCACTGTCTCTGTGTCTCACTGTCTCTCTGTTTCAGTGACTCAGTGTCTCAGAGTCTCAGTGTCTCAGTGTCTCAGAGGCTCACTGTCTCTGTGTCTCAGTGACTCAGAGTCCCAGGGTCTCAGTGTCTCAGAGTCTCAGTATGTCAGTGTCTCAGAGTCTCACTGTCTCAATGTCTATGTGCCTCAGTGTCTCAGAGTCTCACTGTCTCTGTGTCTCTGTGTCTCAGTGTCTCAGTGTCTCAGGGTCTCAGTGTCTCAGTGTCTCAGTGTCTCAGTGTCTCTGTGTCTCAGAGTCTCAGTGTCTCAGTGTCTCAGTGTCTCTGTGTCTCAGTCTCAGTGTCTCAGTGTCTCAGAGAGTCAGCGCCTCAGTGTCTCTGTGTCTCAGTGCCTCAGAGTCTCAGTGTCTCAGTGTCTCTGTGTCTCAGTGTCTCAGAGTCTCAGTTTCTCTGTGTCTCAGTGTCTCTGTGACCCAGTGTATCGGTGTCTCAGTGTCCCAGAGTTTCAGTGTGTCTAGGTCTCTGTGTCTCAGTGTCTCTGTGCCTCAGTGTCTCAGAATCTCAGTGACTCTGTGTCGCAGTGCCAAAGTGTCTCTGTGTCTCAGTTTCTCAGAGTCTCACTGTCTCTGGGTCTCAGTGTCTCTTTGCCTCAGTGTCTCTGTGTCTCAGTGTCTCTGTGCCTCAGTGTCTCAGAGTCTCACTGTCTCTATGTCTCAGTGACTCAACGGCTCAGAGTCGCAGTGTCTCTGTGTTTCAGTGACTCTGTGCCTCAGTGTCTCAGTGTCTCTGTGTCTCAGTGTCTCTGTGTCTCAGTTTCTCTGTGTCACAGTGTCTCTGCGTCTCAGTGTCTCTGTGGCTCAGTGTCTCAGGGTCTCAGTGTCTCTGTGTCTCAGTGCCTCAGTGTCTCTGTGTCTCACTGGCTCAGTGTTTCAGTGTCTCTATGTCTCTGGGTCTCAGTGTCTCTTTGGCTCAGTGTCTCAGTGTCTCAGAAGCTCAGTGTCCCTGTGTTTCAGTGTCTCTGCGCCTCAGTGACTCTGTGTCTCTGTGTCACTGTGTCTCAGTATCTCAGAGTCTCAGAGTCTCAGTGTCTCTGTGTCTCAGTGTCTCAGTGTCTCAGTGTCTCTGTGCCTCAGTATCTCTGTGTCTCAGTGTCTCAAAGTCTTTGAGTCTCAGTGTCTCAGAGTCTCAGTGAGTCTGTGTCTGTCTCTTAGTGTCACACAGTCTCAGTGTCCCAGAGACTCAGTGTCTCCACGTCTCTGTGTCTCTGTGTCTCAGAGTCTCAGTGTCTCTGTGTCTCAGTGCCTCAGTGTTTCTCTGTCGCAGTGTCTCTGTGCCTCACTTTGTGTCAGTGTCTCAGTGTCTCTGTGCCTCAGTGTATCTGTGTCTCAGTGTCTCAGAGTTTCAGTGTCTCTATGTCTCTGTGTCTCAGTGTCTCAGAGTCTCAGTGTCTCTGTGTCTCAGTGCCTCAGTGTCTCTCTGTCTCAGTGTCTCTGTGCCTCAGTGTCTCTTTGTCTCAGTATCTCAGAGTTTCAGTGTCTCTCTGTCTCTGTGTCTCTGTGCCTCAGTGTCTCTTTGTCTCTGTGTCTCAGTGTCTCTGAGTCTCAGTGTCTCTGTGCCTCAGTGTCTCAGAGTCTCATTGAGTCTGTGTCTCAGTGTCTCTGTGTCTCAGTGCCTCAGTGTCTCAGAATCTCAGTGTCACTGTGTCTCAGTGTCTGTGTCTCAGTGTCTCAGTGTCTCCGCGTCTCTGTGTCTCTGTGTCTCAGAGTATCTGTTTTTCTGTGTCTCTGTGTCTCAGTGTCTCTGTGTCTCAGTGTCTCTGTGTCTCAGTGTCTCAGAGTCTCAGTGTCTCTGTGTCTCAGTGCCTCAGTGTCTCTGTGTCTCAATGTCTCAGAGTCTCACTGTCTCTGTGTCTCAGTGTCTCAGAGTCTCAGTGACTCAGTGTCTCACTGTCTCTGTGTCTCAATCATTCAGTGTCTCAGAGTCTCAGTGTCTCAGTGTCTCAGAGTCTCAGTGTCTCAGAGTCTCAGTGTCTCTGTGTCTCAGTGTCTCAGTGTCTCTGTGTCTCAGTGTCTCAGAGTCTCACAGTCTCTGTGTCTCACTGTCTCTGTGTCTCAGTGACTCAGTGTCTCAGAGTCTCAGTGTCTCAGTGTCTCAGAGTCTCACTGTCTCTGTGTCTCAGTGACTCAGAGTCTCAGGGTCTCAGTGTCTCAGAGTCTCAGTATCTCAGTGTCTCAGAGTCTCAGTGTCTCAATGTCTATGTGCCTCAATGTCTCAGAGTCTCACTGTCTCTGTGTCTCTGTGTCTCAGTGTCTCAGTGTCTCAGGGTCTCAGTGTCTCAGTGTCTCAGTGTCTCTGTGTCTCAGAGTCTCAGTGTCTCAGTGTCTCAGTGTCTCTGAGTCTCAGTCTCAGTGTCTCAGTGCCTCAGAGTCTCAGTGAGTCTGTGTCTCTGTGTCTCAGTGTCTCTGTGTCTCTGTTTCTCTGTGTCTCAGTGTCTCTGTGTCTCAGAGACTCAGCGCCTCAGTGTCTCAGTGTCTCAGTGCCTCAGAGTCTCAGTGTCTCAGTGTCTCTGTGTCTCAGTGTCTCAGTGTATCAGTGTATCTGTGTCTCAGTGTCCCAGAGTTTCAGTGTGTCTAGGTCTCTGTGTCTCAGTGTCTCTGTGCCTCAGTGTCTCAGAATCTCAGTGACTCTGTGTCGCAGTGCCAAAGTGTCTCTGTGTCTCAGTGTCTCAGAGTTCAGTGTCTCTATGTCTCTGTGTCTCTGGGTCTCAGTGTCTCTGTGCCTCAGTGCCTCAGTGTCTCTGTGTCTCAGTGTCTCTGTGCCTCAGTGTCTCAGAGTCTCACTGTCTCTGTGTCTCAGTGACTCAGCGGCTCAGAGTCGCAGTGTCTCTGTGTTTCAGTGTCTCTGTGCCTCAGTGTCTCAGTGTCTCTGTGTCTCAGTGTCTCTGTGTCTCAGTTTCGCTGTGTCTCAGTGTCTCTGCGTCTCAGTGTCTCTGTGCCTCAGTGTCTCAGGGTCTCAGTGTCTCTGTGTCTCAGTGCCTCAGTGTCTCTGTGTCTCAGAGTTTCAGTGTCTCTATGTCTCTGGGTCTCAGTGTCTCTTTGGCTCAGTGTCTCAGAAGCTCATTGTCTCTGTGTTTCAGTGTCTCTGCGCCTCAGTGACTCTGTGTCTCTGTGTCACTGTGTCTCAGTATCTCAGAGTCTCAGAGTCTCAGTGTCTCTGTGTCTCAGTGTCTCAGTGTCTCTGTGCCTCAGTATCTCTGTGTCTCAGTGTCTCAAAGTCTTTGAGTCTCAGTGTCTCAGAGTCTCAGTGAGTCTGTGTCTATCTCTTAGTGTCACACAGTCTCAGTGTCCCAGAGACTCAGTGTCTCCAAGTCTCTGTGTCTCTGTGTCTCAGTGTCTCAGAGTTTCAGTGTCTCTATGTCCCTGTGTCTCAGTGTCTCTGTGCCTCAGTGTCTCAGAGTCTCTGTGTCTCAGTGTCTCAGTGCCTCGGTGTCTCTCTGTCTCATTGTCTCTGTGCCTCAGTGTCTCTTTGTCTCAGTATCTCAGAGTTTCAGTGTCTCTATGTCTCTGTGTCTCAGTGTCTCTGTGCCTCAGTGTCTCAGTGTCTCTGTGCCTCAGTGTCTCACTGTCTCAGTGTCTCAGTATCTCTGTGTCTCAGTGTATCAGCATCTCAGAGAATCAGTGTCTCTGTGTCTCAGTGTCTCAATGTATTTCTATCTCTGTGTCTCTGTGTCTCAGTGTCTCTGTGTTTCTGTGCCTCAGTGTCTCTGTGTCTCAGTTTCTCTGTGTCTCAGTGTCTCTGCGCCTCAGTGCCTCTGTGTCTCTGTGTCTCAGTGTCTCTGTGTTTCTGTGCCTCAGTGTCTCTGTGTCTCTGTGTCTCAGTGTCTCAGAGTCTCAGAGTCTCAGTGTCTCTGTGTCTCAGTGTCTCTCTGTCTCTGTGTCTCAGTGTCTCTGTGGCTCAGTGTCTCTGTGTCTCAGTGTCTCAAAGTCTTTGTGTCTCAGTGTCTCAGAGTCTCGCTGAGTCTGTGTCTCTGTGTCTTAGAGTCTCAGTGTCCCAGAGTCTCAGTTTCTTCACGTCTCTGTCTCTCTGTGTCTCAGTGTCTCTGTGCCTCAGTGTATCTGTGTCTCAGTGTCTCAGAGTTTCTGTATCTCTATGGCTCTGTGTCTCAGTGTCTCTGTGCCTCAGAGTCTCACTGTCTCAGAGTCTCAGTGTCTCTGTGTCTCAGTGCCTCAGTGTCTCTGTGTCTCAGTGTCTCAGAGTTTCAGTGTCTCTATGTCTCTGTATCACAGTGTCTCTGTGCCTCAGTGTCTCAGTGTCTCTGTGTCTCAGTCCCTCAGAGCCTCAGTGACTCTCTATCTCTGTGTCTCTGTGCCTCAGTGTCTCTTTGTCTCTGTGTCTCAGTGTCTCAGTGTCTCTGTGCCCGGTGTCTCTGTGTCTCAGTGTCTCAAAGTCTTTGTGTCTCAGTGTCTCAGACTCTCAGTGTCTCAGTGCCTCAGAGTCTCAGTGAGTCTGCTTCTCTGTGTCTTAGAGTCTCAGTGTCCCAGAGTCTCAGTGTCTCTGCTTCTCTGTGTCTCAGTGTCTCTGTGCCTCAGTGTAACTGTATCTCAGTGTCTCAGAGTTTCAGTGTCTCTATGTCTCTATGTCTCAGGGTCTCTGTGCCTCAGTGTCTCAGTGTCTCAGACGCTCAGTGTCTCAGTGTCTCAGTGCCTCAGTGTCTCAGTGTCTCAAAGTTTCAGTGTCTCTATGTCTCTGTATCTCAGTGTCTCTGTGCCTCAGTGTCTCTTTGTCTCTGTGTCTCAGTCTCTCAGTGTCTCTGTGCCTCAGTGTCTCTGTGTCTCAGTGTCTCAAAGTGTTTGTGTTTGAGTGTCTCAGAGTCTCAGTGATTCTGTTTCGCTGTGTCTTAGTGTCTCACAGTCTCAGTGTCCCAGAGTCTCAGTTTCTTCACATCTCTTTGTCTCTGTGTTTCAGTGTCTCAGAGTTTCTGTATCTCTTTGTCTCTGTGTCTCTGTGCCTCAGTGTCTCTGTGTCTCAGTGTCTCAAAGTCTTTGTGTCTCAGTGTCTCAGACTCTCAGTGTCTCAGTGCCTCAGAGTCTCAGTGAGTCTGTGTCTCTGTGTCTTAGAGTCTCAGTGTCCCAGAGTCTCAGTGTCTCCGCTTCTCTGTGTATCTGTATCTCAGTGTCTCAGAGTTTCAGTGTCTCTATGTCTCTGTGTCTCAGTGTCTCTGTGCCTCAGTGTCTCAGAGTCTCAGTGTCTCTGTGTCTCAGTGCCTTAGTGTCTCTGTGTCCCAGTGTCTCAGAGTTTCAGTGTCTCTATGTCTCAGTGTCTCAGTCTCTCTCTGTGTCAGTGCCTCAGTGTCTCTCTGTCTCAGTGTCTCTGTGCCTCAGTGCCACTTTGTGTCAGTGTCTCAGTGTCTCAGAGTCTCAGTGTCTCTGTGTCTCAGTGCCTCAGGTTCTCTGTGTCTCAGTGTCTCATTGTATCTGTATCTCAGTGTCTCAGAGTTTCAGTTTCTCTATGCCTCTGTGTCTCAGTGTCTCTGTGCCTCAGTGTCTCAGAGTTTCATTTTCTCTATGTCTCAGTGCCTCAGTGTCTCTGTGTCTCAGTGTCTCAGTGCCTCAGTGTCTCTCTGTCTCAGTGTCTCTGTGTCTCAGTGCCTCAGTGTCTCTGTGTCTCATTGTCTCAGTGCCTCAGTGTCTCAGAGTCTCAGTGTCTCTGTGTCTCAGTGCCTCAGTGTCTCTGTGTCTCAGTGTCTCAGTGCCTCAGTGTCTCTCTGTCTCAGTGTCTCTGTGCCTCAGTGTCACTTTGTGTCAGTGTCTCAGTGCCTCAGTGTCTCTGTGTCACAGTGCCTCAGTGTCTCTGTGTCTCAGTGTCTCAGTGCCTCAGTGTCTCTCTGTCTCAGTGTCTCTGTGTCTCAGTGCCTCAGTGTCTCTGTGTCTCAGTGTCTCAGTGCCTCAGTGTCTCAGAGTCTCAGTGTCTCTGTGTCTCAGTGCCTCAGTGTCTCTGTGTCTCAGTGTCTCAGTGCCTCAGTGTCTCTCTGTCTCAGTGTCTCTGTGCCTCAGTGTCACTTTGTGTCAGTGTCTCAGTGCCTCAGTGTCTCTGTGTCACAGAGTCTCAGTGTCTCTGTGTCTCAGTCCCTCAGTGCCTCAGTGACTCTCTGTCTCTGTATCTCTGTGCCTCAGTGTTTCTTTGTCTCTGTGTCTCAGTGTCTCTGTGCCTCAGTGTCTCTGTGTCTCAAAGTCTTTGTGTCTCAGTGCCTCAGACTCTCAGTGTCTTAGTGCCTCAGTGTCTCTGTGCCTCAGTGTCTCAGTGTCTCAGAGTCTCAGTGTCTCAGTGTCTCAGTGCCTCAGTGTCTCAGTGTCTCAAAGTTTCAGTGTCTCTATGTCTCTGTATCTCTGTGTCTCAGTGCCTCAGAGTCTCAGTGTCTCAGTGTCTCTGTGTCTCAGTGTCTCAGTGTCTCAGTGTATCTGTGTCTCAGTGTCCCAGAGTTTCAGTGTGTCTAGGTCTCTGCGTCTCAGTGTCTCTGTGCCTCAGTGTCTCAGAATCTCAGTGACTCTGTGTCGCAGTGCCAAAGTGTCTCTGTGTCTCAGTGTCTCAGAGTTCAGTGTCTCTATGTCTCTGTGTCTCTGGGTCTCAGTGTCTCTGTGCCTCAGTGCCTCAGTTTCTCTGTGTCTCAGTGTCTCTGTGCCTCAGTGTCTCAGAGTCTCACTGTCTCTGTGTCTCAGTGACTCAGCGGCTCAGAGTCGCAGTGTCTCTGTGTTTCAGTGTCTCTGTGCCTCAGTGTCTCAGTGTCTCTGTGTCTCAGTGTCTCTGTGTCTCAGTTTCGCTGTGTCTCAGTGTCTCTGCGTCTCAGTGTCTCTGTGCCTCAGTGTCTCAGGGTCTCAGTGTCTCTGTGTCTCAGTGCCTCAGTGTCTCTGTGTCTCAGAGTTTCAGTGTCTCTATGTCTCTGGGTCTCAGTGTCTCTTTGGCTCAGTGTCTCAGAAGCTCATTGTCTCTGTGTTTCAGTGTCTCTGCGCCTCAGTGACTCTGTGTCTCTGTGTCACTGTGTCTCAGTATCTCAGAGTCTCAGAGTCTCAGTGTCTCTGTGTCTCAGTGTCTCAGTGTCTCTGTGCCTCAGTATCTCTGTGTCTCAGTGTCTCAAAGTCTTTGAGTCTCAGTGTCTCAGAGTCTCAGTGAGTCTGTGTCTGTCTCTTAGTGTCACACAGTCTCAGTGTCCCAGAGACTCAGTGTCTCCAAGTCTCTGTGTCTCTGTGTCTCAGTGTCTCTGTGCCTCAGTGTATCTGTGTCTCAGTGTCTCAGAGTTTCAGTGTCTCTATGTCCCTGTGTCTCAGTGTCTCTGTGCCTCAGTGTCTCAGAGTCTCTGTGTCTCAGTGTCTCAGTGCCTCGGTGTCTCTCTGTCTCATTGTCTCTGTGCCTCAGTGTCTCTTTGTCTCAGTATCTCAGAGTTTCAGTGTCTCTATGTCTCTGTGTCTCAGTGCCTCTGTGCCTCAGTGTCTCAGTGTCTCTGTGCCTCAGTGTCTCACTGTCTCAGTGTCTCAGTATCTCTGTGTCTCAGTGTATCAGCATCTCAGAGAATCAGTGTCTCTGTGTCTCAGTGTCTCAATGTATTTCTATCTCTGTGTCTCTGTGTCTCAGTGTCTCTGTGTTTCTGTGCCTCAGTGTCTCTGTGTCTCAGTTTCTCTGTGTCTCAGTGTCTCTGCGCCTCAGTGCCTCTGTGTCTCTGTGTCTCAGTGTCTCTGTGTTTCTGTGCCTCAGTGTCTCTGTGTCTCAGTGTCTCAGAGTCTCAGAGTCTCAGTGTCTCTGTGTCTCAGTGTCTCTCTGTCTCTGTGTCTCAGTGTCTCTGTGGCTCAGTGTCTCTGTGTCTCAGTGTCTCAAAGGCTTTGTGTCTCAGTGTCTCAGAGTCTCGCTGAGTCTGTGTCTCTGTGTCTTAGAGTTTCAGTGTCCCAGAGTCTCAGTTTCTTCACGTCTCTGTCTCTCTGTGTCTCAGTGTCTCTGTGCCTCAGTGTATCTGTGTCTCAGTGTCTCAGAGTTTCTGTATCTCTATGGCTCTGTGTCTCAGTGTCTCTGTGCCTCAGAGTCTCACTGTCTCAGAGTCTCAGTGTCTCTGTGTCTCAGTGCCTCAGTGTCTCTGTGTCTCAGTGTCTCAGAGTTTCAGTGTCTCTATGTCTCTGTATCACAGTGTCTCTGTGCCTCAGTGTCTCAGTGTCTCTGTGTCTCAGTCCCTCAGAGCCTCAGTGACTCTCTATCTCTGTGTCTCTGTGCCTCAGTGTCTCTTTGTCTCTGTGTCTCAGTGTCTCAGTGTCTCTGTGCCCGGTGTCTCTGTGTCTCAGTGTCTCAAAGTCTTTGTGTTTGAGTGTCTCAGAGTCTCAGTGATTCTGTTTCGCTGTGTCTTAGTGTCTCACAGTCTCAGTGTCCCAGAGTCTCAGTTTCTTCACATCTCTGTGTCTCTGTGTTTCAGTGTCTCAGAGTTTCTGTATCTCTTTGTCTCTGTGTCTCTGTGCCTCAGTGTCTCTGTGTCTCAGTGTCTCAAAGTCTTTGTGTCTCAGTGTCTCAGACTCTCAGTGTCTCAGTGCCTCAGAGTCTCAGTGAGTCTGTGTCTCTGTGTCTTAGAGTCTCAGTGTCCCAGAGTCTCAGTGTCTCCGCTTCTCTGTGTATCTGTATCTCAGTGTCTCAGAGTTTCAGTGTCTCTATGTCTCTGTGTCTCAGTGTCTCTGTGCCTCAGTGTCTCAGAGTCTCAGTGTCTCTGTGTCTCAGTGCCTTAGTGTCTCTGTGTCCCAGTGTCTCAGAGTTTCAGTGTCTCTATGTCTCAGTGTCTCAGTCTCTCTCTGTGTCAGTGCCTCAGTGTCTCTCTGTCTCAGTGTCTCTGTGCCTCAGTGCCACTTTGTGTCAGTGTCTCAGTGTCTCAGAGTCTCAGTGTCTCTGTGTCTCAGTGCCTCAGGTTCTCTGTGTCTCAGTGTCTCATTGTATCTGTATCTCAGTGTCTCAGAGTTTCAGTTTCTCTATGCCTCTGTGTCTCAGTGTCTCTGTGCCTCAGTGTCTCAGAGTTTCATTTTCTCTATGTCTCAGTGCCTCAGTGTCTCTGTGTCTCAGTGTCTCAGTGCCTCAGTGTCTCTCTGTCTCAGTGTCTCTGTGTCTCAGTGCCTCAGTGTCTCTGTGTCTCATTGTCTCAGTGCCTCAGTGTCTCAGAGTCTCAGTGTCTCTGTGTCTCAGTGCCTCAGTGTCTCTGTGTCTCAGTGTCTCAGTGCCTCAGTGTCTCTCTGTCTCAGTGTCTCTGTGCCTCAGTGTCACTTTGTGTCAGTGTCTCAGTGCCTCAGTGTCTCTGTGTCACAGTGCCTCAGTGTCTCTGTGTCTCAGTGTCTCAGTGCCTCAGTGTCTCTCTGTCTCAGTGTCTCTGTGTCTCAGTGCCTCAGTGTCTCTGTGTCTCAGTGTCTCAGTGCCTCAGTGTCTCAGAGTCTCAGTGTCTCTGTGTCTCAGTGCCTCAGTGTCTCTGTGTCTCAGTGTCTCAGTGCCTCAGTGTCTCTCTGTCTCAGTGTCTCTGTGCCTCAGTGTCACTTTGTGTCAGTGTCTCAGTGCCTCAGTGTCTCTGTGTCACAGAGTCTCAGTGTCTCTGTGTCTCAGTCCCTCAGTGCCTCAGTGACTCTCTGTCTCTGTATCTCTGTGCCTCAGTGTTTCTTTGTCTCTGTGTCTCAGTGTCTCTGTGCCTCAGTGTCTCTGTGTCTCAAAGTCTTTGTGTCTCAGTGCCTCAGACTCTCAGTGTCTTAGTGCCTCAGAGTCTCTGTGACTTTGTGTCTCTGTGTCTCAGAGTCGCAGTGTGTAGAGTCTCTGTGTCTTGGTGCCTCAGTGTCTCAGTGACTCTGTGCCTCAGTCTATCAGACTCTCAGTGTCTCTGTGTCTCAGAGGCTCAGTGTCTCTGTGTCTCAGTGTCTCTGTGTCTCAGTGCCTCAATGTCTCAGTGCCTCAGAATCTCAGTGTCTCTGTGTCTCAGTGTCTGTGTCTCAGTGTCTCAGAGTCTCAGTGTCTCTCTGTCTCTGTGCCTCAGTGTCTCTTTGTCTCTGTGTCTCAGTGTCTCTGTGTCTCAGTGTCTCTGTGCCTCAGTGTCTCAGAGTCTCATTGAGTCTGTGTCTCAGTGTCTCTGTGTCTCAGTGCCTCAGTGTCTCAGTGTCTCAGAATCTCAGAGTCTCTGTGTCTCAGTTTCTGTGTCTCAGTGTCTCTGTCTCAGTGCCTCAGAGTCTCAGTGAGTCTGTGTCTCTGTGTCTCAGTGTCTCTGTGTCTCTCTTACTCTGTGTCTCAGTATCTCTGTGTCTCAGAGAGTCAGCGCCTCAGTGTCTCTGTGTCTCAGTGCCTCAGAGTCTTAGTGTCTCAGTGTCTCTGTGTCTCAGTGTCTCAGAGTCTCAGTTTCTCTGTGTCTCAGTGTATCTGTGACCCAGTGTATCGGTGTCTCAGTGTCCCAGAGTTTCAGTGTGTCTAGGTCTCTGTGTCTCAGTGTCTCTGTGCCTCAGTGTCTCAGAATCTCAGTGACTCTGTGTCGCAGTGCCAAAGTGTCTTTGTGTCTCAGTTTCTCAGAGTCTCACTGTCTCTGGGTCTCAGTGACTCAGAGTCTCAGGGTCTCAGTGTCTCTGTGCCTCAGTGTCTCAGAGTCTCACTGTCTCTATGTCTCAGTGACTCAGCGGCTCAGAGTCGCAGTGTCTCTGTGTTTCAGTGACTCTGTGCCTCAGTGTCTCAGTGTCTCTGTGTCTCAGTGTCTCTGTGTCTCAGTTTCTCTGTGTCACAGTCTCTCTGCGTCTCAGTGTCTCTGTGGCTCAGTGTCTCAGGGTCTCAGTGTCTCTGTGTCTCAGTGCCTCAGTGTCTCTGTGTCTCACTGTCTCAGAGTTTCAGTGTCTCTATGTCTCTGGGTCTCAGTGTCTCTTTGGCTCAGTGTCTCAGTGTCTCAGAAGCTCAGTGTCCCTGTGTTTCAGTGTCTCTGCGCCTCAGTGACTCTGTGTCTCTGTGTCACTGTGTCTCAGTATCTCAGAGTCTCAGAGTCTCAGTGTCTCTGTGTCTCAGTGTCTCAGTGTCTCAGTGTCTCTTGTGCCTCAGTATCTCTGTGTCTCAGTGTCTCAAAGTCTTTGAGTCTCAGTGTCTCAGAGTCTCAGTGAGTCTGTGTCTGTCTCTTAGTGTCACACAGTCTCAGTGTCCCAGAGACTCAGTGTCTCCAAGTCTCTGTGTCTCAGTGTCTCAGTGTCTCTGTGCCTCAGTGTATCTGTGTCTCAGTGTCTCAGAGTTTCAGTGTCTCTATGTCTCTGTGTCTCAGTGTCTCAGAGTCTCAGTGTCTCTGTGTCTCAGTGCCTCAGTGTCTCTCTGTCTCAGTGTCTCTGTGCCTCAGTGTCTCTTTGTCTCAGTATCTCAGAGTTTCAGTGTCTCTCTGTCTCTGTGCCTCAGTGTCTCTTTGTCTCTGTGTCTCAGTGTCTCTGAGTCTCAGTGTCTCTGTGCCTCAGTGTCTCAGAGTCTCATTGAGTCTGTGTCTCAGTGTCTCTGTGTCTCAGTGCCTCAGTGTCTCAGAATCTCAGTGTCACTGTGTCTCAGTGTCTGTGTCTCAGTGTCTCAGTGTCTCCGCGTCTCTGTGTCTCTGTGTCTGAGTGTATCTGTTTTTTCTGTGTCTCTGTGTCTCAGTGTCTCTGTGTCTCAGTGTCTCAGAGTCTCAGTGTCTCTGTGTCTCAGTGCCTCAGTGTCTCTGTGTCTCAATGTCTCAGAGTCTCACTGTCCCTGTGTCTCAGTGTCTCAGAGTCTCAGTGACTCAGTGTCTCACTGTCTCTGTGTCTCAGTCATTCAGTGTCTCAGAGTTTCAGTGTCTCAGTGTCTCAGAGTCTCAGTGTCTCAGAGTCTCAGTGTCTCTGTGTCTCAGTGTCTCAGTTCTCTGTGTCTCAGTGTCTCAGAGTCTCACTGTCTCTGTGTCTCACTGTCTCTCTGTCTCAGTGACTCAGTGTCTCAGAGTCTCAGTGTCTCAGTGTCTCAGAGTCTCACTGTCTCTGTGTCTCAGTGACTCAGAGTCTCAGGGTCTCAGTGTCTCAGAGTCTCAGTATCTCAGTGTCTCAGAGTCTCAGTGTCTCAATGTCTATGTGCCTCAATGTCTCAGAGTCTCACTGTCTCTGTGTCTCTGTGTCTCAGTGTCTCAGTGTCTCAGGGTCTCAGTGTCTCAGTGTCTCAGTGTCTCTGTGTCTCAGAGTCTCAGTGTCTCAGTGTCTCAGTGTCTCTGAGTCTCCGTCTCAGTGTCTCAGTGCCTCAGAGTCTCAGTGAGTCTGTGTCTCTGTGTCTCAGTGTCTCTGTGTCTCTGTTTCTCTGTGTCTCAGTGTCTCTGTGTCTCAGAGACTCAGCGCCTCAGTGTCTCAGTGTCTCAGTGCCTCAGAGTCTCAGTGTCTCAGTGTCTCTGTGTCTCAGTGTCTCAGTCTCTCAGTGTATCTGTGTCTCAGTGTCCCAGAGTTTCAGTGTGTCTAGGTCTCTGTGTGTCAGTGTCTCTGTGCCTCAGTGTCTCAGAATCTCAGTGACTCTGTGTCGCAGTGCCAAAGTGTCTCTGTGTCTCAGTGTCTCAGAGTTCAGTGTCTCTATGTCTCTGTGTCTCTGGGTCTCAGTGTCTCTGTGCCTCAGTGCCTCAGTGTCTCTGTGTCTCAGTGTCTCTGTGCCTCAGTGTCTCAGAGTCTCACTGTCTCTGTGTCTCAGTGACTCAGCGGCTCAGAGTCGCAGTGTCTCTGTGTTTCAGTGTCTCTGTGCCTCAGTGTCTCAGTGTCTCTGTGTCTCAGTGTCTCTGTGTCTCAGTTTCTCTGTGTCTCAGTGTCTCTGCGTCTCAGTGTCTCTGTGCCTCAGTGTCTCAGGGTCTCAGTGTCTCTGTGTCTCAGTGCCTCAGTGTCTCTGTGTCTCAGAGTTTCAGTGTCTCTATGTCTCTGGGTCTCAGTGTCTCTTTGGCTCAGAGTCTCAGTGTCTCTGTGCCTCAATGTCTCAGAAGCTCATTGTCTCTGTGTTTCAGTGTCTCTGCGCCTCAGTGACTCTGTGTCTCTGTGTCACTGTGTCTCAGTATCTCAGAGTCTCAGGGTCTCAGTGTCTCTGTGTCTCAGTGCCTCAGTGTCTCTGTGTCTCAGAGTTTCAGTGTCTCTATGTCTCTGGGTCTCAGTGTCTCTGTGTCTCAGTGTCTCAGTGTCTCTGTGCCTCAGTATCTCTGTGTCTCTGTGTCTCAGTGTCTCAAAGTCTTTGAGTCTCAGTGTCTCAATGAGTCTGTGCCTGTCTCTTAGTGTCACACAGTCTCAGTGTCCCAGAGACTCAGTGTCTCCAAGTCTCTGTGTCTCAGTGTCTCTGTGTCTCAGTGCCTCAGTGTCTCTGTGTCTCAGAGTTTCAGTGTCTCTATGTCTCTGGGTCTCAGTGTCTCTTTGGCTCAGTGTCTCAGAAGCTCATTGTCTCTGTGTTTCAGTGTCTCTGCGCCTCAGTGACTCTGTGTCTCTGTGTCACTGTGTCTCAGTATCTCAGAGTCTCAGAGTCTCAGTGTCTCTGTGTCTCAGTGTCTCAGTGTCTCTGTGCCTCAGTATCTCTGTGTCTCAGTGTCTCAAAGTCTTTGAGTCTCAGTGTCTCAGAGTCTCAGTGAGTCTGTGTCTGTCTCTTAGTGTCACACATTCTCAGTGTCCCAGAGACTCAGTGTCTCCAAGTCTCTGTGTCTCTGTGTCTCAGTGTCTCTGTGCCTCAGTGTATCTGTGTCTCAGTGTCTCAGAGTTTCAGTGTCTCTATGTCCCTGTGTCTCAGTGTCTCTGTGCCTCAGTGTCTCAGAGTCTCTGTGTCTCAGTGTCTCAGTGCCTCGGTGTCTCTCTGTCTCATTGTCTCTGTGCCTCAGTGTCTCTTTGTCTCAGTATCTCAGAGTTTCAGTGTCTCTATGTCTCTGTGTCTCAGTGTCTCTGTGCCTCAGTGTCTCAGTGTCTCTGTGCCTCAGTGTCTCACTGTCTCAGTGTCTCAGTATCTCTGTGTCTCAGTGTATCAGCATCTCAGAGAATCAGTGTCTCTGTGTCTCAGTGTCTCAATGTATTTCTATCTCTGTGTCTCTGTGTCTCAGTGTCTCTGTGTTTCTGTGCCTCAGTGTCTCTGTGTCTCAGTTTCTCTGTGTCTCAGTGTCTCTGCGCCTCAGTGCCTCTGTGTCTCTGTGTCTCAGTGTCTCTGTGTTTCTGTGCCTCAGTGTCTCTGTGTCTCTGTGTCTCAGTGTCTCAGAGTCTCAGAGTCTCAGTGTCTCTGTGTCTCAGTGTCTCTCTGTCTCTGTGTCTCAGTGTCTCTGTGGCTCAGTGTCTCTGTGTCTCAGTGTCTCAAAGTCTTTGTGTCTCAGTGTCTCAGAGTCTCGCTGAGTCTGTGTCTCTGTGTCTTAGAGTCTCAGTGTCCCAGAGTCTCAGTTTCTTCACGTCTCTGTCTCTCTGTGTCTCAGTGTCTCTGTGCCTCAGTGTATCTGTGTCTCAGTGTCTCAGAGTTTCTGTATCTCTATGGCTCTGTGTCTCAGTGTCTCTGTGCCTCAGAGTCTCACTGTCTCAGAGTCTCAGTGTCTCTGTGTCTCAGTGCCTCAGTGTCTCTGTGTCTCAGTGTCTCAGAGTTTCAGTGTCTCTATGTCTCTGTATCACAGTGTCTCTGTGCCTCAGTGTCTCAGTGTCTCTGTGTCTCAGTCCCTCAGAGCCTCAGTGACTCTCTATCTCTGTGTCTCTGTGCCTCAGTGTCTCTTTGTCTCTGTGTCTCAGTGTCTCAGTGTCTCTGTGCCCGGTGTCTCTGTGTCTCAGTGTCTCAAAGTCTTTGTGTCTCAGTGTCTCAGACTCTCAGTGTCTCAGTGCCTCAGAGTCTCAGTGAGTCTGCTTCTCTGTGTCTTAGAGTCTCAGTGTCCCAGAGTCTCAGTGTCTCTGCTTCTCTGTGTCTCAGTGTCTCTGTGCCTCAGTGTAACTGTATCTCAGTGTCTCAGAGTTTCAGTGTCTCTATGTCTCTATGTCTCAGGGTCTCTGTGCCTCAGTGTCTCAGTGTCTCAGACGCTCAGTGTCTCAGTGTCTCAGTGCCTCAGTGTCTCAGTGTCTCAAAGTTTCAGTGTCTCTATGTCTCTGTATCTCAGTGTCTCTGTGCCTCAGTGTCTCTTTGTCTCTGTGTCTGTCTCTCAGTGTCTCTGTGCCTCAGTGTCTCTGTGTCTCAGTGTCTCAAAGTGTTTGTGTTTGAGTGTCTCAGAGTCTCAGTGATTCTGTTTCGCTGTGTCTTAGTGTCTCACAGTCTCAGTGTCCCAGAGTCTCAGTTTCTTCACATCTCTGTGTCTCTGTGTTTCAGTGTCTCAGAGTTTCTGTATCTCTTTGTCTCTGTGTCTCTGTGCCTCAGTGTCTCTGTGTCTCAGTGTCTCAAAGTCTTTGTGTCTCAGTGTCTCAGACTCTCAGTGTCTCAGTGCCTCAGAGTCTCAGTGAGTCTGTGTCTCTGTGTCTTAGAGTCTCAGTGTCCCAGAGTCTCAGTGTCTCCGCTTCTCTGTGTATCTGTATCTCAGTGTCTCAGAGTTTCAGTGTCTCTATGTCTCTGTGTCTCAGTGTCTCTGTGCCTCAGTGTCTCAGAGTCTCAGTGTCTCTGTGTCTCAGTGCCTTAGTGTCTCTGTGTCCCAGTGTCTCAGAGTTTCAGTGTCTCTATGTCTCAGTGTCTCAGTCTCTCTCTGTGTCAGTGCCTCAGTGTCTCTCTGTCTCAGTGTCTCTGTGCCTCAGTGCCACTTTGTGTCAGTGTCTCAGTGTCTCAGAGTCTCAGTGTCTCTGTGTCTCAGTGCCTCAGGTTCTCTGTGTCTCAGTGTCTCATTGTATCTGTATCTCAGTGTCTCAGAGTTTCAGTTTCTCTATGCCTCTGTATCTCAGTGTCTCTGTGCCTCAGTGTCTCAGAGTTTCATTTTCTCTATGTCTCAGTGCCTCAGTGTCATTGTGTCTCAGTGTCTCAGTGCCTCAGTGTCTCTCTGTCTCAGTGTCTCTGTGTCTCAGTGCCTCAGTGTCTCTGTGTCTCAGTGTCTCAGTGCCTCAGTGTCTCAGAGTCTCAGTGTCTCTGTGTCTCAGTGCCTCAGTGTCTCTGTGTCTCAGTGTCTCAGTGCCTCAGTGTCTCTCTGTCTCAGTGTCTCTGTGCCTCAGTGTCACTTTGTGTCAGTGTCTCAGTGCCTCAGTGTCTCTGTGTCACAGTGCCTCAGTGTCTCTGTGCCTCAGTGTCTCAGTGCCTCAGTGTCTCTCTGTCTCAGTGTCTCTGTGTCTCAGTGCCTCAGTGTCTCTGTGTCTCAGTGTCTCAGTGCCTCAGTGTCTCAGAGTCTCAGTGTCTCTGTGTCTCAGTGCCTCAGTGTCTCTGTGTCTCAGTGTCTCAGTGCCTCAGTGTCTCTCTGTCTCAGTGTCTCTGTGCCTCAGTGTCACTTTGTGTCAGTGTCTCAGTGCCTCAGTGTCTCTGTGTCACAGAGTCTCAGTGTCTCTGTGTCTCAGTCCCTCAGTGCCTCAGTGACTCTCTGTCTCTGTATCTCTGTGCCTCAGTGTTACTTTGTCTCTGTGTCTCAGTGTCTCAGTGTCTCTGTGCCTCAGTGTCTCTGTGTCTCAAAGTCTTTGTGTCTCAGTGCCTCAGACTCTCAGTGTCTTAGTGCCTCAGAGTCTCTGTGACTCTGTGTCTCTGTGTCTCAGAGTCGCAGTGTGTAGAGTCTCTGTGTCTTGGTGCCTCAGTGTCTCAGTGACTCTGTGCCTCAGTCTATCAGACTCTCAGTGTCTCTGTGTCTCAGAGGCTCAGTGTCTCTGTGTCTCAGTGTCTCTGTGTCTCAGTGCCTCAATGTCTCAGTGCCTCAGAATCTCAGTGTCTCTGTGTCTCAGTGTCTGTGTCTCAGTGTCTCAGAGTCTCAGTGTCTCTCTGTCTCTGTGCCTCAGTGTCTCTTTGTCTCTGTGTCTCAGTGTCTCTGTGTCTCAGTGTCTCTGTGCCTCAGTGTCTCAGAGTCTCATTGAGTCTGTGTCTCAGTGTCTCTGTGTCTCAGTGCCTCAGTGTCTCAGTGTCTCAGAATCTCAGAGTCTCTGTGTCTCAGTTTCTGTGTCTCAGTGTCTCAGTCTCAGTGTCTCAGTGCCTCAGAGTCTCAGAGAGTCTGTGACTCTGTGTCTCAGTGTCTCTGTGTCTCTGTTACTCTGTGTCTCAGTATCTCTGTGTCTCAGAGAGTCAGCGCCTCAGTGTCTCTGTGTCTCAGTGCCTCAGAGTCTCAGTGTCTCAGTGTCTCTGTGTCTCAGTGTCTCAGAGTCTCAGTTTCTCTGTGTCTCAGTGTCTCTGTGACCCAGTGTATCGGTGTCTCAGTGTCCCAGAGTTTCAGTGTGTCTAGGTCTCTGTGTCTCAGTGTCTCTGTGCCTCAGTGTCTCAGAATCTCAGTGACTCTGTGTCGCAGTGCCAAAGTGTCTCTGTGTCTCAGTTTCTCAGAGTCTCACTGTCTCTGGGTCTCAGTGTCTCTTTGCCTCAGTGTCTCAGTGCCTCAGTGTCTCTGTGTCTCAGTGTCTCTGTGCCTCAGTGTCTCAGAGTCTCACTGTCTCTATGTCTCAGTGACTCAGCGGCTCAGAGTCGCAGTGTCTCTGTGTTTCAGTGACTCTGTGCCTCAGTGTCTCAGTGTCTCTGTGTCTCAGTGTCTCTGTGTCTCAGTTTCTCTGTGTCACAGTCTCTCTGCGTCTCAGTGTCTCTGTGGCTCAGTGTCTCAGGGTCTCAGTGTCTCTGTGTCTCAGTGCCTCAGTGTCTCTGTGTCTCACTGTCTCAGAGTTTCAGTGTCTCTATGTCTCTGGGTCTCAGTGTCTCTTTGGCTCAGTGTCTCAGTGTCTCAGAAGCTCAGTGTCCCTGTGTTTCAGTGTCTCTGCGCCTCAGTGACTCTGTGTCTCTGTGTCACTGTGTCTCAGTATCTCAGAGTCTCAGAGTCTCAGTGTCTCTGTGTCTCAGTGTCTCAGTGTCTCTGTGCCTCAGTATCTCTGTGTCTCAGTGTCTCAAAGTCTTTGAGTCTCAGTGTCTCAGAGTCTCAGTGAGTCTGTGTCTGTCTCTTAGTTTCACACAGTCTCAGTGTCCCAGAGACTCAGTGTCTCCAAGTCTCTGTGTCTCAGTGTCTCAGTGTCTCTGTGCCTCAGTGTATCTGTGTCTCAGTGTCTCAGAGTTTCAGTGTCTCTATGTCTCTGTGTCTCAGTGTCTCAGAGTCTCAGTGTCTCTGTGTCTCAGTGCCTCAGTGTCTCTCTGTCTCAGTGTCTCTGTGCCTCAGTGTCTCTTTGTCTCTGTGTCTCAGTGTCTCTGAGTCTCAGTGTCTCTGTGCCTCAGTGTCTCAGAGTCTCATTGAGTCTGTGTCTCAGTGTCTCTGTGTCTCAGTGCCTCAGTGTCTCAGAATCTCAGTGTCACTGTGTCTCAGTGTCTGTGTCTCAGTGTCTCAGTGTCTCCGCGTCTCTGTGTCTCTGTGTCTGAGTGTATCTGTTTTTTCTGTGTCTCTGTGTCTCAGTGTCTCTGTGTCTCAGTGTCTCAGAGTCTCAGTGTCTCTGTGTCTCAGTGCCTCAGTGTCTCTGTGTCTCAATGTCTCAGAGTCTCACTGTCTCTGTGTCTCAGTGTCTCAGAGTCTCAGTGACTCAGTGTCTCACTGTCTCTGTGTCTCAGTCATTCAGTGTCTCAGAGTTTCAGTGTCTCAGTGTCTCAGAGTCTCAGTGTCTCAGAGTCTCAGTGTCTCTGTGTCTCAGTGTCTCAGTTCTCTGTGTCTCAGTGTCTCAGAGTCTCACTGTCTCTGTGTCTCACTGTCTCTGTGTCTCAGTGACTCAGTGTCTCAGAGTCTCAGTGTCTCAGTGTCTCAGAGTCTCACTGTCTCTGTGTCTCAGTGACTCAGAGTCTCAGGGTCTCAGTGTCTCAGAGTCTCAGTATCTCAGTGTCTCAGAGTCTCAGTGTCTCAATGTCTATGTGCCTCAATGTCTCAGAGTCTCACTGTCTCTGTGTCTCTGTGTCTCAGTGTCTCAGTGTCTCAGGGTCTCAGTGTCTCAGTGTCTCAGTGTCTCTGTGTCTCAGAGTCTCAGTGTCTCAGTGTCTCAGTGTCTCTGAGTCTCCGTCTCAGTGTCTCAGTGCCTCAGAGTCTCAGTGAGTCTGTGTCTCTGTGTCTCAGTGTCTCTGTGTCTCTGTTTCTCTGTGTCTCAGTGTCTCTGTGTCTCAGAGACTCAGCGCCTCAGTGTCTCAGTGTCTCAGTGCCTCAGTGTCTCAGTGTCTCAGTGTCTCTGTGTCTCAGTGTTTCAGTGTCTCAGTGTATCTGTGTCTCAGTGTCCCAGAGTTTCAGTGTGTCTAGGTCTCTGTGTGTCAGTGTCTCTGTGCCTCAGTGTCTCAGAATCTCAGTGACTCTGTGTCGCAGTGCCAAAGTGTCTCTGTGTCTCAGTGTCTCAGAGTTCAGTGTCTCTATGTCTCTGTGTCTCTGGGTCTCAGTGTCTCTGTGCCTCAGTGCCTCAGTGTCTCTGTGTCTCAGTGTCTCTGTGCCTCAGTGTCTCAGAGTCTCACTGTCTCTGTGTCTCAGTGACTCAGCGGCTCAGAGTCGCAGTGTCTCTGTGTTTCAGTGTCTCTGTGCCTCAGTGTCTCAGTGTCTCTGTGTCTCAGTGTCTCTGTGTCTCAGTTTCTCTGTGTCTCAGTGTCTCTGCGTCTCAGTGTCTCTGTGCCTCAGTGTCTCAGGGTCTCAGTGTCTCAGTGTCTCAGTGCCTCAGTGTCTCTGTGTCTCAGAGTTTCAGTGTCTCTATGTCTCTGGGTCTCAGTGTCTCTTTGGCTCAGAGTCTCAGTGTCTCTGTGCCTCAATGTCTCAGAAGCTCATTGTCTCTGTGTTTCAGTGTCTCTGCGCCTCAGTGACTCTGTGTCTCTGTGTCACTGTGTCTCAGTATCTCAGAGTCTCAGAGTCTCAGTGTCTCTGTGTCTCAGTGTCTCAGTGTCTCTGTGCCTCAGTATCTCTGTGTCTCTGTGTTTCAGTGTCTCAAAGTCTTTGAGTCTCAGTGTCTCAATGAGTCTGTGTCTGTCTCTTAGTGTCACACAGTCTCAGTGTCCCAGAGACTCAGTGTCTCCAAGTCTCTGTGTCTCAGTGTCTCTGTGTCTCAGTGTCTCAGAGTTTCAGTGTCGCTATGTCTCTGTGTCTCAGTGTCTCTGTGCCTCAGTGTCTCTTTGTCTCAGTATCTCAGAGTTTCAGTGTCTCTATGTCTCTGTGTCTCTGTGTCTCAGTGTCTCAGTGTCTCTGTGCCTCAGTGTCTCAGTGTCTCTGTGCCTCAGTGTCTCAGTGCCTCAGTGACTCTCTGTCTCTGTGTCTCAGTGTCTCAGTGTCTCTGTGCCTCAGTGTCTCTGTGTTTCAGTGTCTCTGTGTCTCAGAGACTCAGTGTCTCTTTGTCTCTGTGTCTGAGTGTCTCTGTGCATCAGTGTCACATGTGTCTCTGAGTCTCAGTGTCTCTGTGTCTCAGTGTATCACTGTCTCAGAGACTCAGTGTCTCTTTGTCTCTGTGTCTGAGTTTCTCTGTGCCTCAGTGTCACAGTGTAACAGTGTCTCTGTGACTCACTGTCTCTGTGTCTCAGTGTATCAGCATCTCAGAGAATCAGTGTCTCTGTGTCTGATTTTCTCTGTGCCACAGTGTCTCAGTGTCTCAGTGTCTCTGTGTCTCAGTGTCTCAGTGATTTTCTATCTCTGTGTCTCTGTGTCTCAGTGTCTCTGTGTCTCTGTGTCTCAGTGTCTCTGTGTTTCTGTGTCTCACTGTCTCTGTGTCTCACTGTCTCTGTGTCTCAGTGACTCAGTGTCTCAGAGTCTCAGTGTCTCAGTGTCTCAGAGTCTCACTGTCTCTGTGTCTCAGTGACTCAGAGTCTCAGGGTCTCAGTGTCTCAGAGTCTCAGTATCTCAGTGTCTCAGAGTCTCAGTGTCTCAATGTCTATGTGCCTCAATGTCTCAGAGTCTCACTGTCTCTGTGTCTCTGTGTCTCAGTGTCTCAGTGTCTCAGGGTCTCAGTGTCTCAGTGTCTCAGTGTCTCTGTGTCTCAGAGTCTCAGTGTCTCAGTGTCTCAGTGTCTCTGAGTCTCCGTCTCAGTGTCTCAGTGCCTCAGAGTCTCAGTGAGTCTGTGTCTCTGTGTCTCAGTGTCTCTGTGTCTCTGTTTCTCTGTGTCTCAGTGTCTCTGTGTCTCAGAGACTCAGCGCCTCAGTGTCTCAGTGTCTCAGTGCCTCAGAGTCTCAGTGTCTCAGTGTCTCTGTGTCTCAGTGTCTCAGTGTCTCAGTGTATCTGTGTCTCAGTGTCCCAGAGTTTCAGTGTGTCTAGGTCTCTGTGTGTCAGTGTCTCTGTGCCTCAGTGTCTCAGAATCTCAGTGACTCTGTGTCGCAGTGCCAAAGTGTCTCTGTGTCTCAGTGTCTCAGAGTTCAGTGTCTCTATGTCTCTGTGTCTCTGGGTCTCAGTGTTTCTGTGCCTCAGTGCCTCAGTGTCTCTGTGTCTCAGTGTCTCTGTGCCTCAGTGTCTCAGAGTCTCACTGTCTCTGTGTCTCAGTGACTCAGCGGCTCAGAGTCGCAGTGTCTCTGTGTTTCAGTGTCTCTGTGCCTCAGTGTCTCAGTGTCTCTGTGTCTCAGTGTCTCTGTGTCTCAGTTTCTCTGTGTCGCAGTGTCTCTGCGTCTCAGTGTCTCTGTGCCTCAGTGTCTCAGGGTCTCAGTGTCTCTGTGTCTCAGTGCCTCAGTGTCTCTGTGTCTCAGAGTTTCAGTGTCTCTATGTCTCTGGGTCTCAGTGTCTCTTTGGCTCAGTGTCTCAGAAGCTCATTGTCTCTGTGTTTCAGTGTCTCTGCGCCTCAGTGACTCTGTGTCTCTGTGTCACTGTGTCTCAGTATCTCAGAGTCTCAGAGTCTCAGTGTCTCTGTGTCTCAGTGTCTCAGTGTCTCTGTGCCTCAGTATCTCTGTGTCTCTGTGTCTCAGTGTCTCAAAGTCTTTGAGTCTCAGTGTCTCAATGAGTCTGTGTCTGTCTCTTAGTGTCACACAGTCTCAGTGTCCCAGAGACTCAGTGTCTCCAAGTCTCTGTGTCTCAGTGTCTCTGTGCCTCAGTGTATCTGTGTCTCAGTGTCTCAGAGTTTCAGTGTCTCTATGTCTCTGTGTCTCTGTGTCTCAGTGTCTCTGTGCCTCAGTGTCTCAGTGCCTCAGTGACTCTTTGTCTCAGTATCTCAGAGTTTCAGTGTCTCTATGTCTCTATGTCTCTGTGTCTCAGTGTCTCTGTGCCTCAGTGTCTCTTTGTCTCAGTATCTCAGAGTTTCAGTGTCTCTATGTCTCTGTGTCTCTGTGTCTCAGTGTCTCTGTGCCTCAGTGTCTCAGTGCCTCAGTGACTCTCTGTCTCTGTGTCTCAGTGTCTCAGTGTCTCTGTGCCTCAGTGTCTCTGTGTTTCAGTGTCTCTGTGTCTCAGAGACTCAGTGTCTCTTTGTCTCTGTGTCTGAGTGTCTCTGTGCATCAGTGTCACATGTGTCTCTGAGTCTCAGTGTCTCTGTGTCTCAGTGTATCACTGTCTCAGAGACTCAGTGTCTCTTTGTCTCTGTGTCTGAGTTTCTCTGTGCCTCAGTGTCACAGTGTCTCTGTGTCTCACTGTCTCTGTGTCTCAGTGTATCAGCATCTCAGAGAATCAGTGTCTCTGTGTCTGATTTTCTCTGTGCCACAGTGTCTCAGTGTCTCAGTGTCTCTGTGTCTCAGTGTCTCAGTGATTTTCTATCTCTGTGTCACTGTGTCTCAGTGTCTCTGTGTCTCTGTGTCTCAGTGTCTCTGTGTTTCTGTGCCTCAGTGTCTCTGTGTCTCAGTTTCTCTGTGTCTCAGTGTCTCTGCGCCTCAGTGCCTCTGTGTCTCTGTGTCTCAGTGTCTCAGAGTCTCAGAGTCTCAGTGTCTCTGTGTCTCAGTGTCTCTCTGTCTCTGTGTCTCAGTGTCTCTGTGGCTCAGTGTCTCTGTGTCTCAGTGTCTCAAAGTCTTTGTGTCTCAGTGTCTCAGAGTCTCGCTGAGTCTGTGTCTCTGTATCTGAGTGTACCTGTTTCTCTGTGTCTCTTTGTCTCAGTGTCTCTGTGTCTCAGTGTCTCTGTGTCTCAGAGTTTCAGTGTCTCTAGGTCTCTGTGTCTCAGTGTCTCTGTGTCTCAGTGCATCAGTGTCCTGTGTCTCAGTGTCTCAGTGTCTCACTGACTCTGTGTCTCAGTGACTCAGTGTCTCAGAGTCTCAGTGACTCAGTGTCTCATAGTCTCACTGTCTCTGTGTCTCAGTGACTCAGTGTCTCAGAGTCTCAGTGTCTCAGAGTCTCGCTGCCTCTGTGTCTCAGTGACTCAGTGTCTCAGAGTTTCAGTGTCTCAGTGTCTCAGAGTCTCAGTGTCTCTGTGTCTCAGTGTCTATGTGCCTCAGTGTCTCAGAGTCTCAGTGTCTCAGAGTCTCAGAGTCTCAGTGTCTCAGAGTCTCGCTGCCTCTGTGTCTCAGTGACTCAGTGTCTCAGAGTCTCAGTGTCTCAGTGTCTCAGAGTCTCAGTGTCTCTGTGTCTCAGTGTCTATGTGCCTCAGTGTCTCAGAGTCTCAGTGTCTCAGAGTCTCAGAGTCTCAGTGTCTCAGTGTCTCAGAGTCTCAGTGTCTCTGTGTCTCAGTGACTCAGTGTCTCATAGTCTCAGAGTCTCAGTGTCTCAGTGTCTCAGATTCTGACTGTCTCTTTGTCTCAGTGTCTCAGTGTCTCAGTGTATCAGGGTCTCAGTGTCTCAGTGTCTCAGTGTCTCAGTGTATCAGGGTCTCAGTGTCTCAGTGTCTCTGTGTCTCAGTGTCGCTGTGTCTCAGAGTCTCAGTGTCTCAGTGCCTCAGAGTCTCAGTGAGTCTGTGTCTCTGTGTCTCAGTGTCTCTGTGTCTCTGTTTCTCTGTGTCTCAGTGTCTCAGTGTCTCTGTGTCTCAGTCTCACAGTGTCTCAGTGTCTCAGTGTCTCAGTGACTCTGTGCCTCAGTCTATCAGACTCTCAGTGTCTCTGTGTCTCAGAGGCTCAGTGTCTCTGTGTCTCAGTGTCTCTGTGTCTCAGTGTCTCAGTCTCTCAGAATCTCAGTGTCTCTGTGTCTCAGTGTCTGAGTCTCAGTGTCTCAGTGTCTCTGCGTCTCTGTGTCTCTGTATCTGAGTGTACCTGTTTCTCTGTGTCTCTTTGTCTCAGTGTCTCTGTGTCTCAGTGTCTCAGAGTTTCAGTGTCTCTAAGTCTCTGTGTCTCAGTGTCTCTGTGTCTCAGTGCATCAGTGTCCTGTGTCTCAGTGTCTCAGAGTCTCACTGACTCTGTGTCTCAGTGACTCAGTGTCTCAGAGTCTCAGTGACTCAGTGTCTCATAGTCTCACTGTCTCTGTGTCTCAGTGACTCAGTGTCTCAGAGTCTCAGTGTCTCAGAGTCTCGCTGCCTCTGTGTCTCAGTGACTCAGTGTCTCAGAGTCTCAGTGTCTCAGTTTCTCAGAGTCTCAGTGTCTCTGTGTCTCAGTGTCTATGTGCCTCAGTGTCTCAGAGTCTCAGTGTCTCAGAGTCTCAGAGTCTCAGTGTCTCAGTGTCTCAGAGTCTCGCTGTCTCTGTGTCTCAGTGACTCAGTGTCTCAGAGTCTCAGTGTCTCAGTGTCTCAGAGTCTCAGTGACTCTGTGTCTCAGTGTCTATGTGCCTCAGTGTCTCAGAGTCTCAGTGTCTCAGAGTCTCAGAGTCTCAGTGTCTCAGTGTCTCAGAGTCTCAGTGTCTCTGTGTCTCAGTGACTCAGTGTCTCAGAGTCTCAGAGTCTCTTTGTCTCAGTGTCTCAGTGTCTCAGTGTATCAGGGTCTCAGTGTCTCAGTGTCTCAGTGTCTCTGTGTCTCAGTGTCGCTGTGTCTCAGAGTCTCAGTGTCTCAGTGCCTCAGAGTCTCAGTGAGTCTGTGTCTCAGTGTCTCAGTGTATCACTGTCTCAGTGTCTCAGTGTCTCTGTGTCTGAGTTTCTCTGTGCCTCCTTGTCACAGTGTAACAGTGTCTCTGTGTCTCACTGTCTCAGTGTCTCTGTGCCTCTCTGTCTCTGTGTCTCTGTGTTCAGTGTCTCAGTGTCTCAAAGTGTTTGTGTTTGAGTGTCTCAGAGTCTCAGTGATTCTGTTTCGCTGTGTCTTAGTGTCTCACAGTCTCAGTGTCCCAGAGTCTCAGTTTCTTCACGTCTCTTTGTCTCTGTGTCTCAGTGTCTCAGAGTTTCTGTATCTCTATGTCTCTGAGTCTCAGTGTCTCTGTGCCTCAGTGTCTCAGTGTCTCAGAGTCTCAGTGTCTCAGTGTCTCAGTGCCTCAGTGTCTCTGTGTCTCAGTGTCTCAAAGTTTCAGTGTCTCTATGTCTCTGTATCTCAGTGTCTCTGTGCCTCAGTGTCTCAGTGGCTCTGTGTCTCAGTCCCTCTGTGCCTCAGTGTCTCTTTGTCTCTGTGTCTCAGTCTCTCAGTGTCTCTGTGCCTCAGTGTCTCTGTGTCTCAGTGTCTCAAAGTCTTTGTGTCTCAGTGTCTCAGACTCTCAGTGTCTCAGTGCCTCAGAGTCTCAGTGAGTCTGTGTCTCTGTGTCTTAGAGTCTCAGTGTCCCAGAGTCTCAGTGTCTCCGCTTCTCTGTGTATCTGTATCTCTGTGCCTCAGTGACTTAGTGTCTCAGAGTCGCAGGGTCTCTGTGTCTCAGTGCCTCAGTGTCTCTATGTCTCTGTGTCTCAGTGTCTCTGTGCCTCAGTGTCTCAGTGTCTCAGAGACTCACTGTCTCTTTGTGTCTGTACCTCACTGTCTCGGTGTCTGTACCTCAGTGTCTCAGTGTCTCTGTGTCTCAGTGTTTCAGCATCTCAGAGAATCAGTGTCTCTGTGTCTGAGTTTCTCTGTGCCTCAATGGCACAGTGTCTCAGTGTCTCTGTGTCTCAGTTATCTCAGTGTTTATCTATCTCTGTGTCTCAGTGTCTCAGAGTCTCTGTGACTCTGTGTTTCTGTGCTTCAGTGTCTCTGTGTCTCTATGTCTCTGTGTCTCAGTGTCTCAGAGTCTCAGAATCTCAGTGTCTCTGTGTCTCACTGTCTCAGTGTCTCTGTGTCTCAGTGTATCAGCATCTCAGAGAATCAGTGTCTCTGTGTCTGAGTTTCTCTGTGCCTCAATCGCACAGTGTCTCAGTGTCTCCGTGTCTCAGTGTCCCAATGTCTCAGTGTCTCTGTGCCTCAGTGTCTCTGTGTCTCCGTGTCTCCAAGTCTCTGTGTCTCTGCGTCTCAGTGCCTCAGTGACTCTCTATCTCTGTGTCTCTGTGCCTCAGTGTCTCTTTGTCTCTTTGTCTCACTGTCTCAGTGTCTCTGTGCCTCAGTGTCTCTGTATTTCAGTGTATCAGTGTCTCAGAGACTCACTGTCTCTTTGTCTCTGTGCATCAGTGTCTCAGTGTCTCAGAGTCTCAGAGTCTCAGTGTCTCTGTGTCTCAGTGTATCAGTGTCTCAGTGTCTCAGTGTCTCAGTGTCTCAGTGTATCAGTGTCTCAGAGACTCAGTGTCTCTTTGTCTCTGTGTCTGAGTTACTCTCTGCCTCATTGTCACAGTGTAACAGTGTCTCTGTGTCTCAGTATCTCAGAGTCTCAGAGTGTCTGTGCCTCAGTGTCTCAGTGTCTCTGTGTCTCAGTGCCTCTGTGTCTCAGTGTGTCAGCATCTCAGAGAATCAGTGTCACTGTGTCTGAGTTTCTCTGTGCCTCAATGGCACAGTGTCTCTGTGTCTCAGTTTCTCAGTGTTTTTCTATCTCTGTGTCTCAGTGCCTCAGAGTCTCTGTGTCTCTGTCTTTCTGTGCCTCAGTGTCTCTGTGTCTCAGATTCTCTGTGTCTCAGTGACTCTGTGTCTCAGTGTCTCTGCGCCTCAGTGCCTCTGTGTCTCAGTGTTTCTGTGTCTCTGTGTCTCAGTGTCTCAGAGTCTCAGAGTCTCAGTGTCTCTGTGTCTCAATGTCTCAGTGTCTCCAAGTCTCTGTGTCTCTGTGTCTCAGTGTCTCTGTGCCTCAGTGTATCTGTGTCTCAGTGTCTCAGAGTTTCAGTGTCTCTATGTCTCTGTGTCTCACTGTCTCTGTGTCTCAGTGCCTCAGTGTCTCTGTGTCTCAGTGCCTCTGTGTCTCAGTATCTCAGAGTCTTTGTGTCTCAGTGTCTCAGACTCTCAGTGTCTCAGTGCGTCAGAGTCTCAGTGAGTCTGTGTCTCTGTGTCTTAGAGTCTCAGTGTCCCAGAGTCTCAGTGTCTCCGCTTCTCTGTGTCTCTGTGTCACAGTGTCTCTGTCCCTCAGTGTTTCTGTAACTCAGTGTCTCAGAGTTTCAGTGTCTCTATGTCTCTGTGTCTCAGTGTCTCTGTGCCTCAGTGTCTCAGTGTCTCAGAGTCTCAGTGTCTCTGTGTCTCAGTGTCTCTGTGTCTCTGTGCCTCAGTGTCTCTGTGTCTCAGTGTCTCAGAGTTTCTGTGTCTCTGTGTCTCTGTCCCTCAGTGTCTCTGTGTCTCAGTGCCTCAGTGTCACTCTGTCTCAGTGTCCCTGTGCCTCAGTGTCTCTTTGTCTCAGTGTCTCAGTGTCTCAGAGTCTCAGTGTCTCTGTGTCTCAGTGCCTCAGTGTCTCTGTGTCTAAGTATCTCAGAGTTTCAGTGTCTCTATGTCTCTGTGTCTCAGTGTCCCTGTGCCTCAGTGTCTCTGTGTCTCAGTCCCTCAGTGCCTCAGTGACTCTCTATCTCTGTGTCTCTGTGCCTCAGTGTCTCTTTGTCTCTTTGTCTCACTGTCTCAGTGTCTCTGTGCCTCAGTGTCTCTGTATTTCAGTGTATCAGTGTCTCAGAGACTCACGGTCTCTTTGTCTCTGTGTCTGAGTGTCTCTGTGCATCAGTGTCTCTGTGTCTCAGTGTCTCAGTGTCTCAGAGTCTCAGAGTCTCAGTGTCTCTGTGTCTCAGTGTCTCAGAGTCTCAGTGTCTCAGTGTCTCTGTGTCTCAGTGTATCAGTGTCTCAGAGACTCAGTGTCTCTTTGTCTCTGTGTCTGAGTTACTCTCTGCCTCAGTGTCACAGTGTAACAGTGTCTCTGTGTCTCAGTATCTCAGAGTCTCAGAGTGTCTGTGCCTCAGTGTCTCAGTGTCTCTGTGTCTCAGGGCCTCTGTGTCTCAGTGTGTCAGCATCTCAGAGAATCAGTGTCTCTGTGTCTGAGTTTCTCTGTGCCTCAATGGCACAGTGTCTCTGTGTCTCAGTTTCTCAGTGTTTTTCTATCTCTGTGTCTCAGTGCCTCAGAGTCTCTGTGTCTCTGTGTTTCTGTGCCTCAGTGTCTCTGTGTCTCAGATTCTCTGTGTCTCAGTGACTCTGTGTCTCAGTGTCTCTGCGCCTCAGTGCCTCTGTGTCTCAGTGTCTCTGTGTCTCTGTGTCTCAGTGTCTCAGAGTCTCAGAGTCTCTGAGTCTCAGTGTCTCTGTGTCTCCAAGTCTCTGTGTCTCTGTGTATCAGTGTCTCTTTGTCTCTGTGTCTCAGTGTCTCTGTGCCTCAGTGTCTCAGTGTCTCAGAGTCTCAGTGTCTCTGTGTCTCAGTGCCTCAGTGTCACTCTGTCTCAGTGTCCCTGTGCCTCAGTGTCTCTTTGTCTCAGTGTCTCAGTGTTTCAGAGTCTCAGTGTCTCAGTGTCTCAGTGTCTCTGTGCCTCAGTGTCTCTGTGTCTAAGTATCTAAGAGTTTCAGTGTCTCTATGTCTCTGTGTCTCAGTGTCCCTGTGCCTCAGTGTCTCAGTGTCTCAGTCCCTCAGTGCCTCAGTGACTCTCTGTCTCTGTGTCTCTGTGCCTCAGTGTCTCTTTGTCTCTGTGTCTCAGTGTCTCTGTGCCTCAGTGTCTTTGTGTTTCAGTGTATCAGTGTCTCAGAGACTCACTGTCTTTTTGTCTCTGTGTCTGAGTGTCTCTGTGCATCAGTGTCACAGTGTCTCTGTGTCTCAGTGTCTCAGTGTCTCAGAGTCAAAGTGTCTCAGTGTCTCAGTGACTCAGAGTCTCAGTGTTTCAGTGTCTCAGAGACTCAGTGTCTCTTTGTCTCTGTGTCTGAGTGTCTCTGTGCCTCAGTGTATTCGCATCTCAGAGAATCAGTGTCTCTGTGCCTGAGTTTCTCTGTGCCTCAATGGCACAGTGTCTCAGTGTCTCTGTGTCTCAGTTATCTCAGTGTTTATCTATCTCTGTGTCTCAGTGTCTCAGAGTCTCTGTGACTCTGTGTTTCTGTGCCTCAGTGCCTCTGTGTCTCAGTTTCTCAATGTCTCAGTGACTCTGTGCCTCAATGTCTCTGCGCCTCTGTGCCTCTGTGTCTCTATGTCTCTGTGTCTCAGTGTCTCAGAGTCTCAGAGTCTCAGTGCCTCAGTGCCTCAGTGTCTCTCTGTCTCAGTGTCTCTGTGCCTCACTTTATGTCAGTGTCTCAGTGTCTCAGAGTCTCAGTGTCTCTGTGTCTCAGTGCCTCAGTGTCTCTGTGTCTCTGTCCCTCAGTGCCTCAGTGACTCTCTGTTTCTTTGTCTCTGTGTCTCAGTGCCTCAGTGTCTCTGTGTTTCATAGTGTCAGTGTCTCAGAGACTCACTGTCTCTTTGTCCCTGTGTCTGGGTGCCTCTGTGCATCAGTGTCACAGTGTCTCGGTGTCTCAGTGTCTCAGAGTCAAAGTGTCTCAGTGACTCTGTGTCTCATTGTCTCTGCGCCTCAGTGCCTCTGTGTCTCAGTGTCACTGTGTCTCTGTGTCTCAGTGTCTCAAAGTCTCAGAGTCTCAGTGTCTCTGTGTCTCAGTGTCTCAGTGTCTCTGTGCCTCAGTGTCTCTGTGTCTCAGTGCCTCAGTGTCTCTGTGTCTCAGTGTCTCAGAGTTTCAGTGTCTCTCTGTCTCTGTGACTCAGTGCCTCAGTGTCTCTCAGTCTCAGTGTCTCTGTGCCTCACTTTGTGTCCGTGTCACAGTGTCAGAGTCTTAGTGTATCTGTGCCTCAGTGTCTCAGTGTCTCTGTGTCTCAGTGTCTCTGTGTCCCAGTGTATCAGCATCTCAGAGAATCAGTGTCTCTGTGTCTGAGTGTCTCTGTGCCTCAATGGCACAGTGTCTCAGTGTCTCTGTGTCTCAGTGTCTCAGTATTTATCTATCTCTGTGTCTCAGAGTCTCTGTGTCTCTGTGTTTCTGTGCCTCAGTGTCTCAGTTTATCTGTGTCTCAGTGACTCTGTGTCTCAGTGTCTCAGAGTCTCAGAATCTCAGTGTCTCTGTGTCTCACTGTCTCAGTGTCTCTGTGTCTCAGTGTTTTTCTATCTCGGTGTCTCAGTGTCTCAGAGTCTCTGTGTCTCTGTGTCTCTGTGTTTCTGTGCCTCAGTGTCTCTGTGTCTCAGTTTCTCTGTGTCTCAGTGACTCTGTGTCTCAGTGTCTCTGCGCCTCAGTGCCTCTGTGTCTCTGTGTCTCTGTGTCACGTTGTCTCAGTGTCTCAGAGTCTCAGAGTCTCAGTGTCTCTGTCACTCAGTGTCTCAGAGTCTCAGTGTCTCTGTGTCCCAGTGTCTCAGGGTCTCTGTGTCTCAGTGTCTCAGAGTTTCAGTGTCTCTATGTCTCAGTGTCTCAGTGTGTCTGTGCCTCAGTGTCTCAGAGTTTCAGTCCCTCATTGCCTCAGTGACTCTCTGTCTCTGTGTCTCTGTGCCTCAGTGTCTCTTTGTCTCTTTGTCTCACTGTCTCAGTGTCTCTGTGTCTGAGTGTCTCTGTGCATCAGTGTCACAGTGTCTCTGTGTCTCAGTGTCTCAGAGTCTCAGAGTCTCAGTGTCTCTGTGTCTCAGTGTATCAGTGTCTCAGTGTCTCAGAGACTCAGTGTCTCTTTGTCTCTGTGTCGGAGTTACTCTCTGCCTCATTGTCACAGTGTAACAGTGTCTCTGTGTCTCACTGTCTCAGTGTCTCTGTGTCACAGTATCTCAGAGTCTCAGTGTGTCTGTGCCTCAGTGTCTCAGTGTCTCTGTGTCTCAGTGCCTCTGTGTCTCAGTGTATCAGCATCTCAGAGAATCAGTGTCCCTGTGTCTGAGTTTCTCTGTGCCTCAATGGCACAGTGTCTCTGTGTCTCAGTGTCTCAGTGTTTTTCTATCTCTGTGTCTCAGTGCCTCAGAGTCTCTGTGTCTCTGTGTCTCTGTGTTTCTGTGCCTCAGTGTCTCTGTGTCTCAGTTTCTCTGTGTCTCAGTGACCCTGTGTCTCAGTGTCTCTGCGCCTCAGTGCCTCTGTGTCTCAGTGTCTCAGAGTCTCAGAGTCTCAGTTTCTCTATGTCTCTGTGTCTCAGTGTCTCTGTGCCTCAGTGTCTCAGAGTTTCAGTTTCTCTATGTCTCTGTGTCTCAGTGTCTCTGTGCCTCAGTGTCTCAGAGTCTCAGTGTCTCTGTGTCTCAGTGCCTCAGTGTCTCTGTGTCTCAGTGCCTCAGTGCCTCAGTGTCTCTCTGTCTCAGTGTCTCTGTGCCTCAGTGTCACTTTGTGTCAGTGTCTCAGTGTCTCAGAGTCTCAGTGTCTCTGTGTCTCAGAGTCTCAGGGTCTCAGTGTCTCAGTGTGTCTGTGCCTCAGTGTCTCAGAGTCTCAGGGTCTCTGTGTCTCAGTGCCTCAGTGTCTCTATGTCTCTGTGTCTCAGTGTCTCTGTGCCTCAGTGTCTCAGTGTCTCAGAGACTCACTGTCTCTTTGTGTCTGTACCTCACTGTCTCGGTGTCTGTACCTCAGTGTCTCAGTGTCTCTGTGTCTCAGTATTTCAGCATCTCAGATAATCAGTGTCTCTGTGTCTGAGTTTCTCTGTGCCTCAATGGCACAGTGTCTCAGTGTCTCAGTGTCTCTGTGTCTCAGTTATCTCAGTGTTTATCTATCTCTGTGTCTCAGTGTCTCAGAGTCTCTGTGACTCTGTGTTTCTGTGCTTCAGTGTCTCTGTGTCTCTATGTCTCTGTGTCTCAGTGTCTCAGAGTCTCAGAATCTCAGTGTCTCTCTGTCTCAGTGTCTCTGTGTCTCAGTGTATCAGCATCTCAGAGAATCAGTGTCTCTGTGTCTGAGTTTCTCTGTGCCTCAATCGCACAGTGTCTCAGTGTCTCTGTGTCTCAGTGACCCAATGTCTCAGTGTCTCTGTGCCTCAGTGTCTCTGCGTCTCAGTGTCTCCAAGTCTCTGTGTCTCTGCGTCTCAGTGTCTCTGTGCCTCAGTGTATCTGTGTCTCAGTGTCTCAGAGTTTCAGTGTCTCTATGTCTCTGTGTCTCACTGTCTCTGTGTCTCAGTGCCTCAGTGTCTCTCTGTCTCAGTGTCTCTGTGCCTCAGTGTCCCTTTGTCTTAGAGTCTCAGTGTCGCAGAGTCTCAGTGTCTCTGTGTCTCAGTGCCTCTGTGTCTCAGTATCTCAGAGTTTCAGTGTCTCTATGTCTCTGTGTCTCTGTGTCTCTGTGCCTCAGTGTCTCAGTGTGTGTGTGTCTCAGTCCCTCAGTGCCTCAGTGACTCTCTGTCTCTGTGTCTCTGTGTCTCAGTGTCTCTTTGTCACTGTGTCTCAGTGTCTCAGTGTCTCTGTGCATCAGTGTCTCTGTGTCCCTAAGTCTTTGTGTCTCAGTGTCTCAGACTCTCAGTGTCTCAGTGCCTCAGAGTCTCAGTGAGTCTGTGTCTCTGTGTCTTAGAGTCTCAGTGTCCCAGAGTCTCAGTGTCTCCGCTTCTCTGTGTCTCTGTGTCACAGTGTCTCTGTCCCTCAGTGTTTCTGTAACTCAGTGACTCAGAGTTTCAGTGTCTCTATGTCTCTGTGTCTCAGTGTCTCTGTGCCTCAGTGTCTCAGTGTCTCAGAGTCTCAGTGTCTCTGTGTCTCAGTGTCTCAGAGTTTCAGTGTCTCTATGTCTCTGTGTCTCAGTGTCTCTGTGCCTCAGTGTTTCAGTGTCTCAGAGTCTCAGTGTCTCTATGTCTCAGTGCCTCAGTGTCTCTCTGTCTCAGTGTCTCTGTGCCTCACTTTGTGTCCGTGTCACAGTGTCTCAGAGTCTCAGTGTCTCTGTGTCTCAGTGCCTCAGTGTCTCTGTGTCTCTGTCCCTCAGTGCCTCAGTGACTCTCTGTTTCTTTGTCTCTGTGTCTCAGTGTCTCTGTGCCTCAGTGTCTCTGTGTTTCAGTGTATCAGTGTCTCAGAGACTCACTGGCTCTTTGTCCCTGTGTCTGGGTGTCTCTGTGCATCAGTGTCACAGTGTCACAGTGTCACAGTGTCTCAGAGTCTCAGCGTCTCAGTGTCTCAGTGTCTCTGTGACTCAGTGTATCAGTGTCTCAGAGACTCAGTGTCTCTTTGTCTCTGTGTCTGAGTTTCTCTGTGCCTCAGTGTCACAGAGTCACTATGTCTCTGTGTCTCACTGTCTTAGTGTCTCCTGTGTCTCAGTGTCTCAGAGTCTTAGTGTGTCTGTGCCTCAGTGTCCCAGTGTCTCTGTGTCTCAGTGTATCAGCATCTCAGAGAATCAGTGTCTCTGTGTCTGAGTGTCTCTGTGCCTCAATGGCACAGTGTCTCAGTGTCTCTGTGTCTCAGTGTCTCAGTATTTATCTATCTCTGTGTCTCAGAGTCTCTATGTCTCGGTGTTTCTATGCCTCAGTCTCTCAGTTTCTCTGTGTCTCAGTGACTCTATGTCTCAGTGTCTCTGCGCCTCAGTGCCTCTGTGTCTCTATGTCTCTGTGTCTCTGTGTCTCAAATTCTCAGTGTGTCTGTGCATCAGTGTCTCTGTGTCTCTGTGTCTCAGTGTCTCAAAGTCTTTGTGTCTCAGTGTCTCAGAGTCTCAGTGAGTCTGTGTCTCTGTGTCTTAGTGTCTCACAGTCTCAGTGTTCCAGAGTCTCAGTGTCTCCAAGTCTCTGTGTCTCTGTGTCTCAGTGTCTCTGTGCCTCAGTGTATCTGTGTCTCAGTGTCTCAGAGTTTCTGTGTCTCTATGTCTCTGTCCCTCAGTGTCTCTGTGCCTCAGTGTCTCAGTGTCTCAGAGTCTCAGTGTCTCTGTGTCTCAGTGCCTCAGAGTCTCTGTGTCTAAGTATCTCAGAGTTTCAGTGTCTCTATGTCTCTGTGTCTCAGTGTCCCTGTGCCTCAGTGTCTCTGTGTCTCAGTCCCTCAGTGCCTCAGTGACTCTCTATCTCTGTGTCTCTGTGCCTCAGTGTCTCTTTGTCTCTTTGTCTCACTGTCTCAGTGTCTCTGTGCCTCAGTGTCTCTGTATTTCAGTGTATCAGTGTCTCAGAGACTCACTGTCTCTTTGTCTCTGTGTCTGAGTGTCTCTGTGCATCAGTGTCTCAGTGTCTCAGAGTCTCAGAGTCTCAGTGTCTCTGTGTCTCAGTGTATCAGTGTCTCAGTGTCTCAGTGTCTCAGTGTCTCAGTGTATCAGTGTCTCAGAGACTCAGTGTCTCTTTGTCTCTGTGTCTGAGTTACTCTCTGCCTCATTGTCACAGTGTAACAGTGTCTCTGTGTCTCAGAATCTCAGAGTCTCAGAGTGTCTGTGCCTCAGTGTCTCAGTGCCTCTGTGTCTCAGTGCCTCTGTGTCTCAGTGTGTCAGCATCTCAGAGAATCAGTGTCACTGTGTCTGAGTTTCTCTGTGCCTCAATGGCACAGTGTCTCTGTGTCTCAGTTTCTCAGTGTTTTTCTATCTCTGTGTCTCAGTGCCTCAGAGTCTCTGTGTCTCTGTCTTTCTGTGCCTCAGTGTCTCTGTGTCTCAGATTCTCTGTGTCTCAGTGACTCTGTGTCTCAGTGTCTCTGCGCCTCAGTGCCTCTGTGTCTCAGTGTTTCTGTGTCTCTGTGTCTCAGTGTCTCAGAGTCTCAGAGTCTCAGTGTCTCTGTGTCTCAGTGTCTCAGTGTCTCCAAGTCTCTGTGTGTCTGTGTCTCAGTGTCTCTGTGCCTCAGTGTATCTGTGTCTCAGTGTCTCAGAGTTTCAGTGTCTCTATGTCTCTGTGTCTCACTGTCTCTGTGTCTCTGTGCCTCAGTGTCCCTTTGTCTTAGAGTCTCAGTGTCTCAGAGTCTCAGTGTCTCTGTGTCTCAGTGCCTCTGTGTCTCAGTATCTCAGAGTTTCAGTGTCTCTATGTCTCTGTGTCTCTGTGTCTCTGTGCCTCAGTGTCTCAGTGTGTGTGTGTCTCAGTCCCTCAGTGCCTCAGTGACTCTCTGTCTCTGTGTCTCTGTGTCTCAGTGTCTCTTTGTCCCAAAGTCTTTGTGTCTCAGTGTCTCAGACTCTCAGTGTCTCAGTGCGTCAGAGTCTCAGTGAGTCTGTGTCTCTGTGTCTTAGAGTCTCAGTGTCCCAGAGTCTCAGTGTCTCCGCTTCTCTGTGTCTCTGTGTCACAGTGTCTCTGTCCCTCAGTGTTTCTGTAACTCAGTGTCTCAGAGTTTCAGTGTCTCTATGTCTCTGTGTCTCAGTGTCTCTGTGCCTCAGTGTCTCAGTGTCTCAGAGTCTCAGTGTCTCTGTGTCTCAGTGTCTCTGTGTCTCTGTGCCTCAGTGTCTCTGTGTCTCAGTGTCTCAGAGTTTCTGTGTCTCTATGTCTCTGTCCCTCAGTGTCTCTGTGTCTCAGTGCCTCAGTGTCACTCTGTCTCCGTGTCCCTGTGCCTCAGTGTCTCTTTGTCTCAGTGTCTCAGTGTCTCAGAGTCTCAGTGTCTCTGTGTCTCAGTGCCTCAGTGTCTCTGTGTCTAAGTATCTCAGAGTTTCAGTGTCTCTATGTCTCTGTGTCTCAGTGTCCCTGTGCCTCAGTGTCTCTGTGTCTCAGTCCCTCAGTGCCTCAGTGACTCTCTATCTCTGTGTCTCTGTGCCTCAGTGTCTCTTTGTCTCTTTGTCTCACTGTCTCAGTGTCTCTGTGCCTCAGTGTCTCTGTATTTCAGTGTATCAGTGTCTCAGAGACTCACTGTCTCTTTGTCTCTGTGTCTGAGTGTCTCTGTGCATCAGTGTCTCTGTGTCTCAGTGTCTCAGTGTCTCAGAGTCTCAGTGTCTCTGTGTCTCAGTGTATCAGTGTCTCAGTGTCTCAGTGTCTCAGTGTCTCAGTGTATCAGTGTCTCAGAGACTCAGTGTCTCTTTGTCCCTGTGTCTGAGTTACTCTCTGCCTCATTGTCACAGTGTAACAGTGTCTCTGTGTCTCAGTATCTCAGAGTCTCAGAGTGTCTGTGCCTCAGTGTCTCAGTGCCTCTGTGTCTCAGTGCCTCTGTGTCTCAGTGTGTCAGCATCTCAGAGAATCAGTGTCACTGTGTCTGAGTTTCTCTGTGCCTCAATGGCACAGTGTCTCTGTGTCTCAGTTTCTCAGTGTTTTTCTATCTCTGTGTCTCAGTGCCTCAGAGTCTCTGTGTCTCTGTCTTTCTGTGCCTCAGTGTCTCTGTGTCTCAGATTCTCTGTGTCTCAGTGACTCTGTGTCTCAGTGTCTCTGCGCCTCAGTGCCTCTGTGTCTCAGTGTTTCTGTGTCTCTGTGTCTCAGTGTCTCAGAGTCTCAGAGTCTCAGTGTCTCTGTGTCTCAGTGTCTCAGTGTCTCCAAGTCTCTGTGTGTCTGTGTCTCAGTGTCTCTGTGCCTCAGTGTATCTGTGTCTCAGTGTCTCAGAGTTTCAGTGTCTCTATGTCTCTGTGTCTCTCTGTCTCAGTGTCTCTGTGCCTCAGTGTCCCTTTGTCTTAGAGTCTCAGTGTCTCAGAGTCTCAGTGTCTCTGTGTCTCAGTGCCTCTGTGTCTCAGTATCTCAGAGTTTCAGTGTCTCTATGTCTCTGTGTCTCTGTGTCTCTGTGCCTCAGTGTCTCAGTGTGTGTGTGTCTCAGTCCCTCAGTGCCTCAGTGACTCTCTGTCTCTGTGTCTCTGTGTCTCAGTGTCTCTTTGTCCCAAAGTCTTTGTGTCTCAGTGTCTCAGACTCTCAGTGTCTCAGTGCGTCAGAGTCTCAGTGAGTCTGTGTCTCTGTGTCTTAGAGTCTCAGTGTCCCAGAGTCTCAGTGTCTCCGCTTCTCTGTGTCTCTGTGTCACAGTGTCTCTGTCCCTCAGTGTTTCTGTAACTCAGTGTCTCAGAGTTTCAGTGTCTCTATGTCTCTGTGTCTCAGTGTCTCTGTGCCTCAGTGTCTCAGTGTCTCAGAGTCTCAGTGTCTCTGTGTCTCAGTGTCTCTGTGTCTCTATGCCTCAGTGTCTCTGTGTCTCAGTGTCTCAGAGTTTCTGTGTCTCTATGTCTCTGTCCCTCAGTGTCTCTGTGTCTCAGTGCCTCAGTGTCACTCTGTCTCCGTGTCCCTGTGCCTCAGTGTCTCTTTGTCTCAGTGTCTCAGTGTCTCAGAGTCTCAGTGTCTCTGTGTCTCAGTGCCTCAGTGTCTCTGTGTCTAAGTATCTCAGAGTTTCAGTGTCTCTATGTCTCTGTGTCTCAGTGTCCCTGTGCCTCAGTGTCTCTGTGTCTCAGTCCCTCAGTGCCTCAGTGACTCTCTATCTCTGTGTCTCTGTGCCTCAGTGTCTCTTTGTCTCTTTGTCTCACTGTCTCAGTGTCTCTGTGCCTCAGTGTCTCTGTATTTCAGTGTATCAGTGTCTCAGAGACTCACTGTCTCTTTGTCTCTGTGTCTGAGTGTCTCTGTGCATCAGTGTCTCTGTGTCTCAGTGTCTCAGTGTCTCAGAGTCTCAGTGTCTCTGTGTCTCAGTGTATCAGTGTCTCAGTGTCTCAGTGTCTCAGTGTATCAGTGTCTCAGAGACTCAGTGTCTCTTTGTCCCTGTGTCTGAGTTACTCTCTGCCTCATTGTCACAGTGTAACAGTGTCTCTGTGTCTCAGTATCTCAGAGTCTCAGAGTGTCTGTGCCTCAGTGTCTCAGTGCCTCTGTGTCTCAGTGCCTCTGTGTCTCAGTGTGTCAGCATCTCAGAGAATCAGTGTCACTGTGTCTGAGTTTCTCTGTGCCTCAATGGCACAGTGTCTCTGTGTCTCAGTTTCTCAGTGTTTTTCTATCTCTGTGTCTCAGTGCCTCAGAGTCTCTGTGTCTCTGTCTTTCTGTGCCTCAGTGTCTCTGTGTCTCAGATTCTCTGTGTCTCAGTGACTCTGTGTCTCAGTGTCTCTGCGCCTCAGTGCCTCTGTGTCTCAGTGTTTCTGTGTCTCTGTGTCTCAGTGTCTCAGAGTCTCAGAGTCTCAGTGTCTCTGTGTCTCAGTGTCTCAGTGTCTCCAAGTCTCTGTGTGTCTGTGTCTCAGTGTCTCTGTGCCTCAGTGTATCTGTGTCTCAGTGTCTCAGAGTTTCAGTGTCTCTATGTCTCTGTGTCTCACTGTCTCTGTGTCTCTGTGCCTCAGTGTCCCTTTGTCTTAGAGTCTCAGTGTCTCAGAGTCTCAGTGTCTCTGTGTCTCAGTGCCTCTGTGTCTCAGTATCTCAGAGTTTCAGTGTCTCTATGTCTCTGTGTCTCTGTGCCTCAGTGTCTCAGTGTGTGTGTGTCTCAGTCCCTCAGTGCCTCAGTGACTCTCTGTCTCTGTGTCTCTGTGTCTCAGTGTCTCTTTGTCCCAAAGTCTTTGTGTCTCAGTGTCTCAGACTCTCAGTGTCTCAGTGCGTCAGAGTCTCAGTGAGTCTGTGTCTCTGTGTCTTAGAGTCTCAGTGTCCCAGAGTCTCAGTGTCTCCGCTTCTCTGTGTCTCTGTGTCACAGTGTCTCTGTCCCTCAGTGTTTCTGTAACTCAGTGTCTCAGAGTTTCAGTGTCTCTATGTCTCTGTGTCTCAGTGTCTCTGTGCCTCAGTGTCTCAGAGTCTCAGTGTCTCTGTGTCTCAGTGTCTCTTTGTCTCTGTGCCTCAGTGTCTCTGTGTCTCAGTGTCTCAGAGTTTCTGTGTCTCTATGTCTCTGTCCCTCAGTGTCTCTGTGTCTCAGTGCCTCAGTGTCACTCTGTCTCAGTGTCCCTGTGCCTCAGTGTCTCTTTGTCTCAGTGTCTCAGTGTCTCAGAGTCTCAGTGTCTCTGTGTCTCAGTGCCTCAGTGTTTCTGTGTCTAAGTATCTCAGAGTTTCAGTGTCTCTATGTCTCTGTGTCTCAGTGTCCCTGTGCCTCAGTGTCTCTGTGTCTCAGTCCCTCAGTGCCTCAGTGACTCTCTATCTCTGTGTCTCTGTGCCTCAGTGTCTCTTTGTCTCTTTGTCTCACTGTCTCAGTGTCTCTGTGCCTCAGTGTCTCTGTATTTCAGTGTATCAGTGTCTCAGAGACTCACTGTCTCTTTGTCTCTGTGTCTGAGTGTCTCTGTGCATCAGTGTCTCTGTGTCTCAGTGTCTCAGTGTCTCAGAGTCTCAGAGTCTGAGTGTCTCTGTGTCTCAGTGTCTCAGAGTCTCAGTGTCTCAGTGTCTCTGTGTCTCAGTGTATCAGTGTCTCAGAGACTCAGTGTCTCTTTGTCTCTGTGTCTGAGTTACTCTCTGCCTCAGTGTCACAGTGTAACAGTGTCTCTGTGTCTCAGTATCTCAGAGTCTCAGAGTGTCTGTGCCTCAGTGTCTCAGTGTCTCTGTGTCTCAGGGCCTCTGTGTCTCAGTGTGTCAGCATCTCAGAGAATCAGTGTCTCTGTGTCTGAGGTTCTCTGTGCCTCAATGGCACAGTGTCTCTGTGTCTCAGTTTCTCAGTGTTTTTCTATCTCTGTGTCTCAGTGCCTCAGAGTCTCTGTGTCTCTGTGTTTCTGTGCCTCAGTGTCTCTGTGTCTCAGATTCTCTGTGTCTCAGTGACTCTGTGTCTCAGTGTCTCTGCGCCTCAGTGCCTCTGTGTCTCAGTGTCTCTGTGTCTCTGTGTCTCAGTGTCTCAGAGTCTCAGAGTCTCAGAGTCTCAGTGTCTCTGTGTCTCCAAGTCTCTGTGTCTCTGTGTCTCAGTGTCTCTATGTCTCTGTGTCTCAGTGTCTCTGTGCCTCAGTGTCTCAGTGTCTCAGAGTCTCAGTGTCTCTGTGTCTCAGTGCCTCAGTGTCACTCTGTCTCAGTGTCCCTGTGCCTCAGTGTCTCTTTGTCTCAGTGTCTCAGTGTTTCAGAGTCTCAGTGTCTCAGTGTCTCTGTGCCTCAGTGTCTCTGTGTCTAAGTATCTAAGAGTTTCAGTGTCTCTATGTCTCTGTGTCTCAGTGTCCCTGTGCCTCAGTGTCTCAGTGTCTCTGTGTCTCAGTCCATCAGTGCCTCAGTGACTCTCTGTCTCTGTGTCTCTGTGCCTCAGTGTCTCTTTGTCTCTGTGTCTCAGTGTCTCTGTGCCTCAGTGTCTTTGTGTTTCAGTGTATCAGTGTCTCAGAGACTCACTGTCTTTTTGTCTCTGTGTCTGAGTGTCTCTGTGCATCAGTGTCACAGTGTCTCTGTGTCTCAGTGTCTCAGTGTCTCAGAGTCAAAGTGTCTCAGTGTCTCAGTGACTCAGAGTCTCAGTGTTTCAGTGTCTCAGAGACTCAGTGTCTCTTTGTCTCTGTGTCTGAGTGTCTCTGTGCCTCAGTGTATTCGCATCTCAGAGAATCAGTGTCTCTGTGCCTGAGTTTCTCTGTGCCTCAATGGCACAGTGTCTCAGTGTCTCTGTGTCTCAGTTATCTCAGTGTTTATCTATCTCTGTGTCTCAGTGTCTCAGAGTCTCTGTGACTCTGTGTTTCTGTGCCTCAGTGTCTCTGTGTCTCAGTTTCTCAATGTCTCAGTGACTCTGTGCCTCAATGTCTCTGTGCCTCTGTGCCTCTGTGTCTCTATGTCTCTGTGTCTCAGTGTCTCAGAGTCTCAGAGTCTCAGAGTCTCAGTGTCTCTGTGTCTCACTGTCTCAGTGTCTCTGTGTCTCAGTGTATCAGCATCTCAGAGAATCAGTGTCTCTGTGTCTGAGTTTCTCTGTGCCTCAATCGCACAGTGTCTCAGTGTCTCTGTGTCTCAGTGTCTCAGTGTTTTTCTATCTCTGTGTCTCAGTGTCTCAGAGTCTCTGTGTCTCTGTGTCTCTGTGTTTCTGTGCCTCAGTGCCTCTGTGTCTCTATGTCTCTGTGTCTCAGTGTCGCAGAGTCTCAGTGTCTCTGTGTCTCTGTGTTTCTGTGCCTCAGTATCTCTGTGTCTCAGTTTCTCTGTGTCTCAGTGACTCTCTGTCTCAGTGCCTCTGCGCCTCAGTGCCTCTGTGTCTCTGTGGCTCTGTGTCACTTTGTCTCAGTGTCTCAGAGTCTCAGAGTCTCAGTGTCTCTGTGTCTCAGTGTCTCAGAGTCTCAGTGTCACTGTGTCTCAGTGTCTCAGTGTCTCTGTGCCTCAGTGTCTCTGTGTCTCAGTGTCTCAGTGTCTCCAAGTCTCTGTGTCTCTGTGTCTCAGTGTCTCTGTGCCTCAGTGTGTCTGTGTCTCAGTGTCTCAGAGTTTCAGTGTCTCTATGTCTCTGTGTCTCACTGTCTCTGTGTCTCAGTGCCTCAGTGCCTCAGTGTCTCTCTGTCTCAGTGTCTCTGTGCCTCAGTGTCTCTTTGTCTCAGAGTCTCAGTGTCTCAGAGTCTCAGTGTCTCTGTGTCTCAGTGCCTCTCTGTCTCAGTATCTCAGAGTTTCAGTGTCTCTATGTCTCTGTGTCTCTGTGTCTCTGTGTCTCTGTGCCTCAGTGTCTCTGTGTCTCAGTCCCTCAGTGCCTCAGTGACTCTCTGTCTCTGTGTCTCAGTGTCTCTTTGTCACTGTGTCTCAGTGTCTCAGTGTCTCAAAGTTTTTGTGTCTCAGTGTCTCAGACTCTCAGTGTCTCAGTGCCTAAGAGTCTCAGTGAGTCTGTGTCTCTGTGTCTTAGAGTCTCAGTGTCCCAGAGTCCCAGTGTCTCCGCTTCTCTGTGTCTCTGTGTTTCTGTATCTCAGTGTCTCAGAGTTTCAGTGTCTCTATGTCTCTGTGTCTCAGTGTCTCTGTGCCTCAGTGTCTCAGTGTCTCAGAGTCTCAGTGTCTCTGTGCCTCAGTGTCTCTGTGTCTCAGTGTCTCAGAGTTTCAGTGTCTCTATGTCTCAGTGTCTCAGTGTCTCTCTGTCTCAGTGCCTCAGTGCCTCAGTGTCTCTGTGCCTCACTTTATGTCAGTGTCTCAGTGTCTCAGAGTCTCAGTGTCTCTGTGTCTCAGTGCCTCAGTGTCTCCGTGTCTCTGTCCCTCAGTGCCTCAGTGATTCTCTGTTTCTTTGTCTCTGTGTCTCAGTGCCTCAGTGTCTCTGTGTTTCATAGTATCAGTGTCTCAGAGACTCACTGTCTCTTTGTCCCTGTGTCTGGGTGCCTCTCTGCATCAGTGTCACAGTGTCTCAGTGTCTCAGTGTCTCAGAGTCAAAGTGTCTCAGTGACTCTGTGTCTCAGTGTCTCTGCGCCTCAGTGCCTCTGTGTCTTAGTGTCTCAGTGTCTCTGTGTCTCTGTGTCTCAGTGTCTCAGAGTCTCAGAGTCTCAGTGTCTCTGTGTCTCAGTGTCTCAGTGTCTCTGTGCCTCAGTGTCTCTGTGTCTCAGTGCCTCAGTGTCTCTGTGTCTCAGTGTCTCAGAGTTTCAGTGTCTCTCTGTCTCTGTGCCTCAGTGCCTCAGTGTCTCTCTGTCTCAGTGTCTCTGTGCCTCACTTTGTGTCCATGTCACAGTGTCTCAGAGTCTTAGTGTATCTGTGCCTCAGTGTCTCAGTGTCTCTGTGTCTCAGTGTCTCTGTGTCCCAGTGTATCAGCATCTGAGAGAATCAGTGTCTCTGTGTCTGAGTGTCTCTGTGCCTCAATGGCACAGTGTCTCAGTGTCTCTGTGTCTCAGTGTCTCAGTATTTATCTATCTCTGTGTCTCAGAGTCTCTGTGTCTCTGTGTTTCTGTGCCTCAGTGTCTCAGTTTCTCTGTGTCTCAGTGACTCTGTGTCTCAGTGTCTCAGAGTCTCAGAATCTCAGTGTCTCTGTGTCTCACTGTCTCAGTGTCTTTGTGTCTCAGTGTTTTTCTATCTCGGTGTCTCAGTGTCTCAGAGTCTCTGTGTCTCTGTGTCTCTGTGTTTCTGTGCCTCAGTGTCTCTGTGTCTCAGTTTCTCTGTGTCTCAGTGACTCTGTGTCTCAGTGTCTCTGCGCCTCAGTGCCTCTGTGTCTCTGTGTGTCTGTGTCACGTTGTCTCAGTGTCTCAGAGTCTCAGAGTCTCAGTGTCTCTGTCACTCAGTGTCTCAGAGTCTCAGTGTCTCTGTGTCCCAGTGTCTCAGTGTGTCTGTGTCTCAGTGTCTCAGAGTTTCAGTGTCTCTATGTCTCAGTGTCTCAGTGTGTCTGTGCCTCAGTGTCTCAGAGTTTCAGTCCCTCATTGCCTCAGTGACTCTCTGTCTCTGTGTCTCTGTGCCTCAGTGTCTCTTTGTCTCTTTGTCTCACTGTCTCAGTGTCTCTGTGTCTGAGTGTCTCTGTGCATCAGTGTCACAGTGTCTCTGTGTCTCAGTGTCTCAGAGTCTCAGAGTCTCAGAGTCTCAGTGTCTCTGTGTCTCAGTGTATCAGTGTCTCAGTGTCTCAGTGTCTCAGAGACTCAGTGTCTCTTTGTCTCTGTGTCGGAGTTACTCTCTGCCTCATTGTCACAGTGTAACAGTGTCTCTGTGTCTCACTGTCTCAGTGTCTCTGTGTCACAGTATCTCAGAGTCTCAGTGTGTCTGTGCCTCAGTGTCTCAGTGTCTCTGTGTCTCAGTGCCTCTGTGTCTCAGTGTATCAGCATCTCAGAGAATCAGTGTCTCTGTGTCTGAGTTTCTCTGTGCCTCAATGGCACAGTGTCTCTGTGTCTCAGTGTCTCAGTGTTTTTCTATCTCTGTGTCTCAGTGCCTCAGAGTCTCTGTGTCTCTGTGTCTCTGTGTTTCTGTGCCTCAGTGTCTCTGTGTCTCAGTTTCTCTGTGTCTCAGTGACCCTGTGTCTCAGTGTCTCTGCGCCTCAGTGCCTCTGTGTCTCTGTGTCTCAGTGTCTCAGAGTCTCAGAGTCTCAGTTTCTCTATGTCTCTGTGTCTCAGTGTCTCTGTGCCTCAGTGTCTCAGAGTCTCAGTGTCTCTGTGTCTCAGTGCCTCAGTGTCTCTGTGTCTCAGTGCCTCAGTGCCTCAGTGTCTCTCTGTCTCAGTGTCTCTGTGCCTCAGTGTCACTTTGTGTCAGTGTCTCAGTGTCTCAGAGTCTCAGTGTCTCTGTGTCTCAGTGCCTCAGGGTCTCTGTGTCTCAGTGTCTCAGAGTTTCAGTGTCTCTATGTCTCAGTGTCTCAGTGTGTCTGTGCCTCAGTGTCTCAGAGTTTCCATCCCTCAGTGCCGCAGTGACTCTCTGTCTCAGTGTCTCAGTGCCTCAGTGTTTCTTTGTCTCTGTGTCTCAGTGTCTCAATGTCTCAGTATCTCTGTGCCTCAGTGTTTCTGTGTCTCAAAGTCTTTGTGTCTCAGTGCCTCAGACTCTCAGTGTCTTAGTGCCTCAGTGTCTCAGTGACTCTGTGCCTCAGTCTGTCAGACTCTCAGTGTCTCTGTGTCTCAGAGGCTCAGTGTCTCTGTGTCTCAGTGTCTCTGTGTCTCAGTGGCTCAATGTCTCAGTGTCTCAGAATCTCAGTGTCTCTGTGTCTCAGTGTCTGTGTCTCAGTGTCTCAGAGTCTCAGTGTCTCTCTGTCTCTGTGCCTCAGTGTCTCGCTGTCTCAGTGCCTCAGTGTCTCTCTCTCTCAGTGTCTCTGTGCCTCAGTGTCACTTTGTGTCAGTGTCTCAGAGTCTCAGTGTCTCTGTGCCTCAGTGTCACTTTGTGTCAGTGTCTCAGTGTCTCTGTGTCTCAGTGCCTCAGGGTCTCTGTGTCTCAGTGTCTCAGAGTTTCAGCGTCTCTATGTCTCAGTGTCGCTATGTCTCAGTGTCTCTGTGCCTCAGTGTCTCAGTGTCTCATTGCCTCAGTGTATCTGTATCTCAGTGTCTCAGAGTTTCAGTTTCTCTATGTCTCTGTGTCTCAGTGTCTCTGTGCCTCAGTGTCTCCGAGTTTCAGTTTCTCTATGTCTCTGTGTCTCAGTGTCTCTGTGCCTCAGTGTCTCAGAGTCTCAGTGTCTCTGTGTCTCAGTGCCTCAGTGTCTCTGTGTCTCAGTGTCTCTGTGTCTCAGTGTCTCTCTGTCTCAGTGTTTCTGTGCCTCAGTGTCACTTTGTGTCAGTGTCTCAGTGTCTCAGAGTCTCCCTGTCTCTGTGCCTCAGTGTCTCTTTGTCTCTGTGTCTCAGTGTCTCTGTGTCTCAGTGTCTCTGTGCCTCAGTGTCTCACAGTCTCATTGAGTCTGTGTCTCAGTGTCTCTGTGTCTCAGTGCCTCAGTGTCTCAGTGTCTCAGAATCTCAGAGTCTCTGTGTCTCAGTGTCTGTGTCTCAGTGTCTCCGCGTCTCTGTGTCTCTGTGTCTCAGTGTCTCTGTGTCTCAGTGTCTCTGTGTCTCAGTGACTCAGTGTCTCAGAGTCTCAGTGTCTCAGTGTCTCAGAGTCTCAGTGTCTCAGTGTCTCTGAGTGTCAGTGTCTCTGTGTCTCAGTGTCTCAATGTCTCAGTGTCTCAGAGTCTCAGTGTCTCACTGTCTCAGAGTGTCAGTGTCTCAGTGTCTCAGTGACTCAGTGTCTCAGTGTCTCTGTGTCTCAGTGTCTCAGTGTCTCAGTGTCTCAGTGTTTCAGTGTCTCAGTGTCTCAGTGACTCAGTGTCTCAGAGTCTCAGTGTCTCTGTGCCTCAGTGTCTCAGTGTCTCAGTGTCTCAGTGTCTCAGTGTCTCAGTGTCTCAGTGTCTCAGTGACTCAGTGTCTCTGAGTCTCAGTGTCTCTGTGTCTCAGAGTCTCAGTGTCTCAGTGCCTCAGAGTCTCAGTGAGTCTGTGTCTCTGTGTCTCAGTGTCTCAGTGTCTCTGTGCCTCAGTGTCTCAGAGTCTCTGTGTCTCAGTGTCTCACTGTCTCTATGTCTCAGTGTCTCAGTGCCTCAGTGTCTCAGTGACTTAGTGCCTCTGTGTCTCAGTGTCTCAGTGTCTCAGTGTCTCTGTGCCTCAGTGTCTCTGTGTCTCAGTGTCTCAAAGTCTTTGTGTCTCAGTGCCTGTGACTCTCAGTGTCTCAGTGCCTCAGAGTCTCAGTGAGTCTGTGTCTCTGTGTCTCAGAGTCGCAGTGTGTAGAGTCTCTGTGTCTTGGTGCCTCAGTGTTTCAGTGACTCTGTGCCTCAGTCTATCAGACACTCAGTGTCTCTGTGTCTCAGAGGCTCAGTGTCTCTGTGTCTCAGTGTCTCTGTGTCTCAGTGTCTGTGTCTCAGTGTCTCAGTGTCTACGCGTCTCTGTGTATCTGTGTCTCAGTGTACCTGTTTCTCTGTGTCTCTTTGTCTCAGTGTCTCTGTGTCTCAGTGTCTCAGTGTCTCTGTGTCTCAGAGTTTCAGTGTCTCTAGGTCTCTGTGTCTCTGTGTCTCTGTGTCTCAGTGTCTCAGAGTCTCAGAGTCTCAGTTTCTCTATGTCTCTGTGTCTCAGTTTCTCTGTGCCTCAGTGTCTCAGAGTTTCAGTTTCTCTAGGTCTCAGTGCCTCAGTGTCTCTGTGTCTCAGTGCCTCAGTGCCTCAGTGTCTCTCTGTCTCAGTGTCTCTCTGCCTCAGTGTCACTTTGTGTCAGTGTCTCAGTGTCTCAGAGTCTCAGTGTCTCTGTGTCTCAGTGCCTCAGGGTCTCTGTGTCTCAGTGTCTCAGAGTTTCAGTGTCTCTATGTCTCAGTGTGTCTGTGCCTCAGTGTCTCAGAGTTTCAATCCCTCAGTGCCGCAGTGACTCTCTGTCTCTGTATCTCTGTGCCTCAGTGTTTCTTTGTCTCTGTGTCTCAGTGTCTCAATGTCTCAGTATCTCTGTGCCTCAGTGTTTCTGTGTCTCAAAGTCTTTGTGTCTCAGTGCCTCAGACTCTCAGTGTCTTAGTGCCTCAGTGTCTCAGTGACTCTGTGCCTCAGTCTATCAGACTCTCAGTGTCTCTGTGTCTCAGAGGCTCAGTGTCTCTGTGTCTCAGTGTCTCTGTGTCTCAGTGCCTCAATGTCTCAGTGTCTCAGAATCTCAGTGTCTCTGTGTCTCAGTGTCTGTGTCTCAGTGTCTCAGAGTTTCAGTGTCTCTCTGTCTCTGTGCCTCAGTGTCTCTGTCTCAGTGCCTCAGTGTCTCTCTCTCTCAGTGTCTCTGTGCCTCAGTGTCACTTTGTGTCAGTGTCTCAGAGTCTCAGTGTCTCTGTGCCTCAGTGTCACTTTGTGTCATTGTCTCAGTGTCTCTGTGCCTCAGTGTCACTTTGTGTCAGTGTCTCAGAGTCTCAGTGTCTCTGTGCCTCAGTGTCACTTTCTGTCATTGTCTCTATGTCTCAGTGTCTCTGTGCCTCAGTGTCTCAGTGTCTCTGTGCCTCAGTGTCACTTTGTGTCAGTGTCTCAGTGTCTCAGTGTCTCTGTGCCTCAGTGTCTCAGTGTCTCATTGCCTCAGTGTATCTGTATCTCAGTGTCTCAGAGTTTCAGTTTCTCTATGTCTCTGTGTCTCAGTGTCTCTGTGCCTCAGTGTCTCAGAGTTTCAGTTTCTCTATGTCTCTGTGTCTCAGTGTCTCTGTGCCTCAGTGTCTCAGTGTCTCATTGCCTCAGTGTATCTGTATCTCAGTGTCTCAGAGTTTCAGTTTCTCTATGTCTCTGTGTCTCAGTGTCTCTGTGCCTCAGTGTCTCAGAGTCTCAGTGTCTCTGTGTCTCAGTGCCTCAGTGTCTCTGTGTCTCAGTGCCTCAGTGCCTCAGTGTCTCTCTGTCTCAGTGTCTCTGTGCCTCAGTGTCACTTTGTGTCAGTGTCTCAGTGTCTCAGAGTCTCAGTGTCTCTGTGTCTCAGTGCCTCAGAGTTTCAGTGTCTCTATGTCTCAGTGTCTCAGTGTGTCTGTGCCTCAGTGTCTCAGAGTTTCAGTCCCTCAGTGCCGCAGTGACTCTCTGTCTCTGTATCTCTGTGCCTCAGTGTTTCTTTGTCTCTGTGTCTCAGTGTCTCAATGTCTCAGTATCTCTGTGCCTCAGTGCCTCTGTGTCTCAAAGTCTTTGTGTCTCAGTGCCTCAGACTCTCAGTGTCTTAGTGCCTCAGTGTCTCAGTGACTCTGTGCCTCAGTCTATCAGACTCTCAGCGTCTCTGTGTCTCAGAGGCTCAGTGTCTCTGTGTCTCAGTGTCTCTGTGTCTCAGTGCCTCAATGTCTCAGTGTCTCAGAATCTCAGTGTCTCTGTGTCTCAGTGTCTGTGTCTCAGTGTCTCAGATTCTCAGTGTCTCTCTGTCTCTGTGCCTCAGTGTCTCTTTGTCTCTGTGTCTCAGTGTCTCTGTGTCTCAGTGTCTCTGTGCCTCAGTGTCTCACAGTCTCATTGAGTCTGTGTCTCAGTGTCTCTGTGTCTCAGTGCCTCAGTGTCTCAGTGTCTCAGAATCTCAGAGTCTCTGTGTCTCAGTGTCTGTGTCTCAGTGTCTCAGTGTCTCCGCGTCTCTGTGTCTCTGTGTCTCAGTGTCTCTGTGTCTCAGTGTCTCTGTGTCTCAGAGTTTCAGTGTCTCTCGGTCTCTGTGTCTCAGTGTCTCTGTGTCTCAGTGACTCAGTGTCTCAGAGTCTCAGTGTCTCAGTGTCTCTGAGTGTCAGTGTCTCTGTGTCTCAGTGTCTCAGTGTCTCAGAGTCTCAGTGTCTCAGTGTCTCAGAGTGTCAGTGTCTCAGTGTCTCAGTGTCTCAGAGTCTCACTGTCTCTGTGTCTCAGTGACTCAGTGTCTCAGAGTCTCAGTGTCTCTGAGTGTCAGTGTCTCTGTGTCTCAGTGTCTCAGTGTCTCAGAGTCTCCGTGTCTCAGTGTCTCAGAGTGTCAGTGTCTCAGTGTCTCAGTGACTCAGTGTCTCAGTGTCTCAGTGTCTCAGTGTCGCAGTGACTCAGTGTCCCAGAGTCTCATTGTTTCTGTGTCTCAGAGTCTCAGTGTCTCAGTGCCTCAGAGTCTCAGTGAGTCTGTGTCTCTGTGTCTCAGTGTCTCAGTGTCTCTGTGCCTCAGTGTCTCAGAGTCTCTGTGTCTCAGTGTCTCACTGTCTCTATGTCTCAGTGTCTCAGTGCCTCAGTGTCTCAGTGTCTTAGTGCCTCTGTGTCTCAGTGTCTCAGTGTCTCAGTGTCTCTGTGTCTCTGTGCCTCAGTGTCTCTGTGTCTCAGTGTCTCAAAGTCTTTGTGTCTCAGTGCCTGAGACTCTCAGTGTCTCAGTGCCTCAGAGTCTCAGTGAGTCTGTGTCTCTGTGTCTCAGAGTCGCAGTGTGTAGAGTCTCTGTGTCTTGGTGCCTCAGTGTCTCAGTGACTCTGTGCCTCAGTCTATGAGACACTCAGTGTCTCTGTGTCTCAGAGGCTCAGTGTCTCTGTGTCTCAGTGTCTCTGTGTCTCAGTGTCTCAGTGTCTCAGAATCTCAGTGTCTCTGTGTCTCAGTGTCTGTGTCTCAGTGTCTCCGCGTCTCTGTGTCTCTGTGTCTCAGTGTACCTGTTTCTCTGTGTCTCTTTGTCTCAGTGTCTCTGTGTCTCAGTGTCTGTGTGTCTCAGAGTTTCAGTGTCTCTAGGTCTCTGTGTCTCAGTGTCTCTGTGTCTCAGCGTCTCAGAGTCTCAGTGTCTCTGTGTCTCTGTGTCTCAGTGCCTCACTGTCGCTGTGTCTCAGTGTCTCAGAGTCTCACTGTCTCTGTGTCTCAGTGACTCAGTGTCTCAGAGTCTCAGTGACTCAGTGTCTCAGAGTCTCAGTGTCTCAGTGTCTCAGAGTCTCGCTGTCTCTGTGTCTCAGTGACTCAGTGTCTCAGAGTCTCAGTGTCTCAGTGTCTCAGAGTCTCAGTGTCTCTGTGTCTCAGTGTCTATGTGCCTCAGTGTCTCAGAGTCTCAGTGTCTCAGAGTCTCAGAGTCTCAGAGTCTCAGAGTCTCAGTGTCTCAGAGTCTCGCTGTCTCTGTGTCTCAGTGACTCAGTGTCTCAGAGTCTCAGTGTCTCAGTGTCTCAGAGTCTCAGTGTCTCTGTGTCTCAGTGTCTATGTGCCTCAGTGTCTCAGAGTCTCAGTGTCTCAGAGTCTCAGAGTCTCAGTGTCTCAGTGTCTCAGAGTCTCAGTGTCTCTGTGTCTCTGAGTGTCAGTGTCTCTGTGTCTCAGTGTCTCAATGTCTCAGTGTCTCAGAGTCTCAGTGTCTCAGTGTCTCCGAGTGTCAGTGTCTCAGTGTCTCAGTGACTCAGTGTCTCAGTGTCTCTGTGTCTCAGTGTCTCAGTGTCTCAGTGTCTCAGTGTTTCAGTGTCTCAGTGTCTCAGTGACTCAGTGTCTCAGAGTCTCAGTGTCTCTGTGCCTCAGTGTCTCAGTGTCTCAGTGTCTCAGTGTCTCAGTGTCTCAGTGTCTCAGTGTCTCAGTGACTCAGTGTCTCAGAGTCTCAGTGTCTCTGTGTCTCAGAGTCTCAGTGTCTCAGTGCCTCAGAGTCTCAGTGAGTCTGTGTCTCTGTGTCTCAGTGTCTCAGTGTCTCTGTGCCTCAGTGTCTCAGAGTCTCTGTGTCTCAGTGTCTCACTGTCTCTATGTCTCAGTGTCTCAGTGCCTCAGTGTCTCAGTGACTTAGTGCCTCTGTGTCTCAGTGTCTCAGTGTCTCAGTGTCTCTGTGCCTCAGTGTCTCTGTGTCTCAGTGTCTCAAAGTCTTTGTGTCTCAGTGCCTGTGACTCTCAGTGTCTCAGTGCCTCAGAGTCTCAGTGAGTCTGTGTCTCTGTGTCTCAGAGTCGCAGTGTGTAGAGTCTCTGTGTCTTGGTGCCTCAGTGTCTCAGTGACTCTGTGCCTCAGTCTATCAGACACTCAGTGTCTCTGTGTCTCAGAGGCTCAGTGTCTCTGTGTCTCAGTGTCTCTGTGTCTCAGTGTCTGTGTCTCAGTGTCTCAGTGTCTACGCGTCTCTGTGTATCTGTGTCTCAGTGTACCTGTTTCTCTGTGTCTCTTTGTCTCAGTGTCTCTGTGTCTCAGTGTCTCAGTGTCTCTGTGTCTCAGAGTTTCAGTGTCTCTAGGTCTCTGTGTCTCTGTGTCTCTGTGTCTCAGTGTCTCAGAGTCTCAGAGTCTCAGTTTCTCTATGTCTCTGTGTCTCAGTGTCTCTGTGCCTCAGTGTCTCAGAGTTTCAGTTTCTCTATGTCTCAGTGCCTCAGTGTCTCTGTGTCTCAGTGCCTCAGTGCCTCAGTGTCTCTCTGTCTCAGTGTCTCTGTGCCTCAGTGTCACTTTGTGTCAGTGTCTCAGTGTCTCAGAGTCTCAGTGTCTCTGTGTCTCAGTGCCTCAGCGTCTCTGTGTCTCAGTGTCTCAGAGTTTCAGTGTCTCTATGTCTCAGTGTGTCTGTGCCTCAGTGTCTCAGAGTTTCAATCCCTCAGTGCCGCAGTGACTCTCTGTCTCTGTATCTCTGTGCCTCAGTGTTTCTTTGTCTCTGTGTCTCAGTGTCTCAATGTCTCAGTATCTCTGTGCCTCAGTGTTTCTGTGTCTCAAAGTCTTTGTGTCTCAGTGCCTCAGACTCTCAGTGTCTTAGTGCCTCAGTGTCTCAGTGACTCTGTGCCTCAGTCTATCAGACTCTCAGTGTCTCTGTGTCTCAGAGGCTCAGTGTCTCTGTGTCTCAGTGTCTGTGTCTCAGTGTCTCAGAGTTTCAGTGTCTCTCTGTCTCTGTGCCTCAGTGTCTCTGTCTCAGTGCCTCAGTGTCTCTCTCTCTCAGTGTCTCTGTGCCTCAGTGTCACTTTGTGTCAGTGTCTCAGAGTCTCAGTGTCTCTGTGCCTCAGTGTCACTTTGTGTCATTGTCTCAGTGTCTCTGTGCCTCAGTGTCACTTTGTGTCAGTGTCTCAGAGTCTCGGTGTCTCTGTGCCTCAGTGTCACTTTGTGTCATTGTCTCTATGTCTCAGTGTCTCTGTGCCTCAGTGTCTCAGTGTCTCTGTGCCTCAGTGTCACTTTGTGTCAGTGTCTCAGTGTCTCTGTGCCTCAGTGTCTCAGTGTCTCATTGCCTCAGTGTATCTGTATCTCAGTGTCTCAGAGTTTCAGTTTCTCTATGTCTCTGTGTCTCAGTGTCTCTGTGCCTCAGTGTCTCAGAGTTTCAGTTTCTCTATGTCTCTGTGTCTCAGTGTCTCTGTGCCTCAGTGTCTCAGAGTCTCAGTGTCTCTGTGTCTCAGTGCCTCAGTGTCTCTGTGTCTCAGTGCCTCAGTGCCTCAGTGTCTCTCTGTCTCAGTGTCTCTGTGCCTCAGTGTCACTTTGTGTCAGTGTCTCAGTGTCTCAGAGTCTCAGTGTCTCTGTGTCTCAGTGCCTCAGAGTTTCAGTGTCTCTATGTCTCACTGTCTCAGTGTGTCTGTGCCTCAGTGTCTCAGAGTTTCAGTCCCTCAGTGCCGCAGTGACTCTCTGTCTCTGTATCTCTGTGCCTCAGTGTTTCTTTGTCTCTGTGTCTCAGTGTCTCAATGTCTCAGTATCTCTGTGCCTCAGTGCCTCTGTGTCTCAAAGTCTTTGTGTCTCAGTGCCTCAGACTCTCAGTGTCTTAGTGCCTCAGTGTCTCAGTGACTCTGTGCCTCAGTCTATCAGACTCTCAGCGTCTCTGTGTCTCAGAGGCTCAGTGTCTCTGTGTCTCAGTGTCTTTGTGTCTCAGTGCCTCAATGTCTCAGTGTCTCAGAATCTCAGTGTCTCTGTGTCTCAGTGTCTGTGTCTCAGTGTCTCAGATTGTCAGTGTCTCTCTGTCTCTGTGCCTCAGTGTCTCTTTGTCTCTGTGTCTCAGTGTCTCTGTGTCTCAGTGTCTCTGTGCCTCAGTGTCTCACAGTCTCATTGAGTCTGTGTCTCAGTGTCTCTGTGTCTCAGTGCCTCAGTGTCTCAGTGTCTCAGAATCTCAGAGTCTCTGTGTCTCAGTGTCTGTGTCTCAGTGTCTCAGTGTCTCCGCGTCTCTGTGTCTCTGTGTCTCAGTGTCTCTGTGTCTCAGTGTCTCTGTGTCTCAGAGTTTCAGTGTCTCTCGGTCTCTGTGTCTCAGTATCTCTGTGTCTCAGTGACTCAGTGTCTCAGAGTCTCAGTGTCTCAGTGTCTCTGAGTGTCAGTGTCTCTGTGTCTCAGTGTCTCAGAGTCTCAGTGTCTCAGTGTCTCAGAGTGTCAGTGTCTCAGTGTCTCAGTGTCTCAGAGTCTCACTGTCTCTGTGTCTCAGTGACTCAGTGTCTCAGAGTCTCAGTGTCTCAGTGTCTCTGAGTGTCAGTGTCTCTGTGTCTCAGTGTCTCAGTGTCTCAGAGTCTCCGTGTCTCAGTGTCTCAGACTGTCAGTGTCTCAGTGTCTCAGTGACTCAGTGTCTCAGTGTCTCAGTGTCTCAGTGTCTCAGTGTCGCAGTGACTCAGTGTCTCAGAGTCTCATTGTTTCTGTGTCTCAGAGTCTCAGTGTCTCAGTGCCTCAGAGTCTCAGTGAGTCTGTGTCTCTGTGTCTCAGTGTCTCAGTGTCTCTGTGCCTCAGTGTCTCAGAGTCTCTGTGTCTCAGTGTCTCACTGTCTCTATGTCTCAGTGTCTCAGTGCCTCAGTGTCTCAGTGTCTTAGTGCCTCTGTGTCTCAGTGTCTCAGTGTCTCAGTGTCTCTGTGTCTCTGTGCCTCAGTGTCTCTGTGTCTCAGTGTCTCAAAGTCTTTGTGTCTCAGTGCCTGAGACTCTCAGTGTCTCAGTGCCTCAGAGTCTCAGTGAGTCTGTGTCTCTGTGTCTCAGAGTCGCAGTGTGTAGAGTCTCTGTGTCTTGGTGCCTCAGTGTCTCAGTGACTCTGTGCCTCAGTCTATCAGACACTCAGTGTCTCTGTGTCTCAGAGGCTCAGTGTCTCTGTGTCTCAGTGTCTCTGTGTCTCAGTGTCTCAGTGTCTCAGAATCTCAGTGTCTCTGTGTCTCAGTGTCTGTGTCTCAGTGTCTCCGCGTCTCTGTGTCTCTGTGTCTCAGTGTACCTGTTTCTCTGTGTCTCTTTGTCTCAGTGTCTCTGTGTCTCAGTGTCTGTGTGTCTCAGAGTTTCAGTGTCTCTAGGTCTCTGTGTCTCAGTGTCTCTGTGTCTCAGCGTCTCAGAGTCTCAGTGTCTCTGTGTCTCTGTGTCTCAGTGCCTCACTGTCTCTGTGTCTCAGTGTCTCAGAGTCTCACTGTCTCTGTGTCTCAGTGACTCAGTGTCTCAGAGTCTCAGTGACTCAGTGTCTCAGAGTCTCAGTGTCTCAGTGTCTCAGAGTCTCGCTGTCTCTGTGTCTCAGTGACTCAGTGTCTCAGAGTCTCAGTGTCTCAGTGTCTCAGAGTCTCAGTGTCTCTGTGTCTCAGTGTCTATGTGCCTCAGTGTCTCAGAGTCTCAGTGTCTCAGAGTCTCAGAGTCTCAGAGTCTCAGAGTCTCAGTGTCTCAGAGTCTCGCTGTCTCTGTGTCTCAGTGACTCAGTGTCTCAGAGTCTCAGTGTCTCAGTGTCTCAGAGTCTCAGTGTCTCTGTGTCTCAGTGTCTATGTGCCTCAGTGTCTCAGAGTCTCAGTGTCTCAGAGTCGCAGAGTCTCAGTGTCTCAGTGTCTCAGAGTCTCAGTGTCTCTGTGTCTCTGAGTGTCAGTGTCTCTGTGTCTCAGTGTCTCAATGTCTCAGTGTCTCAGAGTCTCAGTGTCTCAGTGTCTCAGAGTGTCAGTGTCTCAGTGTCTCAGTGACTCAGTGTCTCAGTGTCTCTGTGTCTCAGTGTCTCAGTGTCTCAGTGTCTCAGTGTTTCAGTGTCTCAGTGTCTCAGTGACTCAGTGTCTCAGAGTCTCAGTGTCTCTGTGCCTCAGTGTCTCAGTGTCTCAGTGTCTCAGTGTCTCAGTGTCTCAGTGTCTCAGTGTCTCAGTGTCTCAGAGTCTCAGTGTCTCTGTGTCTCAGAGTCTCAGTGTCTCAGTGCCTCAGAGTCTCAGTGAGTCTGTGTCTCTGTGTCTCAGTGTCTCAGTGTCTCTGTGCCTCAGTGTCTCAGAGTCTCTGTGTCTCAGTGTCTCACTGTCTCTATGTCTCAGTGTCTCAGTGCCTCAGTGTCTCAGTGACTTAGTGCCTCTGTGTCTCAGTGTCTCAGTGTCTCAGTGTCTCTGTGCCTCAGTGTCTCTGTGTCTCAGTGTCTCAAAGTCTTTGTGTCTCAGTGCCTGTGACTCTCAGTGTCTCAGTGCCTCAGAGTCTCAGTGAGTCTGTGTCTCTGTGTCTCAGAGTCGCAGTGTGTAGTGTCTCTGTGTCTTGGTGCCTCAGTGTCTCAGTGACTCTGTGCCTCAGTCAATCAGACACTCAGTGTCTCTGTGTCTCAGAGGCTCAGTGTCTCTGTGTCTCAGTGTCTCTGTGTCTCAGTGTCTGTGCCACAGTGTCTCAGTGTCTACGCGTCTCTGTGTATCTGTGTCTCAGTGTACCTGTTTCTCTGTGTCTCTTTGTCTCAGTGTCTCTGTGTCTCAGTGTCTCAGTGTCTCTGTGTCTCAGAGTTTCAGTGTCTCTAGGTCTCTGTGTCTCTGTGTCTCTGTGTCTCAGTGTCTCAGAGTCTCAGAGTCTCAGTTTCTCTATGTCTCTGTGTCTCAGTGTCTCTGTGCCTCAGTGTCTCAGAGTTTCAGTTTCTCTATGTCTCAGTGCCTCAGTGTCTCTGTGTCTCAGTGCCTCAGTGCCTCAGTGTCTCTCTGTCTCAGTGTCTCTGTGCCTCAGTGTCACTTTGTGTCAGTGTCTCAGTGTCTCAGAGTCTCAGTGTCTCTGTGTCTCAGTGCCTCAGGGTCTCTGTGTCTCAGTGTCTCAGAGTTTCAGTGTCTCTATGTCTCAGTGTATCTGTGCCTCAGTGTCTCAGAGTTTCAATCCCTCAGTGCCGCAGTGACTCTCTGTCTCTGTATCTCTGTGCCTCAGTGTTTCTTTGTCTCTGTGTCTCAGTGTCTCAATGTCTCAGTATCTCTGTGCCTCTGTGTTTCTGTGTCTCAAAGTCTTTGTGTCTCAGTGCCTCAGACTCTCAGTGTCTTAGTGCCTCAGTGTCTCAGTGACTCTGTGCCTCAGTCTATCAGACTCTCAGTGTCTCTGTGTCTCAGAGGCTCAGTGTCTCTGTGTCTCAGTGTCTCTGTGTCTCAGTGCCTCAATGTCTCAGTGTCTCAGAATCTCAGTGTCTCTGTGTCTCAGTGTCTGTGTCTCAGTGTCTCAGAGTTTCAGTGTCTCTCTGTCTCTGTGCCTCAGTGTCTCTGTCTCAGTGCCTCAGTGTCTCTCTCTCTCAGTGTCTCTGTGCCTCAGTGTCACTTTGTGTCAGTGTCTCAGAGTCTCAGTGTCTCTGTGCCTCAGTGTCACTTTGTGTCATTGTCTCAGTGTCTCTGTGCCTCAGTGTCACTTTGTGTCAGTGTCTCAGAGTCTCAGTGTCTCTGTGCCTCAGTGTCACTTTGTGTCATTGTCTCTATGTCTCAGTGTCGCTATGTCTCAGTGTCTCTGTGCCTCAGTGTATCTGTATCTCAGTGTCTCAGAGTTTCAGTTTCTCTATGTCTCTGTGTCTCAGTGTCTCTGTGCCTCAGTGTCTCAGAGTTTCAGTTTCTCTATGTCTCTGTGTCTCAGTGTCTCTGTGCCTCAGTGTCTCAGAGTCTCAGTGTCTCTGTGTCTCAGTGCCTCAGTGTCTCTGTGTCTCAGTGCCTCAGTGTCTCTCTGTCTCAGTGTCTCTGTGCCTCAGTGTCACTTTGTGTCAGTGTCTCAGTGTCTCAGAGTCTCAGTGTCTCTGTGTCTCAGTGCCTCAGAGTTTCAGTGTCTCTATGTCTCAGTGTCTCAGTGTGTCTGTGCCTCAGTGTCTCAGAGTTTCAGTCCCTCAGTGCCGCAGTGACTCTCTGTCTCTGTATCTCTGTGCCTCAGTGTTTCTTTGTCTCTGTGTCTCAGTGTCTCAATGTCTCAGTATCTCTGTGCCTCAGTGCCTCTGTGTCTCAAAGTCTTTGTGTCTCAGTGCCTCAGACTCTCAGTGTCTTAGTGCCTCAGTGTCTCAGTGACTCTGTGCCTCAGTCTATCAGACTCTCAGCGTCTCTGTGTCTCAGAGGCTCAGTGTCTCTGTGTCTCTGTGTCTCAGTGTCTCTGTGTCTCAGTGCCTCAATGTCTCAGTGTCTCAGAATCTCAGTGTCTCTGTGTCTCAGTGTCTGTGTCTCAGTGTCTCAGATTGTCAGTGTCTCTCTGTCTCTGTGCCTCAGTGTCTCTTTGTCTCTGTGTCTCAGTGTCTCTGTGTCTCAGTGTCTCTGTGCCTCAGTGTCTCACAGTCTCATTGAGTCTGTGTCTCAGTGTCTCTGTGTCTCAGTGCCTCAGTGTCTCAGAATCTCAGAGTCTCTGTGTCTCAGTGTCTGTGTCTCAGTGTCTCAGTGTCTCCGCGTCTCTGTGTCTCTGTGTCTCAGTGTCTCTGTGTCTCAGTGTCTCTGTGTCTCAGAGTTTCAGTGTCTCTCGGTCTCTGTGTCTCAGTGTCTCTGTGTCTCAGTGACTCAGTGTCTCAGAGTCTCAGTGTCTCAGTGTCTCTGAGTGTCAGTGTCTCTATGTCTCAGTGTCTCAGTGTCTCAGAGTCTCAGTGTCTCAGTGTCTCAGAGTGTCAGTGTCTCAGTGTCTCAGTGTCTCAGAGTCTCACTGTCTCTGTGTCTCAGTGACTCAGTGTCTCAGAGTCTCAGTGTCTCAGTGTCTCTGAGTGTCAGTGTCTCTGTGTCTCAGTGTCTCAGTGTCTCAGAGTCTCCGTGTCTCAGTGTCTCAGAGTGTCAGTGTCTCAGTGTCTCAGTGACTCAGTGTCTCAGTGTCTCAGTGTCTCAGTGCCTCAGAGTCTCAGTGAGTCTGTGTCTCTGTGTCTCAGTGTCTCAGTGTTTCTGTGCCTCAGTGTCTCAGAGTCTCTGTGTCTCAGTGTCTCACTGTCTCTATGTCTCAGTGTCTCAGTGCCTCAGTGTCTCAGTGTCTTAGTGCCTCTGTGTCTCAGTGTCTCAGTGTCTCAGTGTCTCTGTGTCTCTGTGCCTCAGTGTCTCTGTGTCTCAGTGTCTCAAAGTCTTTGTGTCTCAGTGCCTGAGACTCTCAGTGTCTCAGTGCCTCAGAGTCTCAGTGAGTCTGTGTCTCTGTGTCTCAGAGTCGCAGTGTGTAGAGTCTCTGTGTCTTGGTGCCTCAGTGTCTCAGTGACTCTGTGCCTCAGTCTATCAGACACTCAGTGTCTCTGTGTCTCAGAGGCTCAGTGTCTCTGTGTCTCAGTGTCTCTGTGTCTCAGTGTCTCAGTGTCTCAGAATCTCAGTGTCTCTGTGTCTCAGTGTCTGTGTCTCAGTGTCTCCGCGTCTCTGTGTCTCTGTGTCTCAGTGTACCTATTTCTCTGTGTCTCTTTGTCTCAGTGTCTCTGTGTCTCAGTGTCTGTGTGTCTCAGAGTTTCAGTGTCTCTAGGTCTCTGTGTCTCAGTGTCTCTGTGTCTCAGCGTCTCAGAGTCTCAGTGTCTCTGTGTCTCTGTGTCTCAGTGCCTCACTGTCTCTGTGTCTCAGTGTCTCAGAGTCTCACTGTCTCTGTGTCTCAGTGACTCAGTGTCTCAGAGTCTCAGTGACTCAGTGTCTCAGAGTCTCAGTGTCTCAGTGTCTCAGAGTCTCAGTGTCTCTGTGTCTCAGTGTCTATGTGCCTCAGTGTCTCAGAGTCTCAGTGTCTCAGAGTCTCAGAGTCTCAGAGTCTCAGAGTCTCAGTGTCTCAGAGTCTCGCTGTCTCTGTGTCTCAGTGACTCAGTGTCTCAGAGTCTCAGTGTCTCAGTGTCTCAGAGTCTCAGTGTCTCTGTGTCTCAGTGTCTATGTGCCTCAGTGTCTCAGAGTCTCAGTGTCTCAGAGTCTCAGAGTCTCAGTGTCTCAGTGTCTCAGAGTCTCAGTGTCTCAGTGTCTCTGAGTGTCAGTGTCTCTGTGTCTCAGTGTCTCAATGTCTCAGTGTCTCAGAGTCTCAGTGTCTCAGTGTCTCAGAGTGTCAGTGTCTCAGTGTCTCAGTGACTCAGTGTCTCAGTGTCTCTGTGTCTCAGTGTCTCAGTGTCTCAGTGTCTCAGTGTTTCAGTGTCTCAGTGTCTCAGTGACTCAGTGTCTCAGAGTCTCAGTGTCTCTGTGCCTCAGTGTCTCAGTGTCTCAGTGTCTCAGTGTCTCAGTGTCTCAGTGTCTGTGTCTCAGTGTCTCCGCGTCTCTGTGTCTCTGTGTCTCAGTGTACCTGTTTCTCTGTGTCTCTTTGTCTCAGTATCTCTGTGTCTCAGTGTCTGTGTGTCTCAGAGTTTCAGTGTCTCTAGGTCTCTGTGTCTCAGTGTCTCTGTGTCTCAGCGTCTCAGAGTCTCAGTGTCTCTGTGTCTCTGTGTCTCAGTGCCTCACTGTCTCTGTGTCTCAGTGTCTCAGAGTCTCACTGTCTCTGTGTCTCAGTGACTCAGTGTCTCAGAGTCTCAGTGACTCAGTGTCTCAGAGTCTCAGTGTCTCAGTGTCTCAGAGTCTCAGTGTCTCTGTGTCTCAGTGTCTATGTGCCTCAGTGTCTCAGAGTCTCAGTGTCTCAGAGTCTCAGAGTCTCAGAGTCTCAGAGTCTCAGTGTCTCAGAGTCTCGCTGTCTCTGTGTCTCAGTGACTCAGTGTCTCAGAGTCTCAGTGTCTCAGTGTCTCAGAGTCTCAGTGTCTCTGTGTCTCAGTGTCTATGTGCCTCAGTGTCTCAGAGTCTCAGTGTCTCAGAGTCTCAGAGTCTCAGTGTCTCAGAGTCTCAGTGTCTCAGAGTCTCGCTGTCTCTGTGTCTCAGTGACTCAGTGTCTCAGAGTCTCAGTGTCTCAGTGTCTCAGAGTCTCAGTGTCTCCGCGTCTCTGTGTCTCTGTGTCTCAGTGTCTCTGTGTCCCAGTGTCTCTGTGTCTCAGAGTTTCAGTGTCTCTCGGTCTCTGTGTCTCAGTGTCTCTGTGTCTCAGTGACTCAGTGTCTCAGAGTCTCAGTGTCTCAGTGTCTCTGAGTGTCAGTGTCTCTGTGTCTCAGTGTCTCAGTGTCTCAGAGTCTCAGTGTCTCAGTGTCTCAGAGTGTCAGTGTCTCAGTGTCTCAGTGTCTCAGAGTCTCACTGTCTCTGTGTCTCAGTGACTCAGTGTCTCAGAGTCTCAGTGTCTCAGTGTCTCTGAGTGTCAGTGTCTCTGTGTCTCAGTGTCTCAGTGTCTCAGAGTCTCCGTGTCTCAGTGTCTCAGAGTGTCAGTGTCTCAGTGTCTCAGTGACTCAGTGTCTCAGTGTCTCAGTGTCTCAGTGCCTCAGAGTCTCAGTGAGTCTGTGTCTCTGTGTCTCAGTGTCTCAGTGTCTCTGTGCCTCAGTGTCTCAGAGTCTCTGTGTCTCAGTGTCTCACTGTCTCTATGTCTCAGTGTCTCAGTGCCTCAGTGTCTCAGTGTCTTAGTGCCTCTGTGTCTCAGTGTCTCAGTGTCTCAGTGTCTCTGTGTCTCTGTGCCTCAGTGTCTCTGTGTCTCAGTGTCTCAAAGTCTTTGTGTCTCAGTGCCTGAGACTCTCAGTGTCTCAGTGCCTCAGAGTCTCAGTGAGTCTGTGTCTCTGTGTCTCAGAGTCGCAGTGTGTAGAGTCTCTGTGTCTTGGTGCCTCAGTGTCTCAGTGACTCTGTGCCTCAGTCTGTCAGACACTCAGTGTCTCTGTGTCTCAGAGGCTCAGTGTCTCTGTGTCTCAGTGTCTCTGTGTCTCAGTGTCTCAGTGTCTCAGAATCTCAGTGTCTCTGTGTCTCAGTGTCTGTGTCTCAGTGTCTCCGCGTCTCTGTGTCTCTGTGTCTCAGTGTACCTGTTTCTCTGTGTCTCTTTGTCTCAGTGTCTCTGTGTCTCAGTGTCTGTGTGTCTCAGAGTTTCAGTGTCTCTAGGTCTCTGTGTCTCAGTGTCTCTGTGTCTCAGCGTCTCAGAGTCTCAGTGTCTCTGTGTCTCTGTGTCTCAGTGCCTCACTGTCTCTGTGTCTCAGTGTCTCAGAGTCTCACTGTCTCTGTGTCTCAGTGACTCAGTGTCTCAGAGTCTCAGTGACTCAGTGTCTCAGAGTCTCAGTGACTCAGTGTCTCAGAGTCTCAGTGTCTCAGTGTCTCAGAGTCTCAGTGTCTCTGTGTCTCAGTGTCTATGTGCCTCAGTGTCTCAGAGTCTCAGTGTCTCAGAGTCTCAGTGTCTCAGTGTCTCAGAGTCTCAGTGTCTCAGTGTCTCTGAGTGTCAGTGTCTCTGTGTCTCAGTGTCTCAATGTCTCAGTGTCTCAGAGTCTCAGTGTCTCAGTGTCTCAGAGTGTCAGTGTCTCAGTGTCTCAGTGACTCAGTGTCTCAGTGTCTCTGTGTCTCAGTGTCTCAGTGTCTCAGTGTCTCAGTGTTTCAGTGTCTCAGTGTCTCAGTGACTCAGTGTCTCAGAGTCTCAGTGTCTCTGTGCCTCAGTGTCTCAGTGTCTCAGTGTCTCAGTGTCTCAGTGTCTGTGTCTCAGTGTCTCCGCGTCTCTGTGTCTCTGTGTCTCAGTGTACCTGTTTCTCTGTGTCTCTTTGTCTCAGTGTCTCTGTGTCTCAGTGTCTGTGTGTCTCAGAGTTTCAGTGTCTCTAGGTCTCTGTGTCTCAGTGTCTCTGTCTCTCAGCGTCTCAGACTCTCAGTGTCTCTGTGTCTCTGTGTCTCAGTGCCTCACTGTCTCTGTGTCTCAGTGTCTCAGAGTCTCACTGTCTCTGTGTCTCAGTGACTCAGTGTCTCAGAGTCTCAGTGACTCAGTGTCTCAGAGTCTCAGTGTCTCAGTGTCTCAGAGTCTCAGTGTCTCTGTGTCTCAGTGTCTATGTGCCTCAGTGTCTCAGAGTCTCAGTGTCTCAGAGTCTCAGAGTCTCAGAGTCTCAGAGTCTCAGTGTCTCAGAGTCTCGCTGTCTCTGTGTCTCAGTGACTCAGTGTCTCAGAGTCTCAGTGTCTCAGTGTCTCAGAGTCTCAGTGTCTCTGTGTCTCAGTGTCTATGTGCCTCAGTGTCTCAGAGTCTCAGTGTCTCAGAGTCTCAGAGTCTCAGTGTCTCAGTGTCTCAGATTCTCAGTGTCTCAGTGTCTCTGAGTGTCAGTGTCTCTGTGTCTCAGTGTCTCAATGTCTCAGTGTCTCAGAGTCTCAGTGTCTCAGTGTCTCAGAGTGTCAGTGTCTCAGTGTCTCAGTGACTCAGTGTCTCAGTGTCTCTGTGTCTCAGTGTCTCAGTGTCTCAGTGTCTCAGTGTTTCAGTGTCTCAGTGTCTCAGTGACTCAGTGTCTCAGAGTCTCAGTGTCTCTGTGCCTCAGTGTCTCAGTGTCTCAGTGTCTCAGTGTCTCAGTGTCTCAGTGTCTCAGTGTCTCAGTGTCTCAGTGACTCAGTGTCTCAGAGTCTCAGTGTCTCTGTGTCTCAGAGTCTCAGTGTCTCAGTGCCTCAGAGTCTCAGTGAGTCTGTGTCTCTGTGTCTCAGTGTCTCAGTGTCTCTGTGCCTCAGTGTCTCAGAGTCTCTGTGTCTCAGTGTCTCACTGTCTCTATGTCTCAGTGTCTCAGTGCCTCAGTGTCTCAGTGACTTAGTGCCTCTGTGTCTCTGTGTCTCAGTGCCTGTGACTCTCAGTGTCTCAGTGCCTCAGAGTCTCAGTGAGTCTGTGTCTCTGTGTCTCAGAGTCGCAGTGTGTAGAGTCTCTGTGTCTTGGTGCCTCAGTGTCTCAGTGACTCTGTGCCTCAGTCTATCAGACACTCAGTGTCTCTGTGTCTCAGAGGCTCAGTGTCTCTGTGTCTCAGTGTCTCTGTGTCTCAGTGTCTGTGTCTCAGTGTCTCAGTGTCTACGCGTCTCTGTGTATCTGTGTCTCAGTGTACCTGTTTCTCTGTGTCTCTTTGTCTCAGTGTCTCTGTGTCTCAGTGTCTCAGTGTCTCTGTGTCTCAGAGTTTCAGTGTCTCTAGGTCTCTGTGTCTCTGTGTCTCTGTGTCTCAGTGTCTCAGAGTCTCAGAGTCTCAGTTTCTCTATGTCTCTGTGTCTCAGTGTCTCTGTGCCTCAGTGTCTCAGAGTTTCAGTTTCTGTATGTCTCAGTGCCTCAGTGTCTCTGTGTCTCAGTGCCTCAGTGCCTCAGTGTCTCAGAGTCTCTGTGTCTCAGTGTCTCACTGTCTCTATGTCTCAGTGTCTCAGTGCCTCAGTGTCTCAGTGTCTTAGTGCCTCTGTGTCTCAGTGTCTCAGTGTCTCAGTGTCTCTGTGTCTCTGTGCCTCAGTGTCTCTGTGTCTCAGTGTCTCAAAGTCTTTGTGTCTCAGTGCCTGAGACTCTCAGTGTCTCAGTGCCTCAGAGTCTCAGTGAGTCTGTGTCTCTGTGTCTCAGAGTCGCAGTGTGTAGTGTCTCTGTGTCTTGGTGCCTCAGTGTCTCAGTGACTCTGTGCCTCAGTCTATCAGACACTCAGTGTCTCTGTGTCTCAGAGGCTCAGTGTCTCTGTGTCTCAGTGTCTCTGTGTCTCAGTGTCTCAGTGTCTCAGAATCTCAGTGTCTCTGTGTCTCAGTGTCTGTGTCTCAGTGTCTCCGCGTCTCTGTGTCTCTGTGTCTCAGTGTACCTGTTTCTCTGTGTCTCTTTGTCTCAGTGTCTCTGTGTCTCAGTGTCTGTGTGTCTCAGAGTTTCAGTGTCTCTAGGTCTCTGTGTCTCAGTGTCTCTGTGTCTCAGCGTCTCAGAGTCTCAGTGTCTCTGTGTCTCTGTGTCTCAGTGCCTCACTGTCTCTGTGTCTCAGTGTCTCAGAGTCTCACTGTCTCTGTGTCTCAGTGACTCAGTGTCTCAGAGTCTCAGTGACTCAGTGTCTCAGAGTCTCAGTGTCTCAGTGTCTCAGAGTCTCAGTGTCTCTGTGTCTCAGTGTCTATGTGCCTCAGTGTCTCAGAGTCTCAGTGTCTCAGAGTCTCAGAGTCTCAGAGTCTCAGAGTCTCAGTGTCTCAGAGTCTCGCTGTCTCTGTGTCTCAGTGACTCAGTGTCTCAGAGTCTCAGTGTCTCAGTGTCTCAGAGTCTCAGTGTCTCTGTGTCTCAGTGTCTATGTGCCTCAGTGTCTCAGAGTCTCAGTGTCTCAGAGTCTCAGAGTCTCAGTGTCTCAGTGTCTCAGAGTCTCAGTGTCTCAGTGTCTCTGAGTGTCAGTGTCTCTGTGTCTCAGTGTCTCAATGTCTCAGTGTCTCAGAGTCTCAGTGTCTCAGTGTCTCAGAGTGTCAGTGTCTCAGTGTCTCAGTGACTCAGTGTCTCAGTGTCTCTGTGTCTCAGTGTCTCAGTGTCTCAGTGTCTCAGTGTTTCAGTGTCTCAGTGTCTCAGTGACTCAGTGTCTCAGAGTCTCAGTGTCTCTGTGCCTCAGTGTCTCAGTGTCTCAGTGTCTCAGTGTCTCAGTGTCTCAGTGTCTCAGTGTCTCAGTGTCTCAGTGACTCAGTGTCTCAGAGTCTCAGTGTCTCTGTGTCTCAGAGTCTCAGTGTCTCAGTGCCTCAGAGTCTCAGTGAGTCTGTGTCTCTGTGTCTCAGTGTCTCAGTGTCTCTGTGCCTCAGTGTCTCAGAGTCTCTGTGTCTCAGTGTCTCACTGTCTCCATGTCTCAGTGTCTCAGTGCCTCAGTGTCTCAGTGCCTCTGTGTCTCTGTGTCTCAGTGCCTGTGACTCTCAGTGTCTCAGTGCCTCAGAGTCTCAGTGAGTCTGTGTCTCTGTGTCTCAGAGTCGCAGTGTGTAGAGTCTCTGTGTCTTGGTGCCTCAGTGTCTCAGTGACTCTGTGCCTCAGTCTATCAGACACTCAGTGTCTCTGTGTCTCAGAGGCTCAGTGTCTCTGTGTCTCAGTGTCTCTGTGTCTCAGTGTCTGTGTCTCAGTGTCTCAGTGTCTACGCGTCTCTGTGTATCTGTGTCTCAGTGTACCTGTTTCTCTGTGTCTCTTTGTCTCAGTGTCTCTGTGTCTCAGTGTCTCAGTGTCTCTGTGTCTCAGAGTTTCAGTGTCTCTAGGTCTCTGTGTCTCTGTGTCTCTGTGTCTCTGTGTCTCAGTGTCTCAGAGTCTCAGAGTCTCAGTTTCTCTATGTCTCTGTGTCTCAGTGTCTCTGTGCCTCAGTGTCTCAGAGTTTCAGTTTCTCTATGTCTCAGTGCCTCAGTGTCTCTGTGTCTCAGTGCCTCAGTGCCTCAGTGTCTCAGTGCCTGTGACTCTCAGTGTCTCAGTACCTCAGAGTCTCAGTGAGTCTGTGTCTCTGTGTCTCAGAGTCGCAGTGTGTAGTGTCTCTGTGTCTCAGCGTCTCAGAGTCTCAGTGTCTCTGTGTCTCTGTCTCAGTGCCTCACTGTCTCTGTGTCTCAGTGTCTCAGAGTCTCACTGTCTCTGTGTCTCAGTGACTCAGTGTCTCAGAGTCTCAGTGACTCAGTGTCTCAGAGTCTCAGTGTCTCAGTGTCTCAGAGTCTCGCTGTCTCTGTGTCTCAGTGACTCAGTGTCTCAGAGTCTCAGTGTCTCAGTGTCTCAGAGTCTCAGTGTCTCTGTGTCTCAGTGTCTATGTGCCTCAGTGTCTCAGAGTCTCAGTGTCTCAGAGTCTCAGAGTCTCAGTGTCTCAGTGTCTCAGAGTCTCAGTGTCTCTCTGTCCCAGTGACTCAGTGTCTCAGAGTCTCAGAGTCTCAGTGTCTCAGTGTCTCAGAGTGTGACTGTCTCTTTGTCTCAGTGTCTCAGTGTATCAGGATCTCAGTGTCTCAGTGTCTCAGTGTCTCTGTATCTCAGTGTCGCTGTGTCTCAGAGTCTCAGTGTCTCAGTGCCTCAGAGTCTCAGTGAGTCTGTGTCTCTGTGTCTCAGTGTCTCTGTGTCTCTGTTTCTCTGTGTCTCAGTGTATCTGTGTCTCTGTTTCTCTGTGTCTCAGTGTCTCTGTGTCTCTGTGTCTCAGTTTCTCAGTGTCTCAGTGTCTCAGTGTCTCTGTGTCTCAGAGACTCAGCGACTCAGTGTCTCAGTGTCTCAGTGCCGCAGTGTCGCAGTGTATCAGTGTTTCAGAGACTCAGTGTCTCTTTGTCTCTGTGTCTGAGTTTTCTGTGCCTCAGTGTCACAGTGTAACAGTGTCTCTGTGTCTCACTGTCTCAGTGTCTCTGTGCCTCAGTGTATCTTTGTCTCAGTGTCTCAAAGTGTTTGTGTTTGAGTGTCTCAGAGTCTCCGTGTCTCAGAGTCTCAGAGTCTCAGTGTCTCAGTGTCTCAGAGTCTCAGTGTCTCTGTGTCCCAGTGACTCAGTGTCTCAGAGTCTCAGAGTCTCAGTGTCTCAGTGTCTCAGAGTGTGACTGTCTCTTTGTCTCAGTGTCTCAGTGTATCAGGATCTCAGTGTCTCAGTGTCTCTGTATCTCAGTGTCGCTGTGTCTCAGAGTCTCAGTGTCTCAGTGCCTCAGAGTCTCAGTGAGTCTGTGTCTCTGTGTCTCAGTGTCTCTGTGTCTCTGTTTCTCTGTGTCTCAGTGTCTCTGTGTCTCTGTTTCTCGGTGTCTCAGTGTCTCAGTGTCTCAGTTTCTCAGTGTCTCAGTGTCTCAGTGTCTCAGTGTCTCAGTGTCTCAGTTTCTCAGTGTCTCAGTGTCTCAGTGTCTCTGTGCATCAGTGTCACAGTGTCTCTGTGTCTCACTGTCTCAGAGTCTCAGAGTCTCAGTGTCTCTGTGTCTCACTGTCTCAGTGTCTCCATGTCTCAGTGTCTCAGTGTATCAGCATCTCAGAGAATCAGTGTCTCTGTGTCTGAGTTTCTCTGTGCCTCAATCGCACAGTGTCTCAGTGTCTCTGTGTCTCAGTGTCTCAGTGTTTTTCTATCTCGGTGTCTCAGTGTCTCAGAGTCTCTGTGTCTCTGTGTCTCTGTGTTTCTGTGCCTCAGTGTCTCTGTGTCTCAGTGACTCTGTGTCTCAGTTTCTCTGCACCTCAGTGCCTCTGTGTCTCTGTGTCACGTTGTCTCAGTGTCTCAGAGTCTCAGAGTCTCAGTGTCTCTGTGTCTCAGTGTCTCAGAGTCTCAGTGTCTCTGTGTCTCAGTGTCTCAGTGTCTCTCTGCCTCAGTGTCTCTGTGTCTCTGTGTCTCAGTGTCTCTGTGCCTCAGTGTATCTGTGTCTCAGTGTCTCAGAGTTTCAGTGTCTCTATGTCTCTGTGTCTCACTGTCTCTGTGTCTCAGTGCCTCAGTGTCTCTCTGTCTCAGTGTCTCTGTGCCTCAGTGTCCCTTTGTCTTAGAGTCTCAGTGTCTCAGAGTCTCAGTGTCTCTGTGTCTCAGTGCCTCTGTGTCTCAGTATCTCAGAGTTTCAGTGTCTCTATGTCTCTGTGTCTCTGTGTCTCTGTGCCTCAGTGTCTCAGTGACTCTCTGTCTCAGTGTCTCTGTGTCTCAGTGTCTCAGTATTTATCTATCTCTGTGTCTCAGAGTCTCTGTGTCTCTGTGTTTCTGTGCCTCAGTGTCTCAGTTTCTCTGTGTCTCAGTGACTCTGTGTCTCAGTGTCTCTGCGCATCAGTGCCTCTGTGTCTCTATGTCTCTGTGTCTCAAAGTCTCAAAGTCTCAGTGTGTCTGTGCATCAGTGTCTCAGTGTCTCTGTGTCTCAGTGTCTCAAAGTCTCAGTGAGTCTGTGTCTCTGTGTCTTAGTGTCTCACAGTCTCAGTGTTCCAGAGTCTCAGTGTCTCCAAGTCTCTGTGTCTCTGTGTCTCAGTGTCCCTGTGCCTCAGTGTATCTGTGTCTTAGTGTCTCAGAGTTTCAGTGTCTCTATGTCTCTGTGTCTCAGTGTCTCTGTGCCTCTGTGTCTCAGTGTCTCACAGTCTCAGTGTCTCTGTGTCTCAGTGCCTCAGTGTCACTCTGTCTCAGTGTCCCTGTGCCTCAGTGTCTCTTTGTCTCAGTGTCTCAGTGTCTCAGAGTCTCAGTGTCTCTGTGTCTCAGTGCCTCAGTGTCTCTGTGTCTAAGTATCTCAGAGTTTCAGTGTCTCTATGTCTCTGTGTCTCAGTGTCCCTGTGCCTCAGTGTCTCTGTGCCTCAGTCCCTCAGTGCCTCAGTGACTCTCTATCTCTGTGTCTCTGTGCCTCAGTGTCTCTTTGTCTCTTTGTCTCACTGTCTCAGAGTCTCTGTACCTCAGTGTCTCTGTGTCTCAGTGTCTCAGTGTCTCAGAGTCTCAGAGTCTCAGTGTCTCTGTGTCTCAGTGTATCAGTGTCTCTGTGTCTCAGTGTCTCAGTGTCTCAGTGTCTCAGAGACTCAGTGTCTCTTTGTCTCTGTGTCTTAGTTACTCTCTGCCTCATTGTCACAGTGTAACAGTGTCTCTGTGTCTCACTGTCTCAGTGTCTCTGTGTCTCAGTATCTCAGAGTCTCAGAGTGTCTGTGCCTCAGTGTCTCAGTGTCTCTGTGGCTCAGTGCCTCTGTGTCTCAGTGTATCAGCATCTCATAGAATCAGTGTCTCTGTGTCTGAGTTTCTCTGTGCCTCAATGGCACAGTGTCTCTGTGTCTCAGTGTCTCAGTGTTTTTCTATCACTGTGTCTCAGTGCCTCAGAGTCTCTGTGTCTCTGTGTTTCTGTGCCTCAGTGTCTCTGTGTCTCAGTTTCTCTGTGTCTCAGTGACTCTGTGTCTCAGTATCTCTGCGCCTCAATGCCTCTGTGTCTCAGTGTCTCAGAGTCTCAGAGTCTCAGTGTCTCTGTGTCTCAGTGTCTCAGTGTCTCTGTGCCTCAGTGTCTCTGTGTCTCAGTGTCTCAAAGTCTTTGTGTCTCAGTGTCTCAGAGTCTCAGTGTCTCTGTGTCTCATTGCCTCAGTGTCTCTGTGTCTCAGTGTCTCAGAGTTTCAGTGTCTCTCTGTCTCTGTGCCTCAGTGCCTCAGTGTCTCTCTGTCTCAGTGTCTCTGTGCCTCAGTGTCACTTTGTGTCAGTGTCTCAGTGTTTCAGAGTCTCAGTGTCTCTGTGTCTCAGTGCCTCAGGGTCTCTGTGTCTCCGTGTCTCAGAGTCTCTGTGTCTCTGTGTCTCAGTGTCTCTGCGCCTCAGTGCCTCTGTGTCTCTGTGTCACTTTGTCTCAGTGTCTCAGAGTCTCAGAGTCTCAGTGTCTCTGTGTCTCAGTGTCTCAGAGTCTCAGTGTCTCTGTGTCTCAGTGTCTCAGTGTCTCTGTGCCTCAGTGTCTATGTGTCTCAGAGTCTCAGAGTCTCAGTGTCTTTGTGTCTCAGTGTCTCAGTGTCTCTGTGCCTCAGTGTCTCTGTGTCTCAGTGTCTCAAAGTCTTTGTGTCTCAGTGCCTCAGTGTCTCTCTGTCTCAGTGTCTCTGTGCCTCAGTGTCTCTTTGTCTCAGAGTCTCAGTGTCTCACAGTCTCAGTGTCTCTGTGTCTCAGTGCCTCTCTGTCTCAGTATCTCAGAGTTTCAGTGCCTCTATGTCTCTGTGTCTCTGTGTCTCTGTGCCTCAGTGTCTCAGTGTCTCTGTGTCTCAGTCCCGCAGTGCCTGAGTGACTCTCTGTCTCTGTGTCTCTGTGTCTCAGTGTCTCTTTGTCACTGTGTCTCAGTGTCTCAGTGTCTCTGTGTCTCAAAGTTTTTGTGTCTCAGTGTCTCAGACTCTCAGTGTCCCAGAGTCTCAGTGTCTCCGCTTCTCTGTGTCTCTGTGTCACACTGTCTCTGTGCCTCAGTGTTTCTGTATCTCAGTGTCTCAGAGTTTCAGTGTCTCTATGTCTCAGTGTCTCAGAGTCTCAGTGTCTCTGTGTCTCAGTGCCTCAGTGTCTCTGTGTCTCAGTGTCTCAGAGTTTCAGTGTCTCTGTGTCTCAGTGCCTCAGTGTCTCTGTGTCTCTGTCCCTCTGTGCCTCAGTGACTCTCTGTTTCTTTGTCTCTGTGTCTCTGTGTTTCAGTGTATCAGTGTCTCAGAGACTCACTGTCTCTTTGTCCATGTGTCTGGGTGTCTCTGTGCTTGAGTGTCACAGTGTCTCGGTGTCTCAGTGTCTCAGAGTCAAAGTGTCTCAGTGTTTCAGAGTCTCAGAGTCTCAGTGTCTCAGTGTCTCTGTGTCTGAGTGTATCAGTGTCTCAGAGACTCAGTGTCTCTTTGCCTCTGTGTCTGAGTTTCTCTGTGCCTCAGTGTCACAGTGTCACTATGTCTCTGTGTCTCACTGTCTTAGTGTCTCCTGAGTCTCAGTGTCTCAGAGTCTTAGTGTATCTGTGCCTCAGTGTCTCAGTGTCTCTGTGTCTCTGTGTCTCTGTGTCTCAGTGTCTCAGTATTTATCTATCTCTGTGTCTCAGAGTCTCTGTGTCTCTGTGTTTCTGTGCCTCAGTGTCTCAGTTTCTCTATGTCTCAGTGACTCTGTGTCTCAGTGTCTCTGCGCCTCAGTGCCTCTGTGTCTCTATGTCTCTGTGTCTCTGTGTCTCAAAGTCTCAGTGTGTCTGTGCATCAGTGTCTCTGTGTCTCAGTGTCTCAAAGTCTTTGTGTCTCAGTGTCTCAGAGTCTCAGTGAGTCTGTGTCTCTGTGTCTTAGTGTCTCACAGTCTCAGTGTTCCAGAGTCTCAGTGTCTCCAAGTCTCTGTGTCTCTGTGTCTCAGTGTCTCTGTGCCTCACTGTATCTGTGTCTCAGTGTCTCAGAGTTTCAGTGTCTCTAGTCTCTGTGTCTCAGTGTCTCTGTGCCTCAGTGTCTCAGGGTCTCAGTGTCTCTGTGTCTCAGTGCCTCAGTGTCACTTTGTCTCAGTATCCCTGTGCCTCAGTGTCTCTTTGTCTCAGTGTCTCAGTGTCTCAGAGTCTCAGTGTCTCTGTGTCTCAGTGCCTCAGTGTCTCTGTGTCTATGTATCTCAGAGTTTCAGTGTCTCTATGTCTCTGTGTCTCAGTGTCCCTGTGCCTCAGTGTCTCAGTGTCTCTGTGTCTCAGTCCCTCAGTGCCTCAGTGACTCTCTGTCTCTGTGTCTCTGTGCCTCAGTGTCTCTTTGTCTCTTTGTCTCACTGTCTCAGTGTCTCTGTGCCTCAGTGTCTCTGTGTCTCTGTGTTTCAGTGTATCAGTGTCTCAGAGACTCACTGTCTCTTTGTCTCTGTGTCTGAGTGTGTCTGTGCATCAGTGTCACAGTGTCTCTGTGTCTCAGTGTCTCAGAGTCTCAGAGTCTCAGAGTCTCAGTGTCTCTGTGTCTCAGTGTATCAGTGTCTCAGTGTATCAGTGTCTCAGAGACTCAGTGTCTCTTTGTCTCTGTGTCTGAGTTACTCTCTGCCTCATTGTCACAGTGTAACAGTGTCTCTGTGTCTCACTGTCTCAGTGTCTCTGTGTCTCAGTATCTCAGAGTCTCAGTGTGTCTGTGCCTCAGTGTCTCAGTGTCTCTGTGTCTCAGTGCCCCTGTGTCTCAGTGTATCAGCATCTCAGAGAATCAGTGTCTCTGTGTCTGAGCTTCTCTGAGCCTCAATGGCACAGTGTCTCTGTGTCTCAGTGTTTTTCTATCTCTGTGTTTCTGTGCCTCAGTGTCTCTGTGTCTCAGTTTCTCTGTGTCTCAGTGACTCTGTGGCTCAGTGTCTAAAGCGCCTCAGTGCCTCTGTGTCTCTGTGTCTCAGTGTCTCAGAGTCTCAGAGTCTCAGAGTCTCAGTGTCTCTGTGTCTCAGTGTCTCAGAGTCTCAGTGTCTCTGTGTCTCAGTGTCTCAGTGTCTCTCTGCCTCAGTGTCTCTGTGTCTCAGTGTCTCAGTCTCTCCAAGTCTCTGTGTCTCTGTGTCTCAGTGTCTCTGTGCCTCAGTGTATCTGTGTCTCAGTGTCTCAGAGTTTCAGTGTCTCTATGTCTCTGTGTCTCAGTGCCTCAGTGTCTCTCTGTCTCAGTGTCTCTGTGCCTCAGTGTCCCTTTGTCTTAGAGTCTCAGTGTCTCAGAGTCTCAGTGTCTCTGTGTCTCAGTGCCTCTGTGTCTCAGTATCTCAGAGTTTCAGTGTCTCTATGTCTCTGTGTCTCTGTGTCTCTGTACCTCAGTGTCTCAGTGACTCTCTGTCTCAGTGTCTCTGTGTCTCAGTGTCTCAGTATTTATCTATCTCTCTGTCTCAGAGTCTCTGTGTCTCTGTGTTTCTGTGCCTCAGTGTCTCAGTTTCTCTGTGTCTCAGTGACTCTGTGTCTCAGTGTCTCTGCGCATCAGTGCCTCTGTGTCTCTATGTCTCTGTGTCTCTGTGTCTCAAAGTCTCAGTGTGTCTGTGCATCAGTGTCTCAGTGTCTCTGTGTCTCAGTGTCTCAAAGTCTCAGTGAGTCTGTGTCTCTGTGTCTTAGTGTCTCACAGTCTCAGTGTTCCAGAGTCTCAGTGTCTCCAAGTCTCTGTGTCTCTGTGTCTCAGTGTCCCTGTGCCTCAGTGTATCTGTGTCTTAGTGTCTCAGAGTTTCAGTGTCTCTATGTCTCTGTGTCTCAGTGTCTCTGTGCCTCTGTGTCTCAGTGTCTCACAGTCTCAGTGTCTCTGTGTCTCAGTGCCTCAGTGTCACTCTGTCTCAGTGTCCCTGTGCCTCAGTTTCTCTGTGTCTCAGTGACTCTGTGTCTCAGTGTCTCTGCGCCTCAGTGCCTCTGTGTCTCAGTGTCTCAGAGTCTCAGAGTCTCAGTGTCTCTGTGTCTCAGTGTCTCAGTGTCTCTGTGCCTCAGTGTCTCTGTGTCTCAGTGTCTCAAAGTCTTTGTGTCTCAGTGTCTCAGAGTCTCAGTGTCTCTGTGTCTCAGTGCCTCAGTGTCTCTGTGTCTCAGTGTCTCAGAGTTTCAGTGTCTCTCTGTCTCTGTGCCTCAGTGTCTCTCTGTCTCAGTGTCTCTGTGCCTCAGTGTCACTTTGCGTCAGTGTCTCAGAGTCAAAGTGTCTCAGTGTCTCAGTGTCTCAGAGTCTCAGAGTTTCAGTGTCTCTATGTCTCTGGGTCTCAGTGTCTCTTTGGCTCAGTGTCTCAGTGTCTCAGAAGCTCAGTGTCTCTGTGTTTCAGTGTCTCTGCGTCTCAGTGACTCTGTGTCACTGTGTCTCAGTGTCTCAGAGTCTCAGAGTCTCAGTGTCTCTGTGTCTCAGTGTCTCAGTGTCTCAGTGTCTCAGTGTCTCTGTGCCTCAGTGTCTCTGTGACTGTGTCTCAGTGTCTCAAAGTCTTTGTGTCTCAGTGTCTCAGAGTCTCAGTGAGTCTGTGTCTGTGTCTTAGTGTCACACAGTCGCAGTGTCCCAGAGAATCAGTGTCTCCAATTCTCTGTGTCTCTGTGTCTCAGAGTCTCAGTGTCTCTGTGTCTCAGTGTCTCAGAGTCTCACTGTCTCAGTGCCTCAGTGCCTCAGTGCCTCAGTGTTTCTCTGTCGCAGTGTCTCTATGCCTCACTTTGTGTCAGTGTCTCAGTGTCTCAGAGTCTCAGTGTCTCTGTGTCTAAGTGCTTCAGGGTCTCTGTGTCTCAGTGTCTCAGAGTTTCAGTGTCTCTATGTCTCTGTGTCTCAGTGTCTCTGTGCCTCAGTGTCTCAGTGTCTCTGTGTCTCAGTCCCTCAGTGCCTCAGTGACTCTCTGTCTCTGTGTCTCAGTGTCACTTTGTGTCAGTGTCTCAGTGTCTCAGAGTCTCAGTGTCTCTGTGTCTCAGTGCCTCAGAGTTTCAGTGTCTCTATGTCTCAGTGTCTCAGTGTGTCTGTGCCTCAGTGTCTCAGAGTCTCAGTGTCTCTGTGTCTCAGTGCCTCAGTGTCTCTGTGTCTCAGTGCCTCAGTGTCTCTCTGTCTCAGTGTCTCTGTGCCTCAGTGTCACTTTGTGTCAGTGTCTCAGTGTCTCAGAGTCTCAGTGTCTCTGTGTCTCAGTGCCTCAGAGTTTCAGTGTCTCTATGTCTCAGTGTCTCAGTGTGTCTGTGCCTCAGTGTCTCAGAGTTTCAGTCCCTCAGTGCCGCAGTGACTCTCTGTCTCTGTATCTCTGTGCCTCAGTGTTTCTTTGTCTCTGTGTCTCAGTGTCTCAATGTCTCAGTATCTCTGTGTCTCAGTGCCTCTGTGTCTCAAAGTCTTTGTGTCTCAGTGCCTCAGACTCTCAGTGTCTTAGTGCCTCAGTGTCTCAGTGACTCTGTGCCTCAGTCTATCAGACTCTCAGCGTCTCTGTGTCTCAGAGGCTCAGTGTCTCTGTGTCTCAGTGTCTTTGTGTCTCAGTGCCTCAATGTCTCAGTGTCTCAGAATCTCAGTGTCTCTGTGTCTCAGTGTCTGTGTCTCAGTGTCTCAGATTCTCAGTGTCTCTCTGTCTCTGTGCCTCAGTGTCTCTTTGTCTCTGTGTCTCAGTGTCTCTGTGTCTCAGTGTCTCTGTGCCTCAGTGTCTCACAGTCTCATTGATTCTGTGTCTCAGTGTCTCTGTGTCTCAGTGCCTCAGTGTCTCAGTGTCTCAGAATCTCAGAGTCTCTGTGTCTCAGTGTCTGTGTCTCAGTGTCTCAGTGTCTCCGCGTCTCTGTGTCTCTGTGTCTCAGTGTCTCAGTGTCTCTCGGTCTCTGTGTCTCAGTGTCTCTGTGTCTCAGTGACTCAGTGTCTCAGAGTCTCAGTGTCTCAGTGTCTCTGAGTGTCAGTGTCTCTGTGTCTCAGTGTCTCAGAGTCTCAGTGTCTCAGTGTCTCAGAGTGTCAGTGTCTCAGTGTCTCAGTGTCTCAGAGTCTCACTGTCTCTGTGTCTCAGTGACTCAGTGTCTCAGAGTCTCAGTGTCTCAGTGTCTCTGAGTGTCAGTGTCTCTGTGTCTCAGTGTCTCAGTGTCTCAGAGTCTCCGTGTCTCAGTGTCTCAGACTGTCAGTGTCTCAGTGTCTCAGTGACTCAGTGTCTCAGTGTCTCAGTGTCTCAGTGTCTCAGTGTCGCAGTGACTCAGTGTCTCAGAGTCTCAGTGTCTCAGTGCCTCAGAGTCTCAGTGAGTCTGTGTTTCTGTGTCTCAGTGTCTCAGTGTCTCTGTGCCTCAGTGTCTCAGAGTCTCTGTGTCTCAGTGTCTCACTGTCTCCATGTCTCAGTGTCTCAGTGCCTCAGTGTCTCAGTGCCTCTGTGTCTCTGTGTCTCAGTGCCTGTGACTCTCAGTGTCTCAGTGCCTCAGAGTCTCAGTGAGTCTGTGTCTCTGTGTCTCAGAGTCGCAGTGTGTAGAGTCTCTGTGTCTTGGTGCCTCAGTGTCTCAGTGACTCTGTGCCTCAGTCTATCAGACACTCAGTGTCTCTGTGTCTCAGAGGCTCAGTGTCTCTGTGTCTCAGTGTCTCTGTGTCTCAGTGTCTGTGTCTCAGTGTCTCAGTGTCTACGCGTCTCTGTGTATCTGTGTCTCAGTGTACCTGTTTCTCTGTGTCTCTTTGTCTCAGTGTCTCTGTGTCTCAGTGTCTCAGTGTCTCTGTGTCTCAGAGTTTCAGTGTCTCTAGGTCTCTGTGTCTCTGTGTCTCTGTGTCTCTGTGTCTCAGTGTCTCAGAGTCTCAGAGTCTCAGTTTCTCTATGTCTCTGTGTCTCAGTGTCTCTGTGCCTCAGTGTCTCAGAGTTTCAGTTTCTCTATGTCTCAGTGCCTCAGTGTCTCTGTGTCTCAGTGCCTCAGTGCCTCAGTGTCTCAGTGCCTGTGACTCTCAGTGTCTCAGTACCTCAGAGTCTCAGTGAGTCTGTGTCTCTGTGTCTCAGAGTCGCAGTGTGTAGTGTCTCTGTGTCTCAGCGTCTCAGAGTCTCAGTGTCTCTGTGTCTCTGTCTCAGTGCCTCACTGTCTCTGTGTCTCAGTGTCTCAGAGTCTCACTGTCTCTGTGTCTCAGTGACTCAGTGTCTCAGAGTCTCAGTGACTCAGTGTCTCAGAGTCTCAGTGTCTCAGTGTCTCAGAGTCTCGCTGTCTCTGTGTCTCAGTGACTCAGTGTCTCAGAGTCTCAGTGTCTCAGTGTCTCAGAGTCTCAGTGTCTCTGTGTCTCAGTGTCTATGTGCCTCAGTGTCTCAGAGTCTCAGTGTCTCAGAGTCTCAGAGTCTCAGTGTCTCAGTGTCTCAGAGTCTCAGTGTCTCTCTGTCCCAGTGACTCAGTGTCTCAGAGTCTCAGAGTCTCAGTGTCTCAGTGTCTCAGAGTGTGACTGTCTCTTTGTCTCAGTGTCTCAGTGTATCAGGATCTCAGTGTCTCAGTGTCTCAGTGTCTCTGTATCTCAGTGTCGCTGTGTCTCAGAGTCTCAGTGTCTCAGTGCCTCAGAGTCTCAGTGAGTCTGTGTCTCTGTGTCTCAGTGTCTCTGTGTCTCTGTTTCTCTGTGTCTCAGTGTATCTGTGTCTCTGTTTCTCTGTGTCTCAGTGTCTCTGTGTCTCTGTGTCTCAGTTTCTCAGTGTCTCAGTGTCTCTGTGTCTCAGAGACTCAGCGACTCAGTGTCTCAGTGTCTCAGTGCCGCAGTGTCGCAGTGTATCAGTGTTTCAGAGACTCAGTGTCTCTTTGTCTCTGTGTCTGAGTTTTCTGTGCCTCAGTGTCACAGTGTAACAGTGTCTCTGTGTCTCACTGTCTCAGTGTCTCTGTGCCTCAGTGTATCTTTGTCTCAGTGTCTCAAAGTGTTTGTGTTTGAGTGTCTCAGAGTCTCCGTGTCTCAGAGTCTCAGAGTCTCAGTGTCTCAGTGTCTCAGAGTCTCAGTGTCTCTGTGTCCCAGTGACTCAGTGTCTCAGAGTCTCAGAGTCTCAGTGTCTCAGTGTCTCAGAGTGTGACTGTCTCTTTGTCTCAGTGTCTCAGTGTATCAGGATCTCAGTGTCTCAGTGTCTCTGTATCTCAGTGTCGCTGTGTCTCAGAGTCTCAGTGTCTCAGTGCCTCAGAGTCTCAGTGAGTCTGTGTCTCTGTGTCTCAGTGTCTCTGTGTCTCTGTTTCTCTGTGTCTCAGTGTCTCTGTGTCTCTGTTTCTCGGTGTCTCAGTGTCTCAGTGTCTCAGTTTCTCAGTGTCTCAGTGTCTCAGTGTCTCAGTGTCTCAGTGTCTCAGTTTCTCAGTGTCTCAGTGTCTCAGTGTCTCTGTGCATCAGTGTCACAGTGTCTCTGTGTCTCACTGTCTCAGAGTCTCAGAGTCTCAGTGTCTCTGTGTCTCACTGTCTCAGTGTCTCCATGTCTCAGTGTCTCAGTGTATCAGCATCTCAGAGAATCAGTGTCTCTGTGTCTGAGTTTCTCTGTGCCTCAATCGCACAGTGTCTCAGTGTCTCTGTGTCTCAGTGTCTCAGTGTTTTTCTATCTCGGTGTCTCAGTGTCTCAGAGTCTCTGTGTCTCTGTGTCTCTGTGTTTCTGTGCCTCAGTGTCTCTGTGTCTCAGTGACTCTGTGTCTCAGGTTCTCTGCGCCTCAGTGCCTCTGTGTCTCTGTGTCACGTTGTCTCAGTGTCTCAGAGTCTCAGAGTCTCAGTGTCTCTGTGTCTCAGTGTCTCAGAGTCTCAGTGTCTCTGTGTCTCAGTGTCTCAGTGTCTCTCTGCCTCAGTGTCTCTGTGTCTCTGTGTCTCAGTGTCTCTGTGCCTCAGTGTATCTGTGTCTCAGTGTCTCAGAGTTTCAGTGTCTCTATGTCTCTGTGTCTCACTGTCTCTGTGTCTCAGTGCCTCAGTGTCTCTCTGTCTCAGTGTCTCTGTGCCTCAGTGTCCCTTTGTCTTAGAGTCTCAGTGTCTCAGAGTCTCAGTGTCTCTGTGTCTCAGTGCCTCTGTGTCTCAGTATCTCAGAGTTTCAGTGTCTCTATGTCTCTGTGTCTCTGTGCCTCAGTGTCTCAGTGACTCTCTGTCTCAGTGTCTCTGTGTCTCAGTGTCTCAGTATTTATCTATCTCTGTGTCTCAGAGTCTCTGTGTCTCTGTGTTTCTGTGCCTCAGTGTCTCAGTTTCTCTGTGTCTCAGTGACTCTGTGTCTCAGTGTCTCTGCGCATCAGTGCCTCTGTGTCTCTATGTCTCTGTGTCTCAAAGTCTCAAAGTCTCAGTGTGTCTGTGCATCAGTGTCTCAGTGTCTCTGTGTCTCAGTGTCTCAAAGTCTCAGTGAGTCTGTGTCTCTGTGTCTTAGTGTCTCACAGTCTCAGTGTTCCAGAGTCTCAGTGTCTCCAAGTCTCTGTGTCTCTGTGTCTCAGTGTCCCTGTGCCTCAGTGTATCTGTGTCTTAGTGTCTCAGAGTTTCAGTGTCTCTATGTCTCTGTGTCTCAGTGTCTCTGTGCCTCTGTGTCTCAGTGTCTCACAGTCTCAGTGTCTCTGTGTCTCAGTGCCTCAGTGTCACTCTGTCTCAGTGTCCCTGTGCCTCAGTGTCTCTTTGTCTCAGTGTCTCAGTGTCTCAGAGTCTCAGTGTCTCTGTGTCTCAGTGCCTCAGTGTCTCTGTGTCTAAGTATCTCAGAGTTTCAGTGTCTCTATGTCTCTGTGTCTCAGTGTCCCTGTGCCTCAGTGTCTCTGTGCCTCAGTCCCTCAGTGCCTCAGTGACTCTCTATCTCTGTGTCTCTGTGCCTCAGTGTCTCTTTGTCTCTTTGTCTCACTGTCTCAGAGTCTCTGTACCTCAGTGTCTCTGTGTCTCAGTGTCTCAGTGTCTCAGAGTCTCAGAGTCTCAGTGTCTCTGTGTCTCAGTGTATCAGTGTCTCTGTGTCTCAGTGTCTCAGTGTCTCAGTGTCTCAGAGACTCAGTGTCTCTTTGTCTCTGTGTCTTAGTTACTCTCTGCCTCATTGTCACAGTGTAACAGTGTCTCTGTGTCTCACTGTCTCAGTGTCTCTGTGTCTCAGTATCTCAGAGTCTCAGAGTGTCTGTGCCTCAGTGTCTCAGTGTCTCTGTGGCTCAGTGCCTCTGTGTCTCAGTGTATCAGCATCTCATAGAATCAGTGTCTCTGTGTCTGAGTTTCTCTGTGCCTCAATGGCACAGTGTCTCTGTGTCTCAGTGTCTCAGTGTTTTTCTATCACTGTGTCTCAGTGCCTCAGAGTCTCTGTGTCTCTGTGTTTCTGTGCCTCAGTGTCTCTGTGTCTCAGTTTCTCTGTGTCTCAGTGACTCTGTGTCTCAGTGTCTCTGCGCCTCAATGCCTCTGTGTCTCAGTGTCTCAGAGTCTCAGAGTCTCAGTGTCTCTGTGTCTCAGTGTCTCAGTGTCTCTGTGCCTCAGTGTCTCTGTGTCTCAGTGTCTCAAAGTCTTTGTGTCTCAGTGTCTCAGAGTCTCAGTGTCTCTGTGTCTCATTGCCTCAGTGTCTCTGTGTCTCAGTGTCTCAGAGTTTCAGTGTCTCTCTGTCTCTGTGCCTCAGTGCCTCAGTGTCTCTCTGTCTCAGTGTCTCTGTGCCTCAGTGTCACTTTGTGTCAGTGTCTCAGTGTTTCAGAGTCTCAGTGTCTCTGTGTCTCAGTGCCTCAGGGTCTCTGTGTCTCCGTGTCTCAGAGTCTCTGTGTCTCTGTGTCTCAGTGTCTCTGCGCCTCAGTGCCTCTGTGTCTCTGTGTCACTTTGTCTCAGTGTCTCAGAGTCTCAGAGTCTCAGTGTCTCTGTGTCTCAGTGTCTCAGAGTCTCAGTGTCTCTGTGTCTCAGTGTCTCAGTGTCTCTGTGCCTCAGTGTCTATGTGTCTCAGAGTCTCAGTGTCTCAGTGTCTCTGTGCCTCAGTGTCTCTGTGTCTCAGTGTCTCAAAGTCTTTGTGTCTCAGTGCCTCAGTGTCTCTCTGTCTCAGTGTCTCTGTGCCTCAGTGTCTCTTTGTCTCAGAGTCTCAGTGTCTCACAGTCTCAGTGTCTCTGTGTCTCAGTGCCTCTCTGTCTCAGTATCTCAGAGTTTCAGTGCCTCTATGTCTCTGTGTCTCTGTGTCTCTGTGCCTCAGTGTCTCAGTGTCTCTGTGTCTCAGTCCCGCAGTGCCTGAGTGACTCTCTGTCTCTGTGTCTCTGTGTCTCAGTGTCTCTTTGTCACTGTGTCTCAGTGTCTCAGTGTCTCTGTGTCTCAAAGTTTTTGTGTCTCAGTGTCTCAGACTCTCAGTGTCCCAGAGTCTCAGTGTCTCCGCTTCTCTGTGTCTCTGTGTCACACTGTCTCTGTGCCTCAGTGTTTCTGTATCTCAGTGTCTCAGAGTTTCAGTGTCTCTATGTCTCAGTGTCTCAGAGTCTCAGTGTCTCTGTGTCTCAGTGCCTCAGTGTCTCTGTGTCTCAGTGTCTCAGAGTTTCAGTGTCTCTGTGTCTCAGTGCCTCAGTGTCTCTGTGTCTCTGTCCCTCTGTGCCTCAGTGACTCTCTGTTTCTTTGTCTCTGTGTCTCTGTGTTTCAGTGTATCAGTGTCTCAGAGACTCACTGTCTCTTTGTCCATGTGTCTGGGTGTCTCTGTGCTTGAGTGTCACAGTGTCTCGGTGTCTCAGTGTCTCAGAGTCAAAGTGTCTCAGTGTTTCAGAGTCTCAGAGTCTCAGTGTCTCAGTGTCTCTGTGTCTGAGTGTATCAGTGTCTCAGAGACTCAGTGTCTCTTTGCCTCTGTGTCTGAGTTTCTCTGTGCCTCAGTGTCACAGTGTCACTATGTCTCTGTGTCTCACTGTCTTAGTGTCTCCTGAGTCTCAGTGTCTCAGAGTCTTAGTGTATCTGTGCCTCAGTGTCTCAGTGTCTCTGTGTCTCTGTGTCTCTGTGTCTCAGTGTCTCAGTATTTATCTATCTCTGTGTCTCAGAGTCTCTGTGTCTCTGTGTTTCTGTGCCTCAGTGTCTCAGTTTCTCTATGTCTCAGTGACTCTGTGTCTCAGTGTCTCTGCGCCTCAGTGCCTCTGTGTCTCTATGTCTCTGTGTCTCTGTGTCTCAAAGTCTCAGTGTGTCTGTGCATCAGTGTCTCTGTGTCTCAGTGTCTCAAAGTCTTTGTGTCTCAGTGTCTCAGAGTCTCAGTGAGTCTGTGTCTCTGTGTCTTAGTGTCTCACAGTCTCAGTGTTCCAGAGTCTCAGTGTCTCCAAGTCTCTGTGTCTCTGTGTCTCAGTGTCTCTGTGCCTCACTGTATCTGTGTCTCAGTGTCTCAGAGTTTCAGTGTCTCTAGTCTCTGTGTCTCAGTGTCTCTGTGCCTCAGTGTCTCAGGGTCTCAGTGTCTCTGTGTCTCAGTGCCTCAGTGTCACTTTGTCTCAGTATCCCTGTGCCTCAGTGTCTCTTTGTCTCAGTGTCTCAGTGTCTCAGAGTCTCAGTGTCTCTGTGTCTCAGTGCCTCAGTGTCTCTGTGTCTATGTATCTCAGAGTTTCAGTGTCTCTATGTCTCTGTGTCTCAGTGTCCCTGTGCCTCAGTGTCTCAGTGTCTCTGTGTCTCAGTCCCTCAGTGCCTCAGTGACTCTCTGTCTCTGTGTCTCTGTGCCTCAGTGTCTCTTTGTCTCTTTGTCTCACTGTCTCAGTGTCTCTGTGCCTCAGTGTCTCTGTGTCTCTGTGTTTCAGTGTATCAGTGTCTCAGAGACTCACTGTCTCTTTGTCTCTGTGTCTGAGTGTGTCTGTGCATCAGTGTCACAGTGTCTCTGTGTCTCAGTGTCTCAGAGTCTCAGAGTCTCAGAGTCTCAGTGTCTCTGTGTCTCAGTGTATCAGTGTCTCAGTGTATCAGTGTCTCAGAGACTCAGTGTCTCTTTGTCTCTGTGTCTGAGTTACTCTCTGCCTCATTGTCACAGTGTAACAGTGTCTCTGTGTCTCACTGTCTCAGTGTCTCTGTGTCTCAGTATCTCAGAGTCTCAGTGTGTCTGTGCCTCAGTGTCTCAGTGTCTCTGTGTCTCAGTGCCCCTGTGTCTCAGTGTATCAGCATCTCAGAGAATCAGTGTCTCTGTGTCTGAGCTTCTCTGAGCCTCAATGGCACAGTGTCTCTGTGTCTCAGTGTTTTTCTATCTCTGTGTTTCTGTGCCTCAGTGTCTCTGTGTCTCAGTTTCTCTGTGTCTCAGTGACTCTGTGGCTCAGTGTCTAAAGCGCCTCAGTGCCTCTGTGTCTCTGTGTCTCAGTGTCTCAGAGTCTCAGAGTCTCAGAGTCTCAGTGTCTCTGTGTCTCAGTGTCTCAGAGTCTCAGTGTCTCTGTGTCTCAGTGTCTCAGTGTCTCTCTGCCTCAGTGTCTCTGTGTCTCAGTGTCTCAGTCTCTCCAAGTCTCTGTGTCTCTGTGTCTCAGTGTCTCTGTGCCTCAGTGTATCTGTGTCTCAGTGTCTCAGAGTTTCAGTGTCTCTATGTCTCTGTGTCTCAGTGCCTCAGTGTCTCTCTGTCTCAGTGTCTCTGTGCCTCAGTGTCCCTTTGTCTTAGAGTCTCAGTGTCTCAGAGTCTCAGTGTCTCTGTGTCTCAGTGCCTCTGTGTCTCAGTATCTCAGAGTTTCAGTGTCTCTATGTCTCTGTGTCTCTGTGTCTCTGTACCTCAGTGTCTCAGTGACTCTCTGTCTCAGTGTCTCTGTGTCTCAGTGTCTCAGTATTTATCTATCTCTCTGTCTCAGAGTCTCTGTGTCTCTGTGTTTCTGTGCCTCAGTGTCTCAGTTTCTCTGTGTCTCAGTGACTCTGTGTCTCAGTGTCTCTGCGCATCAGTGCCTCTGTGTCTCTATGTCTCTGTGTCTCTGTGTCTCAAAGTCTCAGTGTGTCTGTGCATCAGTGTCTCAGTGTCTCTGTGTCTCAGTGTCTCAAAGTCTCAGTGAGTCTGTGTCTCTGTGTCTTAGTGTCTCACAGTCTCAGTGTTCCAGAGTCTCAGTGTCTCCAAGTCTCTGTGTCTCTGTGTCTCAGTGTCCCTGTGCCTCAGTGTATCTGTGTCTTAGTGTCTCAGAGTTTCAGTGTCTCTATGTCTCTGTGTCTCAGTGTCTCTGTGCCTCTGTGTCTCAGTGTCTCACAGTCTCAGTGTCTCTGTGTCTCAGTGCCTCAGTGTCACTCTGTCTCAGTGTCCCTGTGCCTCAGTTTCTCTGTGTCTCAGTGACTCTGTGTCTCAGTGTCTCTGCGCCTCAGTGCCTCTGTGTCTCAGTGTCTCAGAGTCTCAGAGTCTCAGTGTCTCTGTGTCTCAGTGTCTCAGTGTCTCTGTGCCTCAGTGTCTCTGTGTCTCAGTGTCTCAAAGTCTTTGTGTCTCAGTGTCTCAGAGTCTCAGTGTCTCTGTGTCTCAGTGCCTCAGTGTCTCTGTGTCTCAGTGTCTCAGAGTTTCAGTGTCTCTCTGTCTCTGTGCCTCAGTGTCTCTCTGTCTCAGTGTCTCTGTGCCTCAGTGTCACTTTGCGTCAGTGTCTCAGAGTCAAAGTGTCTCAGTGTCTCAGTGTCTCAGAGTCTCAGAGTTTCAGTGTCTCTATGTCTCTGGGTCTCAGTGTCTCTTTGGCTCAGTGTCTCAGTGTCTCAGAAGCTCAGTGTCTCTGTGTTTCAGTGTCTCTGCGTCTCAGTGACTCTGTGTCACTGTGTCTCAGTGTCTCAGAGTCTCAGAGTCTCAGTGTCTCTGTGTCTCAGTGTCTCAGTGTCTCAGTGTCTCTGTGCCTCAGTGTCACACAGTGAGCACGTGAGTGTCTCAAAGTCTTTGTGTCTCAGTGTCTCAGAGTCTCAGTGAGTCTGTGTCTGTGTCTTAGTGTCACACAGTCGCAGTGTCCCAGAGAATCAGTGTCTCCAATTCTCTGTGTCTCTGTGTCTCAGAGTCTCAGTGTCTCTGTGTCTCAGTGTCTCAGAGTCTCACTGTCTCAGTGCCTCAGTGCCTCAGTGCCTCAGTGTTTCTCTGTCGCAGTGTCTCTATGCCTCACTTTGTGTCAGTGTCTCAGTGTCTCAGAGTCTCAGTGTCTCTGTGTCTAAGTGCTTCAGGGTCTCTGTGTCTCAGTGTCTCAGAGTTTCAGTGTCTCTATGTCTCTGTGTCTCAGTGTCTCTGTGCCTCAGTGTCTCAGTGTCTCTGTGTCTCAGTCCCTCAGTGCCTCAGTGACTCTCTGTCTCTGTGTCTCAGTGTCACTTTGTGTCAGTGTCTCAGTGTCTCAGAGTCTCAGTGTCTCTGTGTCTCAGTGCCTCAGAGTTTCAGTGTCTCTATGTCTCAGTGTCTCAGTGTGTCTGTGCCTCAGTGTCTCAGAGTCTCAGTGTCTCTGTGTCTCAGTGCCTCAGTGTCTCTGTGTCTCAGTGCCTCAGTGTCTCTCTGTCTCAGTGTCTCTGTGCCTCAGTGTCACTTTGTGTCAGTGTCTCAGTGTCTCAGAGTCTCAGTGTCTCTGTGTCTCAGTGCCTCAGAGTTTCAGTGTCTCTATGTCTCAGTGTCTCAGTGTGTCTGTGCCTCAGTGTCTCAGAGTTTCAGTCCCTCAGTGCCGCAGTGACTCTCTGTCTCTGTATCTCTGTGCCTCAGTGTTTCTTTGTCTCTGTGTCTCAGTGTCTCAATGTCTCAGTATCTCTGTGCCTCAGTGCCTCTGTGTCTCAAAGTCTTTGTGTCTCAGTGCCTCAGACTCTCAGTGTCTTAGTGCCTCAGTGTCTCAGTGACTCTGTGCCTCAGTCTATCAGACTCTCAGCGTCTCTGTGTCTCAGAGGCTCAGTGTCTCTGTGTCTCAGTGTCTTTGTGTCTCAGTGCCTCAATGTCTCAGTGTCTCAGAATCTCAGTGTCTCTGTGTCTCAGTGTCTGTGTCTCAGTGTCTCAGATTCTCAGTGTCTCTCTGTCTCTGTGCCTCAGTGTCTCTTTGTCTCTGTGTCTCAGTGTCTCTGTGTCTCAGTGTCTCTGTGCCTCAGTGTCTCACAGTCTCATTGAGTCTGTGTCTCAGTGTCTCTGTGTCTCAGTGCCTCAGTGTCTCAGTGTCTCAGAATCTCAGAGTCTCTGTGTCTCAGTGTCTGTGTCTCAGTGTCTCAGTGTCTCCGCGTCTCTGTGTCTCTGTGTCTCAGTGTCTCTGTGTCTCAGTGTCTCTGTGTCTCAGAGTTTCAGTGTCTCTCGGTCTCTGTGTCTCAGTGTCTCTGTGTCTCAGTGACTCAGTGTCTCAGAGTCTCAGTGTCTCAGTGTCTCAGAGTGTCAGTGTCTCTGTGTCTCAGTGTCTCAGAGTCTCAGTGTCTCAGTGTCTCAGAGTGTCAGTGTCTCAGTGTCTCAGTGTCTCAGAGTCTCACTGTCTCTGTGTCTCAGTGACTCAGTGTCTCAGAGTCTCAGTGTCTCAGTGTCTCTGAGTGTCAGTGTCTCTGTGTCTCAGTGTCTCAGTGTCTCAGAGTCTCCGTGTCTCAGTGTCTCAGACTGTCAGTGTCTCAGTGTCTCAGTGACTCAGTGTCTCAGTGTCTCAGTGTCTCAGTGTCTCAGTGTCGCAGTGACTCAGTGTCTCAGAGTCTCATTGTTTCTGTGTCTCAGAGTCTCAGTGTCTCAGTGCCTCAGAGTCTCAGTGAGTCTGTGTCTCTGTGTCTCAGTGTCTCAGTGTCTCTGTGCCTCAGTGTCTCAGAGTCTCTGTGTCTCAGTGTCTCACTGTCTCTATGTCTCAGTGTCTCAGTGCCTCAGTGTCTCAGTGTCTTAGTGCCTCTGTGTCTCAGTGTCTCAGTGTCTCAGTGTCTCTGTGTCTCTGTGCCTCAGTGTCTCTGTGTCTCAGTGTCTCAAAGTCTTTGTGTCTCAGTGCCTGAGACTCTCAGTGTCTCAGTGCCTCAGAGTCTCAGTGAGTCTGTGTCTCTGTGTCTCAGAGTCGCAGTGTGTAGAGTCTCTGTGTCTTGGTGCCTCAGTGTCTCAGTGACTCTGTGCCTCAGTCTATCAGACACTCAGTGTCTCTGTGTCTCAGAGGCTCAGTGTCTCTGTGTCTCAGTGTCTCTGTGTCTCAGTGTCTCAGTGTCTCAGAATCTCAGTGTCTCTGTGTCTCAGTGTCTGTGTCTCAGTGTCTCCGCGTCTCTGTGTCTCTGTGTCTCAGTGTACCTGTTTCTCTGTGTCTCTTTGTCTCAGTGTCTCTGTGTCTCAGTGTCTGTGTGTCTCAGAGTTTCAGTGTCTCTAGGTCTCTGTGTCTCAGTGTCTCTGTGTCTCAGCGTCTCAGAGTCTCAGTGTCTCTGTGTCTCTGTGTCTCAGTGCCTCACTGTCTCTGTGTCTCAGTGTCTCAGAGTCTCACTGTCTCTGTGTCTCAGTGACTCAGTGTCTCAGAGTCTCAGTGACTCAGTGTCTCAGAGTCTCAGTGTCTCAGTGTCTCAGAGTCTCGCTGTCTCTGTGTCTCAGTGACTCAGTGTCTCAGAGTCTCAGTGTCTCAGTGTCTCAGAGTCTCAGTGTCTCTGTGTCTCAGTGTCTATGTGCCTCAGTGTCTCAGAGTCTCAGTGTCTCAGAGTCTCAGAGTCTCAGAGTCTCAGAGTCTCAGTGTCTCAGAGTCTCGCTGTCTCTGTGTCTCAGTGACTCAGTGTCTCAGAGTCTCAGTGTCTCAGTGTCTCAGAGTCTCAGTGTCTCTGTGTCTCAGTGTCTATGTGCCTCAGTGTCTCAGAGTCTCAGTGTCTCAGAGTCGCAGAGTCTCAGTGTCTCAGTGTCTCAGAGTCTCAGTGTCTCTGTGTCTCTGAGTGTCAGTGTCTCTGTGTCTCAGTGTCTCAATGTCTCAGTGTCTCAGAGTCTCAGTGTCTCAGTGTCTCAGAGTGTCAGTGTCTCAGTGTCTCAGTGACTCAGTGTCTCAGTGTCTCTGTGTCTCAGTGTCTCAGTGTCTCAGTGTCTCAGTGTTTCAGTGTCTCAGTGTCTCAGTGACTCAGTGTCTCAGAGTCTCAGTGTCTCTGTGCCTCAGTGTCTCAGTGTCTCAGTGTCTCAGTGTCTCAGTGTCTCAGTGTCTCAGTGTCTCAGTGTCTCAGAGTCTCAGTGTCTCTGTGTCTCAGAGTCTCAGTGTCTCAGTGCCTCAGAGTCTCAGTGAGTCTGTGTCTCTGTGTCTCAGTGTCTCAGTGTCTCTGTGCCTCAGTGTCTCAGAGTCTCTGTGTCTCAGTGTCTCACTGTCTCTATGTCTCAGTGTCTCAGTGCCTCAGTGTCTCAGTGACTTAGTGCCTCTGTGTCTCAGTGTCTCAGTGTCTCAGTGTCTCTGTGCCTCAGTGTCTCTGTGTCTCAGTGTCTCAAAGTCTTTGTGTCTCAGTGCCTGTGACTCTCAGTGTCTCAGTGCCTCAGAGTCTCAGTGAGTCTGTGTCTCTGTGTCTCAGAGTCGCAGTGTGTAGTGTCTCTGTGTCTTGGTGCCTCAGTGTCTCAGTGACTCTGTGCCTCAGTCAATCAGACACTCAGTGTCTCTGTGTCTCAGAGGCTCAGTGTCTCTGTGTCTCAGTGTCTCTGTGTCTCAGTGTCTGTGCCACAGTGTCTCAGTGTCTACGCGTCTCTGTGTATCTGTGTCTCAGTGTACCTGTTTCTCTGTGTCTCTTTGTCTCAGTGTCTCTGTGTCTCAGTGTCTCAGTGTCTCTGTGTCTCAGAGTTTCAGTGTCTCTAGGTCTCTGTGTCTCTGTGTCTCTGTGTCTCAGTGTCTCAGAGTCTCAGAGTCTCAGTTTCTCTATGTCTCTGTGTCTCAGTGTCTCTGTGCCTCAGTGTCTCAGAGTTTCAGTTTCTCTATGTCTCAGTGCCTCAGTGTCTCTGTGTCTCAGTGCCTCAGTGCCTCAGTGTCTCTCTGTCTCAGTGTCTCTGTGCCTCAGTGTCACTTTGTGTCAGTGTCTCAGTGTCTCAGAGTCTCAGTGTCTCTGTGTCTCAGTGCCTCAGGGTCTCTGTGTCTCAGTGTCTCAGAGTTTCAGTGTCTCTATGTCTCAGTGTATCTGTGCCTCAGTGTCTCAGAGTTTCAATCCCTCAGTGCCGCAGTGACTCTCTGTCTCTGTATCTCTGTGCCTCAGTGTTTCTTTGTCTCTGTGTCTCAGTGTCTCAATGTCTCAGTATCTCTGTGCCTCTGTGTTTCTGTGTCTCAAAGTCTTTGTGTCTCAGTGCCTCAGACTCTCAGTGTCTTAGTGCCTCAGTGTCTCAGTGACTCTGTGCCTCAGTCTATCAGACTCTCAGTGTCTCTGTGTCTCAGAGGCTCAGTGTCTCTGTGTCTCAGTGTCTCTGTGTCTCAGTGCCTCAATGTCTCAGTGTCTCAGAATCTCAGTGTCTCTGTGTCTCAGTGTCTGTGTCTCAGTGTCTCAGAGTTTCAGTGTCTCTCTGTCTCTGTGCCTCAGTGTCTCTGTCTCAGTGCCTCAGTGTCTCTCTCTCTCAGTGTCTCTGTGCCTCAGTGTCACTTTGTGTCAGTGTCTCAGAGTCTCAGTGTCTCTGTGCCTCAGTGTCACTTTGTGTCATTGTCTCAGTGTCTCTGTGCCTCAGTGTCACTTTGTGTCAGTGTCTCAGAGTCTCAGTGTCTCTGTGCCTCAGTGTCACTTTGTGTCATTGTCTCTATGTCTCAGTGTCGCTATGTCTCAGTGTCTCTGTGCCTCAGTGTATCTGTATCTCAGTGTCTCAGAGTTTCAGTTTCTCTATGTCTCTGTGTCTCAGTGTCTCTGTGCCTCAGTGTCTCAGAGTTTCAGTTTCTCTATGTCTCTGTGTCTCAGTGTCTCTGTGCCTCAGTGTCTCAGAGTCTCAGTGTCTCTGTGTCTCAGTGCCTCAGTGTCTCTGTGTCTCAGTGCCTCAGTGTCTCTCTGTCTCAGTGTCTCTGTGCCTCAGTGTCACTTTGTGTCAGTGTCTCAGTGTCTCAGAGTCTCAGTGTCTCTGTGTCTCAGTGCCTCAGAGTTTCAGTGTCTCTATGTCTCAGTGTCTCAGTGTGTCTGTGCCTCAGTGTCTCAGAGTTTCAGTCCCTCAGTGCCGCAGTGACTCTCTGTCTCTGTATCTCTGTGCCTCAGTGTTTCTTTGTCTCTGTGTCTCAGTGTCTCAATGTCTCAGTATCTCTGTGCCTCAGTGCCTCTGTGTCTCAAAGTCTTTGTGTCTCAGTGCCTCAGACTCTCAGTGTCTTAGTGCCTCAGTGTCTCAGTGACTCTGTGCCTCAGTCTATCAGACTCTCAGCGTCTCTGTGTCTCAGAGGCTCAGTGTCTCTGTGTCTCAGTGTCTCTGTGTCTCAGTGCCTCAATGTCTCAGTGTCTCAGAATCTCAGTGTCTCTGTGTCTCAGTGTCTGTGTCTCAGTGTCTCAGATTGTCAGTGTCTCTCTGTCTCTGTGCCTCAGTGTCTCTTTGTCTCTGTGTCTCAGTGTCTCTGTGTCTCAGTGTCTCTGTGCCTCAGTGTCTCACAGTCTCATTGAGTCTGTGTCTCAGTGTCTCTGTGTCTCAGTGCCTCAGTGTCTCAGTGTCTCAGAATCTCAGAGTCTCTGTGTCTCAGTGTCTGTGTCTCAGTGTCTCAGTGTCTCCGCGTCTCTGTGTCTCTGTGTCTCAGTGTCTCTGTGTCTCAGTGTCTCTGTGTCTCAGAGTTTCAGTGTCTCTCGGTCTCTGTGTCTCAGTGTCTCTGTGTCTCAGTGACTCAGTGTCTCAGAGTCTCAGTGTCTCAGTGTCTCTGAGTGTCAGTGTCTCTATGTCTCAGTGTCTCAGTGTCTCAGAGTCTCAGTGTCTCAGTGTCTCAGAGTGTCAGTGTCTCAGTGTCTCAGTGTCTCAGAGTCTCACTGTCTCTGTGTCTCAGTGACTCAGTGTCTCAGAGTCTCAGTGTCTCAGTGTCTCTGAGTGTCAGTGTCTCTGTGTCTCAGTGTCTCAGTGTCTCAGAGTCTCCGTGTCTCAGTGTCTCAGAGTGTCAGTGTCTCAGTGTCTCAGTGACTCAGTGTCTCAGTGTCTCAGTGTCTCAGTGCCTCAGAGTCTCAGTGAGTCTGTGTCTCTGTGTCTCAGTGTCTCAGTGTCTCTGTGCCTCAGTGTCTCAGAGTCTCTGTGTCTCAGTGTCTCACTGTCTCTATGTCTCAGTGTCTCAGTGCCTCAGTGTCTCAGTGTCTTAGTGCCTCTGTGTCTCAGTGTCTCAGTGTCTCAGTGTCTCTGTGCCTCAGTGTCTCTGTGTCTCAGTGTCTCAAAGTCTTTGTGTCTCAGTGCCTGAGACTCTCAGTGTCTCAGTGCCTCAGAGTCTCAGTGAGTCTGTGTCTCTGTGTCTCAGAGTCGCAGTGTGTAGAGTCTCTGTGTCTTGGTGCCTCAGTGTCTCAGTGACTCTGTGCCTCAGTCTATCAGACACTCAGTGTCTCTGTGTCTCAGAGGCTCAGTGTCTCTGTGTCTCAGTGTCTCTGTGTCTCAGTGTCTCAGTGTCTCAGAATCTCAGTGTCTCTGTGTCTCAGTGTCTGTGTCTCAGTGTCTCCGCGTCTCTGTGTCTCTGTGTCTCAGTGTACCTATTTCTCTGTGTCTCTTTGTCTCAGTGTCTCTGTGTCTCAGTGTCTGTGTGTCTCAGAGTTTCAGTGTCTCTAGGTCTCTGTGTCTCAGTGTCTCTGTGTCTCAGCGTCTCAGAGTCTCAGTGTCTCTGTGTCTCTGTGTCTCAGTGCCTCACTGTCTCTGTGTCTCAGTGTCTCAGAGTCTCACTGTCTCTGTGTCTCAGTGACTCAGTGTCTCAGAGTCTCAGTGACTCAGTGTCTCAGAGTCTCAGTGTCTCAGTGTCTCAGAGTCTCAGTGTCTCTGTGTCTCAGTGTCTATGTGCCTCAGTGTCTCAGAGTCTCAGTGTCTCAGAGTCTCAGAGTCTCAGAGTCTCAGTGTCTCAGAGTCTCGCTGTCTCTGTGTCTCAGTGACTCAGTGTCTCAGAGTCTCAGTGTCTCAGTGTCTCAGAGTCTCAGTGTCTCTGTGTCTCAGTGTCTATGTGCCTCAGTGTCTCAGAGTCTCAGTATCTCAGAGTCTCAGAGTCTCAGTGTCTCAGTGTCTCAGAGTCTCAGTGTCTCAGTGTCTCTGAGTGTCAGTGTCTCTGTGTCTCAGTGTCTCAATGTCTCAGTGTCTCAGAGTCTCAGTGTCTCAGTGTCTCAGAGTGTCAGTGTCTCAGTGTCTCAGTGACTCAGTGTCTCAGTGTCTCTGTGTCTCAGTGTCTCAGTGTCTCAGTGTCTCAGTGTTTCAGTGTCTCAGTGTCTCAGTGACTCAGTGTCTCAGAGTCTCAGTGTCTCTGTGCCTCAGTGTCTCAGTGTCTCAGTGTCTCAGTGTCTCAGTGTCTCAGTGTCTGTGTCTCAGTGTCTCCGCGTCTCTGTGTCTCTGTGTCTCAGTGTACCTGTTTCTCTGTGTCTCTTTGTCTCAGTATCTCTGTGTCTCAGTGTCTGTGTGTCTCAGAGTTTCAGTGTCTCTAGGTCTCTGTGTCTCAGTGTCTCTGTGTCTCAGCGTCTCAGAGTCTCAGTGTCTCTGTGTCTCTGTGTCTCAGTGCCTCACTGTCTCTGTGTCTCAGTGTCTCAGAGTCTCACTGTCTCTGTGTCTCAGTGACTCAGTGTCTCAGAGTCTCAGTGACTCAGTGTCTCAGAGTCTCAGTGTCTCAGTGTCTCAGAGTCTCAGTGTCTCTGTGTCTCAGTGTCTATGTGCCTCAGTGTCTCAGAGTCTCAGTGTCTCAGAGTCTCAGAGTCTCAGAGTCTCAGAGTCTCAGTGTCTCAGAGTCTCGCTGTCTCTGTGTCTCAGTGACTCAGTGTCTCAGAGTCTCAGTGTCTCAGTGTCTCAGAGTCTCAGTGTCTCTGTGTCTCAGTGTCTATGTGCCTCAGTGTCTCAGAGTCTCAGTGTCTCAGAGTCTCAGAGTCTCAGTGTCTCAGAGTCTCAGTGTCTCAGAGTCTCGCTGTCTCTGTGTCTCAGTGACTCAGTGTCTCAGAGTCTCAGTGTCTCAGTGTCTCAGAGTCTCAGTGTCTCCGCGTCTCTGTGTCTCTGTGTCTCAGTGTCTCTGTGTCCCAGTGTCTCTGTGTCTCAGAGTTTCAGTGTCTCTCGGTCTCTGTGTCTCAGTGTCTCTGTGTCTCAGTGACTCAGTGTCTCAGAGTCTCAGTGTCTCAGTGTCTCTGAGTGTCAGTGTCTCTGTGTCTCAGTGTCTCAGTGTCTCAGAGTCTCAGTGTCTCAGTGTCTCAGAGTGTCAGTGTCTCAGTGTCTCAGTGTCTCAGAGTCTCACTGTCTCTGTGTCTCAGTGACTCAGTGTCTCAGAGTCTCAGTGTCTCAGTGTCTCTGAGTGTCAGTGTCTCTGTGTCTCAGTGTCTCAGTGTCTCAGAGTCTCCGTGTCTCAGTGTCTCAGAGTGTCAGTGTCTCAGTGTCTCAGTGACTCAGTGTCTCAGTGTCTCAGTGTCTCAGTGCCTCAGAGTCTCAGTGAGTCTGTGTCTCTGTGTCTCAGTGTCTCAGTGTCTCTGTGCCTCAGTGTCTCAGAGTCTCTGTGTCTCAGTGTCTCACTGTCTCTATGTCTCAGTGTCTCAGTGCCTCAGTGTCTCAGTGTCTTAGTGCCTCTGTGTCTCAGTGTCTCAGTGTCTCAGTGTCTCTGTGTCTCTGTGCCTCAGTGTCTCTGTGTCTCAGTGTCTCAAAGTCTTTGTGTCTCAGTGCCTGAGACTCTCAGTGTCTCAGTGCCTCAGAGTCTCAGTGAGTCTGTGTCTCTGTGTCTCAGAGTCGCAGTGTGTAGAGTCTCTGTGTCTTGGTGCCTCAGTGTCTCAGTGACTCTGTGCCTCAGTCTATCAGACACTCAGTGTCTCTGTGTCTCAGAGGCTCAGTGTCTCTGTGTCTCAGTGTCTCTGTGTCTCAGTGTCTCAGTGTCTCAGAATCTCAGTGTCTCTGTGTCTCAGTGTCTGTGTCTCAGTGTCTCCGCGTCTCTGTGTCTCTGTGTCTCAGTGTACCTGTTTCTCTGTGTCTCTTTGTCTCAGTGTCTCTGTGTCTCAGTGTCTGTGTGTCTCAGAGTTTCAGTGTCTCTAGGTCTCTGTGTCTCAGTGTCTCTGTGTCTCAGCGTCTCAGAGTCTCAGTGTCTCTGTGTCTCTGTGTCTCAGTGCCTCACTGTCTCTGTGTCTCAGTGTCTCAGAGTCTCACTGTCTCTGTGTCTCAGTGACTCAGTGTCTCAGAGTCTCAGTGACTCAGTGTCTCAGAGTCTCAGTGACTCAGTGTCTCAGAGTCTCAGTGTCTCAGTGTCTCAGAGTCTCAGTGTCTCTGTGTCTCAGTGTCTATGTGCCTCAGTGTCTCAGAGTCTCAGTGTCTCAGAGTCTCAGTGTCTCAGTGTCTCAGAGTCTCAGTGTCTCAGTGTCTCTGAGTGTCAGTGTCTCTGTGTCTCAGTGTCTCAATGTCTCAGTGTCTCAGAGTCTCAGTGTCTCAGTGTCTCAGAGTGTCAGTGTCTCAGTGTCTCAGTGACTCAGTGTCTCAGTGTCTCTGTGTCTCAGTGTCTCAGTGTCTCAGTGTCTCAGTGTTTCAGTGTCTCAGTGTCTCAGTGACTCAGTGTCTCAGAGTCTCAGTGTCTCTGTGCCTCAGTGTCTCAGTGTCTCAGTGTCTCAGTGTCTCAGTGTCTGTGTCTCAGTGTCTCCGCGTCTCTGTGTCTCTGTGTCTCAGTGTACCTGTTTCTCTGTGTCTCTTTGTCTCAGTGTCTCTGTGTCTCAGTGTCTGTGTGTCTCAGAGTTTCAGTGTCTCTAGGTCTCTGTGTCTCAGCGTCTCAGACTCTCAGTGTCTCTGTGTCTCTGTGTCTCAGTGCCTCACTGTCTCTGTGTCTCAGTGTCTCAGAGTCTCACTGTCTCTGTGTCTCAGTGACTCAGTGTCTCAGAGTCTCAGTGACTCAGTGTCTCAGAGTCTCAGTGTCTCAGTGTCTCAGAGTCTCAGTGTCTCTGTGTCTCAGTGTCTATGTGCCTCAGTGTCTCAGAGTCTCAGTGTCTCAGAGTCTCAGAGTCTCAGAGTCTCAGAGTCTCAGTGTCTCAGAGTCTCGCTGTCTCTGTGTCTCAGTGACTCAGTGTCTCAGAGTCTCAGTGTCTCAGTGTCTCAGAGTCTCAGTGTCTCTGTGTCTCAGTGTCTATGTGCCTCAGTGTCTCAGAGTCTCAGTGTCTCAGAGTCTCAGAGTCTCAGTGTCTCAGTGTCTCAGATTCTCAGTGTCTCAGTGTCTCTGAGTGTCAGTGTCTCTGTGTCTCAGTGTCTCAATGTCTCAGTGTCTCAGAGTCTCAGTGTCTCAGTGTCTCAGAGTGTCAGTGTCTCAGTGTCTCAGTGACTCAGTGTCTCAGTGTCTCTGTGTCTCAGTGTCTCAGTGTCTCAGTGTCTCAGTGTTTCAGTGTCTCAGTGTCTCAGTGACTCAGTGTCTCAGAGTCTCAGTGTCTCTGTGCCTCAGTGTCTCAGTGTCTCAGTGTCTCAGTGTCTCAGTGTCTCAGTGTCTCAGTGTCTCAGTGTCTCAGTGACTCAGTGTCTCAGAGTCTCAGTGTCTCTGTGTCTCAGAGTCTCAGTGTCTCAGTGCCTCAGAGTCTCAGTGAGTCTGTGTCTCAGTGTCTCAGTGTCTCTGTGCCTCAGTGTCTCAGAGTCTCTGTGTCTCAGTGTCTCACTGTCTCTATGTCTCAGTGTCTCAGTGCCTCAGTGTCTCAGTGACTTAGTGCCTCTGTGTCTCTGTGTCTCAGTGCCTGTGACTCTCAGTGTCTCAGTGCCTCAGAGTCTCAGTGAGTCTGTGTCTCTGTGTCTCAGAGTCGCAGTGTGTAGAGTCTCTGTGTCTTGGTGCCTCAGTGTCTCAGTGACTCTGTGCCTCAGTCTATCAGACACTCAGTGTCTCTGTGTCTCAGAGGCTCAGTGTCTCTGTGTCTCAGTGTCTCTGTGTCTCAGTGTCTGTGTCTCAGTGTCTCAGTGTCTACGCGTCTCTGTGTATCTGTGTCTCAGTGTACCTGTTTCTCTGTGTCTCTTTGTCTCAGTGTCTCTGTGTCTCAGTGTCTCAGTGTCTCTGTGTCTCAGAGTTTCAGTGTCTCTAGGTCTCTGTGTCTCTGTGTCTCTGTGTCTCAGTGTCTCAGAGTCTCAGAGTCTCAGTTTCTCTATGTCTCTGTGTCTCAGTGTCTCTGTGCCTCAGTGTCTCAGAGTTTCAGTTTCTGTATGTCTCAGTGCCTCAGTGTCTCTGTGTCTCAGTGCCTCAGTGCCTCAGTGTCTCAGAGTCTCTGTGTCTCAGTGTCTCACTGTCTCTATGTCTCAGTGTCTCAGTGCCTCAGTGTCTCAGTGTCTTAGTGCCTCTGTGTCTCAGTGTCTCAGTGTCTCAGTGTCTCTGTGTCTCTGTGCCTCAGTGTCTCTGTGTCTCAGTGTCTCAAAGTCTTTGTGTCTCAGTGCCTGAGACTCTCAGTGTCTCAGTGCCTCAGAGTCTCAGTGAGTCTGTGTCTCTGTGTCTCAGAGTCGCAGTGTGTAGTGTCTCTGTGTCTTGGTGCCTCAGTGTCTCAGTGACTCTGTGCCTCAGTCTATCAGACACTCAGTGTCTCTGTGTCTCAGAGGCTCAGTGTCTCTGTGTCTCAGTGTCTCTGTGTCTCAGTGTCTCAGTGTCTCAGAATCTCAGTGTCTCTGTGTCTCAGTGTCTGTGTCTCAGTGTCTCCGCGTCTCTGTGTCTCTGTGTCTCAGTGTACCTGTTTCTCTGTGTCTCTTTGTCTCAGTGTCTCTGTGTCTCAGTGTCTGTGTGTCTCAGAGTTTCAGTGTCTCTAGGTCTCTGTGTCTCAGTGTCTCTGTGTCTCAGCGTCTCAGAGTCTCAGTGTCTCTGTGTCTCTGTGTCTCAGTGCCTCACTGTCTCTGTGTCTCAGTGTCTCAGAGTCTCACTGTCTCTGTGTCTCAGTGACTCAGTGTCTCAGAGTCTCAGTGACTCAGTGTCTCAGAGTCTCAGTGTCTCAGTGTCTCAGAGTCTCAGTGTCTCTGTGTCTCAGTGTCTATGTGCCTCAGTGTCTCAGAGTCTCAGTGTCTCAGAGTCTCAGAGTCTCAGAGTCTCAGAGTCTCAGTGTCTCAGAGTCTCGCTGTCTCTGTGTCTCAGTGACTCAGTGTCTCAGAGTCTCAGTGTCTCAGTGTCTCAGAGTCTCAGTGTCTCTGTGTCTCAGTGTCTATGTGCCTCAGTGTCTCAGAGTCTCAGTGTCTCAGAGTCTCAGAGTCTCAGTGTCTCAGTGTCTCAGAGTCTCAGTGTCTCAGTGTCTCTGAGTGTCAGTGTCTCTGTGTCTCAGTGTCTCAATGTCTCAGTGTCTCAGAGTCTCAGTGTCTCAGTGTCTCAGAGTGTCAGTGTCTCAGTGTCTCAGTGACTCAGTGTCTCAGTGTCTCTGTGTCTCAGTGTCTCAGTGTCTCAGTGTCTCAGTGTTTCAGTGTCTCAGTGTCTCAGTGACTCAGTGTCTCAGAGTCTCAGTGTCTCTGTGCCTCAGTGTCTCAGTGTCTCAGTGTCTCAGTGTCTCAGTGTCTCAGTGTCTCAGTGTCTCAGTGTCTCAGTGACTCAGTGTCTCAGAGTCTCAGTGTCTCTGTGTCTCAGAGTCTCAGTGTCTCAGTGCCTCAGAGTCTCAGTGAGTCTGTGTCTCTGTGTCTCAGTGTCTCAGTGTCTCTGTGCCTCAGTGTCTCAGAGTCTCTGTGTCTCAGTGTCTCACTGTCTCCATGTCTCAGTGTCTCAGTGCCTCAGTGTCTCAGTGCCTCTGTGTCTCTGTGTCTCAGTGCCTGTGACTCTCAGTGTCTCAGTGCCTCAGAGTCTCAGTGAGTCTGTGTCTCTGTGTCTCAGAGTCGCAGTGTGTAGAGTCTCTGTGTCTTGGTGCCTCAGTGTCTCAGTGACTCTGTGCCTCAGTCTATCAGACACTCAGTGTCTCTGTGTCTCAGAGGCTCAGTGTCTCTGTGTCTCAGTGTCTCTGTGTCTCAGTGTCTGTGTCTCAGTGTCTCAGTGTCTACGCGTCTCTGTGTATCTGTGTCTCAGTGTACCTGTTTCTCTGTGTCTCTTTGTCTCAGTGTCTCTGTGTCTCAGTGTCTCAGTGTCTCTGTGTCTCAGAGTTTCAGTGTCTCTAGGTCTCTGTGTCTCTGTGTCTCTGTGTCTCTGTGTCTCAGTGTCTCAGAGTCTCAGAGTCTCAGTTTCTCTATGTCTCTGTGTCTCAGTGTCTCTGTGCCTCAGTGTCTCAGAGTTTCAGTTTCTCTATGTCTCAGTGCCTCAGTGTCTCTGTGTCTCAGTGCCTCAGTGCCTCAGTGTCTCAGTGCCTGTGACTCTCAGTGTCTCAGTACCTCAGAGTCTCAGTGAGTCTGTGTCTCTGTGTCTCAGAGTCGCAGTGTGTAGTGTCTCTGTGTCTCAGCGTCTCAGAGTCTCAGTGTCTCTGTGTCTCTGTCTCAGTGCCTCACTGTCTCTGTGTCTCAGTGTCTCAGAGTCTCACTGTCTCTGTGTCTCAGTGACTCAGTGTCTCAGAGTCTCAGTGACTCAGTGTCTCAGAGTCTCAGTGTCTCAGTGTCTCAGAGTCTCGCTGTCTCTGTGTCTCAGTGACTCAGTGTCTCAGAGTCTCAGTGTCTCAGTGTCTCAGAGTCTCAGTGTCTCTGTGTCTCAGTGTCTATGTGCCTCAGTGTCTCAGAGTCTCAGTGTCTCAGAGTCTCAGAGTCTCAGTGTCTCAGTGTCTCAGAGTCTCAGTGTCTCTCTGTCCCAGTGACTCAGTGTCTCAGAGTCTCAGAGTCTCAGTGTCTCAGTGTCTCAGAGTGTGACTGTCTCTTTGTCTCAGTGTCTCAGTGTATCAGGATCTCAGTGTCTCAGTGTCTCAGTGTCTCTGTATCTCAGTGTCGCTGTGTCTCAGAGTCTCAGTGTCTCAGTGCCTCAGAGTCTCAGTGAGTCTGTGTCTCTGTGTCTCAGTGTCTCTGTGTCTCTGTTTCTCTGTGTCTCAGTGTATCTGTGTCTCTGTTTCTCTGTGTCTCAGTGTCTCTGTGTCTCTGTGTCTCAGTTTCTCAGTGTCTCAGTGTCTCAGTGTCTCTGTGTCTCAGAGACTCAGCGACTCAGTGTCTCAGTGTCTCAGTGCCGCAGTGTCGCAGTGTATCAGTGTTTCAGAGACTCAGTGTCTCTTTGTCTCTGTGTCTGAGTTTTCTGTGCCTCAGTGTCACAGTGTAACAGTGTCTCTGTGTCTCACTGTCTCAGTGTCTCTGTGCCTCAGTGTATCTTTGTCTCAGTGTCTCAAAGTGTTTGTGTTTGAGTGTCTCAGAGTCTCCGTGTCTCAGAGTCTCAGAGTCTCAGTGTCTCAGTGTCTCAGAGTCTCAGTGTCTCTGTGTCCCAGTGACTCAGTGTCTCAGAGTCTCAGAGTCTCAGTGTCTCAGTGTCTCAGAGTGTGACTGTCTCTTTGTCTCAGTGTCTCAGTGTATCAGGATCTCAGTGTCTCAGTGTCTCTGTATCTCAGTGTCGCTGTGTCTCAGAGTCTCAGTGTCTCAGTGCCTCAGAGTCTCAGTGAGTCTGTGTCTCTGTGTCTCAGTGTCTCTGTGTCTCTGTTTCTCTGTGTCTCAGTGTCTCTGTGTCTCTGTTTCTCGGTGTCTCAGTGTCTCAGTGTCTCAGTTTCTCAGTGTCTCAGTGTCTCAGTGTCTCAGTGTCTCAGTGTCTCAGTTTCTCAGTGTCTCAGTGTCTCAGTGTCTCTGTGCATCAGTGTCACAGTGTCTCTGTGTCTCACTGTCTCAGAGTCTCAGAGTCTCAGTGTCTCTGTGTCTCACTGTCTCAGTGTCTCCATGTCTCAGTGTCTCAGTGTATCAGCATCTCAGAGAATCAGTGTCTCTGTGTCTGAGTTTCTCTGTGCCTCAATCGCACAGTGTCTCAGTGTCTCTGTGTCTCAGTGTCTCAGTGTTTTTCTATCTCGGTGTCTCAGTGTCTCAGAGTCTCTGTGTCTCTGTGTCTCTGTGTTTCTGTGCCTCAGTGTCTCTGTGTCTCAGTGACTCTGTGTCTCAGTTTCTCTGCGCCTCAGTGCCTCTGTGTCTCTGTGTCACGTTGTCTCAGTGTCTCAGAGTCTCAGAGTCTCAGTGTCTCTGTGTCTCAGTGTCTCAGAGTCTCAGTGTCTCTGTGTCTCAGTGTCTCAGTGTCTCTCTGCCTCAGTGTCTCTGTGTCTCTGTGTCTCAGTGTCTCTGTGCCTCAGTGTATCTGTGTCTCAGTGTCTCAGAGTTTCAGTGTCTCTATGTCTCTGTGTCTCACTGTCTCTGTGTCTCAGTGCCTCAGTGTCTCTCTGTCTCAGTGTCTCTGTGCCTCAGTGTCCCTTTGTCTTAGAGTCTCAGTGTCTCAGAGTCTCAGTGTCTCTGTGTCTCAGTGCCTCTGTGTCTCAGTATCTCAGAGTTTCAGTGTCTCTATGTCTCTGTGTCTCTGTGTCTCTGTGCCTCAGTGTCTCAGTGACTCTCTGTCTCAGTGTCTCTGTGTCTCAGTGTCTCAGTATTTATCTATCTCTGTGTCTCAGAGTCTCTGTGTCTCTGTGTTTCTGTGCCTCAGTGTCTCAGTTTCTCTGTGTCTCAGTGACTCTGTGTCTCAGTGTCTCTGCGCATCAGTGCCTCTGTGTCTCTATGTCTCTGTGTCTCAAAGTCTCAAAGTCTCAGTGTGTCTGTGCATCAGTGTCTCAGTGTCTCTGTGTCTCAGTGTCTCAAAGTCTCAGTGAGTCTGTGTCTCTGTGTCTTAGTGTCTCACAGTCTCAGTGTTCCAGAGTCTCAGTGTCTCCAAGTCTCTGTGTCTCTGTGTCTCAGTGTCCCTGTGCCTCAGTGTATCTGTGTCTTAGTGTCTCAGAGTTTCAGTGTCTCTATGTCTCTGTGTCTCAGTGTCTCTGTGCCTCTGTGTCTCAGTGTCTCACAGTCTCAGTGTCTCTGTGTCTCAGTGCCTCAGTGTCACTCTGTCTCAGTGTCCCTGTGCCTCAGTGTCTCTTTGTCTCAGTGTCTCAGTGTCTCAGAGTCTCAGTGTCTCTGTGTCTCAGTGCCTCAGTGTCTCTGTGTCTAAGTATCTCAGAGTTTCAGTGTCTCTATGTCTCTGTGTCTCAGTGTCCCTGTGCCTCAGTGTCTCTGTGCCTCAGTCCCTCAGTGCCTCAGTGACTCTCTATCTCTGTGTCTCTGTGCCTCAGTGTCTCTTTGTCTCTTTGTCTCACTGTCTCAGAGTCTCTGTACCTCAGTGTCTCTGTGTCTCAGTGTCTCAGTGTCTCAGAGTCTCAGAGTCTCAGTGTCTCTGTGTCTCAGTGTATCAGTGTCTCTGTGTCTCAGTGTCTCAGTGTCTCAGTGTCTCAGAGACTCAGTGTCTCTTTGTCTCTGTGTCTTAGTTACTCTCTGCCTCATTGTCACAGTGTCTCTGTGTCTCACTGTCTCAGTGTCTCTGTGTCTCAGTATCTCAGAGTCTCAGAGTGTCTGTGCCTCAGTGTCTCAGTGTCTCTGTGGCTCAGTGCCTCTGTGTCTCAGTGTATCAGCATCTCATAGAATCAGTGTCTCTGTGTCTGAGTTTCTCTGTGCCTCAATGGCACAGTGTCTCTGTGTCTCAGTGTCTCAGTGTTTTTCTATCACTGTGTCTCAGTGCCTCAGAGTCTCTGTGTCTCTGTGTTTCTGTGCCTCAGTGTCTCTGTGTCTCAGTTTCTCTGTGTCTCAGTGACTCTGTGTCTCAGTGTCTCTGCGCCTCAATGCCTCTGTGTCTCAGTGTCTCAGAGTCTCAGAGTCTCAGTGTCTCTGTGTCTCAGTGTCTCAGTGTCTCTGTGCCTCAGTGTCTCTGTGTCTCAGTGTCTCAAAGTCTTTGTGTCTCAGTGTCTCAGAGTCTCAGTGTCTCTGTGTCTCATTGCCTCAGTGTCTCTGTGTCTCAGTGTCTCAGAGTTTCAGTGTCTCTCTGTCTCTGTGCCTCAGTGCCTCAGTGTCTCTCTGTCTCAGTGTCTCTGTGCCTCAGTGTCACTTTGTGTCAGTGTCTCAGTGTTTCAGAGTCTCAGTGTCTCTGTGTCTCAGTGCCTCAGGGTCTCTGTGTCTCCGTGTCTCAGAGTCTCTGTGTCTCTGTGTCTCAGTGTCTCTGCGCCTCAGTGCCTCTGTGTCTCTGTGTCACTTTGCCTCAGTGTCTCAGAGTCTCAGAGTCTCAGTGTCTCTGTGTCTCAGTGTCTCAGAGTCTCAGTGTCTCTGTGTCTCAGTGTCTCAGTGTCTCTGTGCCTCAGTGTCTATGTGTCTCAGAGTCTCAGAGTCTCAGTGTCTTTGTGTCTCAGTGTCTCAGTGTCTCTGTGCCTCAGTGTCTCTGTGTCTCAGTGTCTCAAAGTCTTTGTGTCTCAGTGCCTCAGTGTCTCTCTGTCTCAGTGTCTCTGTGCCTCAGTGTCTCTTTGTCTCAGAGTCTCAGTGTCTCACAGTCTCAGTGTCTCTGTGTCTCAGTGCCTCTCTGTCTCAGTATCTCAGAGTTTCAGTGCCTCTATGTCTCTGTGTCTCTGTGTCTCTGTGCCTCAGTGTCTCAGTGTCTCTGTGTCTCAGTCCCGCAGTGCCTGAGTGACTCTCTGTCTCTGTGTCTCTGTGTCTCAGTGTCTCTTTGTCACTGTGTCTCAGTGTCTCAGTGTCTCTGTGTCTCAAAGTTTTTGTGTCTCAGTGTCTCAGACTCTCAGTGTCCCAGAGTCTCAGTGTCTCCGCTTCTCTGTGTCTCTGTGTCACACTGTCTCTGTGCCTCAGTGTTTCTGTATCTCAGTGTCTCAGAGTTTCAGTGTCTCTATGTCTCAGTGTCTCAGAGTCTCAGTGTCTCTGTGTCTCAGTGCCTCAGTGTCTCTGTGTCTCAGTGTCTCAGAGTTTCAGTGTCTCTGTGTCTCAGTGCCTCAGTGTCTCTGTGTCTCTGTCCCTCTGTGCCTCAGTGACTCTCTGTTTCTTTGTCTCTGTGTCTCTGTGTTTCAGTGTATCAGTGTCTCAGAGACTCACTGTCTCTTTGTCCATGTGTCTGGGTGTCTCTGTGCTTGAGTGTCACAGTGTCTCGGTGTCTCAGTGTCTCAGAGTCAAAGTGTCTCAGTGTTTCAGAGTCTCAGAGTCTCAGTGTCTCAGTGTCTCTGTGTCTGAGTGTATCAGTGTCTCAGAGACTCAGTGTCTCTTTGCCTCTGTGTCTGAGTTTCTCTGTGCCTCAGTGTCACAGTGTCACTATGTCTCTGTGTCTCACTGTCTTAGTGTCTCCTGAGTCTCAGTGTCTCAGAGTCTTAGTGTATCTGTGCCTCAGTGTCTCAGTGTCTCTGTGTCTCTGTGTCTCTGTGTCTCAGTGTCTCAGTATTTATCTATCTCTGTGTCTCAGAGTCTCTGTGTCTCTGTGTTTCTGTGCCTCAGTGTCTCAGTTTCTCTATGTCTCAGTGACTCTGTGTCTCAGTGTCTCTGCGCCTCAGTGCCTCTGTGTCTCTATGTCTCTGTGTCTCTGTGTCTCAAAGTCTCAGTGTGTCTGTGCATCAGTGTCTCTGTGTCTCAGTGTCTCAAAGTCTTTGTGTCTCAGTGTCTCAGAGTCTCAGTGAGTCTGTGTCTCTGTGTCTTAGTGTCTCACAGTCTCAGTGTTCCAGAGTCTCAGTGTCTCCAAGTCTCTGTGTCTCTGTGTCTCAGTGTCTCTGTGCCTCACTGTATCTGTGTCTCAGTGTCTCAGAGTTTCAGTGTCTCTAGTCTCTGTGTCTCAGTGTCTCTGTGCCTCAGTGTCTCAGGGTCTCAGTGTCTCTGTGTCTCAGTGCCTCAGTGTCACTTTGTCTCAGTATCCCTGTGCCTCAGTGTCTCTTTGTCTCAGTGTCTCAGTGTCTCAGAGTCTCAGTGTCTCTGTGTCTCAGTGCCTCAGTGTCTCTGTGTCTATGTATCTCAGAGTTTCAGTGTCTCTATGTCTCTGTGTCTCAGTGTCCCTGTGCCTCAGTGTCTCAGTGTCTCTGTGTCTCAGTCCCTCAGTGCCTCAGTGACTCTCTGTCTCTGTGTCTCTGTGCCTCAGTGTCTCTTTGTCTCTTTGTCTCACTGTCTCAGTGTCTCTGTGCCTCAGTGTCTCTGTGTCTCTGTGTTTCAGTGTATCAGTGTCTCAGAGACTCACTGTCTCTTTGTCTCTGTGTCTGAGTGTGTCTGTGCATCAGTGTCACAGTGTCTCTGTGTCTCAGTGTCTCAGAGTCTCAGAGTCTCAGAGTCTCAGTGTCTCTGTGTCTCAGTGTATCAGTGTCTCAGTGTATCAGTGTCTCAGAGACTCAGTGTCTCTTTGTCTCTGTGTCTGAGTTACTCTCTGCCTCATTGTCACAGTGTAACAGTGTCTCTGTGTCTCACTGTCTCAGTGTCTCTGTGTCTCAGTATCTCAGAGTCTCAGTGTGTCTGTGCCTCAGTGTCTCAGTGTCTCTGTGTCTCAGTGCCCCTGTGTCTCAGTGTATCAGCATCTCAGAGAATCAGTGTCTCTGTGTCTGAGCTTCTCTGAGCCTCAATGGCACAGTGTCTCTGTGTCTCAGTGTTTTTCTATCTCTGTGTTTCTGTGCCTCAGTGTCTCTGTGTCTCAGTTTCTCTGTGTCTCAGTGACTCTGTGGCTCAGTGTCTAAAGCGCCTCAGTGCCTCTGTGTCTCTGTGTCTCAGTGTCTCAGAGTCTCAGAGTCTCAGAGTCTCAGTGTCTCTCTGCCTCAGTGTCTCTGTGTCTCAGTGTCTCAGTCTCTCCAAGTCTCTGTGTCTCTGTGTCTCAGTGTCTCTGTGCCTCAGTGTATCTGTGTCTCAGTGTCTCAGAGTTTCAGTGTCTCTATGTCTCTGTGTCTCAGTGCCTCAGTGTCTCTCTGTCTCAGTGTCTCTGTGCCTCAGTGTCCCTTTGTCTTAGAGTCTCAGTGTCTCAGAGTCTCAGTGTCTCTGTGTCTCAGTGCCTCTGTGTCTCAGTATCTCAGAGTTTCAGTGTCTCTATGTCTCTGTGTCTCTGTGTCTCTGTACCTCAGTGTCTCAGTGACTCTCTGTCTCAGTGTCTCTGTGTCTCAGTGTCTCAGTATTTATCTATCTCTCTGTCTCAGAGTCTCTGTGTCTCTGTGTTTCTGTGCCTCAGTGTCTCAGTTTCTCTGTGTCTCAGTGACTCTGTGTCTCAGTGTCTCTGCGCATCAGTGCCTCTGTGTCTCTATGTCTCTGTGTCTCTGTGTCTCAAAGTCTCAGTGTGTCTGTGCATCAGTGTCTCAGTGTCTCTGTGTCTCAGTGTCTCAAAGTCTCAGTGAGTCTGTGTCTCTGTGTCTTAGTGTCTCACAGTCTCAGTGTTCCAGAGTCTCAGTGTCTCCAAGTCTCTGTGTCTCTGTGTCTCAGTGTCCCTGTGCCTCAGTGTATCTGTGTCTTAGTGTCTCAGAGTTTCAGTGTCTCTATGTCTCTGTGTCTCAGTGTCTCTGTGCCTCTGTGTCTCAGTGTCTCACAGTCTCAGTGTCTCTGTGTCTCAGTGCCTCAGTGTCACTCTGTCTCAGTGTCCCTGTGCCTCAGTTTCTCTGTGTCTCAGTGACTCTGTGTCTCAGTGTCTCTGCGCCTCAGTGCCTCTGTGTCTCAGTGTCTCAGAGTCTCAGAGTCTCAGTGTCTCTGTGTCTCAGTGTCTCAGTGTCTCTGTGCCTCAGTGTCTCTGTGTCTCAGTGTCTCAAAGTCTTTGTGTCTCAGTGTCTCAGAGTCTCAGTGTCTCTGTGTCTCAGTGCCTCAGTGTCTCTGTGTCTCAGTGTCTCAGAGTTTCAGTGTCTCTCTGTCTCTGTGCCTCAGTGTCTCTCTGTCTCAGTGTCTCTGTGCCTCAGTGTCACTTTGCGTCAGTGTCTCAGAGTCAAAGTGTCTCAGTGTCTCAGAGTCTCAGAGTTTCAGTGTCTCTATGTCTCTGGGTCTCAGTGTCTCTTTGGCTCAGTGTCTCAGTGTCTCAGAAGCTCAGTGTCTCTGTGTTTCAGTGTCTCTGCGTCTCAGTGACTCTGTGTCACTGTGTCTCAGTGTCTCAGAGTCTCAGAGTCTCAGTGTCTCTGTGTCTCAGTGTCTCAGTGTCTCAGTGTCTCAGTGTCTCTGTGCCTCAGTGTCTCTGTGACTGTGTCTCAGTGTCTCAAAGTCTTTGTGTCTCAGTGTCTCAGAGTCTCAGTGAGTCTGTGTCTGTGTCTTAGTGTCACACAGTCGCAGTGTCCCAGAGAATCAGTGTCTCCAATTCTCTGTGTCTCTGTGTCTCAGAGTCTCAGTGTCTCTGTGTCTCAGTGTCTCAGAGTCTCACTGTCTCAGTGCCTCAGTGCCTCAGTGCCTCAGTGTTTCTCTGTCGCAGTGTCTCTATGCCTCACTTTGTGTCAGTGTCTCAGTGTCTCAGAGTCTCAGTGTCTCTGTGTCTAAGTGCTTCAGGGTCTCTGTGTCTCAGTGTCTCAGAGTTTCAGTGTCTCTATGTCTCTGTGTCTCAGTGTCTCTGTGCCTCAGTGTCTCAGTGTCTCTGTGTCTCAGTCCCTCAGTGCCTCAGTGACTCTCTGTCTCTGTGTCTCTGTGCCTCAGTGTCTCTTTGTCTCTGTGCCTCAGTGTCTCAGTGTCTCTGTGTCTCAGTGTCTCTGTGTCTCATTTTCTCTGTGTCTCAGTGTCTCTGTGTCTCAGTGTCTCTGTGCCCCAGTGTATCTGTGTCTCAGTGTCCCAGAGTTTCAGTGTCTCTAGGTCTCTGTGTCTCAGTGTCTCTGTGCCTCAGTGTCTCAGTGTCTCAGAGTCTCAGTGACTCTGTGTCTCAGTGCCTCAGTGTCTCTCTGTCTCAGTGTCTCAGAGTTTCAGTGTCACAGTGTCTCTGGGTCTCAGTGTCTCTGAGTTTCAGTGTCTCTGTGCCTCAGTGTCACAGTGTCTCAAAGTCTCTGTGTCTCAGTGTCTCAGACTCTCAGTGTCTCAGTGTCTCAGAGTCTCAGTGAATCTGTGTCTCTGTGTCTCTGTGTCTCTGTGCCTCAGTGTCTCAGAGTCTCAGTGTCTCTGAGTCTCAGTGCCTCAGTGTCTCTGTGTCTCAGAGTATCACTGTCTCTGTGTCTCAGTGACTCAGTGTCTCAGAGTCTCAGAGTCTCAGTGTCTCAGAGTCTGACTGTCTCTTTGTCTCAGTGTCTCAGTGTCTCAGGGTCTCAGTGTCTCAGTGTCTCAGTGTCTCAGTGTCTCTGTGTCTCAGTGTCTCAGTGTCTCTAGGTCTCTGTGTCTCAGTGTCTCTGTGTCTCAGTGTCTCTGTGCCTCAGTGTCTCTCTTTCTTATGGTCTCTGTGGCTCAGTGTCTCTTTGTCTCAGTGTCTCAGTATCTCAGAGTCTCAGAGTTTCAGTGTCTCTGTGTCTCAGTGTCTCAGTGCCTTAGTGCCTCAGTGTCTCTGTGTCTCAGTGTCTCTGTGCCTCAGTGTCTCAGAGTCTCACTGTCTCTTTGTCTCAGTGACTCAGCGTCTCAGAGTCTCAGTGTCTCTGTGTTTCAGTGTCTGTGTGCCTCAGCGTCTCAGTGTCTCTGTGTCTCAGTGTCTCTGTGTCTCCGTTTCTCTGTGTCTCAGGGTCTCTGTGTCTCTGAGCCTCAGTGCCTCTGTCACAGAGTTGCAGTGTCTAGAGTCCCTGTGTCTTGGTGCCTCAGTGTCTCAGTGTCTCTGTGCCTCAGTCTATCAGACTCTCAGTGTCTCAGTGTCTCTGTGCCTCAGTCTATCAGACTCTCAGTGTCTCTGTGTCTGAGAGGCTCAGTGTCTCTGTGTCTCAGTTTCTCTGTGTCTCAGGGCCTCAGTGTCTCAGAGTTTCATTGTCTCTGTGCCTCAATGTCTCAGAAGCTCAGTGTCTCTGTGTTTCAGTGTCTCTGCGCCTCAGTGACTCTGTGTCTCTGTGTCACTGTGTCTCAATTTCACAGAGTCTCAGAGTCTCAGTGTCTCTGCGTCTCAGTGTCTCTGTGCCTCAGTGTCTCTGTGTCTCAGTGTCTCAAAGTCTTTGTGTATCAGTGTCTCAGAGTCTCAGTGAGTCTGTGTCTGTGTCTTAGTGTCACACAGTCTCAGTGTCCCAGAGACTCAGTGTCTCCAAGTCTCTGTGTCTCTGTGTCTCAGTGTCTCTGTGCCTCAGTGTATCTGTGTCTCAGTGTCTCAGAGTTTCAGTGTCTCTATGTCTCTGTGTCTCAGTGTCTCAGAGTCTCAGTGTCTCTTTGTCTCAGTGCCTCAGTGTCTCTCTGTCTCAGTGTCTCTGTGCCTCAGTGTCTCTTTGTCTCAGTATCTCAGAGTTTCAGTGTCTCTCTGTCTCTGTGTCTCAGTGCCTCAGTGTCTCTTTGTCTCTGTGCCTCAGTGTCTCAGAGTCTCATTGAGTCTGTGTCTCAGTGTCTCTGTGTCTCAGTGCCTCAGTGTCTCAGTGTCTCAGAATCTCAGTGTCACTGTGTCTCAGTGTCTGTGTCTCAGTGTCTCAGTGTCACCGCGTCTCTGTGCCTCAGTGTATCTGTTTCTCTGTGTCTCTGTGTCTCAGTGTCTCTGTGTCTCAGTGTCTCAGAGTCTCAGTGTCTCAGTGTCTCAGTGTCTCAGAGTCTCACTGTCTCTGTGTCTCAGTGCCTCAGTGTCTCTGTGCCTCAGTGTCTCTGTGTTTCAGTGTCTATGTGTCTCAGAGACTCACTGTCTCTTTGTCTCTGTGTTTGAGTGTCTCTGTGCATCAGTGTCACAGTGTCTCTGTGTCTCAGTATCTCTGTGTCTCAGTGTATCACTGTCTCAGAGACTCAGTGTCTCTTTGTCTCTGTGTCTGAGTGTCTCTGTGCATCAGTGTCACAGTGTCTCTGTGTCTCAGTGTCTCTGTGTCTCAGTGTATCACTGTCTCAGAGACTCAGTGTCTCTTTGTCTCTGTGTCTGAGTTTTTCTGTGCCTCAGTGTCACAGTGTAACAGTGTCTCTGTGACTCACTGTCTCAGTGTCTCAGTGTCTCTGTGTATCAGTGTATCAGCATCTCAGAGAATCAGTGTCTCTGTGTCTGAGTTTCTCTGTGCCTCAACGGCAGAGTGTCTCAGTGTCTCTGTGTCTCAGTATCTCAGTGTTTTTCTATCTCTGTGTCTCTGTGTCTCTGTGTTTCTGTGCCTCAGTGTCTCTGTGTCTCAGTTTCTCTGTGTCTCAGTGTCTCTGCGCCTCAGTGCCTCTGTGTCTCTGTGTCTCAGTGTCTCTGTGTTTCTGTGCCTCAGAGTCTCTGTGTCTCTGTGTCTCAGTGTCTCAGAGTCTCAGAGTCTCAGTGTCTCTGTGTCTCAGTGTCTCTGTGTTTCAGTGTCTCTGTGCCTCAGTGTCTCTGTGTCTCAGTGTCTCAAAGTCTTTGTGTCTCAGTGTCTCAGAGTCTCAGTGAGTCTGTGTCTCTGTGTCTTAGAGTCTCAGTGTCCCAGAGTCTCAGTTTCTTCACGTCTCTGTCTCTCTGTGTCTCTGTGTCTCTGTGCCTCAGTCTATCTGTGTCACAGTGTCTCAGAGTTTCTGTATCTCTATGGCTCTGTGTCTCAGTGTCTCTGTGCCTCAGTGTCTCACTGTCTCAGAGTCTCAGTGTATCTGTGTCTCAGTGTCTCAGAGTTTCAGTGTCTCTATGTCTCTGTATCTCAGTGTCTCTGTGCCTCAGTATCTCAGTGTCTCTGTGTCTCAGTCCCTCAGAGCCTCAGTGACTCTATCTCTGTGTCTCTGTGCCTCAGTGTCTCTTTGTCTCTGTGTCTCAGTGTCTCAGTGTCTCTGTGCCCGGTGTCTCTGTGTCTCAGTGTCTCAAAGTCTTTGTGTCTCAGTGTCTCAGAAATCAGTGTCTCAGTGCCTCAGAGTCTCAGTGAGTCTGTTTCTCTGTGTCTTAGTGTCTCAGTGTCCCAGAGTCTCAGTGTCTCTGCTTCTCTGTGTCTCTGTGTCACAGTGTCTCTGTGCCTCAGTGTAACTGTATCTCAGTGTCTCAGAGTTTCAGTGTCTCTATGTCTCTATGTCTCAGGGTCTCTGTGCCTCAGTGCCTCAGTGTCTCAGAGGCTCAGTGTCTCTGTGTCTCAGTGCCTCAGTGTCTCTGTGTCTCAGTGTCTCAGTGTTTCAGAGTCTCAGTGTCTCAGACCCTCAGTGCCTCAGGGTCTCTGTGTCTCAGTGTCTCAGAGTTTCAGTGTCTCTATGTCTCTGTGTCTCAGTGTCTCTGTGCCTCAGTGTCTCAGTGTCTCAGACCCTCAGTGCCTCAGTGACTCTCTGTGTCTGTATCTCTGTGCCTCAGTGTCTCTTTGTCGCTGTGTCTCAGTGTCTCTGTGCCTCAGTGTCTTTGTGTTTCAGTGTATCAGTGTCTCAGAGACTCACTGTCTCTTTGTCTCTGTGTCTGAGTGTCTCTGTGCATCAGTGTCACAGTGTCTCAGTGTCTCAGAGTCAAAGTGTCTCAGTGTCTCAGTGTCTCAGAGTCTCAGAGTTTCAGTGTCTCTATGTCTCTGGGTCTCAGTGTCTCTTTGGCTCAGTGTCTCAGTGTCTCAGAAGCTCAGTGTCTCTGTGTTTCAGTGTCTCTGCGCCTCAGTGACTCTGTGTCACTGTGTCTCAGTGTCTCAGAGTCTCAGAGTCTCAGTGTCTCTGTGTCTCAGTGTCTCAGTGTCTCAGTGTCTCTGTGCCTCAGTGTCTCTGTGTCTCAGTGTCTCAAAGTCTTTGTGTCTCAGTGTCTCAGAGTCTCAGTGAGTCTGTGTCTGTGTCTTAGTGTCACACAGTCTCAGTGTCCCAGAGACTCAGTGTCTCCACGTCTCTGTGTCTCTGTGTCTCAGTGTCTCAGTGTCTCTGTGTCTCAGTGTCTCAGAGTCTCGCTGTCTCAGTGCCTCAGTGCCTCAGTGTTTCTCTGTCGCAGTGTCTCTGTGCCTCACTTTGTGTCAGTGTCTCAGTGTCTCAGAGTCTCAGTGTCTCTGTGTCTCAGTGCTTCAGGGTCTCTGTGTCTCAGTGTCTCAGAGTTTCAGTTTCTCTATGTCTCTGTGTCTCAGTGTCTCTGTGCCTCTGTGCCTCAGTGTCTCAGTGTCTCTGTGTCTCAGTCCCTCAGTGCCTCAGTGACTCTCTGTCTCTGTGTCTCTGTGCCTCAGTGTCTCTTTGTCTCTGTGTCTCAGTGTCTCAGTGTCTCTGTGTCTCAGTGTCTCTGTGTCTCAGTTTCTCTGTGTCTCAGTGTCTCTGTGTCTCAGTGTCTCTGTGCCCCAGTGTATCTGTGTCTCAGTGTCCCAGAGTTTCAGTGTCTCTAGGTCTCTGTGTCTCAGCGTCTCTGTGCCTCAGTGTCTCAGTGTCTCAGAGTCTCAGTGACTCTGTGTCTCAGTGCCTCAGTGTCACTCTGTCTCAGTGTCTCAGAGTTTCAGTGTCACAGTGTCTCTGGGTCTCAGTGTCTCTGTGTTTCAGTGTCTCTGTGCCTCAGTGTCACAGTGTCTCAAAGTCTCTGTGTCTCAGTGTCTCAGACTCTCAGTGTCTCAGTGTCTCAGAGTCGCAGTGAATCTGTGTCTCTGTGTCTCTGTGTCTCTGTGTCTCCGTGTCTCTGTGCCTCAGTGTATCTGTGTCTCAGGGTCTCAGAGTCTCAGTGAATCTGTGTCTCTGTGTCTCTGTGCCTCAGTGTCTCAGAGTCTCAGTGTCTCTGAGTCTCAGTGCCTCAGTGTCTCTGTGTCTCAGAGTATCACTGTCTCTGTGTCTCAGTGACTCAGTGTCTCAGAGTCTCAGAGTCTCAGTGTCTCAGAGTCTGACTGTCTCTTTGTCTCAGTGTCTCAGTGTCTCAGGGTCTCAGTGTCTCAGTGTCTCAGTGTCTCAGTGTCTCTGTGTCTCAGTGTCTCAGTGTCTCAGAGCCTCTGTTTCTCTGTGTCTCAGTATCTCTGTGTCTCAGAGACTCAGTTTCTCAGTGTCTCTGTGTCTCAGTGCCTCAGTGTCTCTGTGTCTCAGTGTCTCTGTGCCCCAGTGTATCTGTGTCTCAGTGTCCCAGAGTTTCAGTGTCTCTAGGTCTCTGTGTCTCAGTGTCTCTGTGTCTCAGTGTCTCTGTGCCTCAGTGTCTCTCTTTCTTATGGTCTCTGTGGCTCAGTGTCTCTTTGTCTCAGTGTCTCAGTATCTCAGAGTCTCAGAGTTTCAGTGTCTCTGTGTCTCAGTGTCTCAGTGCCTTAGTGCCTCAGTGTCTCTGTGTCTCAGTGTCTCTGTGCCTCAGTGTCTCAGAGCCTCACTGTCTCTATGTCTCTGTGCCTCAGTGTCTCTTTGTCTCAGTGTCTCAGTATCTCAGAGTCTCAGAGCCTCAGTGTCTCTGTGTCTCAGTGTCTCTGTGCCTCAGTGTCTCAGAGCCTCACTGTCTCTGTGCCTCAGTGTCTCAGAGTCTCACTGTCTCTTTGTCTCAGTGACTCAGCGTCTCAGAGTCTCAGTGTCTCTGTGTTTCAGTGTCTGTGTGCCTCAGCTTCTCAGTGTCTCAGTGTCTCTGTGTCTCAGTTTCTCTGTGTCTCAGGGTCTCTGTGTCTCTGAGCCTCAGTGCCTCTGTCACAGAGTTGCAGTGTCTAGAGTCTCTGTGTCTTGGTGCCTCAGTGTCTCAGTGTCTCTGTGCCTCAGTCTATCAGACTCTCAGTGTCTCAGTGTCTCTGTGCCTCAGTCTATCAGACTCTCAGTGTCTCTGTGTCTGAGAGGCGCAGTGTCTCTGTGTCTCAGTTTCTCTGTGTCTCAGGGCCTCAGTGTCTCAGAGTTTCATTGTCTCTGTGCCTCAGTGTCTCAGAAGCTCAGTGTCTCTGTGTTTCAGTGTCTCTGCGCCTCAGTGACTCTGTGTCTCTGTGTCACTGTGTCTCAATTTCTCAGAGTCTCAGAGTCTCAGTGTCTCTGCGTCTCAGTGTCTCTGTGCCTCAGTGTCTCTGTGTCTCAGTGTCTCAAAGTCTTTGTGTATCAGTGTCTCAGAGTCTCAGTGAGTCTGTGTCTGTGTCTTAGTGTCACACAGTCTCAGTGTCCCAGAGACTCAGTGTCTCCAAGTCTCTGTGTCTCTGTGTCTCAGTGTCTCTGTGCCTCAGTGTATCTGTGTCTCAGTGTCTCAGAGTTTCAGTGTCTCTATGTCTCTGTGTCTCAGTGTCTCAGAGTCTCAGTGTCTCTGTGTCTCAGTGCCTCAGTGTCTCTCTGTCTCAGTGTCTCTGTGCCTCAGTGTTTCTTTGTCTCAGTATCTCAGAGTTTCAGTGTCTCTCTGTCTCTGTGTCTCTGTGCCTCAGTGTCTCTTTGTCTCTGTGTCTCAGTGTCTCTGAGTCTCAGTGTCTCTGTGCCTCAGTGTCTCAGAGTCTCATTGAGTCTGTGTCTCAGTGTCTCTGTGTCTCAGTGCCTCAGTGTCTCAGTGTCTCTGTGTCTCAGTGTCTGTGTCTCAGTGTCTCAGTGTCTCCGCGTCTCTGTGTCTCTGTGTCTCAGTGTATCTGTTTTTCTGTGTCTCTGTGTCTCAGTGTCTCTGTGTCTCAGTGTCTCAGAGTCTCAGTGTCTCTGTTTCTCTGTGTCTCTGTGTCTCAGTGTCTCTGTGTCTCAGTGTCTCAGAGTCTCAGTGTCTCTGTGTCTCAGTGCCTCGGTGTCTCTGTGTCTCAGTGTCTCAGTGTCTCAGTGTCTCAGAGTCTCACTGTCTCTGTGTCTCAGTGTCTCTGTGCCTCAGTGTCTCTGTGTTTCAGTGTCTCTGTGTCTCAGAGACTCTCTGTCTCTTTGTCTCTGTGTCTGAGTGTCTCTGTGCATCAGTGTCACAGTGTCTCTGTGTCTCAGTGTCTCTGTGTCTCAGTGTATCACTGTCTCAGAGATTCAGTGTCTCTTTGTCTCTGTGTCTGAGTTTCTCTGTGCCTCAGTGTCACAGGGTAACAGTGTCTCTGTGACTCACTGTCTCAGTGTCTCAGTGTCTCAGTGTCTCAGTGTCTCTGTGTCTCAGTGTATCAGCATCTCAGAGAATCAGTGTCTCTGTGTCTGAGTTTCTCTGTGCCTCAATGGCAGAGTGTCTCAGTGTCTCTGTGTCTCAGTATCTCAGTGTTTTTCTATCTCTGTGTCTCTGTGTCTCAGTGTCTCTGTGTCTCTGTGTCTCAGTGTCTCTGTGTTTCTGTGCCTCAGTGTCTCTGTGTCTCAGTTTCTCTGTGTCTCAGTGTCTCTGCGCCTCAGTGCCTCTGTATCTCTGTGTCTCAGTGTCTCTGTGTTTCTGTGCCTCAGAGTCTCTGTGTCTCTGTGCCTCAGTGTCTCAGAGTCTCAGAGTCTCAGTGTCTCTGTGTCTCAGTGTCTCTGTGTTTCAGTGTCTCAAAGTCTTTGTGTCTCAGTGTCTCAGAGTCTCAGTGAGTCTGTGTCTCTGTGTCTTAGAGTCTCAGTGTCCCAGCGTCTCAGTTTCTTCACGTCTCTGTCTCTCGGTGTCTCAGTGTCTCTGTGCCTCAGTGTATCTGTGTCACAGTGTCTCAGAGTTTCTGTATCTCTATGGCTCTCTGTCTCAGTGTCTCTGTGCCTCAGTGTCTCACTGTCTCAGAGTCTCAGTGTCTCTGTGTCTCAGTGCCTCAGTGTCTCTGTGTCTCCGTGTCTCAGAGTTTCAGTGTCTCTATGTCTCTGTATCTCAGTGTCTCTGTGCCTCAGTGTCTCAGTGTCTCAGTCCCTCAGAGCCTCAGTGACTCTATCTCTGTGTCTCTGTGCCTCAGTGTCTCTTTGTCTCTGTGTCTCAGTGTCTCAGTGTCTCTGTGCCCGGTGTCTCTGTGTCTCAGTGTCTCAAAGTCTTTGTGTCTCAGTGTCTCAGACTTCAGTGTCTCAGTGCCTCAGAGTCTCAGTGAGTCTGTTTCTCTGTGTCTTAGAGTCTCAGTGTCCCAGAGTCTCAGTGTCTCTGCTTCTCTGTGTCTCTGTGTCACAGTGTCTCTGTGCCTCAGTGTAACTGTATCTCAGTGTCTCAGAGTTTCAGTGTCTCTATGTCTCTATGTCTCAGGGTCTCTGTGCCTCAGTGTCTCAGAGGCTCAGTGTCTCTGTGTCTCAGTGCCTCAGTGTCTCTGTGTCTCAGTGTCTCAGTGTTTCAGAGTCTCAGTGTCTCAGACCCTCAGTGCCTCAGTGACTCTCTGTGTCTGTGTCTCTGTGCCTCAGTGTCTCTTTGTCGCTGTGTCTCAGTGTCTCTGTGCCTCAGTGTCTTTGTGTTTCAGTGTATCAGTGTCTCAGAGACTCACTGTCTCTTTGTCTCTGTGTCTGAGTGTCTCTGTGCATCAGTGTCAAAGTGTCTCAGTGTCTCAGTGTCTCAGAGTCAAAGTGTCTCAGTGTCTCAGTGTCTCAGAGTCTCAGAGTTTCAGTGTCTCTATGTCTCTGGGTCTCAGTGTCTCTTTGGCTCAGTGTCTCAGTGTCTCAGAAGCTCAGTGTCTCTGTGTTTCAGTGTCTCTGCGCCTCAGTGACTCTGTGTCACTGTGTCTCAGTGTCTCAGAGTCTCAGAGTCTCAGTGTCTCTGTGTCTCAGTGTCTCAGTGTCTCTGTGCCTCAGTGTCTCTGTGTCTCTGTGTCTCAGTGTCTCAAAGTCTTTGTGTCTCAGTGTCTCAGAGTCTCAGTGAGTCTGTGTCTGTGTCTTAGTGTCACACAGTCTCAGTGTCCCAGAGACTCAGTGTCTCCACGTCTCTGTGTCTCTGTGTCTCAGAGTCTCAGTGTCTCTGTGTCTCAGTGTCTCAGAGTCTCGCTGTCTCAGTGCCTCAGTGCCTCAGTGTTTCTCTGTCGCAGTGTCTCTGTGCCTCACTTTGTGTCAGTGTCTCAGTGTCTCAGAGTCTCAGTGTCTCTGTGTCTCAGTGCTTCAGGGTCTCTGTGTCTAAGTGTCTCAGAGTTTCAGTGTCTCTATGTCTCTGTGTCTCAGTGTCTCTGTGCCTCAGTGTCTCAGTGTCTCTGTGTCTCAGTCCCTCAGTGCCTCAGTGACTCTCTGTCTCTGTGTCTCTGTGCCTCAGTGTCTCTTTGTCTCTGTGCCTCAGTGTCTCAGTGTCTCTGTGTCTCAGTGTCTCTGTGTCTCAGTTTCTCTGTGTCTCAGTGTCTCTGTGTCTCAGTGTCTCTGTGCCCCAGTGTATCTGTGTCTCAGTGTCCCAGAGTTTCAGTGTCTCTAGGTCTCTGTGTCTCAGTGTCACTGTGCCACAGTGTCTCAGTGTCTCAGAGTCTCAGTGACTCTGTGTCTCAGTGCCTCAGTGTTACTCTGTCTCAGTGTCTCAGAGTTTCAGTGTCACAGTGTCTCTGGGTCTCAGTGTCTCTGTGTTTCAGTGTCTCTGTGCCTCAGTGTCACAGTGTCTCAAAGTCTCTGTGTCTCAGTGTCTCAGACTCTCAGTGTCTCAGTGTCTCAGAGTCTCAGTGAATCTGTGTCTCTGTGTCTCCGTGTCTCTGTGCCTCAGTGTATCTGTGTCTCAGGGTCTCAGAGTTTCAGTGTCTCTATGTCTCTTTGTCTCAGTGTCTCTGTGCCTCAGTGTCTCAGAGTCTCAGTGTCTCTGAGTCTCAGTGCCTCAGTGTCTCTGTGTCTCAGTGACTCAGTGTCTCAGAGTCTCAGAGTCTCAGTGTCTCAGAGTCTGATTGTCTCTTTGTCTCAGTGTCTCAGTGTCTCAGTGTCTCAGTGTCTCAGTGTCTCTGTGTTTCAGTGTCTCAGTGTCTCAGAGCCTCTGTTTCTCTGTGTCTCAGTGTCTCTGTGTCTCAGAGACTCAGTTTCTCAGTGTCTCTGTGTCTCAGTGCCTCAGTGTCTCTGTGTCTCAGTGTCTCTGTGCCCCAGTGTATCTGTGTCTCAGTGTCCCAGAGTTTCAGTGTCTCTAGGTCTCTGTGTCTCAGTGTCTCTGTGCCTCAGTGTCTCTGTGCCTCAGTGTCTCTCTTTCTTATGGTCTCTGTGCCTCAGTGTCTCTTTGTCTCAGTGTCTCAGTATCTCAGAGTCTCAGAGCCTCAGTGTCTCTGTGTCTCAGTGCCTCAGTGTCTCAGAGCCTCACTGTCTCTGTGTCTCTGTGCCTCAGTGTCTCAGAGTCTCACTGTCTCTTTGTCTCAGTGACTCAGCGTCTCAGAGTCTCAGTGTCTCTGTGTTTCAGTGTCTGTGTGCCTCAGCGTCTCAGTGTCTCAGTGTCTCTGTGTCTCAGTTTCTCTGTGTCTCAGGGTCTCTGTGTCTCTGAGCCTCAGTGCCTCTGTCACAGAGTTGCAGTGTCTAGAGTCTCTGTGTCTTGGTGCCTCAGTGTCTCAGTGTCTCTGTGCCTCAGTCTATCAGACTCTCAGTGTCTCTGTGCCTCAGTCTATCAGACTCTCAGTGTCTCTGTGTCTGAGAGGCGCAGTGTCTCTGTGTCTCAGTTTCTCTGTGCCTCAGGGCCTCAGTGTCTCAGAGTTTCATTGTCTCTGTGCCTCAGTGTCTCAGAAGCTCAGTGTCTCTGTGTTTCAGTGTCTCTGCGCCTCAGTGACTCTGTGTCTCTGTGTCACTGTGTCTCAATTTCTCAGAGTCTCAGAGTCTCAGTGTCTCTGCGTCTCAGTGTCTATGTGCCTCAGTGTCTCTGTGTCTCTGTGTCTCAGAGTCTCAAAGTCTTTGTGTATCAGTGTCTCAGAGTCTCAGTGAGTCTGTGTCTGTGTCTTAGTGTCACACAGTCTCAGTGTCCCAGAGACTCAGTGTCTCCAAGTCTCTGTGTCTCTGTGTCTCAGTGTCTCTGTGCCTCAGTGTATCTGTGTCTCAGTGTCTCAGAGTTTCAGTGTCTCTATGTCTCTGTGTCTCAGTGTCTCAGAGTCTCAGTGTCTCTGTGTCTCAGTGCCTCAGTGTCTCTCTGTCTCAGTGTCTCTGTGCCTCAGTGTCTCTTTGTCTCAGTATCTCAGAGTTTCAGTGTCTCTCTGTCTCTGTGTCTCTGTGCCTCAGTGTCTCCTTGTCTCTGTGTCTCAGTGTCTCTGAGTCTCAGTGTCTCTGTGCCTCAGTGTCTCAGAGTCTCATTGAGTCTGTGTCTCAGTGTCTCTGTGTCTCAGTGCCTCAGTGTCTCAGTGTCTCAGAATCTCAGTGTCACTGTGTCTCAGTGTTTGTGTCTCAGTGTCTCAGTGTCTCCGCGTCTCTGTGTCTCTGTGTATCTGTTTTTCTGTGTCTCTGTGTCTCAGTGTCTCTGTGTCTCAGTGTCTCAGAGTCTCAGTGTCTCTGTTTCTCTGTGTCTCTGTGTCTCAGTGTCTCTGTGTCTCAGTGTCTCAGAGTCTCAGTGTCTCTGTGTCTCAGTGCCTCGGTGTCTCTGTGTCTCAGTGTCTCAGTGTCTCAGTGTCTCAGAGTCTCACTGTCTCTGTGTCTCAGTGCCTCGGTGTCTCTGTGTCTCAGTGTCTCAGTGTCTCAGTGTCTCAGAGTCTCACTGTTTCTGTGTCTCAGTGTCTCAGTGTCTCTGTGCCTCAGTGTCTCTGTGTTTCAGTGTCTCTGTGTCTCAGAGACTCACTGTCTCTTTGTCTCTGTGTCTGAGTGTCTCTGTGCATCAGTGTCACAGTGTCTCTGTGTCTCAGTGTCTCTGTGTCTCAGTGTATCACTGTCTCAGAGACTCAGTGTCTCTTTGTCTCTGTGTCTGAGTTTCTCTGTGCCTCAGTGTCACAGGGTAACAGTGACTCTGTGACTCACTGTCTCAGTGTCTCAGTGTCCCTGTGTCTCAGTGTATCAGCATCTCAGAGAATCAGTGTCTCTGTGTCTGAGTTTCTCTGTGCCTCAATGGCAGAGTGTCTCAGTGTCTCTGTGTCTCAGTATCTCAGTGTTTTTCTATCTCTGTGTCTCTGTGTCTCAGTGTCTCTGTGTTTCTGTGCCTCAGTGTCTCTGTGTCTCAGTTTCTCTGTGTCTCAGTGTCTCTGCGCCTCAGTGCCTCTGTATCTCTGTGTCTCAGTGTCTCTGTGTTTCTGTGCCTCAGAGTCTCTGTGTCTCTGTGTCTCAGTGTCTCAGAGTCTCAGAGTCTCAGTGTCTCTGTGTCTCAGTGTCTCTGTGTTTCAGTGTCTTTGTGCCTCAGTGTCTCTGTGTCTCAGTGTCTCAAAGTCTTTGTGTCTCAGTGTGTCAGAGTCTCAGTGAGTCTGTGTCTCTGTGTCTTAGAGTCTCAGTTTCTTCACGTCTCTGTCTCTCTGTGTCTCAGTGTCTCTGTGCCTCAGAGTATCTGTGTCACAGTGTCTCAGAGTTTCTGTATCTCTATGGCTCTGTGTCTCAGTGTCTCTGTGCCTCAGTGTCTCACTGTCTCAGAGTCTCAGTGTTTCTGTGTCTCAGTGCCTCAGTGTCTCTGTGTCTCAGTGTCTCAGAGTTTCAGTGTCTCTATGTCTCTGTATCTCAGTGTCTCTGTGCCTCAGTGTCTCAGTGTCTCTGTGTCTCAGTCCCTCAGAGCCTCAGTGACTCTATCTCTGTGTCTCTGTGCCTCAGTGTCTCTTTGTCTCTGTGTCTCAGTGTCTCAGTGTCTCTGTGCCCGGTGTCTCTGTGTCTCAGTGTCTCAAAGTCTTTGTGTCTCAGTGTCTCAGACTTCAGTGTCTCAGTGCCTCAGAGTCTCAGTGAGTCTGTTTCTCTGTGTCTTAGAGTCTCAGTGTCTCTGCTTCTCTGTGTCTCTGTGTCACAGTGTCTCTGTGCCTCAGTGTAACTGTATCTCAGTGTCTCAGAGTTTCAGTGTCTCTATGTCTCTATGTCTCAGGGTCTCTGTGCCTCAGTGTCTCAGTGTCTCAGAGGCTCAGTGTCTCTGTGTCTCAGTGCCTCAGTGTCTCTGTGTCTCAGTGTCTCAGTGTTTCAGAGTCTCAGTGTCTCAGACCCTCAGTGCCTCAGTGACTCTCTGTGTCTGTGTCTCTGTGCCTCAGTGTCTCTTTGTCGCTGTGTCTCAGTGTCTCTGTGCCTCAGTGTCTTTGTGTTTCAGTGTATCAGTGTTTCAGAGACTCACTGTCTCTTTGTCTCTGTGTCTGAGTGTCTCTGTGCATCAGTGTCACAGTGTCTCAGTGTCTCAGTGTCTCAGAGTCAAAGTGTCTCAGTGTCTCAGTGTCTCAGTGTCCCAGAGTCTCAGTTTCTTCACGTCTCTGTCCTCTCTGTGTCTCTGTGTCTCTGTGCCTCAGTCTATCTGTGTCACAGTGTCTCAGAGTTTCTGTATCTCTATGGCTCTGTGTCTCAGTGTCTCTGTGCCTCAGTGTCTCCACTGTCTCAGAGTCTCAGTGTATCTGTGTCTCAGTGTCTCAGAGTTTCAGTGTCTCTATGTCTCTGTATCTCAGTGTCTCTGTGCCTCAGTATCTCAGTGTCTCTGTGTCTCAGTCCCTCAGAGCCTCAGTGACTCTATCTCTGTGTCTCTGTGCCTCAGTGTCTCTTTGTCTCTGTGTCTCAGTGTCTCAGTGTCTCTTGTGCCCGGTGTCTCTGTGTCTCAGTGTCTCAAAGTCTTTGTGTCTCAGTGTCTCAGAAATCAGTGTCTCAGTGCCTCAGAGTCTCAGTGAGTCTGTTTCTCTGTGTCTTAGTGTCTCAGTGTCCCAGAGTCTCAGTGTCTCTGCTTCTCTGTGTCTCTGTGTCACAGTGTCTCTGTGCCTCAGTGTAACTGTATCTCAGTGTCTCAGAGTTTCAGTGTCTCTATGTCTCTATGTCTCAGGGTCTCTGTGCCTCAGTGCCTCAGTGTCTCAGAGGCTCAGTGTCTCCTGTGTCTCAGTGCCTCAGTGTCTCTGTGTCTCAGTGTCTCAGTGTTTCAGAGTCTCAGTGTCTCAGACCCTCAGTGCCTCAGGGTCTCTGTGTCTCAGTGTCTCAGAGTTTCAGTGTCTCTATGTCTCTGTGTCTCAGTGTCTCTGTGCCTCAGTGTCTCAGTGTCTCAGACCCTCAGTGCCTCAGTGACTCTCTGTGTCTGTATCTCTGTGCCTCAGTGTCTCTTTGTCGCTGTGTCTCAGTGTCTCTGTGCTCAGTGTCTTTGTGTTTCAGTGTATCAGTGTCTCAGAGACCTCACTGTCTCTTTGTCTCTGTGTCTGAGTGTCTCTGTGCATCAGTGTCACAGTGTCTCAGTGTCTCAGAGTCAAAGTGTCTCAGTGTCTCAGTGTCTCAGAGTCTCAGAGTTTCAGTGTCTCTATGTCTCTGGGTCTCAGTGTCTCTTTGGCTCAGTGTCTCAGTGTCTCAGAAGCTCAGTGTCTCTGTGTTTCAGTGTCTCTGCGCCTCAGTGACTCTGTGTCACTGTGTCTCAGTGTCTCAGAGTCTCAGAGTCTCAGTGTCTCTGTGTCTCAGTGTCTCAGTGTCTCAGTGTCTCTGTGCCTCAGTGTCTCTGTGTCTCAGTGTCTCAAAGTCTTTGTGTCTCAGTGTCTCAGAGTCTCAGTGAGTCTGTGTCTGTGTCTTAGTGTCACACAGTCTCAGTGTCCCAGAGACTCAGTGTCTCCACGTCTCTGTGTCTCTGTGTCTCAGTGTCTCAGTGGTCTCTGTGTCTCAGTGTCTCAGAGTCTCGCTGTCTCAGTGCCTCAGTGCCTCAGTGTTTCTCTGTCGCAGTGTCTCCTGTGCCTCACTTTGTGTCAGTGTCTCAGTGTCTCAGAGTCTCAGTGTCTCTGTGTCTCAGTGCTTCAGGGTCTCTGTGTCTCAAGTGTCTCAGAGTTTCAGTTTCTCTATGTCTCTGTGCCTCAGTGTCTCAGTGTCTCTGTGTCTCAGTCCCTCAGTGCCTCAGTGACTCTCCTGTCTCTGTGTCCTCTGTGCCTCAGTGTCTCTTTGTCTCTGTGTCTCAGTGTCTCAGTGTCTCTGTGTCTCAGTGTCTCTGTGTCTCAGTTTCTCTGTGTCTCAGTGTCTCTGTGTCTCAGTGTCTCTGTGCCCCAGTGTATCTGTGTCTCAGTGTCCCAGAGTTTCAGTGTCTCTAGGTCTCTGTGTCTCAGCGTCTCTGTGCCTCAGTGTCCTCAGTGTCTCAGAGTCTCAGTGACTCTGTGTCTCAGTGCCTCAGTGTCACTCTGTCTCAGTGTCTCAGAGTTTCAGTGTCCACAGTGTCTCTGGGTCTCAGTGTCTCTGTGTTTCAGTGTCTCTGTGCCTCAGTGTCACAGTGTCTCAAAGTCTCTGTGTCTCAGTGTCTCAGACTCTCAGTGTCTCAGTGTCTCAGAGTCGCAGTGAATCTGTGTCTCTGTGTCTCTGTGTCTCTGTGTCTCCGTGTCCTCTGTGCCTCAGTGTATCTGTGTCTCAGGGTCTCAGAGTCTCAGTGAATCTGTGTCTCTGTGTCTCTGTGCCTCAGTGTCTCAGAGTCTCAGTGTCTCTGAGTCTCAGTGCCTCAGTGTCTCTGTGTCTCAGAGTATCACTGTCTCTGTGTCTCAGTGACTCAGTGTCTCAGAGTCTCAGAGTCTCAGTGTCTCAGAGTCTGACTGTCTCTTTGTCTCAGTGTCTCAGTGTCTCAGGGTCTCAGTGTCTCAGTGTCTCAGTGTCTCAGTGTCTCTGTGTCTCAGTGTCTCAGTGTCTCAGAGCCTCTGTTTCTCTGTGTCTCAGTATATCTCTGTGTCTCAGAGACTCAGTTTCTCAGTGTCTCTGTGTCTCAGTGCCTCAGTGTCTCTGTGTCTCAGTGTCTCTGTGCCCCAGTGTATCTGTGTCTCAGTGTCCCAGAGTTTCAGTGTCTCTAGGTCTCTGTGTCTCAGTGTCTCTGTTCGTCTCAGTGTCTCTGTGCCTCAGTGTCTCTCTTTCTTATGGTCTCTGTGGCTCAGTGTCTCTTTGTCTCAGTGTCTCAGTATCTCAGAGTCTCAGAGTTTCAGTGTCTCTGTGTCTCAGTGTCTCAGTGCCTTAGTGCCTCAGTGTCTCTGTGTCTCAGTGTCTCTGTGCCTCAGTGTCTCAGAGCCTCACTGTCTCTATGTCTCTGTGCCTCAGTGTCTCTTTGTCTCAGTGTCTCAGTATCTCAGAGTCTCAGAGCCGTCAGTGTCTCTGTGTCTCAGTGTCTCTGTGCCTCAGTGTCTCAGAGCCTCACTGTCTCTGTGCCTCAGTGTCTCAGAGTCTCACTGTCTCTTTGTCTCAGTGACTCAGCGTCTCAGAGTCTCAGTGTCTCTGTGTTTCAGTGTCTGTGTGCCTCAGCTTCTCAGTGTCTCTGTGTCTCTGTGTCTCAGTTTCTCTGTGTCTCAGGGTCTCTGTGTCTCTGAGCCTCAGTGCCTCTGTCACAGAGTTGCAGTGTCTAGAGTCTCTGTGTCTTGGTGCCTCAGTGTCTCAGTGTCTCTGTGCCTCAGTCTATCAGACTCTCAGTGTCTCAGTGTCTCTGTGCCTCAGTCTATCAGACTCTCAGTGTCTCTGTGTCTGAGAGGCGCAGTGTCTCTGTGTCTCAGTTTCTCTGTGTCTCAGGGCCTCAGTGTCTCAGAGTTTCATTGTCTCTGTGCCTCAGTGTCTCAGAAGCTCAGTGTCTCTGTGTTTCAGTTTCTCTGCGCCTCAGTGACTCTGTGTCTCTGTGTCACTGTGTCTCAATTTCTCAGAGTCTCAGAGTCTCAGTGTCTCTGCGTCTCAGTGTCTCTGTGCCTCAGTGTCTCTGTGTCTCAGTGTCTCAAAGTCTTTGTGTATCAGTGTCTCAGAGTCTCAGTGAGTCTGTGTCTGTGTCTTAGTGTCACACAGTCTCAGTGTCCCAGAGACTCAGTGTCTCCAAGTCTCTGTGTCTCTGTGTCTCAGTGTCTCTGTGCCTCAGTGTATCTACACAGTGAGCACGTGA